>OU452220.1:27753905-28373872 GCA_911728455.2 Marthasterias glacialis | reverse complement strand
GTCAAGAAGGCTAATGATGTAATGCTGTCAGGTGATTTGGTTTGCGGGAAAAGAATACTAAAAAAAATAATAAAAGTAAACAGTGCGCGATCCTGACAGAGTATACTACCCATACACCTTTTGCATACAATGTCGTTTGTAACAAATACTGCCATCCAGTATCCAGAAATTCATCCATGCATTATAACTATAAGTGTGAAGTTGTGTCAAGTTACACAGAAAGGGGAAATGTTGATATGAATAGAAAGGTTGGGTTCCATTTGAAAGTGTTCACTTCCAGCAGAACAGTAGAGATGAGCTCAAATTTTAACAATTTACATGGGACGCACATCAAAAATCTGAATAAGAGAATTTTCTTGAGCAAAGAGTAAATGAATGAGGAACAGTGCAATTGTTAGTATCGACGATTAGAGCTGGGGAAAGTGACTTTTTATAGCAATGATTTGTACTGTTTCTAAGTAGGTCATTCCATGCCAACTCACCTAATGGGTTTGGCAGTGACTGTCTCAGATTTTCATTAAAAAAAATCCTCTATGGGTGCGATGAACACAAACAAAATTTTAGATTCCTACTACTTAGTTAACCCAGGTGCGGATCAAGAGAAGGGGTTTTGGAAGATGAAGTGAGTGCCGTGCACCAAGTGCTCAAACTAGATGTTGCAAAGAAGGAAAACAAATACTTGCAAATGATTGACAGGGAAGTACAGGAGGTGTGCAGGCCTAGCACCAAGTCATCATTCAGAGCATCTGATGTGTCTGCAGTGATGTCATTTGATTTGCAGCAACAAGAAACTGAACTGAGAACTACAGCACCAACCTTGTTATCTGTACTGGAAGCTGCTGCAGAAAGCAGTAAAAACAGGTCAAAAAACCAAGGAAACCTTGATGCCAAGGATTTTGACCTCAGCAAGCATACTGTTAAATTGCAGAAGCAAAAACATGAATGCTCATCAAGTCATTAACTCATTGACTCTAAAGGAGGGGGCAGCTAAGAAGTCAACATACAAACGACTGAACACAAGGGGGGTGGAAACATCATACAACACTGTGCTAACAAAACAAGCAGAGTTTGGTGAAAACTATGATGAAGAAGTCAAAGAGTGGGCCAAAACCGTGCAAGAAGCCAATAATACAGAGCGAGAGCTGGAAATGCAAGGTGATGCAGATGCAGTGGAACATTTCAATTCCAGCAGACAGGATAAGGGATATCAGCTCGTAATGGACAATTTGGACATTGTGATACAAGCTCGACATCCTACAAGAGACAACTTTGGTAAAGATCTTCACATGGTGCAAATGCTAGCAGTCCAACATTGAGTAAGTGGGCATCATTTGTCAAATTCCCAAGCCACTGGCTCTGTTCATTCTTCTGAAACTGTTGATTTCTTGCCCAACACTGATGACAACAAACGGTTACGAAGAGACTGGATGATCATTGCAGCCAGGATGATTGCAGAGCATATTCCATCACTGAAGATAATGAAGAGCACACTTCCTTCTGAGATTACCCATGAGCATATGCAGGAGATCAAGGCAAAATCTAAAGTGGTATGTACCTTGTATTAATCATAAAAGATTTGTCAAATGATAAAATAAGGGAATAAAAGAGTAGGGACGAGGTCTTAAACGGCCATTTAAAACCACGCAGTGTCAGTGCCGTTGCGATATAAAGACTGAGCATTAGCGCGTGCATTAGCGCAACGCAAATGCTATCCCAAAATTACCTTGGAATCGCGTTGATTTGTTGCAAATGATGTTCACCAAGAGTAGTGAAACTGAAACTAAAAATGTGGTGTTTGAGGCCACATCTGAATGGTGTGAGGTTCCTTTTTATTGTACATTTAATGTTATATATGTATGTATTGCAACATTGTTTAAATCTCGTATCTTTTTGTTCCTTTCTGAATTGTTTTATAAAGGTCAATCTAGGAGTACTTATGGAAAATGAAAATACCACTAATGGAATCATCAAAATCATGGATCATATGCACTCATACACCCTTGGCCATGAATCCCAACATCCAACAACAATCCTCAGTGCAGGAGATCTCCTCACCTTATTCCTGATTTGTCCTACTGTTTTGTTCCTAATGCCACACAATTTTCTCTGCTTCAGATATAATTGTCATTATCTTCAAGCAAACATGAATCCTCTATTCTGATTGGTTGATCCATGGTAACTCATAAACCTGAAGAGTCATGCATTTTTGTATATTAAAACTGAATTAGAGAGTTTTGAGGCTTCGTATACAAAAAGTAGGTTACAGTAGGAATAAGTAGGAGTTTGGAGAAAAAGTAGGAAGAGTGGGATTAAGTGAAAGCTCACGTAAAATGAAACATTAGCCATCTTAAGATTCTGTCTTATTGGATATTTGCGTTGAAATTAAGTCTCTGATTGTTTTAATTTTTGTTTTTTGCTTTTTGTACTTTCTCCAAACAACATACACTTACTCATAGTCGCTGTTATATTAATTGCTCTTCCTGCAGGCCATATTGAAACACCTATATGATCCTTCATCAGCAGCAGACAAAGGAACACTCTACTCAGCACGCAATTACTTAGAAGTGAGAAATGTGACGGCCGACCCGATAAAAAACATTAATGCTGCTGCGGATCTGGTGGAGAAATACACAACTGCTCTTGTGATAGCTGCCGCCATAGATTACTTTGGGATCAAAGATTTAACAGAGGAGCCAACTAAACACATCTTCAACCTAGAACTACATTGTGATTACAAGCAGTATGTTGAGACAATCATGTCGTCCTTTGTGGATAAATACATGATTGTGAGTGATGCAGAAATGAGACTAGATGATCAAGTATGGCACTGCAGTATGTGTACCAAGACATACACAACTCGGAAAGGTCTTGTCAAGCATGTGAAATCCTGTCATTCAGGAACCAGTGCCGAGAGCTCACGAGTTGCTTCCGACCAAAGATCTCAAGATAAAGTTCTAAATTACACAAGATGTGCTCTAGGCATGGGCATGTTGGCTCTGGACTTCAACGACGCATGCCAGATGGGTGATGGGGGCCGCATTATCCGTTTGTATAAACTGATACTGCTTCATTGTAAGGCTTCAAACAAACCCAAGTACAGTTTCCAAATCTTAAGACTGCTGGCCCAGATAAAGTGTTTTTTAACACCTCGTTTAGCATATGAACTAGTTTGGAATCGCTGCATAAACACGAAAGGAAAGGCCAAGTGCAATGTAGAGCTTGACAGGGTAATTGAACATCATAACAGGGTATTTAAAGAACACTGTAGAGGTCTTCGAGGACATGTCACCCAGAGGAGTGTGGACCGTGTCAGTAGGTCAGCTCAGAAGGTGCATGCAGCGCTAAACAATGTGGATCACCAGCTTAAAGTAAAGAGGCCTTCTGTCAAACGTCATCAGACTGGAAAACAAGATGTAGCTTCATTAGCAAGAGAGCTAAACACTGAACACCTCTTCAGAGAATGTCCAGGTCGCACTCATTCTAAATTTCCAGATTTCCCAGTTTCAGTTCTAAGCAGACTTGAAGTTCCCGAACTCTACAGATGGATTAGTGCAACACTTA
This sequence comes from Marthasterias glacialis, assembly GCA_911728455.2. Classification (NCBI taxonomy): domain Eukaryota; kingdom Metazoa; phylum Echinodermata; class Asteroidea; order Forcipulatida; family Asteriidae; genus Marthasterias; species Marthasterias glacialis. The sequence continues at coordinate 28,370,311 of OU452220.1, read as the reverse complement.
AATCCCTCTCACGGAAAAATCAGTTTAAAATTCATTGATTACAGACATTTCTGTTAAGGTTGTATCACAGCAAATTCCTATAAGGCCAATGTGAGTCAAATTCACCCTTTTTCGAATTAAAAGTGAGGGACTGCTCAGAATTGGTAAATGGGAGATCGTGACAGAAAAATTGTCTCACTGATGCTTACCACAGCCTAATTTTTGTGTCAGATATTAACCCTACCAGGACCATTTTTTAAATTATTATTATTGTTTGGTTTTTTTTGGGGGGGGCATAGGGGGTGCAACCTAATTTGATACAGGAGTCTACATCCATTAATTTGTCCAAACTTAAAGGAAAAAGGGGCATTTTGAATTTTTTTGATCAGATGCAGTGTTAAAAAGTTATGAGCAAAAATATGATTGGGGAAATTGAGCCCCCCCCCCCCCGATAGGGCTAAAGGTAGAATGCTAGAAATTCAGCACACTGTGAAATTCACCTGCAGACCATGAGTTATTTGGTCATCCTTCATTTCCTTATTTTAGGCCAAACGCTAAGTTGAATTTTACTTGTTCTCTCCCCATTTATTGCTATTCATGATTTCTCACCTCCCCTTCCCTCACATTGAAACAAAACTGGGGTACACAAAAGGAGTATTGTGCAACAATGCCATTTTAATACAAATCATTGAAATAGCTAGATGAATAAAATGGCTTGTTCAAAAAGAAGGCACAATGTTCATTTATTCCTTTGCTGTGAGTAAACAATGTCTTGACAGAAAATCCTTTTTAACTTAACCATTATTACACAAAAACAACAGAAGAGTATATTTCCAAAATGCGCTATATCCAACAGAACAATTCACTAAAAAAGCTCAATTGAAATATTTTATAAACAAAAAGAAATATAATTTTGTTTTCTTTACCATAGATATATTGATGATATACCGCAATTTCAAAATCACCTGAGTTTATAAATCACATTTTTGTGTTTACTTTTAAACATTTTACTCAAACAACCGTCAGAACTGAGTTTGAGGGAAAAAAGGGTGTTTTTTCAAAACAAAATAAAAAATTGGTGCTTATCGCGTTTTGGAAACAAACTCTTCAATTGTTAATACATGTAGTCATGCAATTTCCCAGTATTCATAAATTCAAAGCAAATTGGTGACAGGTGAAATATATCATTTGCAAAACACTTTTAATGATTGCAAAATGAAGAAACTATCGGTAATTCGGGGGGGGGGGTGCCACTCTTCACTTGCCCCTCCCCCTCCCCCAGAAATCAGTGTCATAAATTGTATTTTCAATAATGTCCTGAATTTGCACTCCAAAGCACACATTAGAATACACGCCCATGATGAAAAGTCCTCAACACTTTCTTGGAAGTTCACTTTGTGCTTGCCCCCTTCTGTAAAAAAAACCCTGACCCCCCCCCAAAAAAAAAAGAGGAGTCTTTTTACAAAAACCTCTATCTACATGTATGTAGACTAACTGTTTTGCCTCACCACCCCCCCCCCCCCCACCACCGGAAAATTTACTGCGGACGCCCTTGTTCAGTGGTGATAGTTTTTAATCTGCAAGCACACATATTGTACCTTTGTACTAGTAGGACTGATAATTTATTTGTTTATTTCAAAATCTTTTGACAGGATATAAAATGCTCAATAGCTCTTTTACATCAATATAAAGGTTGTTTAAAACAATCCATGTTAGTCTCAATGAGCGAACCAAAGAGTAGGGACTAGGTCTTAAACGGCCATTTTAAACCATGCAACGTTGCCGTCCGTGTGATTTAAAGTCGACCAAGCCGAAGGCACTGTCTTTATTGCACGGCCGGCGACACTGCAAGGTTTTAAACGACCGTTTTAGACCATGCATTTCTATGAGAAAGTTTTCTGATAGCATTTGAACATGCGTTAGCATGAGGCAAATGCTATCTGAAAAACAGGCCTACCGGTCTTAAAGCAGTAGTCTTTATCAGCCGTTTAAACACCCCCATTATTGGGGCGACATAACTAAAAAATATCATAACAATTGTGCATTTTGTGATAAAGGAAAGAGATTTGCTATATAGATAAAGTAAATTAATACAAACAAATTTGGATAATGGGGCATCACAGATTTGTCCTTTTAAAAAATATAGGTAGTATAACAAGCAATTTTGAAAATTTTGAAAATTTTGAACCTATGATTTTTCAAAGGACAAATCTGTGATGCCCCAATATCCAAATATTTTTGTAATATATATTACTTTACTTATATAGACCATGTGACCCTTGTTTACAAAAGAGTGACCTTGTACATTCCAGGGCAATTACTGGCAGGCAAGATACTGCATGGGACATATGAGAAATTTTACATTTTGTATCATAATTTCCACATAAATTCAATGGCTATTAAAATGAGAGCTGAACTAGTTGTGAGATGTGCCCCTTTCTTTCATATCCAAAGTTGATGACAATCGGACAGTGCAATCTCCATAAAATGAAAGATTTAAAGTATTTTCCCATTGAGCCGTGTACAAATCCTGCCTGCAGGAAGTCCAGGCTCTGTGGCTCTTTTGTAAACATGTGATGTCACAGGTAACATGGTCTATAGCAAATATCTTAACTTCATCACAAAATGCACAATGGGTTCACTATGCCCTCCCACTACATGTGACATGCTCTCCACCAAAAGGAATAGCGAAACTGTTCGGGGTATTTATGAATGGTTATTTGACATTATGGTCCTGTGAGTGAAAAATAAAAACAATTAAAGTGGTAAAATATACAATAAAAATGGTCAAAAAATACATCAAAGGGACAAAATTTACTTAAAATTTGTTTTATATGTTTTTAAAACCAGCAGTAGAAGATGCATTCTGGACCTTTGCAGGGTGTTTACCATATAATAGCACCAGAATAATAAAAAGGTTGTTTAAAACAATCCATGCTAGTCTCAATGTTTTTTTTACATGGTCCTGTGAGTAATGAATAAAAGCATTTAAAATGGTAAAATAAATTTGACCACTGCCCATGATTCTTTGTCAATGTTGAAAGTTTATGGTCAGATCATTTATTGACTTTGGCTGGATGTGCAAATAAATAAACACAGAATAAACACTACCAAAGGTCAGACTGTTACAAGTACGGATTGGCAAGATTAGTTCTGATCAGTATGCAGGCACGGATCTAGGGAGATCTAGGGTCAACCACCCTGCTCTTACACAAAAATAATAAAAAACATAACAGGGGGTTACTATCAAACATAAAGAAAAAGAAAAACCTGAAACCCCCCCCCCCAAAAAAAAAAAAAAAAAAAAATCCTGTATCCTGCCCCTGGTACGGTACCATCAAAGGTTTAGTTACTGTCACTGCTACTAACAACAATTACTTCCTGGTACTCATCTTCATCATCATTAGATTCACTGAAGTCGTCAAAACTTAGATCCTCTGCATCATTTGATGTATTATCTCTCAAAGAGGGCCGCTCCAGGCTATCACAAACAGTGTGCCATACATCTAACGCTATCTGATGGTTTGGAAATGCATAACGATGTTGGAATGCCCTGAAATCATATTCAACATTACATTCTTTAAGAATCTGTTCGGAGACTGCCTCTGAAAATCCAGTCACAATGTCTGCACCACAATAAATGTGTTCTGATTCATGTTGTAGGAGACAGAGTCTGTACTCCTCCATTGCTCTCTCAAGCTTCGCTACATTACTTGGGGATGGAATGTCGATGGGAAACTCTTCGGCTTCGCTCTGTTCTTTCAAAGCGTCCAGCATTTTCTTCTCAAATGCAGTGACCTTATCACAACCGCACTGACAAGATTCTGCACAAACATCACAGCATCTATGGGGTGTAATTGCAAAGCTGGGCAGTTCGCCAAAAACTTCTCGTATGACTTTCTGTCTGGAACGATTTCCAGCAAGGAAGTCTTTCATGCTTGTTGTAGTCACTCGACCCACACTATCTCCTGGATAACACGTGACTGCCACACTTTGCTTACCATCTCTCCCTATCCTACCACTCATCTGCATGTAATCGTCTAAATCAACAGTGTGGCCACACATAATGGTACGGCATACTCCCTTCGAGTCAACCCCATACCATATGCTATTGTTGAAATCAGCATCCTCACGATCCCATCTTGGTCTCCCATACTGTTAACAATGTGCTTTTGGATGTCATCTTGTGTGTTGTTGTGGTACATGTTGACAAAATGGTTACAAGTGGTTGGAAGCAAAGCAAGAAATATTGCATAGATGTCACTAACAACTTTCCTAGATTGGCAGTATATGATGGTCCGCTCACAAGCACGCCCTTTGGTTTTCACTTCGTCAATAAGCCATTCAAAAATGGCTTCAAAGTCCTTTGTACGAGACTTCATCACCGCATGTTTAATGTTAACCTTCTCTGGCAATTCACTGATTAGAACATAATTGCGCAGCCCCAGGTTGTCAGTGATGAAACTTCTGACCTCTTTGGTAGCTGTTGCTGTGAGTGCAACTGTTGGGACAACTGACTTCATTCTTGCGCAGACTTCTCCAAGCTTCCCATATGCACTTCGAAATGCTTTAGTGTCTCGTGATGAACTCCCCCTTCATGAATAAGACAAATAAAGAACAGAACAAAAATTGTGTTAGATAAAAGTGGACATATAGCCGACACTAATCCCTTAGCTTTTTTACAAAAGTACGGTTAGGGTGAAATTGCATGTAATTTTCATCAAAATTATCAGTTCAGAATAGGTTTGGAGAACAAAGTGTTCACATGACAGATAGAGACACCGAAAGACAAAGAGGGGGATGAGCGACAGGAAAATGTGGTTATTGGTATAAAAACATGCCATACAACTTACAAGGCAATACTCTGCTTCTGCATTTCAATGGAATTATGTCCAATCAAATTTTAGTTACCTTGGCATGATAGGATGTCTTTCTCATGAAATTCTGCCGGAGAACACCATGTGACCATTAGGCATTAGGCTTATTTGTGAAACGGTCTGTCCTATCCCTACCAACTCACCTAAAATTTTGAAATTTTGACGGTGATCGACTAAGTTTTTTGGATATCTTTTCAATGTTATACTTTATAATTACGCTTCGTATTTTCCTTTTTTTTTTTAAATTGGACCTAGGAACCTCAGGTTCTGTGGTCTTAAGGAAAGTTTGTGGTAGTTTGTGGTTTTAAGTCAAGTTCGTGGCTTTATTGTTACGCATCTTATTTTTCCCTTTGCTATATTGCACCTAGGAACCTCAGGTTCTGTGGTTTAAAGGAGCACACCAGTTTACCGTTTACATATTTTAGTGATTTATAATCATAGACAATCATTTTTATATGGTTGTTGTGAAAAAAAAAACATTAAAATGTCATGTAATTAACGCGAAATATTCAAAAAAACAAAAGAGGTCAAATGTCAGGGTATACACTTTACCAGCCGTTGCAACTGTAGCGTAACGTGATATAACAGCTAGGTGTACAGACTAAAACCCTTAATGACAAAACTAACTCGGCGGTTTGGCTCCCTACCCCTCCCACATGTGTTCATAAGCTCCCAGCTTGCCTCGTGGTTTAGCCACACGAGCCACGGCACTGGCTGTATTGCCTCGGGGTTTATGTCTCGCTAGCCCCCACTCGCTGTGCACCGTGGAATACGCTTCTGTTACCCGGACTCTCTGAAATAAAATCTTACGTTCGATTTTTCATAATTATGTATAACTTTTATCCATAATCTGAGTACATAGTCTCTTTTGTCAAATACTCATGAATAATTTACAAAAATCAGAGTTAAATTTGGTGCAGTAATTATTTTTTTACAGATGGAAGTAAAACTAACTCCAAAGATCATGTGATTTATCAGAACCGAAATCAGGTTCTGATAAATCATGTGACCTTAATTTTTTGAAAAATGCTCGAAAACGGCAAAATTTGATGGTTTCTTTTAGGGACCGTTCTACTCTACTCCTGGAAGACCTTACATTCATGTTTGGGTCTATCTTGTAGCCCAAAATAGCCCAACGAAGCCGGTGTGCCCCGTTAAGGCAAGTTTGTGGTTTTAAGTCAGGTTCGTGGTCTAAGCAAAAAATTTCAAATCATATTTCACTCCCCCCCCCCCCCGCATTCTTCTTAGATTTTGTATTTTGTTATTTTTCCTCCTTTAAACCATTTTTTTACCACCCTTAGATTCAACTCTTAACGTTAGAGTCTACTCTTAGACTTCTTTCTTTTCCTCTCCTTTTCTTCTCTTTTCATGCTGCATGTTTACAAGGTCCATTTTTGGCATACTTTTGAATAGTTATAGTCTGGTACTCCACGGTGGTGCTCTAAACGTCTTCTGCATATCGTGAGGTATGCGCAGGGCTGTTCGATTTTAGGTCTTCCTATACAAAAAGTAAAATAACTGACCTCTTTCCACAAAATTAAACCAGCAACATGTTGTCCTCAGCAATTTAGGTTAGTTCAGTTGCTTTGTGTAGTGGGTTTTCTCTTTAATAGGAAAGGGGTCCTAAACTACACAATCCCAACATTAGAAATAATTCCAGTAACATTAACGTTAGTTCATGTAGTTACCATTTAGATACACAGTGGCTCTCATTGACGAAGAAGCCGCAAAGTTGTTCCTTGATAGCTGAAATGTTGAACAGCTCATGGCCGGCATCTCCCAGCAAACTCTCGGGGCTAGCGAAGAGCAGTGAATACTTTGCCGAGCAGATACCCTCGCGTATATCATCTGTAATACCCCCTGACACGTCTGCAGCGTCGATGTGACGTTCCTTAGCTCTACTAAGCTGATCAGTTATAAGGGCTTTCAACGGCATCACAATGACAGCAACGGCATGGCGAGTAGGCTTATTCGACACATCGTCTAACGTTACTCCTTCTTGCTCATCAGCGTCAACTTGTCCACGAAGAAAATCAACACAGAGGGGTGCTACTTGAAAAATAACACTTTTCCCAAACCCTGTGGGAAGACTCACAAATAGATCGTGCCCCCTCAAGAATGATTTCAACGCAACAGATTGTTTATTCTTAAACCCATCTACAAATCCAAGCTTGTCCAAAGCATATTTCATTGCACCATCAAGATCCGTAGACCTACAGCAGGTTGCCATTTTTTCGTGTATATCGACAAATTGTTTGCATATGCAAATACGCGATATGACGCAGCGGTACTCGTACGTGAACCAATCAGAACAGACCAGCAGATTGTGGGCGGAATAAAGTTCCCCGAGAAACTCCGGGGAGGTGGAGCAAATGGACTGGACTGTTTTCGAGACAGTGATTTATGTGAGCGCCCTCTATCGGTGGATACATACATAACGAAAGCAGTCCAGGCAGTGGACTAGCATCTGACTGGCGCAAGAGCGCACATCAGTTGCAAGTTACACATCGTTTCTAGTGTGAGCTAGAAGAAGATGGAAAAACGACAAGAGAGAAAGAAATCTGGCTCAGAAAAACGTGAAGAGAGGGTTGGTTGCCCCCGATGCAGAAAAGTATTTAAGCAATTCGGGTTTCTGCAACAGCACATGCTGCAGAAACACAGAGTCCACCCAAGAGATTGCAAGGCAATCATCGATGAGGTCAACGCGACCAAGACAAAGTCAAAGAGGACGGCAGACGGAAAGACTAAAGAGATGAAAAGTAAAGAAGGGATCAAGGTGGTGAAGACAACTGAGGGTAAAGCAGACAAGATGAGAAAGGCAAACAAGAAGGAAGACAGGATGTCAAAGGCAAAAGAAAAGAAAGAAGACAGGATGTCAAAGGCAAAAGAAAAGAAAGAAGACAAGAAGAGACTGTGGGAAATTTTGGAGCAGATGACACCACCATCAGTAATCACACTTCCCCTGGTGTCTCCGTTCACATCTAGATCGACATCGCAACAGCCCGCCTCATCATCACCGGACCCCCAATCCTTGCCTGCTGTCGTCGCACCATCTCCATCGACGCCCCATGCTCCAACAACTCCGGATCGAGAACTCTTCCCGGAATTCGACGTGTTCAAGACATCTGCTGACGACATTGCATCCACAGCCCCTTCACCTACACTGCTGACGACCCCACTCACAACACCCCTGAAAGACCGCCAACAGTCTCGTGCCAACAGCCCGCACCACCACTGCAGCCCCGGTGCCCCGGCCCCGCGTCCGTCGTCGTCCATCCCATTGGCACAACCACAGCTCTGTACTGGCCTGCCACAGTCAATCGCTGGCGCGGAAGTTGAGATGGCAAGGAAGCTGGCAAGGGAACAGAACCTACTAAAGATAAGACAGAACGAGCTCCACCAGCTTGACCACCAGGTAATATTTAGACAGGTAGTAGAGTCTGCTCATTTTCCAGATGGGAAGATCTACTCGGTGAGGTTTAACGAGTACCTCCTCCCGGCAAACGCAGCCTTCGGCAGGCCCCAATGGCAAGTTGGGTACGCCCGCTATTCGAGTGCAAACACCACGTCGACAACGGAATCATCACACGAACAATGAATGAACATTTTGTTTTGTTTGAACACTATTATTTTTGCCAGTTCGTCGTTTCATTTCAATTTAACGTTATATGAAGAATGACCTGCCTGGACAATGTAAGTAGTGCAGATTTATTGTTCTTTTCGGTGAGTTTTTATGCCTAAAATCAAGGCTACGTTAACATTTGTGTTGCTGTTAACCTAACGTGTCAAAAAACTACTTACTAGTGTGTTAATTTGTTCAGATACCAACACACTAGAGCTAAATTTGTGGAGTAAAAATTCTAGTTGCATTATTTCGGTGATTTTTACCCAAAAATCCTTCATTGAGTTAGGATGTGAAACGAAAGATGGTGAAATAAGCTGTGTTCTTTAACACTATTTTTAGTCATGTAGAGCGAGAGCAGATGAGATTTGTATAATAACATTTGAACCGCCACGCTTTTGAGCTTGCAAACTATTTTATGCTGACCTAGATTGATTTTTCAAATTGAGCTCTTTGATTGGTCAAAGCCAAAACTTTAGCGAACCTATCCATGGTGCACACGCGAGACTGCGCGTTTATAAATGCTAGCAACATGCAAGTATAAACAGGGAACCAGTGAAAGATTGCTGCCTCCATTAGTTTTGTGAGTTGGGAATGGGACTTCGTCACATTGCCGAAGAAATTTGTTTAATAGATTTGTTCTCTGAAGTAAGGTAATTTCAATTTTTGGGGGAGTTCGAAGAAACGTTTTGAGCAAGGTTAAATCAACATTATCAGGCCGTTTTCTGAATGTGATGGCATGATAAAAATAAAATACGAACTGGAACGACATGTCTGGGCCTACTACTTGATAATGGTTGATGATATAGTATTTAGAAACACTCACTAGTGTCATGAGTGTGCGAAGAGTTTATTTGATTTACTGGTTAGTGGTAGACTCAAGTCATGTAGTATTGATGTAAAGCGCTCTCTTCCTTGTACAAATGTTGGTGCTTTTGTTAAGTAACATAATTTTTCCCCATTATTTTTGCAAGTGTATATAAATTATAATTAATAAACTAGATCTAGTACAGTAGTACTGTAGTGGACTTCATTTGGAATTATCTTTGTTGTGGATTGAATTTTAATGAAATATTGATGACATGATGAATTGACAAATGTTTTGACTTTCATTATCAAGGAAGATAACCTTCTTCAGTAGAGATTTTTTTGTTGTATATAATTAATTGTTTAGTTTCTTATTTGCAGGGTTACAAAATTTCAAAGTTTCAGTGTTTTGGAGTTAGTTTAATGTTTGCATTACTGATAGAATGCGGGGACGCATTCATGTTTTAAGAGGGGGTAGTGTGACGAAATCTGCTTTTCAGCTTAACATTTTAATTGTCACAATACTTAGATGTCATTATAATGTGTAATTATAGAATATTTAGGTTGCCACTTATTTTCTGCAATTGCGAGCTAGCAATGCACGCGATAGTGTGTTGATTAGCGTGTGCGTTGTGACGCGCATATTGGCAAAACACGCAGGCTACTGTAGCAGTTTACATTTATCGGTCTATTATTTTAATACAGAACCAGTTTGTTGACTAGGCAATGCGCTTGCAGCGCGCACGCTCCACTAGGCTATATAAACCGCTGCAAAGCAAGTACGGGGCTTGGCTCTTTCAGACGGAGTTCGCCGCTCTCAAGACACAAAGACCCAAAAGACCTAAACACCGCAAGATACAAAGACCCAAAAGACCAATTCAAGGTGCAATGAATAAAATAGCACACACGCAAATGATGCCACTCACACTTTATTGGCGATCTGTCGATTGATAATGCACTCTTATTAGCAGCCACCGCTACCTCAAAATGCTGCGTGCAACTCTCTTTACTATCGCTGATCATTTGCAGTTAAAGAATTACTCCTCCCAATCAATAGAGGGCGATGTGTACATTTTGTAATTGAACATGAGAAAGGTGTTGAATAAATACACATTGTGTAGTTCCTTGCGGTTAAAGGCAACCCTCCGTTTGAAACAGTTCATTTATTTCATCAGCTGCCTAGTGGTCAAGGAAATATTCTACTTTACATCTCCCCCTGAGTCTTCAAATTCGAACGTGGTGGCTTAGTTATTTTTCTGATAGCTACCCTACCCTGGAATCGTTACAATATATTTCAACGATCTCTCGTTATTCTTTTGAGTTTTTCAATCATTTAATTTCTGTTGGATGTGCTTAATTTAGCCACATAGGTCGGAATTTGTGTTCGTCTGAGTGTTCCTGATTACTCTGTTGGGGGATAAAATTTTTCTTGTAATTTTTTGAGTTTTTTCCGTCACCGTCGAACAAGAACGCAACTTTCTGTTTCGGTCATTAGTACTACTGACTACACTTGCCTCTTCGCTGACTTTATTATATTCATTAACTTTTAGGCCTAGCGTCCGTTTGGATTTTTTTAGTCGAATTGTTAAATTTTTTCTTTGTCGTCTGCGAGGACATTTTATTTAAACATTTGGACCGTAACATTTAGGGAATTTTCCGACATGCCTCGGACAAGTCGTCAACCAGCACGGCTAACCTCCCCGAGTGTGGTGGTACGGGTCCTGGGATCCGGTCGCCGGGGTCGTCGTGGAAGCACCAGCAGAGGCCGGGGTTGTAGGCCAGCTCATCGGCGCAGCACGCTGGCATCGTCGGCTGCTGCATCGTACACCACAAGTGGATGCGGCGCATGCCGCATCTGTGCCCACTAGCTCGCCGGTTGATGTCGGGGCTCCAGCAGGTTCATCGGCTGCTTTGGGTGAGTCAGGCACAGTCTGTTCTTGTCACAGAGCGGTTTATGATCAGTGAGAATGTGGAACTGTCGACCTTCCAGCGATTGTCGGAAATGTCGGATGGCTAGATAGATCGCCAAAAGTTCTCTACCAAAGGCACTGTAGCGTGTCTCAGCGGGTTTGAGTTTGCGAGAGAAGAATGCAGTTGGTTGCCAGATGTCGTCAACGCGCTGCTGGAGAACGGCTCCGACTGCAACATCGGAGGCATCCGTCATAATGGATAACGGTGCGTGCGACTTGGGATGGGCGAGTAATGTGGCGGTAGCGAGAGCACTTTTTACAGTTTTGAAGGCTTGTGAGGCATCATCATCCCAAGTTAATTTATCCCTGGGTTTTGGACCACCACGTGTGAGTTCTGTGAGTGGTTGTAGGATGGTAGCCGCCTGAGGAATGAAACGTCGATAAAAATTCACCAACCCGAGGAATTCCTTTAGCTGACGTTGTGCGTGGTTGATTGCGGAAAGTCAGTTACCGCTTTGATTTTGTCTGTGAGTGGGCGGACGCCGTGTGAATCAACACGATGGCCCAGGAAATCCAGTGCCTCAACACCGAATTGGCATTTTGCAGGGTTGATGACTAGGCCACACTCAGACAAGCGTGTGAAAAGTTGGCGTAAATGCACTGGCAATGAGTAGATCATCAATATAAACGTACCAAAAATCCAAACCGCGAGTGACCTGATCAATGAAGCGCTGAAAACTTTGGGCAGCATTTCTGAGTCCAAAAGGCATTTTGACGAACTCAAAAAGACCAAACGGTGTGATGACCGCGGTCTTGGGGATGTCCGATGGTTCTACTGGTATTTGGTGATAGGCACGCACAAGATCAATCTTTGAGAAAATATTGGCACCATCAAGTGAGGTTGTAAAGGCATGCATGTGTGGGATTTGGTATCGATCCGGAACTGTGCAATCGTTGAGTGCCCTGTAGTCCCCACAGGGGCGCCAACCACCGGGGTCTTTTTGGGAACCATGTGTAGCGGTGATGCCCAATTACTCGTGGAGGGGCGGACTATCCCGAGTTGCAACATATGCTCAAATTCGTATTTCGCGATTTTGAGTCTACTCGGGGTGAGGCGACGAGCACGGGCTTAGGTAGGGGGTCCCTTTGTTTCGAAGTGGTGTGTGACGTCATGTTTGACCGCTCTGTCCTCATAAGAAGGTTGCATGATAGTTGGAAACTCAGCCAAAAGGGAATGATATGGGGAGTGTGAGTCAATTTGAGCGAACATGGGACTTACCGATTGTACCTTGGATGCAATACCGCTGACTGTGACATTTGTCGTCGCATCAAGGAGTCGGCAATGTTGCATATCAACCATCGGGTTGAAATGTCTGAGGAAATCAGCGCCTAGGATGGGTTGCTGAACGTCGGCAATAATGAAAATCCATTGACATGTTCGTCGCAAACCTACGTCCAATGTAAGAGATCGCTCACCAAAAGTTGCAATGGTGGACTTGTTTGCTGCCTGCAAATGAAATCCATGGCTGGGGCGGGAACGATCCAAAGAAGTGGGTGGAATGACGCTAACTTCTGCTCCAGTGTCGATGAGGAAACGTCGTTTAGTGTGACGAATAGTGACGTAGAAAAGGCGACTGTGTGTGAGGCCAACGGAACCTGTCGCCGCTAGTTGCTGGCAGTGTCGTTTCCCGAATACGTGCATGGCTTGTGACATTTGCGAGCACGATCTCCAAAATTGGCATGATACCAGCACATATCTGTGGTGTTGTCTGAGCTGGGGGCAGGGGTACGAGAACGGGAGCAGTGTCGGCGATTTCTTGATCGTGAGCGTGACGAATGTGTTGTGACAGTTTGAAGATGTAATGTCAATCGACTCACCTCATTGCGGAGCAGATCAAGTTCAGCACGAAAGTCCGCGGGCACTGATGAAGTGGTAGATGCAACTGCTGGGGCCGGTGCAGGTGTCACCAAGCTCAAACTGGCGTGTGGTTGTAACGCAACGTCGATGACTTTATCTGCTAACTCAGCCAGTTTTTCAATTGGCATTGCATCACCGGTAGATGTGAGTACCATTTGCACGTTGGATGGCAATCGCTGCAAAAAAAGCTGTCAAAGAATAGACTCTTCCAAAACCCGGTCACCGAGCAGTTGGCGCATATGGCGAAGGAGTTGCGTGGGTTTTCTGTCCCCGAGCACCTCATCTGTGAGAAGTTGTTGAAGGCGCTTTTGTTCAGTAGCTGTGGTGCGTTTGATTAACTCCTCTTTAAGAGTGGCATAGGGTGTGTCTGTCGGAGGGTCCAGAAGAAGATCCCGAACCTCTTGAGCAATCTCTGGGGTTAGTGCAGAGATGATATAGTCATATCGTGTCTTCTCTGCAGCTATCCCTCTGGTGCCAAATTGTGCCTCGACCTGTGCGAACCACACATAGGGATCCGCAGGCCAGTAGGGAGGCAGTTTCAGGCTGACCGGAGCTACAATTTTGCTTTCCATTTTAGCTGTTTGTGGTCACCAATTATGGGAGAAGATGTCACTGTTGTAGTTGGATGAATCCCAAATAAATATAAGGCTTGCAAAAGAGAAAATGTTGAATTTTGAATGACAATACTTTTATTGAAATCCAAAGTAACTCAGTGTCGATACAAGCAATATGAAGGACAAGAAAGGAATGCTGTGAGTGTGGATGGGTGCACTGATTGCTCTACATGGGGTCTGTGATATGTTGCATTAGATGTAATGCAAAACACCTCTATGCAAATGATTATGCAAATGGTTATGCAAATGCTATGCAAAATGGAGCACCCGTGTCAACAAGCGAGGGCGCTATGAACAAGTACAGTTATTAAAATATACAGTTCAAAGAATGGTTCACCACAACATGTAGTTCAGTAGGGCATAATGGTGACTCGGTGCTTATTTCTTTTCGCACCTGTAAGACTAGCCAGTCAGGTCGACCTCTTGTCATCAGACTAGTTTGTACCGATGACGTCTCTATTTGCCCTGTTACAGCATTACGTAATTTTGTACAAGTCCGGCCATCGGGCTGTAGTACATTGTTTTGTCATTTTAGTGGTGACCCCTTGACTCGCTTTCAGTTTAATGCAGTGCTCAAAAAGGCCCTGGCTTTCTGTGGCCTAGGCGATCGGCGTATTCTTGCTCATTCATTTCGCATTGGCGCTGCAACAGTCGCTTACAGCTTGGGGATTCCACTGGCTGAAATTCAACGTATGGGTCGTTGGCGTTCTGACGCTGCACTTGCTTATATTAGACCTGAGGCACTGTGTGCTTTGCCAGGCATTAGCATGGGGTAAATTATTTAATCTTGCTGGAATTTCTGGTTGTTCATGCAGGTAGCATATGGATCGTGGGTGATTCGTTGGTTCGTAGGGCCCAGCGCCCTTTGCAAGTAATTGGCCGGGTACTCTGGAATGGTAGGGGGGGTGCTCGATTGAGCGACTTGTGGTCGCTTCTGTCATGCCAGCCCATGAGCCGCCCCCGGCAATCCTCATTATCCATCTCGGGACGAATGACCTGCAAGCGATGGATGTTTTTTCCATTCGCCAATCAATTGCTCTTTTTATGGGGGAGGCGCGGGCCCACTTTCCAGGCACATTAATTTTCTGGTCAGAAATTTTGCCACGTGTGTTTTATTTTGGCGCTCATTCCCAGCAAAGCCTAGAGAGACAGCGGCGCAAGGTGAACAGGTGGGCCAGAACCTGCTGCCAGAGGATGGGTTGCCAAATTTTGCGTCACCCACAATTCTTGTGGTCGGACCTGTCCTTATATAGATATGATGGGGTACACCTGTCTGTAAAAGGCATTAAGGCTTTTTGCAATAATTTCATGAGTGCTATTAACAGTTTGTAATTTGTGGTTATGGCTTTCGTGGGGGTGTTTTTTAAGCTTAGCTGTCAATTTCTTGGGGCGCGCTTTGCACGTTTGGCAGTTTTTGCAGAAAATGACAGTTAAATGTTACAGTTCTAACACAATTTATGTTAAATTTACTTGCATTGGCTATTTTGGTAACAATTATGCCAGAAAAACATCTAGGTATAATCTCATTATCAACAGGTCAAATTGTATCAGGTATTTTCTATTTGTAAGTAGTGCTGGCAGGTCTCGGCTGGACTACGTTTTCTTTCCCCTCGGTTTCCATCTTGGGGAATTTCTAATTACATGTACTTTCTATTTGTAAGTAGTGCTCGCCGGTCTCGGCGGGACTAAGTTTTCTTTCCCCTCGTTTGCCATCTTGGGGAATTTCGAAGGCTTTATTATATCACTCCTCTCATTTAGTTATAGTTCATTAAGGTTAAGGCAAGGTGTGTTGACATGTTGTTCACTTGTGGAGGTCAAGGTAGTTGACCTGTATCGGGGGGTCGTGGGACCCCATATGTCGTGTTGCGTGTAACACACATGGGCGTGAAAGTCCTGTGTGTTCTAGGTTGGTAAGGACGAGGTGTCCTTCAATGGGTGGCCACAAATGGTTATGGACGAGGTGTTCATAAATGTATGTTAATGGGCTTGGGTAGTCCATTATATGCATGTTATGTCCTGTGTGTCTGTTTAGCCGGTTTGCCCTGTGTTAGGTATCCGGCTCCTTGCCAATTTTTGGAAATTGTTTATAAAATTATTTGTGGTTATTTTTTGCAGGTTGGGCTAAATAAATATACAGTCAAAAGCTGTGGCGGTAATTTCAATGCAGTGTGTCATGTTCCAATTTTGTTGTTGTCTGAGTATAATGTGTACTGCTTAGGAGGAGATTATAAATTCTTACTCTGTTCAGGTATAGACAGTGCTTCATGTACATATTCGTGTTTACTGTAAATGCCATTCCAAACAACTCCATGACACTTCATTAGAATGGTCAATGTTTGATCCAACTAAGGGCTGTAGAACCACAGAGGAGACATTTAAGTGTTCACTTTTGTCCCAAAAAAGTGCAAAATACAACTGTTCACACAGTCCAGTGTTTCCCTCCATCTATCCCAGTGCAGCATTGTAGTTGACACTGTACATGTTCTTACGCATTACAGATGTATTGTTAAACTTACTTATATTAGATCTGAGAAGAAGTGATGAGATAGCAAAAAGTACATTGAATGTGTTTGATCGCCAAAAACTCACAAATTGTGCAAAACTGGAGGAATTTATAAAGACTATTGGAATCCCAGGGTTTTCATTTTACATTGGTCAGAACTCTAAGAAACTGAAGTGGCGGACTCTCTCTGGACCAGAGAAACTAGTTTTGTGCAAAAACATCAAAGTTGCTGACCTACTAAAAGATGCAACCCATCTTCAACCCATCTTCTTTGTCAGATAAAGGACATACAATTTCTGTGGAATGAATTTTATGAACTATGTATATCCCTGCGAAGTGAGCATGGCATGTTTACTTCCGCAGAAGTCGATCAATTCAAGACAAGAAGTAAAGAGTGGTTAGTTTTGTTCAATACTATTTACCACACAACTCATGTCACCCCATACATTCATGTTTTCGTCATGCATGTACCCGAACTTTTATCCAAATATGGATCTATTACTCACTTCTCTCAACAGGGCCTTGAACAACTCAATGATATAACAACCAAAATGTACTTCCGATCCACCAATCATCATCGCAGTGATGCTCTACTTCAAATGATGCGAAAGCGTGCCAGAACGGAAAAGATGCAAATTGAACAGTAACCTGGCACATTTACATGAATGGCAACAAAACAGTTATGAGTGAGCATTTTGACTGTGTCACAAACCATGTTCAAGTAAATTTGTGTTCGATAAACAAACGAGTTGAACAGAAATAGCTGGCATGACTTTGATCAAAGATTTTCTGATGGCTGGAGTATCCTGGAATGCTAAGGGTGGTGTTTATTATTATTATTAGTATTATTGTATTATTATTGTTGTTGTTGTTGTTGGCCTCTTGTTGTTCAAAGAATTAATTGTGAAATTAAAAGTTGTCAAAATTTGAAATTAAGTTAATAATTAATGAATTTGTTGATGAATTGCTAAATGAAATTCAAAGATTCCTTTTCATATTAATTTTAACTAAATAGAGTTTGTTGTGTGTGGCATTTAATTTAAGAAGAAAGTGAAAACTGCAGTGTCCTTGACATGAATAATTGTACATTCGTTTCTTCGCGATCACCTACATGTTAGACTAAAACCTGACTGTACTATCGTGTCATAAACGAACCCAGGTTTAAAGTGAGGTGAACATACTAATTAGTGAGCTGAGGATGCCGCAAAAACTTGAATAAACCAAGGAAAATGAACTAAACAAGTGAAATGTTCGGTTTATCTTTATTAATTTACTCATTTCTAGCTCAAACAGATCATTAAGAGGCCAAATATGATTAGCTGGAACATTTTATTATAAATTATTTTCACCAGTGCAGTAAACACCATGACATTTTTTGCAACGCGGACACAGCTTAACCACACAACGCCACCCCCCTTAAATAATGGTAGTGCCCATGAGCTATATTTGGACGCCGCTTCCCGCGCATAGTCTGCAGATCGTACACCAAGTTTCAACGAGGAAGTTACTAACACAAAATCTTCAGATGATGAGGAGATGGTGACCTCATTTGAATATTTATATCGTGAACTTTCTAAATGTGAATGAACAAAGTGGGAAACAGGGCCACTGCGCATGATCAAAGTGTCCAAATAGTTTTCTGCTGTTGACGTGTTGTGTGCGGAATGCTGATTCCCTATAGCTTTATGCGTGTACTGACAGCGAGAGATTGACATTATCGATCTGACCAATTTCAAACGAAAAGTTACTAATATAAAATGTTTGTGTTGCCTTACTTTTATGAGAGAGATATTTATAAGTATTTATCTTTACATTCGAGTGAACAAAGTGTGCAATTAATTCTTGGTTAATTAACTCTTGGTAGTTGGTTGTGCTACTACCCAGACAGGGCGGCCGCTGATCTTCTTCTGACTGGGTTTACTAATGGTTTCAAAATTGGTTTCAACAGGCCGAGGGTGGGACAGGATTCTGACTGCCTTTCATTGACTGCTCAGCGGCCGCAGTTAGTACAAGAGAAATTGAGTAAGGAAATCAGTTTAGGTAGGATTGCAGGCCCCTTTGATTCTCCGCCTTTCCCAAATTTACAGTGTTCACCCATTGGTTTAGTTCCCAAACATGAACCAAATTCTTTCAGGCTGATTCATCACTTATCATTTCCATCAAGCGGATCGATTAATGATTTTATTGATAGGTCTTCTTGCACAGTGCATTACACATCATTCGATCAAGCAGTGGAAATGGTCATGGGGGCAGGTACCGGGGCTTGGATGGCAAAATCCGATATTAAATCCGCTTTCCGGTTACTGCCGGTGTCCCCCTCAGATTATGAGTTGTTGGGATTTCGATTCAATGGTCACTATTATTATGACAGATGCTTACCGATGGGTTGTTCCATTTCATGTTCTCTTTTTGAGACATTCAGCACATTTCTTGAGTTCAAGGTACGTCACGTAACACAAATTGTGTTACTCATTATTTGGACGATTTTCTTTTCGTGGGTTCATCAGCACTCGGTTGTGATTCTTTATTACCAGCCTTTGAAGGCGTTTGTTCCTCATTGGGGGTCCCTATCGCGTTGGAAAAGACCACGAGTCCTAGTCAATCCAAAATTTTTCTGGGTTTAGAAATTGATTCATGGAGAGGTTGCCCAGCTAACAATTTCACATTTTTACAACGTTGTGAGGACGTCAGACTTTAGTGCCAACAACGTTATTTGTATAACGTTGTAGCAACGAAACTTTGTCGACTACCATTTATGTAATATAGAACGTTATACGGCGACGTAATGACGACGTTCCCTCTACGTTTTTGGGACGTGAGTTTTGACACGTGTGTCACGTGTTGACAACGTTGCGAGAACGTACCAGAATTTGTTACTGACAACGTTATTTACACTACGTTGTAGCAACGGAAGTTTGTCGACTCCCATTTACGTCTTAAGAACGATATGCAGCTACGTAATGAAGACGTCCCCGACACATTTTAAGAACGTTTTGACCACGTGTCTAGCACATTGTGACAACATTTACGGATACATTAAATCAAATAAAAAACTAATTCTCAATTATATATAGTATGGTTCAAACACTTTCTGGATCCTACCGAATGTAAGCTACATGTTACTTATACTATTTGTATTGTAATTATGACATCATTTTGTATTGTAATTATGACATCATTTTGTATTGTAATTATGACATCATATTGAATATATTATATTATTGTATTTATCATATTATACTTATTACACTAATTAATAGATGTTTATTCTACAACATCATTTACTTCTCAATAGTCTACAACGATTCTCTCACCTTCGTCACACGACTGCGTCCTCATGCTTGCTATATTCGGTGAGGAACTTGTATATATGTAGCGTATTTCCAATGGCTATGCTGCCATGGTGGGTAATTACAAAATAATTTTTTAATAATTAGTACCCACCATTATCAAAATATTTGAGTTTAATCATGCTAGGTGTATCCTAACTATATTTGTCTTTACGAAACTAGATTAAACCTATCTGAGAGTAACCCCCACTTTGTGGTTCATTGAATATTTTATTAAAACAAATGGTGGATTAGGTTCGAATGGGACTTGCGATCTACAGTATATGATTATGCAAATTTATGCACTGTCTCTAAACAACGTTTCTACAACGTTTTACCAACGTTGTATTCTGCAAAATAATCGAAAAGCATGATTTTTGTATGCATGATTTACCGAAAGGTATTACAATTAGCATGAAAAACAGTCCAAGAGCTGTGGGGTTGGGTGGATTGGGGCGGTTCAGACAGAAGTTGCTATGGAAGCGACGTACGGCATAAAGATTATTTCTTTGTCATGCATATCTTTCTACTAAAGTGCTCCCCATTAACCTTGATGAAATGTGTTTCTATCAAGACGGCGGCTGTGGCGAAGTTCAGATTCTCATAAGCAAAGGCGTGAAGACAGAGCACGAAACGTGCATTGAACTTCGCTGAGAGTTAATTTGATGAATCCCACCGTGATCGTTATAAGGGGAATTGGTCCAGCGTCGCCGGTTCCCTTGTCTACAACGTGAGTCAACAAGAAAGTTACCCATATTTAGAAGGATTGTTCCCTAAAACATGATTACATTTTATTTAACAGTGACTGCGTATTAAAATCAGCATCTCCCCGCACAGCAGAAAAAAATAACCACCGAACTCGTTCCTTGCAATCAGTGAAACCATCGTTAATTTTGGTAACTTCCTTTCGGACTCGAGCTGTACAGTCCAATGCAGATGAAGTTACAGTTATCCTAGCCCCTATTGCCAAAAACTTTGATATTAATTTTCGATTTGAGGCTTTTGGCGATTTTTTGGCAAAATGTTTCCCTCGATGATTCAACATGTGCTACCTCCTTTTGGTGGAATTTTATGAAAATTATCATCACTGACCAACACCAAACATCGTCGGCGCCATGATGGTTGCTGTGTCGCGCATGGCATCAGCCGAAGTTCGTGTATAACACATGAACCGTTGGTTATCGTGTACCATTGTTGGGCACAGCCTATCATTAACAGCATGACTTGTTGACTGGCTATACAACGAAGCAAACTGGTATGCCATGTGTAACGCTGGTCAATGATAACCAGCGGTTCATGTGACGAAGTTACCAGTATGCAGAAGGTGAATTTGCCCATAATTTGGTTTATTAGTGTATTAAAATCACAACATTCTTGTGACTAGCTTGTACCATGGAGGAATAAAATATTGTGTTCCTCCATGCTCGTACCATAGGTGGATCTAGTGTGGAGTTCCCGGGTCCGACCAGCTCCATCCCATCTTTGTGATCACCTTTTTGAAATTTAAATAATAAACATTTTTAATTCTGTAAGCCTCTTTTTGGGGATTCTTTTCTTTTTTTTGTTGGTGTGGGTATTACTCGCTGATATGTTTTTTTATATTTTTTTTTCAGAGGGGTGTGGCGGAGAATAACTGGCCTTTTCATTAATAATGGAACACATGGAAACCCTATAGTAAGCCTCAGTCCCACCCCTACCCCACCCACCCCTGTTTACATTAGTACGTTGTGTTTGCAACATGACCACTTAGTTTTGTTTGCAACATAACCACAATGTTAGGAAACCTACGTCTTCACTAGTACGTTGTGTTTGCAACAAAAGCCGCAACATAAATGAAAAACATAAATAATACGCCTTCACCACTAAATTTTAAACCTCAATACTACGTCGTCGGTACGTTGTGTTTGCAACAATACTACAACGTTAATGGAAAACGTAAATACTACGTTGTGTTACCAACATAACCACAACATTACTGGACAACCTAAATACTACGTCGTCTGTACGTTGTGTTTGCAACATTACTACAACGTTAATGAAAAACGTAAATACTACGTCTTCACTACGTTGTGTTGCCAACATAACCACATTACTGGAAAACCTAAACTCTACGTCGTCAGTACGTTGTGTTTGCAACATTACTACAACGTTAACGTAAAACCTAAATACGACGTCTTCACTACCTTGTGTTTGCAACATAACCACAACATTAATGAAAAACATAAATAATACGCCTTCACCACTACATTGTGTTTAGACGTCATCACAACATTAAATTTTAAACCTCAGTACTACGTCGTCGGTACGTTGTGTTTGCAACAATACTACAACGTTAATGGAAAACGTAAATACTACGTCTTCACTACGTTGTGTTGCCAACATAACCACAACATTACTGGACAACCTAAATACTACGTCGTCTGTACGTTGTGTTGCCAACATAACCACAACATTACTGGAAAACCTAAATACTACGTCGTCAGTACGTTGTGCTTGCAACATTACTACAACGTTAATGAAAAACGTTAATACTACGTCTTCACTACGTTGTGTTGCCAACATAACCACAACATTGCTGGAAAACCTAAATACTACGTCGTCAGTACGTTGTGTTTGCAACATTACTACAACGTTAACGGAAAACGTAAATACTACGTTTACACTACGTTACATTCGCAACATTAATATAATGTTAGAAAAACACCAACATACTACGTTGCCACAACGTGAGGCCTTGGACAAAATGACGTTATATTAATACCAATATACAACGTTAATATCACGTTGTTGTGATCCTGAAAGAAAACGTTGTATAAAATACCAAATATAACGTTCTGACAACGTCTTGCATGGAACACATCAACAACGTGCCAAATAATACCAAAATACAACCTTTATACAACCACCTTCTTTCAATCTAACGTTCTTACAACATTTTCACAATGTTGTAAAATCAGTACCTTGTGACAACCAAACCACAACGTTGTGAAATGTTGTGGTTACGTTGTGTGTTAGCTGGGTGGTTCGAGTTCCGGCGGAAAAAGTACGGGCTTTGTGTAATCTGATTCAAGTGACAATGCGTAAATCCAAAGTAACGCTGCGGCAAATCCAATCACTACTCGGATCCCTCAATTTTGTCTGCCGGGCAATTGCTGCAGGGTGAGCATTTACTAGGCGCCTGGTTAGTCTTACCAAAGGTGTTACGAGAGCACATCATAAAATTCGGATTTCCGCTGGGGCCAAGCTGGATTTGCTAACATGGTTGGAATTTCTCAGCCATTTTAATGGTATTTCGCCGTTTCGCCAGCTGCGTTGGGATCACAATGAGGCAATATCGCTGTTTACTGACGCGGCCGGCAGTTTTGGTTATGGGGGTTACTTTGACGGGCACTGGTTCCAAGGCCGGTGGCCCTCTGCCTTTCTTGACGACACCCCGTCAATTGCTTGGTTGTGGCGGTGCATTGCTGGAGCGATAGACTAGCGAACCGGAGAGTGCTTTTTCGCGCGGACAACAGTGCAGTTGTGCATATTATTAATGGGCAATCTTCTCGTTGTGATAAGACAATTCATTGTTCGAATCGGTTAACGTTCCGGGGGTTCAGATTGAGCGTTTTCGGATGTTGGCTCGGGGGCGGATCAGGTCATGACGGTAATTCCGGAACATCTTCGCATCGGCTAGGTGAGGTTCAACGGATGTTATCAGTAGCTTTTGCTTCCAATATGCAAAAAACCTACCAAAAAACCTACCACACCGGGTGAAGAGCGTTTTGTCAATTTCGTAGTTTGCAATTAAATTGCGGGTTTGTGGCAACAGCGCAGGATGTGCGTGAATTTGTTGCTTGGTTGTCACTGAAACGACTGGCCTCTAGCTCCATCGCTACATATGTATCTGGGGTGGGGTTTCATTACAAGATTAACGGTTTGCCTGATCCTACGCGGGATTTTCTGGTAGCGAAATTGTTGGAGGGCTGCCGGCGGGACCGTCCATCCACAGATAACAGATTGCCCATTTCAATCTCAATTTTGTCTAATCTATTACGGGCTCAACCACACGTGTGTGTGAGCCAGTTCGAGGTTGTGTTGTTTCGAGCAGCCATGTTAGGTGCGTTTTGGGGGTTCATGCGCGTCGGCGAGTTTGCCGCAGATTCAAAGACTCGTTTACAAGAGTCACTGTTGAGTTTTTTTGATGTTCAAATTAATTTGTGATATTGGTACGCCAGCGTCTTCAGTACTTGTCGAATTTCGTTTCACAAAAACAAATAAAACCGGTTCCCCTCAAGTGATTCATTTAACGGAATCGAATGATCAGTTTCTTTGCCCAGTTAGGGCATTTTCTGAATTTGCAGCAGGGAGGCCATCCTGTTTGTCTCAGTCATTTTTCTGTCATTTTGATGGAAGCCCCCTCACTCGTTTTCAGTTTAATGCTGTCTTGAAGAAAGCCGTAGCTTTTTCCGAGGCTGGGGCATCACAATTTAGGGCACATTCTTTCCGCATTGGGGCGGCTTCAACAGCACATGATTTGGGTGTTCCTTACAGTGATATAAAGGATATGGGCCGCTGGTATTCTGATGCAGTTGCGACATATACTCGTCCAGCAGCGAGTTGTTTTTTACCGGGTTTGAGTAAAGTAAATAAATTGTAATTCAGTCTGATTTTCTGTCTTGAACAGGTTGTGGTGTGTGGCTCATAGTCCCGGGACTTCATCATTTGTCGTGCCCAGGGTAGTCTCCAATGTACTCCGCGGGTGCGATGGAATGGTCTAGTGGGGCTCAGCTTAGTGACTTATCCGCGTTGTTGACAGACCTTGCCTGTTCTGGACCTCCTCCAGGGCTGATCATTGTGCATCTCGGCACCAATGATCTAGTCCCGTTGGACTCCTATTGTGTGGGCCATTGTGTTCACATTTTTATGGAGGAATGTTGTGCACAATTTTCAAGTGCACAGCTTGTTTGGTCGGATGTCCTCCCTCGGGCTTGCTTTTTTGGGGCTTTGTCACAATCCAAACTAGAAATGAAACGGCGGTCGATTAACAAATGGGCTAGGTCTGTCAGCTGGCGGATGGGTGTAGCAGTGTTGCACCATCCGCAATTCCGTTGGAAGGAAGGATCTCAATTGTTCAAGACAAATATTAAGGCGTGTATTAATTATTATTAATAATAATAATAATAATAACATTTGTATAGCGCTTAATACTGGCGTTTCTAAGCGCTTTGACCTTCAATTACAAAGAGATGAGTCTTTAATAGAGATTTGAATGAGTCAGTACTGGTAGCTTGACGGATATTTAGAGGGAGATTGTTCCATAGTGATGGTGCAGCTACGGCGAAAGCTCGTTGACCATAGCGAGTATAGGTACGTGGACCATTTGCAAGTTGAAATTGTGAGTTGTGAGACGACCGTAAATTGAATGAATGCGTTGGAACTTGTGCAGAAATGAGTCTCTGGAGGTATGTAGGTGCATGGCCATTAACTGCTAGGTAAGTGAGCAGGAGCATTTTGTACTTGATGCGTTGAGTTACCGAGAGCCAGTGTAGTGAACGGAGAAATGGAGTGATGTGTTCTCGACGTTTGACTCGGCAAACCAGGCGAGCTGCCGAGTTCTGAATTCTCTGTAGTGGTGCAATTTGAGAAGCCGGCAGTCCAAACAGCAAGCTGTTGCTGTAATCCAGGTGGGATGTGACGAATGCATGTATGAGGCGTTCTGTAGAGTTTTGGTCAAGGTAGTTGCGAAGTTTGCCAATTTTGTGAATGCCGTAGGATGCAGCACGACAGATTTTGCGAATATGAGAATCGAGTTGAAGGTTGTTATCAAGGATAACCCCAAGATCCCTCACCGATTTAGACACGGAAAGTTTTGTCCCCAATGTTGAGTGATGGTAGAGTACTGGACTTGCGAAAACGCGATGTGATATGAAGAACCTCCGTTTTTGTACAGTTTAGGAGAAGGTTGTTGTTGTTGGCCCATGCTTGTACATCACTGACGCATTCCTGTAAGCAGTTGATGGCTGACGGTTGCTCACTAGGGCTCAGGATGAGGTAAAGCTGGGTGTCATCAGCGTACTGCATGTGATGAATATTTCTGTGTGCGCTGATGACATCGCTTAGAGGGCCAGTGTAGAGAATGAATTCCGGTTTTGTTTGGGGGAAAGGTCTAACATTGCCCTAATTTGGGTAATCTTACGAATGTTCTTTGTTATTAATATACAGCCGAAATTGTAAGCATGATTTAAGCTCCCGTCGGTTCAGTCGGGGCTAATATTTCAACCGTGGTTCAAGCTGTGGAATTCACAAGTGCATAGGACGGCTACACGTATTTAATTGTAACATTATTGTATAATTCGAGTTTTGGGGTTTGATCAGCCCCGTAATTTCATTGGTGGGGCGCTCGTTGCCCGTGAATTTTTGGGCCGCTCGATGCCCGTTTTAATATGGGCCGCCCGTTGCCCGTGATTTTATGTGTGTAATGATATGCTCATGGTCACTTAACTTAGAACCACCCTGGATGACCTCTGACCCAACCTATGGCCAGGGTTTCCTGTAACCCCACTCCTCCACATTCCACATGACTCATGCATAGACCACACAGGCAGGCATGGTTCGTTTCCCATTCACTTTTACTCAAGTCTCTCACTGGTTAACATCTACATGTATATGCTTACACACTTTTAGTGAAAAGGTTGAGCACTATTATCGCTTATCGTTACATGGTGTCAGAATGGCTACCCATAGTCTCCCTCCTCCTCAGCCACTCCAACTACTCACTGGCAACCCTGCTCAGAACTGGAAGAAGTTTAAACAAAGGTGGAGTAATTATGAAATGGCCACCAATGTTGCCAGCAAGGGCGATGCAATGCGAGTTGCAACATTGCTCACTGTCATTGGAGACGAAGCAGTGGAACTGTATAACACATTCAAGTGGACAACTGCTGGTGACGAAGTCAAAATCGCCACCGTACTGGAGAAATTTGAGGAGTATGCCACTCCTCGAAAGAATACGATATACAAGATATGCTCACTCCCCTGCACAAGGAACAATAAAACTCATGAACTTGACTTCCAAGTTGTTGATAAAGAAGTCACACCAATACTCAGCGCTGAAACTTGTCAGCGTCTTGAGTTCCTCAAAGTACTCGTGCACGACCTAGCCGAGGACCACACGGTGAACGCAATTGATGTAGATTCATGTAAGCCACTCACTAAAGAGCTTATCTTGAAAGAATATGGTGATGTGTTCAAAGGCCTGGGATGTCTCCCTGGTAAGTACCACATTCAACTTGACCCTAACGTTTCACCTGTGGTCCACCCTCCTCGTAAAGTGCCAATCGCAATCAAGGATCAACTACGCCATGCTATAGATGGTATGGTCCGTGACCAAGTCCTCACTCCAGTAACAGAACCAACTGACTGGGTCTCCAGTCTTGTGACAGTCATCAAGCCTAACAAGCTGCGGATATGTATCGATCCCCAGCACCTAAATAAAGCGATCAAACGGTCACATTACCCTCTCCCGACTGTAGAAGAGGTTGCTACAAAACTGAGCAAGGCCAAAATCTTCTCAGTGCTGGATGCCAAAAATGGGTTTTGGCAGGTAAAACTCGATGACGAATCTTCTCGATTCACCACCTTCAATACCCCCTTTGGCCGCTTCCGTTGGTTATGGATGCCATTCGGAATCTCATCTGCCCCTGAGGAATACCAGCGTCGAATGCACGAAACTCTCGAAGGACTTAATGGGGTATCTGTCATTGCTGATGATATCCTAGTGTATGGTGAGGGCGACACTACTGAAGAAGCAGAAAAAGACCATGATCGTAATCTCCATGGAGTGCTGCAAAGAGCGCAAAAATGTAACCTGAAGCTGAATGAAAGCAAGCTACGACTCCGACTCGCTGAAGTCCCATACATCGGACATCTACTGACCCCTACTGGCCTAAAGCCAAACCCCGCGAAAATAGAGGCAATACTAAAAATGCCTAACCCTACCGATGTTCCCTCGCTAAAGCGATTCCTTGGGATGGTGAACTACCTTGCCAAAAAATGTAACCTGAAGCTGAATGAAAGCAAGCTACGACTCCGACTCGCTGAAGTCCCATACATCGGACATCTACTGACCCCTACTGGCCTAAAGCCAAACCCCGCGAAAATAGAGGCAATACTAAAAATGCCTAACCCTACCGATGTTCCCTCGCTAAAGCGATTCCTTGGGATGGTGAACTACCTTGCCAAATTCCTCCCCCACCTATCCACTGTAACAGAGCCTCTGAGGAAACTAGAAAACAAAGACATCGCTTGGCACTGGCTTGATGAGCACACTAAAGCAATCGCAGAAATCAAAACGCTCATCACCACCCATCCTGTACTGCGCTACTATGATGTCACAAAGGAAGTGACGCTGCAGTGTGACGCGTCTGAATCAGGCTTAGGGGCAACCCTACTACAAGATGGACAGCCCGTTGCATTTGCCTCGAGGGCATTAACACCAACTGAACAGAACTATGCTCAAATTGAAAAGGAAATGCTCGCTATTGTATTCGGTTGTGAGCGATTTGACCAATACATCTATGGACGTGACCTCAATGTGGACAGTGACCACAAACCTCTCGAGAGCATCATGACCAAACCTATACACGCTGCTCCGAAACGACTTCAACGCATGATGCTCCGTCTGCAGAAATACTCGCTGACAGTACGCTATAAGCCTGGCAAGCTGATGTACATCGCTGATACGCTGAGTAGGGCTTATCTGCAACGACCACATACTCAGCCTGATGACAGGTACGACGTTCGTCTGATGGATGCAGACTACGATTTAATCAATGACATCGAGAAAGTGAACATGACTCACAATATCGCTATCTCTGATGTTCGTCTCGCTGAAATACGCACCAAAACACACCATGACAAAGTATTGCGCTCACTAATGACCACTGTCTATGAAGGCTGGCCAGACAATCTCACACAAGTTTGTGATAGTATAAAGCCGTACTTCAACTTCAGAGACGAGCTCTCTGCCCAAGATGGAATTCTCTTCCGCGGACATAGAGTTGTCATCCCATCCTCAATGCGTCATGACATGATTGACAGAATACATACAAGTCATATTGGCATTGAAGGATGCCTTCGTAGAGCCAGAGATGTTATCTACTGGCCTGGTATGAATGCACAGATCAAAGACAAAATCGCATCGTGTGGTACGTGCAACACATTTAGTCGCACACAAACCAAAGAGCCACTAAAACCACATGACATCCCTGACCGCCCATGGTCCACAGTAGCAGTCGATTTGTTCATGTTAGATGGCAAAGATTACATAATAGCCACTGACTACTACTCCAACTTCTTTGAGTTCAACACCCTCCCCTCAATACTGAGTTCGAATGTCATCATCAGCCTGAAGTCTTTCTTTGCGCGTCATGGCATTCCCGACACACTAATTAGTGATAATGGTCCCCAATTTCGATCTGCAGAATTCCAGAATTTCACCAAGGACTGGGACATTAAACATACTACATCATCCCCACACTACCCACAGTCTAATGGCAAGGCTGAAAACGCAGTGAAAACCGCAAAGTCCCTATTGAGCAAAGCGAAATTAGACCGGCAAGATCCCTACCTAGCCATACTTGACTGGAGAAATACCCCCACGGAAGGACTCGGATCCTCCCCAGCACAACGCCTTATGGGACGTCGAACAAAGACCCTCCTCCCCACAACGATCACGCTTCTCAAACCACACATCTTCGGAAATGTCAAAACTAAACTTCAGACAAACAGAGCCCAACAAGCCAAATACTACAACCGTGGTAGTAAAGAATTACCCGAACTAAACACAGGAGATGTAGTCCGCGTACAGCCAAACCACGGCACTAACGAATGGAAAAAAGGCACATGTATTCGCAAAGTGGCCCCTCGATCGTATGAAGTTGACATTGACGGACACATTTATCGTCGCAATCGAAAACATCTCAAGCGAACAAGCGAAAAACAACCCCTAATTCTAGTCCCACTACCTAATGATGACCTGGATATGCCCAATGATTTTACTGATCCACCGCATGTCCCAATCATAACGGCTCCATCAGTACCCAGTGTACCCACTATCCTGGACTCTAATGAACCAACGCGATCCTCACGAGGACGAATCCTCAAACCAACCACCAAATATAAAGACTTTGTGTAAAATCCACGAAACACCTCCTCGAACTATGTTCCCAATGACTTATACATATGGATTAGAACGTAAAGATTGAATCAAAGTTTAAGATAATAACTGAACAGTTATTTTATTGTGTGTGTAGGTTAGAGACTCTATAATCAATGCATGAATACGCGTAGTGGATAGAGAATTTTTATTTTATATAAGAACCATAATTAATGCATTTCCTCTGAGACTGAACTAAACTTTATACACACTGAGGCATACAAACCAATTCATATGGACTGTGTTACTTTGAAAAATCTCCCACTTGTTTTGTTTTAAAAAAGATACTCATGAAATTTCAAGCTGATCCCTTCATTACTTTGTTTTGGTTTTATCTCAAGAAAGGGAGATGTAATGATATGCTCATGGTCACTTAACTTAGAACCACCCTGGATGACCTCTGACCCAACCTATGGCCAGGGTTTCCTGTAACCCCACTCCTCCACATTCCACATGACTCATGCATAGACCACACAGGCAGGCATGGTTCGTTTCCCATTCACTTTTACTCAAGTCTCTCACTGGTTAACATCTATATGTATATGCTTACACACTTTTAGTGAAAAGGTTGAGCACTATTATCGCTTATCGTTACAATGTGGGCCGCTCGTTGCCCGTGATTTTATGTGGGCCGCTCGTTGCCCGTGATTTTATGTGGGTCGCTCGTTGCCCGTGAATTTTTTGTGGTCCGCTCGTTGCCCGTGTTTTGTGATTATTGTGTGGTTTGCCCGTGGTTTGTGTGGTTACTTTGGGACAGTCGTCTGTCTTTGTGACATGTGGTGGGCAAGCCTGCCCGTTTGTTTATTTACATAACTTAGGTCAGAAAACATTACACAGCCTTTCAGTAGGCTACCTTGGTTTGGGCAAATTGCCGTTTGAGTAAAACTAATTGATTCAGGCAAACAATGCCTGCATTTGTTCAATAAACCAGTTTTGAGCTGTGACAAAAACGTCAGTCAGGTATATCATGTTTATTGTGTGTTGTCAGTGTGTAAATATCAATACATACCATAACAATATTTATTGCAAGAATGAAAATAAATAGAGCTCGACTGCACTGTGCCCTGCTGTGGCGCACATATTGATACAATGTGACACGCCTTTACAGCAACCTCCCTTTGTGGTCTGTTGGCCAAATGCTTGTAAAAACCTGCTCAGGTTATGGTTAACTTAGTTTTCTTAAGGGTTTAACTTTCATGTGACAATCCAAATTTCTTTTTAGAACATATTTAAACACAGTTTTTACAAATTCAATTTATAATTTGCATGTGCAACACATTACATACTTGGATCCAATTTCATAGAGCTGCTGAAGCAGAAAATATTGCTGCATTATTTCTACAGTTTTGGCACAGGTAGTACTTATCCTGCTGAGCATAATGTTGTTACTTCTGTGCAGCCCTTTGAAATTGGGCCGAGATTATCAATTAAAAATTAACCTTTCAAACTGCAATTTGAAAGTGGGGCTCTAACGAGCTTTTATAAAACAAGTTATTACATTATTGTGAATAGCGATTAATATTTTTTTACATTTAAAAAAATTATTTAGCACTGGAAAATACCGTCCAAAAAATGTACTCTTTCGAGCGGCCTTTGCAAACGAAAGTCAAAACAGCTCACAGCGCTAATTGTATGCTAATGATATGCATATGACCCCTTGACGTCACTGTATCCCCACACACTTTGTGGACTGCATGCACTATGACTCACAAAACATTTTCCCTCTAGTTTTAGCGTGTTTTTTCATCCCCGCCAACCTTTGGTAAAACGTGTGGTTACAGATGAGATCGACGACTTGACTAAGTTCTGCTTATAAATAATGCACAATCACAGCCGCATCTTGCAGAAAAACCTCATTGGTCAAATGTTTGAAAATCGTTATCTCCAGGGCATTCTATTGGCCGATTCAGGGTATGCACAGAGACCATGGTTGATGACACCCGCTGACAATCCCAACAACCACCAAGAAAGGGCATTCAACAGGTACTGAACAAATGCCAGTTGCTTTTAATTTTTAAGTTTGATTTATTGATGCATTGTCGATTTTAGGCAGAAAACGCGGTAAAATGTTAAACAGGTATTTTCACTGGAAAGAAAAAGTTACAAAGATTGGTGTGAACCAAAAATCCAATATGGTAATGACAGTTATTTTTAAACAATGACTATTCACTTTATTAACGAAATACATTATTTCTTTGAAAAATTATTGCAATTGACAGTAACAAAGCATGGGCTAAATAGACAGCAGTGCTTTTGCAGAATAAAGCTCAAGATTGTCATCTGGTGAACTATGATAATATCAATTAACAACTTTATCTATGAGATACAGACAACACCTCTTCTTAATCATTTTTGTTTTTGCTGATTGAACAAGTCAATGGGCAACTGAAAAATAAATTTCGGTGCCTGCTTGGTCAAAGGATGCAGATCGTGCCAAGAAAAGTCTGTGATGTCATCACTGCCTGTTGTGTGCTGTTCAACATCAGCAAGGATCTGAGGGAGCCACACCTTGATCCAGAAAATGACCAGCAAGATGATGAAAATGACAACTTGGAAGATGACGAAATCGTAGCACAGATAAATGGGAACCAAGCCAGGGAAGAACTGATTAACAATTTCTTTGGTAAGAGGGGAAGACTGTGCACCATCTGTAAACTTAAAGGGACACATTGCCTTTGAATTTAGCTATAAAAAAAGAATATGGTTGAAAAACTTTAAACAAAGAGAGAATTACAATGAATTCACACAAGTATTTTTTTGAAAGTGTGTGGTTTTTGTTTAATTTTGTAACTATATTTTTTTCAACAACCAATTGATAACAAACGTTTTGTAAGACTTTTTAAATATGAACCTTTGACAACTTTAAAGCTTCTTTTAACTTCATATAATTAGAATTGATTACTTACAAATACACAAATTTCAAGTTTGCTTTTATGATATCAGTTATGATCCAGGTTTGCGCCAAGTGGGCAAACTGGCCATTAAATATTACTTAAAATCAAGGCAAATGTCACATTGTGTTCATTAAGAGGGGCGGGGGGGGGGGGGGTAGAGGTCTAACACCCCCCCCCCTTCAAAGTTTAGGATATATCTTGAATTTTGAAGGGGTGGCAGTTAGAAGTCTATGACATCTAACACCACCCCCACCCCATTCACTTCAGTGAATGTAGACCGATCCATTAAGCCCCTGGTCATTGCATAGTGAACAATCACAGCCATGATTGCGCAACAAAAATTCTGGCCTAACATCGTGCACATTTATACGGTACTTTAACTTTTATGGAACTGTCCTTATACTGACATTATTCAGCCACTTGAAGGTGTTTGGTACAAACTCTGGAATATCTTTCACAGATTTCGAGCAACAAAAGCCTCGATCGAATAAACTAAATGCATTAATCATCGTGTACCGTACCACCCTTTCCTATGGAGGATTACGTGTGTTTACATTGTATACCCAACAGGGGTCCTGTGACGTAGGTCTCGCAATCAGTCTATTAATGACCTGCGTGGAAACATTCTTCCACTATCGGAATGATATTGGGCGACACCAAATTAAGTGTCCTAGAAATTGTATCAGGGATAACGATCATTGAAATATGTGGGAAAACCAATCTATTGACGATGCCCAAGTTTTGGGCAATTGCTCACTTTATTGATGACCTTTCGATACTTGATTGTCGTTAGGTTTCATCAGAGGAACTTATCGATGCTGAAACCAAACTCTTGACTTTGACCAGTAAAAGCTAAATGTCTTTTGGCTTTATGGTAAGATTATTGTCATGCTTTGTTCAAAGAATCTGCTTATCGTCTGGATGAGGGACAGTCTTAAAAACGGAAAGTTCTCACTAGGTCTATTAACCCTTCCCTTCCCGTGTACGAAGGATCCGCCCCAGTGACGCACCAATTCGATTGTGAAGTCTGATGCAATTTTTCAGACGATACTTGTTACTAACAACTGACATTTTCATAGCAAACGTGTCATTTATTGCATGTCAATACAAAAAACATCTCTCCACTGAATACCCGGTCAAGACTAATATTTGTTCAACAGTAACTACTATATTGCATTGAGGTGCTACTAAACACAAAAAGTATTTTTATGTTTTCTTAACATAATAGTTTTTTTTTAATTTCTCAAAAACTAAAGCATTTCAGGCAAAAATAGTTACAAAAGTTTCCCCATCAAGAACATCCCTTTAGTGTATGTTGTGCAAATCCGAGTGTGAACAATTATATTTTCATTACGTGTTCGGACTCGAATCAGAAAGACCTCTTGTTTTTGTACGTTTTTCTTTTAATACTTCTTGTCTGTCAATTTTCTCAAAAAGTAAAGCTTGTATGAACTTGAAACTTAACATGTACAAAGATCTTAGTGAGTAGATGATACCAAAACTTTTTTGAAATGATGATGTTGATGACGTCATTACATTAAATAAACGTTAAATAATTCAAAAAATTCATAGCTCATGAACGGCAAATGCTACATTAAAAATCTTTAGTGCATATAATAATAAAAATAAGAAAGTTTTATATAGCGCAAAACATGACCGGAGGAAATCTCAAAGCGCTTTACACAAAATAAACAAATTAGTAGACCAAAACTAGAAATTACATGGAACGTGAGAAGGCTTGTTGAAATAGGTGGAAATAATTTAACATTAAGGTGGAAGCTTTACGAAGTGAGGATGGAAGAGCATTCCACAACTTGGGTGAGGCGTGTGAAAATGTCTTGGATCCGTATGATTTGGTCCTCGATGTGGTTGTTGTGAGGAAGTCCTGGGAAGATGAACGGAGAGATCTAGGAGGATGGTGTGGTCAGAGCAGCTCGGTGATGTAATTTGGAGCAGTTCCGTTCAGGGCCTTAAATGTGAGCAGAAGTGTCTTGTATTGAATACGCTGACAGATTGGCAGCCAGTGAAGAGCTTCGAGAATTCGGGTGATGTGGTTGTGTTTCTTGGAAAGGGATACAAAGCAGGCAGCTGAGTTTGGGATGCGTTGGAGTTTGTTGATATCTTTGTCAGGGAGACCGGTGAGTAAGCTGTTGCAGTTGTCAAGGAGAGATGTAACTAAGGCGTGGACCAGGATTTCAGTGGAGCGTTTGTCGAGAGAGCTGCGAATGTTGCCGATTCTTCTTAATGCAAAGGATGCCTTACGACATACAGCGTTGACCTGTGGGCGCATAGTTAGGTGTTTGTCGAAAAATACTCCCAGAATGAAGAGGGTCCCAGTGCGGACCCCTGTGGCACTCCCCATTTCAGACTCACGGGATCGAAACGCTCTTCTCCTATGATAACTGGTTGTTGTCGTCCTGATAAATATGAAGAGATCCAGTCTAGAACACACCCTTTCAATCCGAGTCTATGGTTCAGGCGAGTAAGCAAGATTGTGTGGTCCATGGTGTCGAAGGCTGCGGTAAGTACAAAAACTGCTTCGTCTCTTGAATCTAGACTGAGTAATAGATCATTATACACTCGAACGAGGGCTGTTTCAACACTGTGATGCTGTCTGTAGGCGGACTGGGATGTGGCGAGCAGTGAGTGTTTAGTGAGGTGTGCAATCAGTTGCTGGCTGATATGAAAGGTCTTGTAATGTTAGACAAATTTGTATGCACACCGTGACCTCATTTGACCTTTACCTCCGGTCGAAACCGGAAGTTAAAGAAACAAATCATGTTATTTCGGGCTGTAAAGCCTGAGTGAGTAAAAATATGAACAAACTTTCAATGCATAATATTTTCTTTAGCTCATAAGCATTCTAGAAATGTGATGTATGACGACATAGCTATATGTAACCGGTTTAGTAGGACACAAGAGACAAATATCAAATAAGGTTCAACTTTTAATAAAGTACATATATACTTCAACAACAATGCATTAAGTACAAAAAGGATACTTCCACAAACAATGCATCAAATACAAAAAGGATACTTCAACAAATACGCCGGCCGGCTAAAGTCTGGTTTTAAAGTATACAGTTCAGTTCTATTATGGAGCTCCGTGTTTCAATCTTTATGAATGTCCACTCCAGCTGGTCCCGAAGAATTTAGTCTCATGCCATGAGCAATGCAGTCTTAGTCCAGGATGATTATCACCACAGAAGTACAGATTACAGTGTCCAATCTCCACTCAAAGGGCTCATCCATCCACTAGTTGTAGCGTCAATTCACACTAACAACCATCCTGGGTTGTTACAGCAAAACATGCGAGTGTTCGTAATTATGGTGTAAACAGTTCACCAGGAGATTTAATATGGTTCGGGAATTCTCTGGTTGATTCTATACCCGAACTGAACCTCTGAACCTGAGATACAAATAACAGTACTTGTAACTAATATTATGAACTCTAACAGTATGTAGATGAGCTCAAAATTGTTCATTTATATAAACAAGCAGTTTTATAGACACCTGGCAAAATAAGAGTGTCCATGTCCCTTTTAAAAAACAACAATCATCCTATGTCAACAGTTAACTGCATCCAGGTAATGACTGCAACCAACTCCGTTTACATCTAACTCCATCACAACACTGGTAAAATACTACACATGTAATATATGCAACGTTTCCTATATGTAAAACAGTCATTAGAAACTTCAAGCAAAATTTCTGCCTATCTCTTCTCTCAAATGAGAGGAGACAATAATTGTATGCACTCTGAATGATTGTTGATTTAAATACTGTCTAGCCTACATGTATGTCTTAAATCACAATCCAACTGGTCAAAACGAAGATCAAAATATGACCATACATGATAGATTTACATAACAAACATACGCGTTCCTTTATAACAATACAAATGATCATTTTTATCACTAAAAAGCATAATTATAATCACATACCTGAGAGCCAACAGTAGGAGCAGTAAACACGACGATCATCAAAATACACGATGAACGATTGATGACAACAAAATACAACTTTTATGACAAGATGATCTAAGATAATTACTTGATGAAATGAACTTTTCGAAAGTAAACTTTTGGTAAACAATGGCGAGTCAGCGCACTAGCGCAGGCCGTTGCTTGAGGGCGCTGTTTCGCTTTTGGGCAGTTCCACCCCAAAATAGGCAGGGCTACATATATCACAACAAAAACGGTACACGCGGGGTCAAAAGAAAAATTATTTTACAATCTCTAAAACTAAAGCTTGTACGGACCTGAAACGTACTATGTACCTAGACTAGTGTGTACATGACAAAGAACAAAAATTGGAATGACGTCATCGATGACGTCATTACATTAAATTGAAGTTTTATATTTCATTTTATCAATTTAATGATCAAATGCTTTATACTCAGCACTTACACGTTTTTATATTCGCACCGGTACACTGTGCCTTCAGTACTGTTAGTCATACAAAGAGCGATGTACATGTACATGCAACAAACTGTTGTTGCTGTGCTGTCACATTGGGGACAACTGGCACACTGTGGTGCGTGAAGCTATTTATACTGGTTTGGGGGTCCACAAGTTTTATTAGGCGGCCAGTCAAAAAGGGCGTTAGTGTGGTGGTGATTTGATTGGTTGTAAGTTCAACCTGGCAGCCTATCAGAAAGTAGAGGGGGCATCGGGTTTTTCTCATCGAGGCGGGAATTTTTCTAGCTTAGCGTCACTTTACCACAGCTTGTTGTAAAGTCAACAATTTTCAACCCACCTCCTTCCCCATGGCTCCACCTGTTTTCATGTCACTTGGTAATATAGTGGTTATTTAGATCAGTAGGTTTTGGTCAGTACTTTCAGCCTAGGTGCGAGGGTGTCAGGTCTTTTAGTTTATCGTGCATCATTACTTATTTTTCTTGGTTTAGTACCATCTAGGTTCTGGTCGGGCTATCTTTGGCGGTTTTTGCAGAAAATAACAGAAAACATCACAGATATTTGGAGTTAATTTTAGAGGTAAAATTGTATTAAGTAATTTTGATTTGTAATGGTCAAGGCTTGGTAAACTTCTCTTTCGATAGTGCCTTCCGGTTCCGGTCGGGCTATCTTACCTGTCCCCCTCGTTTTCCAACTTGGGGAATTTCTAGGTATTAATAGGAATGTGATATAATTATCTCTTGTTATCCTTTATAATTAATTGGTAAACTTTGAATTAGGTGCCTGACGGTTCCGTCGGGGCCATTGTTCACCCTGTGTATAGGTGAGTGGTTAAGGCAAGGTGCGTTACATGTTGGTCACTTGTTGAGGTCAGGAATTGACCTGTACTGGGGTCGTTGGACCTCACATGTCCATGTAGTGTTGTGCTGGTATAATCATGGGAATGGTTGCCCATAGCTTTTACATGTTGGTTAGGACTCGGTAGTCCTTGGTGTGGCCACAAACATTTTATGTGGATGGAAAAGGTTGGCCATCCGTTTGTCCATGTTCTTTCCTGTTCGTTTGTATTAGCCGGTTTGCCCTGTGTCCGGTATCCGACTCCTTGCCATTGTCTTAACATTGTAATTTTGGTTATTACTGGAATTAGCAATCTTTTGGTGCGGGTTAAACTGCAAATAAATTGCGGCGTCAAGCTGTGGTGAGAATTCAATAACTTGGTTTGTGCCCCTGTTTTGTGTCTGAGTATAATGAAATACTCATATCTCTAGTTATTATTATTAATAATATTGACATATTACTGGTCCTGCACGATTAGATTAACAAGATTAACTAGATTAACTAGATTAACAAGATGTACCGTCTTAAAAGCTGGTGATTGTCTATTGTGACCAAATATAAAATATCCTACAGAAAATACAACGTGCTATACTCAAGCTGATAAATGCTGCCAATTTCTCCAACCTGCTAAAAGTCGATGAGCAAGGGTCAGGTACTTGTGGTGTTTCTTGGCATATAATTGTGGGATGCACAACAACTGGGGACTGTTTTCTCTTTCAGCAGCAACACTGCACAAATAAAACAGACAACGCCACAACAATGCTTTGCTGTACTCCTGTTTACTGTAGTATTCTGCAGTGTAAAACCAATCGCAA
The DNA here is from genome assembly GCA_911728455.2 of Marthasterias glacialis. Lineage (NCBI taxonomy): Eukaryota > Metazoa > Echinodermata > Asteroidea > Forcipulatida > Asteriidae > Marthasterias > Marthasterias glacialis. The sequence goes on along the minus strand of OU452220.1, from coordinate 28,331,588 downwards.
TCTGTGTCAAACAATGTGAATGATATATTAAAAATTTCCAAGACTTTAGACAACTCACCATTTTGTAGAATCAAATATTTCTTACCTTACATACAAGTTTCTGAAGATCTGGTAATCGTATATTTCCAAAGTAAGGACCGTTATTTTTATTGATGGCGTGTATAATAAAATATTTTTGTTTTTGTTTTTCAATTTACTCTCGACAGCGATGATTTTTAAAACTGAGAGTGGATGGTGCAAACTGGCTGATAGTGCTTCACTTGTAGTTTTATTTTAATTTCAGATGTAGGTCCTTTCTTTAAAGTATTAAAATCTTCTGTACACAATATAAACTCACATTCCGACTTCCTACAACCTTTAACATACAAACCTCGTGTTTCATCTGAAATACCAACACATTGTCAGTGGTACCATTGGGAGCTGGTGCATTGTTCTCCTCTTGAGCATTTGATGTATGTCGCACCGTCCACTTTGCTATTGCAGCAGCAGAAGATACGGTATATTTTGTAGGCCTCGCAGCACCACCAGTCATCCTTCAGATCAGCTTCCTTTTCCATTACGCCAACGCATGACGTGATACCGTCTGTGTCTGGCACAGTGAGTCCTGGCGCTGCACTGCATAATAACTTTATTGTTCATATTTGAATTTGTTTGGTATATTACAGGCATCAATATGGAATATACGCCAGACAGTTATATTAAAAACACAACAAGAATATAACATACTGCCCTGACCTTTATCTGCATCACATGTGCAAAAACTGCCATCATTTGAGACGATTGCATCTTCAGTGCAGCAACATTAAATTAGTTTTGCCTGGTCGATATAATTGGGCCATAAATTTTCAGCAATTCTGAAAGCAGTAAATTTCCTAAAAATCGGCTGAGGGACATTCCTCTTGAACACTTTCCCTGTCTTGGATATGTAGTACGTTCAAGGCTGCCAACATAACCACGCTCTCTGTAGTCACCCGAAGCAGGTTGGTGGTGTGGTTGAAGCATGTTGATACCTTGCTTTTCATGTTCCTGTGTCATAAATCTTTAACTGCTCTTTTGTGTAGCGACTTGTGCTGAACAAGTAGTTGACGATATCAGTCAACTCAATTTCAGGCCACATTTTCATGGATTCGGTGAAAAGCTTTCCGCTTATGGTAGGGGTTGATATTGCAGATTAATTTCAACTTATCATCATATAAATTTAGATGTTTTACAGCCAGGGACCAACAATATTTCAGCGGGGTATAGGCCCGTCAGGACGCCTAGATTCACGAGTCGCCATTCCCTGTTGGAGTTCTGTGTGTTCGTTTAACGTACTACATCTTAGTGAATGTAGTTTGTGTAAAACGATCAACAGGAAAGTTTGTGTACACATCGGGTTATCTCCACAGTCAGTACCTGCCCATGATCATGGTGGCATATTGCGGTTGCCATGGGTGTCACGTGACTATACAAAGCCTCTATACTGTGCAGCGCAGTAGTCTGAAAACTGGGGTAGGCTTGAGACATAAAATGTGCTACTCCTTCCGCATCATGCTTCATGTCATCATGGACATTGGTAGCATTAATGAAAGCAATCATGGGATGTATTGTATCTTGGAAAACTGAGCACCTTTGCACTTTGTCCTGTTTGACTTGGCAAAGTATCGATCAAGCAGTTGCTCTGTAAACATCTTAGGGAGGGAAGTTCCAAAAGTTCAAGTTATTAGGTATTCGGCTACCGGCCGAAAACCTATTGTTATTGTTCTGTTTTTCTTACTTTTAGGTGTTTGGCTACCGGCCGACAACCTATTATTGTTAAGTTGTTTTTTTTTCCTGGGTGTTCTTAGTCGTTGAAACTTGTCGGTAAATTTTCTCAAAAACTACAGCTTGTATGAACTTGAAACTTACCATGTACAAGTTAAGACCTTAGTGAGTAGATGACACCGAAACGTTTTTGGAAAGATTAAAGATGACGTCATTGATGACGTCTTTACTTTAAATAAACGTTAAATAATTCAAAAAATTCATAACTCAAGAACGGCAAATGCTGCATTCAAAATCTTTGGTGCATATGAAAGATCTTGTAATGTTGGACAAATTGTATGCACACTGTGACCCCATTTGACCTTTACTTCCGGTCAAAACCGGAAGTTAAAGTAACAAATGTTATTTTGGGCTCTACAGCCTAAGTGAATAAAAATATAAACAAACTATCCATGTATAATATTTTCTTTAGCTCACAAGCATTTTAGAAATGTGATGTATGACATCATAGCTACGTCTCAACGTAAATGGTATACAAGGTCGAAAAAAAAATCTTTTTGAAACTTACTTTATACCTACATCAGTGTGTACATGACAAAGAAAAAAATTGCAATGATGACGTCACCAATGACGTCATTACAATAAATTGAAGTTTTGTATTAAAATGCTCATATCTCCAGAATAATACATGCTACATACATGATCTCTACACCATATGAAAGATCTTAAGTATTAACAAAATCTTGCAGTGTGATCCCATATGACCTCCACTTCCGGTCAAAAACGATAGTAGTAGGTTTTTATACAAAAAATCGTATCTAAATAACGTAATTTTGTATATTAATATAACTTGATTTGAAGGCCCTTTGACGATTCTACAATTGTTTACAATGTGTGACCCCATTTGACCTTCACTTCCGGTCGAAACCGGAAGTATAAGAATTGTACATACAAATTATGTATCTTGTTGATGAAACGTGGTACATTAATAATCATTACATAGATAGGTGGTACAAATAGCATCACAGAAATTTGTGTCATTTTATTTCTTCTTGAAAGAGTTCTTACTCTTGAATTCATTGTTCTCATATTCGTTTAGAAGATCAAGTGCCACGTTTTTGCCCACTCCTGTTATGTTTGCTGTTCGGTTCAAAGTAACATTGTGTGCAAGACCGTCAGTCAACCAGCCATTTACACCTCAAATAATGAAAGAAAATATTCAATAAACAATTACTAACTCCAAAAGTGTGCTAAAGGTGCTAAAGGTACCATCAGTTGAAAACCGTGTGGGAGCAAATGTCATGGTCTGTGTCACGTTAAGCTGTGTTGTTGGATTTTGAAAATTTGAAACATTACTGGTCCTGCAACTAGATTAACAAGATGTACCGTTGACAATGTAAAATAATATTGAAAATTTATTATATTTCTGTGTCTTAGAAGCTGGTGATTGCCTATTGAGACCAAATATTAAATATTTTACAAAAAATACAAGGTGCTGTACTCGAGCTGATAGTTGTTACTAATTTCTCCAACCTGCTAAAAGTCGATGAGCAAGGGTCAGGTACTTGTGGTGTTTCTTGGCATATAATTGTGGGATGCACAACATCTGGGGACTGTTTTCTCTTTCAGCAGCAACATTGCACAAATAAAACAGACCATGCCACAACAATGCTTTGCTGTACTCCTGTTTACTGTCATTTGCCTCTTTGTCTGACAGAGACTCATAGCATTCTGCAGAGTAAAACCAATCACAATCTGTGTCAAACAACGTGAATGATTTATTATGAATTTCCAAGACTTTAGACCATTCACCATATTGTGGAATCAAATATCGTATACCTTACAAACATCTCTCTGTGAAGATCTGGTAATCGTACTTTTCCAGAGTAAGGACCTTTATTTTATAGGTGATGTGGGTGATAGTTTTTTTTTTTTGTTTTTTTTTCAATTCACTTTTGTCAGCGATGATTTTTAAAACTTGAGAGTGGATGGTGCAAACTGGCCGATAGTGCTTCACTTGTAGTCTTATTTTAATTTCAGTTGTAGGTCCTTTGTTTAAAGTATTAATCTTCTGTACACAATATAAACTCACATCCCGACTTCCTACAACCTTTAACATACTAACCTCGTGCTTCATCTGAAATACCAACGCATTGTCAATGGTACCATTGGGAGCTGGTGCATTGTTCTCTTGAGCATTTGATGTATGTCGCACCGTCCACTTTGCGCTTGCAGCAGCAGAAGATACGGTATATTTTGTAGGCCCCCCAGCACCACCAGTCATCCTTCAGATCAGCTTCCTTTAGCATTACGCCAACGCATGACGTGATACCATCTGCGTCTGGCACAGTGAGTCCTGGCGCTGCACTGCATAATAACTTTATTGTTCATATTTGAATTTGTTTGGTATATTACAGGCATCAATATTGAATATACGCCAGACAGTTATATTGAAAACACAACAACATAACATACTGCCCTGACCTTTATCTGCATCACATGTGCAAAAACTGCCATCATTTGAGACGATTGCATCTTCAGTGCCGCAACATTAAATTAGTTTTGCCTGGTCGATATAATTGGGCCATAAATTTTCAGCAATTCTGAAAGCAGTAAATTTCCTAAAAATCGGCTGAGGGACATTCCTCTTGAACACTTTCCCTGTCTTGGATATGTAGTACGTTCAAGGCTGCCAACATAACCACGCTCTCTGTAGTCACCCGAAGCAGGTTGGTGGTGTGGTTGAAGCATGTTGATACCTTGCTTTTCATGTTCCTGTGTCATAAATCTTTAACTGCTCTTTTGTGTAGCGACTTGTGCTGAACAAGTAGTTGACGATATCAGTCAACTCAATTTCAGGCCACATTTTCATGGATTCGGTGAAAAGCTTTCCGCTTATGGTAGGGGTTGATATTGCAGATTAATTTCAACTTATCATATAAATTTAGATGTTTTACAGCCAGGGACCAACAATATTTCAGCAGGGTAGGCCCGTCAGGACACCTAGCTTCACGAGTCGCTGTTCCCTGTTCGAGTTCTGTATGTTCGTTTAACGTACTTCCTTTTATCACCTTTAGGATAAAAGGCCTTATACTCAGCGCAACATTACTGTGTGACACAGCAGGCTCTGGGCTTACCCATAGGGTATCTACATGTACTTAAGTTTCCTTTGCAAGAAATTAATTTGTTGTCAATTTGTTGTTTTTCTCTGAGCATCCACTGCATAGTGTACTAAACTCATTACTGGTTTTCTGGGTCATGCTGTGTATTAATTAAAGTAGCAAATCAATGTATAACATTGTTTTGCTAAACCAATAAAAGTTGCTGTTGGCGCGTCAGTAAGCTTTGTTTTGGCGGGCTTGGTTTTTTATCTTTCACTTTGTCACAGTCTTTCTTTCCGAGTAGATGTTTTTAATTTTGATGAAGGTTTTTATTTTTTGATTTGGCATCTTAGGACGGTTTTTCCAGTTTCGTTAAGAATTATTTTCAAGTAGTGCTGCAAAAAGTTCACGTTTCTGTGATAATTTTTAAATGAGTGTGGCTGTTTTTACATAAAAATCACACATCTTGTTTTTCGGTCGTCGTTTCAAATTTGATTATCACACATCTTGTTTTTGGTCGTCATTTCAAAATTTGATTATGCCCCGAGTTAAGCGTCGTCCGGCTAGATTTGCCGATGATGAAGCCCAGTCACGACCGTCACCAGCAGTTGCAAGGAACGGGAAAGGGAAGAAAAAGAAGGCTTCATCGGCACAGCATCCGGCCGTAGTCACTCTTTCCAGCCGGGCTTCGTCATCGTCTTCCTCTCCGCCAATATTGTCATTCCCAGGGATTCAGCATCGCGCTACCATCCCACCGGCGAACACCGGGATTACCACGGCGCCATCTGCTGGGCTACAGCAGCATCCTTGACCTACTGCAGGGAGTGACACCGCGATGTTCTCAAGTGGGCAGCCCGGCCAGGCTGCGGTCGCCCCACCGGTTTTCGGCGCTTCAACTGCCAATTGGAGTCAACCCCTCTCGATGGGTGGTGAGTACACCGGGGATCGGGCCGGTCAGGTTACAGGTACTACTTGTTGTAGTTCCACTTCACTTGGGCTTACTACTACTAGTAGTAGTACTACTACTACTAGTCATGCTAGTGGAGTGCCCAATAGTGGGCTAGGCCTCGATATTCTTGGGCAAGTTTGTAGGCCACCAGTCCTTCCACAGGCTGACGTTGGAACGCCTTTAGGTTTTCACATTTCACAGGCGTTAAAAGAAAAGATTTGGCAGGGAACGTATGTTGACATGTCTCTCCTCCTAAATGATTCGGGTAATTCAGTTCTCGCGGGTGATGCAAGCGATACTGCTAAATTTTCATTGGCAATTGTTAGGGGGAATTTAGTTGTCCGCAAGCCAGCAGGGTCACGCAAGAAATTGGAAACATTTGATGCATGGCAGTCGGCTTTTCATAACTTCATGGCAATTTTTCTGGAGAAACACCCCAATCGCTGCACAGAGCTGCTGAAATACTGCGAAATAATTCACATGGCCGCGGCTCAATTTCCTGGGCTGGGTTGGAAGTGCTATGATGAGCAGTTCCGCTTGCGACAGGAGGCAGAACCCATGCGCTCTTGGGGCAAGCTTGATACTGAGCTTTGGCTGACGGTAGCAGCTGTGGGTGTTACTGCTCAATTTTCAAGTGGCAATGTGCCAGCCATCCCTCAACCCTCCTCTTCCAAGGTGCGAGGGGGCTTTTGTTTTGCATTCAACGGCTTGCAAGGCTGTCATTTCCGTGTGTGCAAATTTTTGCATCATTGTTCGAAGTGTCAGCGCCCGGGTCATGGTGCAACTTGGTGTAGGATGGCGGGTCATGCACGCTGGGTTAATTCCCCTGCTGCTGCTGCTGCTGCTGCTGCTTCGGCTCCGCAGGCGCGGCAACAAAAAACCCTGGCTATGCCAGCGCAAAAGCTTGCTGACCCACTGGCTGTGCAAAAGCAGAACTTGCTTAGTGCCTCATCTGGCGTTAGTCGCAATAATGTCAATAATGCTGGTGGGACCGGTTCTTTTCGCTCTTCCCACGCCAATTAATTTTTCAGTTTCGGATCGTTGGTTGTGTTCTTACCCTTTAGATTCTGATGTTGAGGTTTTACGTAGCGGGTTTTCCAATGGTTTTTCTTTGGGTTATTCTGGCCCTAGGGGGGCGCGTGATTCAGTGTGCCTCGCCTCTGCTGCGGCTCAGCCCGCGGTTGTTGAGCGGAAACTTGCAGCGGAAATTGCGTTAGGGAGGTTAGCTGGGCCATTTGCGTCTCGTCCTTTTTCTGCTTTGCAATGTTCCCCCATTGGGTGAGTGCCAAAGCGAGATCCCAACACGTTCCGCCTCATTCATCACTTATCTTTTCCCGCTGGTGATTCCATTAACGATTTCATTAGCAGGGATCTTTGTACAGTGCATTATGCTTCTTTCGACAGAGCTGTTGAGCTGACGATTAAGGGTGGTCACGGTGCCTGGTTGGCCAAAGCCGATATTAAATCTGCTTTTCGATCGCTACCGGTCGCCCCGGCTGATTATGAATTATTAGGGTTTACATATGGCGGGATGTTTTATTATGACAAGTGCCTTCCCATGGGTTGTAGTATTTCGTGTTTATTATTTGAGAAATTTAGCTCATTTTTAGAATTTCAGGTTAAGCGTTTTTCTGGGTCCTCTTTTTTAACCCATTATCTTGATGACTTTCTGTTCGTGGGGTCATCATCAAGTTCTTGTAGAGTTTTGCTTGATGTTTTAAGGCGGTTTGCGCTGATCTAGGTGTACCATTAGCTGAAGAGAAGACAATTGGCCCAGTGCAGTCGATTTCATTCCTAGGCCTTGTGATTGATTCAACCACAGGTCAAATTAGGGTGCCACAAGAGAAGGTTGACACTATTGTGTGTCATATTGGGGGTGTTTTGGGTAAACGTAAGATTTCTCTCGTGGGGATTCAGTCAATTGTAGGCTCCCTTAATTTCATTTGCAGGGCAATTCCTCCTGGGCGGGCTTTTCTGCGCCGCTTAATTGCGTTAACAAAAGGAATTTCTTGCCCCCATCACAAGGTTCGGATTTCACAAGGGGCCCGGCTTGACTTACTGGCATGGCTGGAATTCCTGGCACATTTTAACGGGGTCTCCGTGTTTGCAGACCATGCTTGGCAGTCGAACGATACTTTGCAATTATTCACTGATGTAGGGCATATTTCCAAGGCAAGTGGGTTCAAAGTTATTGGCCTGAATGTATTTTGCGACAGCCTCCATCCATCGCATTCCTTGAGCTCTTTGATGCTTTGAAATGCTGGGCCCCGCTTCTAGCCGGCAAAAAAGTCGTGTTCAACACCGACAAATTTGCTGTTGTGCACATTATCAATAAGAAGTCCTCGCCGTGTAAGCGTATCATGGTTGTGGTGCGGCAATTTGTCCTCCTTTGCCTCCAGTTTAACATATCATTTCGAGCAGTTCATGTCCCTGGCAAACATAACGAGATTGCTGATGCTTTGTCTCGTTTTCAGATGAGTCGGTTTTGTTTGGCAGCCCCATTGGCAGATGCTGTAATGACACCGCTCCCTGCTCTTCCTCTTCCTTGGTAACTAATGAGATGAGCCGCCTATTGGCAGCATCTATTGCACCTAACTCGCACAAAGCTTATGCTACTGGGTGGAAAGCTTTTTGCCAATTTCGCCAACAATCCCCTGACATAGTAGGGCCGCCCGCATCGGCTGAGGAGGTGCGTCTTTTTGTTGCGTGGCTTTCCTTGCGTGACCTTGCCCCATCTACGATTGCTAACTATGTTTCTGGCGTTGGTTATTTTTATAAGTTGCGCGGGATGTCAGATCCTACAAAAGATTTTCTTGTCTCTAAATTGATTGAAGGTTCTCGTCGCAGTTGCAGTTCAGTGGATAATCGGGTGCCAATTTCGTTGCCGGTTCTTCAGCTGCTAATTGATTCACTTCCCCACATTTGCAAATCTAAATTCGAAAGTACCATGTTCAAGGCAGTTTTTTGGGTGCCTTTTTTGGGTTTAAATGAGTGGGAGAATTTGCCGTGGGTTCTAATTCCCGGGTACAACAGTCAGTGCTCGTTTTCGGGGATGTGCAGTTTTTGCACTCGGGGTCACATGATCACTTTGTGGACTTGTCTTTTCGGCATTCAAGAATAATCAGCGGGGTTTTCCACAACGCATTCGTCTTGTTCAAGCTAATAACAAATCCCTGTGCCCCATTCAAAGGTTCTTGGATTTTGTTGCTATTCGTCCCGATTATGCAGGGCCGTTTTTCTGTCACTTTGATAAGAGTCCATTAATTCGGCACCAGTTCAATGCGGTGTTACGGAAGGCTGTTTCCTTTGCGGGCCTAGGCGGGCTATACATTTGGGGACACTCGTTCCGTATTGGTGCTGCATCTTCCGCAGCCGCTTTTGGGGTCTCTCATGATGATATCCGTGCCATGGGCCGGTGGCGTTCCGATGCCTTTTTGTCTTACATTCGCCCGATTCCTACATGCAATCTGCATTGATTTGTTGATAAAGCGTTAACGGGCCTGAGGTTCAATTCCATTTCACTTTATTTTCATAAGTTCAGTTTGGATTGTTGGGGACTCTTTGATTCGTCGTGCAGAAGGTCCGTTCGGCATTCCAGCCCAAGTTTTTTGGAAAGGAAAAGGTGGGGCGGGCGTTGCCATTTATAATGACCTGCTCAATGACCTGCAAAAACGGGCACCTCCCCCAGCTTTGATAATTATTCATTTAGGCACCAATGACCTCGTTAACATAGACGAGTTTGCACTGCGGCAAAAAATTGCAGTAATGTTGCGCGATTGTGCCTGTGCATACCCAAAGTCGGCTATCGTTTGGTCTGATGTGTTGCCTCGCGTTTTTTACATGGGCGCACGTTCTCAATCGGCGCTGGAACGTAAATGCCGAACGATTAATCGTTGGGCAGCGTCTCAATGCCAGGCAGTGCAAGCTCTCTGTTTACATCATCCCCAGTTTGTTTGGTCAGAGGTAAGGCTTTTCTCCTACGATGGCGTGCATTTATCTTCACTTGGTAACCAATTGTTTCGCAGTAATTTGCGTGCATTAATTGTATCCAACACGTAGGCACTAAGGGTCTCCTGTTGTGCAAATTGTTGCCCCTCAATTTTCAGTATGAATGGGGTAAATGGGTGTCTCTCTTTCTCTCGGTGGGCGCGCTTGGCGCGTGTGGCAAATTGGAAGGGTTCAGACAGCCATTTACCCCGATTTTAGGGTTTTTTGAACAACCTGTAATAATTATATACAACAATGGAATTTGTTTTTGTTTTGGGTAAGGTTGCCATGCATGGCGCTCACAAGTTTCAGGAGGCTATGATTCCGACTGAGGTTTCATCGGTGGAAGCGCAACTGTATCCCTTGACTCTGTGTAATTAAACAGTGTTATATTGTCAAGTGAAGAATGACTAATAAACACAGTTAAGTTGATCTGGTGTAGGCCAACACAAATTATATATTGGGTTTATGGCTGACATATGCAGCTAATTTTTGGGTCAGATTGAACCCAGGTATAGGGTGCAAGTGCATCCTGGTTTGGGTCTGGTGTACCCGATTTTATAGGGGTTAGGTGTGCCCCGCTTGTATTTTCTTGTGACCGGTTTGCCCAATCATTCGGTATCCGGCACAAATAAAGTCAGTTTGTTTGCAGACTGTGGCAGCAATTCAAAACTGGTGTTTTGTTTGTTTTCATTGGAGTCTGAGTATAATACATCTTAGTACATGTAGTTTGTGTAAAACGATCAACAGGAAAGTTTGTGTACACATCGGGTTATCTCCACAGTCAGTACCTGCCCATGATCATGGCGGCATATTGCGGTTGCCATGGGTGTCACGTGACTATACAAAGCCTCTATACTGTGCAGCGCAGCAGTCTGAAAACTGGGGTAGGCTTGAGACATAAAATGTGCTACTCCTTCCGCATCATGCTTCATGTCATCATGGACATTGGTAGCATTAATGAAAGCAATCATGGGATGTATTGTCACTTTGGTGTTGGAAAACTGAGCACCTTTGCACTTTGTCCTGTTTGACTTGGCAAAGTATCGATCAAGCAGTTGCTCTGTAAACATCTTAGGGAGGGAAGTTCCAAAAGTTCAAGTTATTAGGTGTTCGGCTACCGGCCGAAAACCAATTGTTATTGTTCTGTTTTTCTTACTTTTAGGTGTTCGTCTACCGGCCGACAACCTATTATTGTTAAGTTGTTTTTTTTCCTGGGTGTTCTTAGTCGTCGAAACTTGTCGTTAATTCCCCTGGGAAAATGGGTTTGTCAGTGGTGGGGGTCATGCTTTTATTTTTGGAGGGGGACGCTGCAGGGGGCCACCACCCTCTTATATTCTCGGCATTTTGTGGCCGCGGTAGTTATTCAGATCGTACGGAGCTTTTAAGGGGACTTAGGTGAAAAAAAATCTCGGGAAAAAATCTTTGTTCAAATGAAAATAATCTTCGTTCAAACGAAAAAAATCTTTGTTCGATTGAAAACAAAATCTTTATTTGAAGATTAAACTTTGTTTGAATGAAAATTATCTTCGTTCGAACAAAATAATAAACAAACCCGCAGCGCGCGCACGTGCCTGCATAGAGACAAAGCCGCAGGCTGCTAGCGTGCAGGCTGTATAAGTTACTGCTAGTGTGCCTCTACGTCGTCAACAATGGCGTCTGTGTCTCTGGTAGTACTCCTGCGCGCGCGGGTTTGTTAAGACTAATCTTCGTTCGAACGAAAAAAATCTTCGTTCGAACGAAGATTTTTTTCTTTCACCCAAAGATTTTTCCACATTGTTTTGCCACCTATGTCCCTTTAAGGCTCCGTACGATTGCAATTGTTCACTACATTAGATTAAACACGCATTTTCCTCTTTTTTCACTTTTGCATAGAGACAAAGCCGCAGGCTGCTAGCGTGCAGTCTATATAAGTTACTGCTAGTGTGCCTCTACGTCGTCAACAATGGCGTCTGTGTCTCTGGTAGTACTCCTGCGCGCGCGGGCTTGTTAAGACTAATCTTCATTCGATTTTTTTCGTTCGCACAAAGATTTTTCCAGATTGTTTTGCCACCTATGTCCCTTTTAGGCTTCGTACGATTGCAATTGTTCACTACATTAGATTAAACACGCATGTTCCTCTTTTTCACTTTTCTGGTAGTTCAGCTGGTAACCTTATTCTGGTAAGCATAAGTCTGTTGTGCTTAGCATATTTGTGTGCTTAAGCAGCACTATGAAATTGGGCCCAGGTTTTTAAAGCTCTGATGTGTAACCAACCCCGCCCCCCCCCCCCCCCCACACACACACACACACACACACCCAAACTGGTTGTGTACACCCTTGCTCTATGTGTACACGCATCAAGGCGAGGACCCTTATTTCCCTGTCGTGAAAAAAACATGAACCTAAGTGATTGCAACTATGGACCCTTTGTCCCTTGTGTGAATGTCACTAAAAGTACATTATATTTGGTAGAATTTGTTACATTGATTTTGGTTAAAAACAATTGAAAAGAGAAAATAAGGCTGGAATAAATTGTCCAGTGTTCTTTATGAGAACAGTTAATATAATTTTGAAGAAGAAACATACGGAGCTCTGGAAGTTGAGATTTTGAGATAATTTACTGAAGGATGATGGCATCATAAACATAAGATGACGATGCCCGGGATAATATTTAGGATGACGAGATTCTGAAAGTAGGGTGGTGTCTTCCCAAAAGAATTTATCTTGGATTGTCATCATTTTCTGGATGTTATTATCCCCTGATGGGTTATCTAGGGAAGTTGACATCTTACTGTCATGATGTCGACATCCTTACATAAAATATATTGGGAAGACGGCGTCATCCCGAGATGGTTTATTTTGGGATGTCGTCATCTTACGTTTATGCAGTTAATTAACTCAGGATCTCATCATGTCGGATGACACTTCCAGAGCTCAGTAGCAAACATACTTCACAAAGGGGAACAAATTAAGTCTAAAAATTGGTTTGTTTTCCTCGGGGGGGGGGGGGGTTTTTTGTTTACAGTTTTGCGATGTTTAACTTTTGATTTGTTAAGAGTTCAAAAATTTGATTATTTGAAAAGCATTAAACCTTTTTACTGATTTATTGTACCAAGTCACAAATATTTTCTGTCGCAAATTAAGTCAATTGACCTCAACAATTTTGTAACATTTTTGCTAACAACAATAGCAATAGAATTAAACTACTGAGTATCTATAGCTTAACCAACGAGGTACGGGTGTTTTTGCCTTTAAAAGACAAGTAAGCAAATACAACTTGGTATTTTCCTTGGCCTTTGTGTTCGGAATTATGCACCTGAAACATAGACCAACATCAAGCTCAAAGCTAACTTTATTTCTTATATCACCTGTGATTTTAATGACCTTTTGAAAAAATTGTGTAGCACTTGCATTAATACCAAAAATTGTGAAGCGCCTCAGGCGCAAGATGGGCAACAAAAACTCCACCTATTGCAAAAATGTTACAAAATTGTTGAGGTCAATTGACTTAATTTGCGACAGAAAATATTTGTGACTTGGTACAATAAATCAGTAAAAAGGCATTGGCGCTATTTCAGTAAGCAAGTATTTTGTTAAAGCTCTGATAGCAATGCTCATTGTCTTCACTACTACTGATCTGTTGTTGCATCAAAAGATCTGCTTACTAAAATGACATTCAGTGCATACCTCACAATTCAGCCTGAGCTGCACATCTTGCGCCTGCTTAGTCCCCCATTAGTCTCACAAGATCTCATGTAACTTCACCAGTTAATGACCATGCCTTATGCTATGTTATGCTTTCAGTCGCACAGAAGAGCTGTACTGCCTTGCTGTAGAGTCATTTTTTTCTCCACACGATCATTGAATTAACTCGTAGTTATTACATGTTAGGTAATTCTTTGGTCTTAGCGTAAAACTCAGTAAGGCCATCCCATAGTTTTGTGGTGCCATAATTAAGACATGTATATTCAGTCATAATTATTATTTTTTGACGATGCCCCTTTAACGCCTTCGTATATTAAACTTTCAATAAAGTTACGTGTTGAAGTTTTAACAGAATTCTGTCTCGCTGTGTATATTGTGTTCTGCCAAACATCGTAAATCGATACTTTACAGTCAATTAGAAATATAAATGAATTATGTTTGACTTTAGTGTAATGCTTACAAACTATAGATTTGCTATCTTTGTCCTAATAGGCCCTGTCTACTTCATTTACTGCATGTTTAACCCATGTGCGCAATCTTAGATAAAGAGACAGTGCCTATCGATGATTTGTTGGAGGTCTCGCCCTGTTCTGTACCATGTACTGAATGCATAAGTGAAATACATCCTCATCACATGAATGGCTTCTGAAGATACATTCATCCAAGCAGGGTTGAAGCTGTCTGTTTACATCATCTAGCTGATCTGTGTGACCATACAACTCAGACATCGTGTATAAAGTCAGTGGCCGCCCGTTGGGAACATTCTGGTTTGTAGACTTTCTGATTCTGTGGCAGTTCCATTCGCGAACCACTTCATCCAGCCCATCCTGAAAAGTCGATCAAAATGTACCATTGTAAGTAATGATCACATGTGGCGTTACTGCCTCAAACATGTTGTTATGGTATTCACCTCGGTGAATATCCACTAGACGATTTCACTTCATCAAAGGACTCACGCTGGACAATTCTTCTTCATATTTAACAACTACTTTTTATTCATACTGCTGATTTTCTATCTGTGAGGCTTCTACAATGTTGTACACCCTCTGATGTCTAAGATGAGAATTATCTAAATCCATTCCTGTATCCCTTTTTATTACCCATTAAGCTATGTCAAGGATAAGGAGAAACCACATCTCCCAAGATGAGGAAAAACCACATCCTTGTCTTGACAGATCACTGACCCTCATTCTTCCAGGAATCCCAATCATAATTTATAAACAGGATCTTTGTGGTTACCTGACATGCCCCCTCCCCTGGAGAACACTGTGTCAGTCTTGCAAATAATCAAAATGGACTGTTCGAAAAACTTATGAGACGTACAGTATGTCTCAGTTAAAACAATTTACCAATACCAAAATAAGGTACAAGTATGAATAGTGTTCAAAATTGATTATCGGTTATGGTCCCGATAAAATGTTCTTTTACCAACAAGCCCAAAGCAACATCAGTAGTGTAGTCATCGGTGCTGTAAACTGAGGTGCGTCGGGTGTAGTAAGTTATTCATGTAAGGAATATATGAGAACACATCCAAATGCTTTTTATAACATTTAAGCACAAAGAAAACAAACATAACTAGACATTAAGATTTTGTCTCTAGGACAAAATCAAAGCTGTTCCGATTATTGTTTCTTAAGGTACTTGATTTGTAGTTCTTGAGATATCGTCAAGCTTCCGGTTGACCCTAAATTTAAGACCAACATGCGGTCACGGTATCCCGAGGGTAATGTTGAATTTTCAAGGACTATATAATTGAAAAAGATTTTTAAAATTGGCTGTGTACTTCTGAAGTCATGGTTCAACTTCCGGTTTACCCGGATGTTAAGGTCAACCCGAGGTCACGTCAACTCGAAGCTCATCTTTAATGCCCAATGACTATAATTATGACCGAAACAAGTTTGAAAATCGGTTGTGCCCTTCTTCAGATATAGCGATATGAAGAGTTGCTTATTAAATATTCACGCGACAGTCACGTGAGTAATTAGTTTCTTAAGCTAGTGAGGCCAAAAGATGCACCAGCAAAGCTAAAGTGATCATTGCCACCATTACGCCCATGAAGTATAATAAGCCTACATGGTTTTATTCAAGTCGCGGGAAATTTCGAACTATTGCAGTACATACGCACTAATAGCTATGGTGTTGACTGAGTTACCAATTAACAGTTAATTACTGAAGAAACACACTGCACCAAGATTAATGTCAGTCTGAAATGACTTGTATTGTTCTCTCTGTTTTCAAATTGATTTGAGCTACATAGGGAACCTAAAATTGCATTTATTTTGAAAAATGTTTTTAAAAATGTCCAAATCTGGACACTTTTAAAACCTATGCCTTTTGTACATAGATTAAAAGCCCCGTTAAAATGATGTCATAATGACGTGACGGTAAATGTTAGACCAGAAATCACATCTACAATATAGGACAAGTCTATAACTGAAAAAGTTTGAGGATCGGACGTATACTTTTTGAGATATGACGGACACAAACTTGACTAATTAAATATTCACGCGACGATAACGGTCATCCCTGATGACGTCACGACGAAAAAAATGTGTTTTTCATACTACCAAATTTTATAAGCTACAAGATGGTATGTAACTTATGACCATCCAATGCCTTTTAAAGAAAACCCTATCAAAACGCACGTTGCATGTATCGTTCGTACACATACAGAATGGGCTATACACTAACTATAGGTCCTCTCTCGGTTATGATTCAAATATCAAGGAAATCTCCAATGCATTGCCGTGATTGCGCAATCAAAACAGCTAGCCATGGTGTCCGATTTGTCACTTAATCGTTAAATTATCCTGGATATTGTACTTTTATTAGTTTTTAATGACCTGGAACATCTCTTATAATAAGCGTTTAACTTTTCAAAACATCTTATGTAATTTAGGAAACTAACAATTAACTTATTTAGAAAATATTGTCTTAACAACTTTCCAAATCTGGACACTTTTTGAGCCGTGCCTTTTGTACATAGATTAAAACCCGCATTATAAATGATGTCATGATGACGTGACGGGAAATGTTAGACCAGAAATCACATCTACAATATAGGACAAGTCTATAACTGAAAAAAGTTTGAGGATCGGATGTCTACTTCTTGAGATATGGTAGTTACAAGATTGCCTAATTAAATATTCACGTCATTATAACTCGGCTAATTAATTAAAAATTTCAACCAAATTTATTTTATGATAACTTCATGTCCTAAGCTTCAATTTAGTATAGGATTTGAGTTTGTCATACTTACACATTCTAAGAATAGGACCGAACAAAAACGTGTACAAATGCTATGGGATTTTGAGACGGAAACAAAGTATAATAATAATAATAATAATAAAAACAACTAGACATTAAGATTTTGTCTCTAGGACAAAATCAAAGCTGTTCCGATTATTGTTTCTTAAGGTACTTGATTTGTAGTTCTTGAGATATCGTAAAGCTTCCGGTTGACCCTAAATTTAAGACCAACATGCGGTCATGGTATCCCGAGGGTTATGTTGAATTTTCAAGGACTATATAATTGAAAAAGATTTTTAAAATTGTCTGTGTACTTCTTCAGTCATGGTTCAACTTCCGGTTTACTCGGATGTTAAGGTCAACCCGAGGTCACGTCAACTCGAAGCTCATCTTTAATGCCCAATGACTATATGACCGAAACAAATTTGAAAATCGGTTGTGCCCTTCTTCAGATATAGCGATATGCAAAGTTGCTTTTTAAATATTCACGCGACAGTCACGTGAGTAATTAGTTTCTTAAGCTAGTGAGGCCAAAAGATACACCAGCAAAACTAAAGTGATCATTGCCACCATTACGCCCATGAAGTATAATAAGCCAACATGGTTATATTCAAGTAGCGGGAAATTTCGATCTAGTGCAGTATATACGCACTAATAGCTATGGTGTTGACTGAGTTACCAATTAACA
This sequence comes from Marthasterias glacialis, assembly GCA_911728455.2. Lineage (NCBI taxonomy): Eukaryota > Metazoa > Echinodermata > Asteroidea > Forcipulatida > Asteriidae > Marthasterias > Marthasterias glacialis. The sequence goes on along the minus strand of OU452220.1, from coordinate 28,314,184 downwards.
GTTAATTACTAAAGAAACACACTGCACCAAGATTAATGTCAGTCTGAAATGACTTGTATTGTTCTCTCTATTTTCAAATTGATTTGAGCTAATTAGGGAACCTAAAATTGCATTTATTTTGAAAAATGTGTTCAAAAATGTCCAAATCTGGACACTTTTAAAACCTATGCCTTTTGTACATAGATTAAAAGCCCCGTTAAAATGATGTCATAATGACGTGACGGTAAATGTTAGACCAGAAATCACATCTACAATATAGGACAAGTCTATAACTGAAAAAGTTTGAGGATCGGACGTAAACTTTTTGAGATATGACGGACACAAACTTGACCAATTAAATATTCACGCGACGATAACGGTCATCCCTGATGACGTCACGACGAAAAAAATGTGTTTTTCATACTACCAAATTTTATAAGCTACAAGATGGTATGTAACGTATGACCATCCAATGCCTTTTAAAGAAAACCCTATCAAAACGCACGTTGCATGTATCGTTCGTACACATACAGAATGGGCTATACACTAACTATAGGTCCTCTCTCGGTTACGATTCAAATATCAAGGAAATCTCCAATGCATTGCCGTGATTGCGCAATCAAAACAGCTAGCCATGGTGTCCGATTTGTCACTTAATCGTTAAATTATCCTGGATATTGTACTTTTATTAGTTTTTAATGACCTGGAACATCTCTTATAATAAGCGTTTAACTTTCCAAAACATCTTATGTAATTTAGGAAACTAACAATTAACTTATTTAGAAAATATTGTGTTAAAAACTTTCCAAACCTGGACACTTTTTGAGCCATGCCTTTTGTACATAGATTAAAACCCGCATTATAAATGATGTCATGATGACGTGACGGGAAATGTTAGACCAGAAATCACATCTACAATATAGGACAAGTCTATAACTGAAAAAAGTTTGAGGATCGGATGTATAGACCATGTGACCCTTGTTTACAAAAGAGTGACCTTGTACATTCCAGGGCAATTACTGGCAGGCAAGATACTGCATGGGACATATGAGAAATTTTACATTTTGTATCATAATTTCCACATAAATTCAATGGCTATTAAAATGAGAGCTGAACTAGTTGTGAGATGTGCCCCTTTCCTTCATATCCAAAGTTGATGACAATCGGACAGTGCAATCTCCATAAAATGAAAGATTTAAAGTATTTTCCCATTGAGCCGTGTACAAATCCTGCCTGCAGGAAGTCCAGGTTATGTGGCTCTTTTGTAAACATGTGATGTCACAGGTAACATGGTCTATACTTCTTGAGATATGGTAGTTACAAGATTGCCTAATTAAATATTCACGTCATTATAACTCGGCTAATTAATTAAAAATTTCAACCAAATTTATTTTATGATAACTTCATGTCCTAAGCTTCAATTTAGTATAGGATTTGAGTTTGTCATACTTACACATTCTAAGAATAGGACCGAACAAAAACGTGTACAAATGCTATGGGATTTTGAGACGGAAACAAAGTATAATAACAATAATAATAATAAAAACAACTAGACATTAAGATTTTGTCTCTAGGACAAAATCAAAGCTGTTCCGATTATTGTTTCTTAAGGTACTTGATTTGTAGTTCTTGAGATATCGTAAAGCTTCCGGTTGACCCTAAATTTAAGACCAACATGCGGTCACGGTATCCCGAGGGTTATGTTGAATTTTCAAGGACTATATAATTGAAAAAGATTTTTAAAATTGGCTGTGTACTTCTGAAGTCATGGTTCAACTTCCGGTTTACTCGGATGTTAAGGTCAACCCGAGGTCACGTCAACTCGAAACTCATCTTTAATGCCCAATGACTATATGACCGAAACAAGTTTGAAAATCGGTTGTGCCCTTTTTCAGATATAGCGATATGCAAAGTTGCTTATTAAATATTCACGCGACAGTCACGTGAGTAATTAGTTTCTTAAGCTAGTGAGGCCAAAAGATACACCAGCAAAACTAAAGTGATCATTGCCACCATTACGCCCATGAAGTATAATAAGCCAACATGGTTATATTCAAGTAGCGGGAAATTTCGATCTAGTGCAGTACATGCGCACTAATAGCTATGGTGTTGACTGAGTTACCAATTAACAGTTATTTACTGAAGAAACACACTGCACCAAGATTAATGTCAGTCTGAAATGACTTGTATTGTTCTCTCTGTTTTCAAATTGATTTGAGCTAAATAGGGAACCTAAAATTGCATTTATTTTGAAAAATGTGTTCAAAAATGTCCAAATCTGGACACTTTTAAAACCTATGCCTTTTGTACATAGATTAAAAGCCCCGTTAAAATGATGTCATAATGACGTGACGGTAAATGTTAGACCAGAAATCACATCTACAATATAGGACAAGTCTATAACTGAAAAAGTTTGAGGATCGGACGTAAACTTTTTGAGATATGACGGACACAAACTTGACCAATTAAATATTCACGCGACGATAACGGTCATCCCTGATGACGTCACGACGAAAAAAATGTGTTTTTCATACTACCAAATTTTATAAGCTACAAGATGGTATGTAACGTATGACCATCCAATGCCTTTTAAAGAAAACCCTATCAAAACGCACGTTGCATGTATCGTTCGTACACATACAGAATGGGCTATACACTAACTATAGGTCCTCTCTCGGTTACGATTCAAATATCAAGGAAATCTCCAATGCATTGCCGTGATTGCGCAATCAAAACAGCTAGCCATGGTGTCCGATTTGTCACTTAATCGTTAAATTATCCTGGATATTGTACTTTTATTAGTTTTTAATGACCTGGAACATCTCTTATAATAAGCGTTTAACTTTCCAAAACATCTTATGTAATTTAGGAAACTAACAATTAACTTATTTAGAAAATATTGTGTTAAAAACTTTCCAAACCTGGACACTTTTTGAGCCATGCCTTTTGTACATAGATTAAAACCCGCATTATAAATGATGTCATGATGACGTGACGGGAAATGTTAGACCAGAAATCACATCTACAATATAGGACAAGTCTATAACTGAAAAAAGTTTGAGGATCGGATGTATAGACCATGTGACCCTTGTTTACAAAAGAGTGACCTTGTACATTCCAGGGCAATTACTGGCAGGCAAGATACTGCATGGGACATATGAGAAATTTTACATTTTGTATCATAATTTCCACATAAATTCAATGGCTATTAAAATGAGAGCTGAACTAGTTGTGAGATGTGCCCCTTTCCTTCATATCCAAAGTTGATGACAATCGGACAGTGCAATCTCCATAAAATGAAAGATTTAAAGTATTTTCCCATTGAGCCGTGTACAAATCCTGCCTGCAGGAAGTCCAGGTTATGTGGCTCTTTTGTAAACATGTGATGTCACAGGTAACATGGTCTATACTTCTTGAGATATGGTAGTTACAAGATTGCCTAATTAAATATTCACGTCATTATAACTCGGCTAATTAATTAAAAATTTCAACCAAATTTATTTTATGATAACTTCATGTCCTAAGCTTCAATTTAGTATAGGATTTGAGTTTGTCATACTTACACATTCTAAGAATAGGACCGAACAAAAACGTGTACAAATGCTATGGGATTTTGAGACGGAAACAAAGTATAATAACAATAATAATAATAAAAACAACTAGACATTAAGATTTTGTCTCTAGGACAAAATCAAAGCTGTTCCGATTATTGTTTCTTAAGGTACTTGATTTGTAGTTCTTGAGATATCGTAAAGCTTCCGGTTGACCCTAAATTTAAGACCAACATGCGGTCACGGTATCCCGAGGGTTATGTTGAATTTTCAAGGACTATATAATTGAAAAAGATTTTTAAAATTGGCTGTGTACTTCTGAAGTCATGGTTCAACTTCCGGTTTACTCGGATGTTAAGGTCAACCCGAGGTCACGTCAACTCGAAACTCATCTTTAATGCCCAATGACTATATGACCGAAACAAGTTTGAAAATCGGTTGTGCCCTTTTTCAGATATAGCGATATGCAAAGTTGCTTATTAAATATTCACGCGACAGTCACGTGAGTAATTAGTTTCTTAAGCTAGTGAGGCCAAAAGATACACCAGCAAAACTAAAGTGATCATTGCCACCATTACGCCCATGAAGTATAATAAGCCAACATGGTTATATTCAAGTAGCGGGAAATTTCGATCTAGTGCAGTACATGCGCACTAATAGCTATGGTGTTGACTGAGTTACCAATTAACAGTTATTTACTGAAGAAACACACTGCACCAAGATTAATGTCAGTCTGAAATGACTTGTATTGTTCTCTCTGTTTTCAAATTGATTTGAGCTAAATAGGGAACCTAAAATTGCATTTATTTTGAAAAATGTGTTCAAAAATGTCCAAATCTGGACACTTTTAAAACCTATGCCTTTTGTACATAGATTAAAAGCCCCGTTAAAATGATGTCATAATGACGTGACGGTAAATGTTAGACCAGAAATCACATCTACAATATAGGACAAGTCTATAACTGAAAAAGTTTGAGGATCGGACGTATACTTTTTGAGATATGACGGACACAAACTTGACTAATTAAATATTCACGCGACGATAACGGTCATCCCTGATGACGTCACGACGAAAAAAATGTGTTTTTCATACTAACAAATTTTATAAGCTACAAGATGGTATGTAACTTATGACCATCCAATGCCTTTTAAAGAAAACCCTATCAAAACGCACGTTGCATGTATCATTCGTACACATACAGAATGGGCTATACACTAACTATAGGTACTCTCTCGGTTACGATTCAAATATCAAGGAAATCTCCAATGCATTGCCGTGATTGCGCAATCAAAACAGCTAGCCATGGTGTCCGATTTGTCACTTAATCGTTAAATTATCCTGGATATTGTACTTTTATTAGTTTTTAATGACCTGGAACATCTCTTATAATAAGCGTTTAACTTTTCAAAACATCTTATGTAATTTAGGAAACTAACAATTAACTTATTTAGAAAATATTGTCTTAACAACTTTCCAAATCTGGACACTTTTTGAGCCGTGCCTTTTGTACATAGATTAAAACCCGCATTATAAATGATGTCATGATGACGTGACGGGAAATGTTAGACCAGAAATCACATCTACAATAATTATAGGACAAGTCTATAACTGAAAAAAGTTTGAGGATCGGATGTCTACTTCTTGAGATATGGTAGTTACAAGATTGCCTAATTAAATATTCACGTCATTATAACTCGGCTAATTAATTAAAAATTTCAACCAAATTTATTTTATGATAACTTCATGTCCTAAGCTTCAATTTAGTATAGGATTTGAGTTTGTCATACTTACACATTCTAAGATTAGGGAAGAACAAAAACATGTACAAATGCTATGGGATTTTGAGACGGAAACAAAGTATAATAATAATAATAATAATAATAATAAAAACAATAAAAATCTTGACGAAAACAAAACCTGTTCCGACTGCTATGTCGGAACAGCTAATAAAAATCTTGACGAAAACAAAACCTGTTCCGACTGCTATGTCGGAACAGCTAATAATAATAATAATAATAATAACTAGAGATTTAGAGTTTGTGGACAAACTCACGGTGTTCGGCTTAATTACGTAATTGAAAATTTTAAGGTCAATATTGTGTGCACGTTTCTTGTCTATTTGTGCTATGCTGACGGGCGAAATATTTAGTTGTACTTTTTTATCTTTATTCATGAAGGTTTGTCATATGAAACTTCAACTTCCGGTTTGACAGGAACTAAAGGTCAAATGGGGTCACACCTTGTGCATGGTATCTAGAATTGTCAGAGAGCTTTAAATTGATGTAACGATTATTAATGTACCACGTTTCATTAATAAGGTACATATTTTTGTAGTACAAACTTATACTTCCGGTTTCGACCGGAAGTGAAGGTCAAATGAGGTCACACTTTTTAAATATTTGTAGAATCGTCGAGGGGCTTTAAAATTAAGTTATACAATTAATATACAAATTTACGTAATTCAGAATCAATTTTTCATAACAAAACTACTACTTCCGGTTTCGACCGGAAGTGAAGGTCAAATGGGGTCACACCCTGTGTAAGATTTGTTTAGTACTTCAAGACCTTTCATATGGTGTAAAGATCATGTATGTAGCATGTATTATTCTTAAAATGTGATTATTTTAGTATAAAACTTCAATTTAATGTAATGACGTCATCGATGACGTCATCATTCCCAAAATTTTGCTTTGTCATATACACACTGTGGTCTAAGTATGTAGTAAGTATCAAGTCCGTACATGCTTTAGTTTTTGAGATAGCAAAATAATTTTTTTTCGACCTCGTGTATCAATTTCGTTGTGACGTAGCTATGACGTCATATATCACATTTCTAGATTGGTCTTGAGCTAAAGAAAATATTATTTATTGAAAGTTAGTTGATATTTTTAATCACTTAGGCTTTAGAGCCCCAAATAACATGAACTTTAACTTTAACTTCCGGTTTCTACCGGAAGTAAAGGTCAAATGGGGTCACGGTGTGCATACAATTTGTCCCACATTACAAGACCTTTCATATGCATTAAAGATTTTGAATGTAGCATTTGCCGTTCTTGAATTATTAAATTTTTGAATTATTTAACGTTTATTTAACGTCATGACGTCATCAATGACGTCATCATTCCAAAAAAGTTTCTGTATCATCCACTCACTAATATGTTTGTACATGGTAAGTTTCAAGTTCATACAAGCTTAACTTTTTGAGAAAATTTGTGGACAAGTTTCGACGACTAAGAAAGACCAGAAAAAAAAAATTATCCGTTTCAACCGGAAGTAAGGGTCAAATAGGGTCACATCTTCAACACAATTTTTAGAATGGTTAACGAGCTTTCAGATGAAGTAATGATTATTAATGAATTCTGTTTTGTTATTGAAAAATAATCTTTTTGAAAAATAAAATTTCAACTTCCTCTTTCGCCCGGAAGTCAAGGTCAAATGGGGTCACAAACTGTGTAAGATGTGCAGAGTAATTGAAGATCTTTGATATGGTGCAAAGATCTTGTATGTATCATTTACGGTTCTTCAGATATGAATTTTTGAAATATTAAACGTTGATTTATTGTAATGACGTCATCGATGACGTCATCATCCAGAAAAAACAGTGCAGTTTACTGCACAGTAAAGTTGAAGGTAATAGTAAGTTTCAAGACTGTACCTCGTTTAGTTAATGACCTATGAATCTTTTTATATGTTAACTTCAACTTCCGGTTTCGACCGGAAGTAAAGGTCAAATGGGGTCACACTTTCTGTAAGACATGTAGACTGGTTAAAGTGTTTGCAGATGAAGTAATGGTTATTACTATAGCCTGTTTTTTATTGAAAAAGGATTTTTTGGAAAAATGACATTTTAACTTCCGGTTTCGACCGGAAGTCAAGGTCAAATGGGGTCACACACTGTGTAAGATTTGTAGAGTAATCGAAAAGCTTTCATATGGTGCAAAGATCTTGTATGTAACATATACGGTTCTTCAGATATGGATTTTTTAAATATTAAACTTTGATTTAATATAATGACGCAATCAATGACGTCATCTTTTACGGCCAGAAGACTGTCAAACTGGTATTATGTCTGTGCAAAAGTTTGAGCAGGCTAACCGATCTTCAAACTGTCATTCAAATTTTGACAATATCATTAGCAGTTCTTGAGATATGATTTTTTGGAATTTTGAACTTCCGGTTTCGACCGGAAGTAAAGGTCAAATGAGGTCAAGTTGTGCACGACAATAAAAGGTCATTACAAGAACTTTTGTTTTGAAAGAATCTCGTACGTAGCTTTTCTGGTTCTCAAGATATGAATTTTCTAATTATTAATGGTTTATTTAGCATAATGACGTCATCAATGACGTCATCATTCTAAAAAAGTTGCGGTTTCATCTACTAACTATGGTTCATGTTCCTGATAAGTTTCAAGTTCATATAAGCTTTACTTTTGTTAAAAATCGACGGAGAAGGTTCGCTGATAAGAATACGAGGAAAAAAAAACAAAAAAACAAAAAAAAAAACTTAACAATAACAATAGGTTTTCGGCTCAATGCCGAACACCTAATAAAAATAATAATCCCAAGAAAAACAAAACCTGTTCCGACTGCGAAGTCGGAACAGCTAATAACTAGACATTAAGATTTTGTCTCTAGGACAAAATCAAAGCTGTTCCGATTATTGTTTCTTAAGATACTTGATTTGTAGTTCTTGAGATATCATCAAGCTTCCGGTTTACCCTGAATTTAAGACCAACATGCGGTCACGGTATCCCGAGGGTAATGTTGAATTTTTAAGGACTATATAATTGAAAAAGATTTTAAAAATTGGCTGTGTACTTCTTAAGTCATGGTTCAACTTCCGGTTTACCCGGATGTTAAGGTCAACCCGAGGTCACGTCAACTCGAAGCTCATATTTAATGCCCAATGACTATATGACCGAAACAAGGTTGAAATTTGGTCGTGCCCTTCTTCTGATACAGCGATATGAAGAGTTGCTAATTAAATATTCCGATTATTAGTAATACAAATGTCAAAGGATACGTTGAAACGTTTATTTGAAGTCATGAAAGTTTGAATTCACAAGTAAAAATCTTTAAACTCCCAAATATGTCTCTGTTCAAGAGTGTGTTCTTGTTACATGGAAATTGAGATATTAATATATTATCACACTATAGCGCGAGTGGAATATGAGAAAATATAGCGCTTCTGCGTCCCATATCCGACGAGGCTGCTGAAGGCCGAGTGGGATTTGGGCCGGACGCAGACGCACCATATTTTCCAGTTTCTTTCCACGAGCGCACGTGTGGTGATAACGAAATATCTTCCAGTCAACTTCAAACTGCCTAGCGTCATGTAAACATACAAAAAAAATTACATGTGCATAAATTAAAAGTTTAGAGCGTTATTTACAGCAACGACGCATGCACAACGCGCACGGAACGTGTAGCATAATACTCTAAACAGAGTGCAATTCAACAATCTGGGCCCTATTTCATCGCCGTGCTTACCGCTGAATTCTGCGCTCACGCGTCGCCACGACCCATAGGAGTACGAACTTTATAGGGCACCGTCAGCGCAGAATTCTCTGGTGTACCAGCGCCATGAAACTGGGCCGTGTTTGGAGGGTTAGCGTGTATTGGAAGATAGAGTAGCGTATGTTAAGGTCACAGAGCTATATATATATATATAGCTCTATGGTTAAGGTCAATAAAGGGTCACAGTAACCCAAGGGTATTCTTCAATGGCCAAAGAGTTTATATCTTGAGAAAATGTTTGGATGTTGTCTAAATTATGGTTCATTGGGTAGCTAAGATCAATATCGGGTCACGATAACTCGAGACTTATTTTGAACACAAAGGTAGTCTATAACTGAAAAGGTTTGTGGGTGTGTAGGCCTACTTCTGGAGATACGTTGCTTAAAAAAATGAGTTGTAAATATTGATGTAATTACTGCGCGGTTTATTAAATAGTTATGAATTTTAATCTAGAGGGCTCTAAACTTTAGAGTCACGGTATTTTTTAAGGAAGGCCACGTTGGCGAACGTTCGAACGATGCTAGTGGGAAATCAGAACGATTCGTTGAGCAAAATTGGAAAGATTTGCACGTCTGTGACTGAAGGTTAATAGACAAAGAGGGCGCCATTTTAAGCTGTGTTGATGGCTGGGGGCGGGGGGAGGGTAAGGGTGTGTGCGATTTACATCTTGTGCAACTACGTCACAGATCACAGACGCGGTTTAACATTGTCATTTTGGTTATAACTTCTCCATAGAAAACGTTATCGTAAACATTGAACGGATTGAAGCAGGAATTTTGAAATTGTTTGTGAAAACAGTTTTCACAAACAATTTCAAAATTCCTGCTTCAATCCGTTCAATGTTTACAAAGGTTCAATGTTTAAAAAATAATTTCAGTAATTTACTGAAATTATTTTGTCACTTAATGTATTCACATGCACAAAACGTATGTTAATATGACCAATTGTTAAAAATTGTAAGAAATAAGATTTTGCTAGATACTTGATAAATATTTACAGTTTAACAGGAAGTAAATATTGCAATTATGACAAAAACTTTGTCAATGTAACACATTATAAACGAGCGAGTGTGCAGTTTCCGCGTCTATCTCATTTAAACGTATACCTTTAACCTGCACCGTTTGAGGATGATTTAATTTCTACTTAGGCTAGTTGCAAAAAATTACGGGGCAGTGATCAACATTGGTATAGACCTCGTCAACATTGGTATAGACCTCGTGCACGTGACGTCATTGACCGTTGGTGATCATTTTGGTGATCACTTGCGCGTATTTCAGTCGCATGCAACTGTCAGAATTATCTGGCGCGTGGCGCAAGATGCAGTATTGAGCCCTTGAATCACTGCAAATAAGTATCTTGTGCGTAACCTCCATTTGCGAGTAATGTCGTAGCGCGTTAGGCTGGAACACGTGATGATACGTTTCGTGCATATTTTACCACATAAAATCTACTTTTTATAGGTCAAATTCAACAATTCTTAATACCAAAATTAGTTTTGTATGAGTAAATACATTAAGTGACATAATAGTTTCTGTTTTCAGCAACGATCTCAAAATCCCTGTTTTAATATGTTAATATCTACAATAAACATTACCCTCCTATTAAACGTTGTCTATGGATGGGCTAGCGCTGGGCGCCACGCGCCATTGTTGCGGTGTGTCAATGCGTAGTTTTGTGGACAAAGACACGGGAAAATCATGCTCTTTTCACTCTATGGAAATTAGTTGTTTTCCTCAACGATTTACGATTTTTTTTTTGACAGAACAGCATGATATAGCAAAATTTCAAAGGTATGAACTACATTGTCATACCATTTAGTTATTTCGGGGAAATTGAGTAGATTGTCCAAAAAGACATATTGTAGCGGGCTGGGGGTGACAGGGAGGTAACCGGGTTGCCATAAAAAGTGAACAGGCAAACGGTTTTCTCGTGTCATTGCGCACAAGACTAGGCACTGGGCACCACCGCAGCAATGGCGTGCGGCGCACGAATTTTTATTTCCCAAACAGGTTTGCAAGGAAGCCCATTAACCCGTATTGTGATGACATGTTGTTTTGTATTGGTGGAAGAAGCGTTGCGTTTGATTGGTGGAATATCGTGCAATTGCAAATCCCAAATTTGGGGGGAAAAAAATTGCGTGCGAGGCACAGAAATTACAGTTCCGGATTGGTCTACAAAAAAAAAAAAATACTCTTCAGTGAAATACACATGATTTTTTATAGTTTAAATGAAAAGCTTTTAAAGAAACTAAGATTAGGGGACAATGATGGACATCAAATGGGACATGACTTTCCCCCAAAAAAGTATAGATCTGTAAATGATCACTTGGTTTTCATGACATTTTGAGGGTAAGTTGGTATTTTTAATGATTCAAAGTTTCATTTGTTTTGTTTAAATTTGTACAATTTATATGTTTTCCTTTCAAGAAAAAAGATGGTGGCTCGGTTTTACAGTCGTTCTACAGTGTATTATTTTACATGTTGTCATCACTGTCATCATTTTGAGACCTGGAGTAAAACATTGAGAAAAAAATTATTCAATAAGCACCATGACAATTTTACAAACTTTATTTTGGAAAAGTTTGTTTTGTAATAACAACAGGCAACATTTTTAAAAAGCAGTGTTACACTCAAAATGTATTCTATGGAAATAATTAGACTTTTACAGTTGTACAGTTTAAAGCTGGCTATATGGAAATTAATAGATTACTACCAGTATTCCTGGATGTTTTGGTTCGAGTAATGGAAATGGGTCAAGATGTTTAACCTTCATTAGTTGGCTTATAGGTAAATAGCCTGAGCAAGTTAAATGGGATTGTACAAACTTCATAGCTGTTGGAGTATGATTTTCACATTTTTTGCCTTTGTTGTCCACCATTCAAGATAAAGATGCCTGTCAAAGTACTTATTTCTTTTAAGTGTTTTATATTGGTGTAGTTTGATGATTTTTCACAGGGGTAGTAACGGTTAATGTAAGGAATTTTTAAAACTTACAGAGTTTGAATGTCACTGACTACTTTCTGCTTGATAAGATCTTTGTATTTTACAGTTAAAGTAACTGGCAACAACTTCTGCAGATCTTTTGTTGTGTTGATATTTAATGATTCAAACAACAGTTGTGATGGGATTTTGTACTCTACATCGTCATTCTCATCCGTCAGGAGGTGAAGTGTATCGCTGTGAATTGAGAAAAGACAAAAAGAAAGAGAAATCAATGCTAAATTGTTTGCGGAAATAAATGGTTAGAGTACATGTGAGGGTATATATGATGATTTTCAGAATTTCTTTCCATTCAAGTCATTTGTTTACATTCATCATGTATTTTGTGGAAAAATCTTCATTTCAGAGGTGACAATAGTGTACATGTTAATACGGTTTAATTAAAATGTTCATTCTCTTGAATAAAATGCTGCCAAAATGTGGTGGTATGCATGTATGTTATCTTACTTTTTCTTCTTTAAGGACATTTTGTGCCTTCTGTGTTGTCATGTCCAAAGGGTGGATGATGCCAGTGTAATGGCAGTACTTTTATGGACAGTAAAAACAATTTAGACAGGGGTAGTGGGCATCTAAGAAAAATAATATGGCTGGTCAGAAAGGCGTTGGGGTTGGACATTTGGAAAAAAGCTAAGTTTGCTGCTGTAGAAAAGAGGCACTGGAGACAGAAGACTTATACAGGGCCTTTTCATGTGTGGTAATTGACAGAAAATATTTGAATCTTACGGAGAGTCCTCGGAAAATGCGTGAACGACGATGTCCTTGGTTTTGTCAGATGTTAGCACCTGCGATAAAAATAATAACAAATTAAAATAAAAAAATACATGTTCAAGTTTCACAAAGAGTAAAGAAAGTATGTAACTTTGGATATTGTCAGCAGTTTATTATTCATCTATGAACTAATTTCAGTGCACATTGCACATCAACAAATGTATTTGTTTTCTTACCTTTATGTTGTGTTGAACAATTAAGCATTTGAATAAAAGGTTGTGGGTTTAGTTATTATGTGTAATATAACTTACTTCAACTTTGGTGTATTGGGTGCTGTTAATAGATGTTCTGTCATTAAACAGCTTGGCATAGACATTCTTGATAATCACTGTAGAATCAGGAGGGGGAGCTCTTCCTCTGCCTGTTCCTTCCACAAGTTTACACAGATCTTCTTTGAAGAGTCAGCTGTGTCTTCAAGTTCAATCTCCTTTCTCTTAGAGTTTGGAGTTGTCTTTAAGGGTGAGACCTGAAGAAATTAAAATCAGAAGTATTTTCATATTGATGTTACAATAAGTATTAGAACTGGTCGATGATAATTAATTTTGCTGCTGTTAATGTACTGGGATTGTTACTGAATTTCAATTTATGTTCAGTACAGTAAGTCACCAAAATAAATTGTATTTTAAACTTGTTTAGTGGGGTTTTGTAAACATTCATGGACATCTTTTTGCAAACATATTGTATGACCAATGCTTATACTATAAAATTGCATGCAAGACTTGTCTGCATTGGGATGATGGTTAGTAGAATTGCTAAAGGGGTGAGAATTCATGATGGAGTGAAACACTCATGCATTAAATGGTTCTCATTATAAAAGAGGGGTTCATAAATATTGTGAACTATGTACATGTATGTTGACTTACTGCTTTGATAGTTCCAGTTACAGAGAATTTCTTGTACGGGGTCTTGTTCATAGTTTCTGCCTCTGCCACAGCAATGGATGGGGCGTTAAAAAACTGTTCAGTTACAGTTGTATCATATTCAAAGGTTTGCCCTTGATAAATCTGTGGGAACAAACAGTATTGGGAGTTGTGTTAATTTAATCTGTAATGCATATTTCAAGTCATGTGGTTAAATAATCATGTGTTACAATAGAAGAAGTGTGCATTTATGTGTCATAACATTCTTTTTCTTTGAAAAAAAACTGTAACAAGTAGGAATAACTTATTCTGCCTGTAAAAACAAATGCATTGTTCTGTCGAAGTTATAGTTTAATGACCGATCTTTAAGTTTATAAAAAAAAATTATAAAGTGTTTTCATTATCAAGTTTTAAGTGGCAGTACTGTTTAAATTAATATGCCAATGAGAATGCGATGCTCAAAGATTACATACATATTGAAGAAAAGAAATTGTCAAGCTTAGAAGTTAGATAATTAAAGTTTTTTTGTTTTACGTACCTTTGATCTGCCTGTTAGTCTGATCAATTTAGACCCAGACTTGGATGTTGCAATATTTGGGTGCGTGGCAAGTAGAAATTTGTCTGGTGACAGGTGATCAAAGTGATTGGAGATGCTTGTGTACAGTTGTAGAATTTTATTATCGTCCAAAATAACATCAATACACATTGATGTGCCTCTTTTTTCTAATTGTCCAAGCGTGTAGAACTTTACAGTATTCATCTAAAAGTATCAAGATATCAAAATGCAGAGTAGGCTAGTTGTAGTAGTAGTAGTAGTTTAGTATGTAGGCCTATAGTAGTAACCCTACCAAAACACCAACATTGTTTTGTTTCAATTTGGTAGGATTATGTTTTTTTATTTCTTTTAATTTTTTTATTTATTTATGTTGTTTTATTTTTTGTAAAAAGAGGTTAATGAGGATCTTTAAACTGCTGTGGCTTTACTGTAATGATTTATGTTGAATTTTAATTATAGCTAGGCCCTAAATAATTATTCAAAATAAAATCATACTTGACAAATTGAGATCTGAATACGTTTGATACAGCCAGAAAAGAAACGTTTGACAATTCGGATGTGGTCCAAAATAAAATTAGCTTAGTTCCTTTTTTGGCATTGTTGTTATAAAAAAATTAGCTAAAAGTTCTTAATCTTATAAGTGGTTTAGTGTGATTACACTGAAACTTGTTTAATTGAATCCTACCTTTTTGGCATTGAAGATTTGCACACTTGCGGTGTTGAAAGATTCAGTGTCTTTATACAAAATGATGGGCATGGACTACGTACGCTCAGATTCCACGCGCACACGTGACCATGGTGACGTTTACACACGCGCAGACATGAAGTTCATGCTTGCATTTATTAAACTTTTTATTTTGTTTTGTTTGACAGTGACGAAAGATGCATTTGAATGAAAAAGAGTGCCAAAGAATTTTTTCGAAAATGAGCGGATTCCCTGTATAATTTTCTTTAAAATTAAGTTATATACTATAGGTTTTCCCGGCCAATTTCAACAAAAATCCATTCAAGTTAATACCGGGGTCATTCAATTTCGCTTGAAAATAAATTCTCGGGTACATCAACATTCAACAGTTAAAAAGAGTCATTCAATTTCGGCACGTGAGCATTCATTCGACAAATAAAATCATTCAATTTAAAATGGTCACTTAGTTCATTCAATTTCGTCAAAGACAGCAGGAGCGGGCTGGTTGACTATTCATTTTCGTCAACTGGCAAACATTTTAGAAATGTTTGTATTCAAATTCGTTTCTTCGGTATGCCCTTTCTGGTTCGTATTTGCCTATATATAAAGTTAGTACATTATGAGGGGAATTCATTTCTACACTTATACCTCTCACTAAATATACGATTTTGAGGCAAAAAATAATGTCTGCCCACGGTCATACGAAGATTGAGCACTGTAGATAGAGGAAGGCTGGTTGAAGTATTCGAGAGTTAATTTGCAAGATCTAAACATTAACGAATAAAGAAGATGACAAAAAGTGAATTTAAGATCAAAGCAAATATTTACATTGCAAGCAAATGCAAGCAAAATATTGTTTATTGTATTGCTTATTGTTTTTTGTAATGCCATAAAACTTTATTTAACTGTTCTTAGACACATTTTAAAGTTTAATCATGGGGTACTCTCTTAATGAGTTAAAATTTACTCTAATCGATTGAAACTAGGGACAAAATGCAAAATGTTTGACCCTGGCCTCAATCGAAAAAAGTTATTTTCAATCTAATTAGAGTGATTTTCAATCTAATTATTTCGTGTGTAACAAAGTAAAAGGAAAACATTTGCAATTAAGACCAAGTATAAGAATTAAATTAAAAACTCATAAACAGATTATTCACGCAACTGCCGTAAAAAGAACAGTATCGCTAACTTTAAACGCAAGCATAAGCCGTATCAAACTCATGTTGAATTTGAACGCTCAAAATGTTGAAATCCGTTACCCATAAACGAAAAAGAAACGAACATTAGGTGCAACATCGCAGAGCGCTTCGATGACTCTGAATTTGATTGCACCTATTGGGAAAAGGTAGTAGATATTCAACATAAGAATGGCAATCTTCTAATCTTGAATGCCTATAAACGAAATTGAATGAAAAGAAAGGGATCCTGAGTGCACGAAAACGAAATTGAATGCAATAATAGTTAAAGAGAAACCCTAGTTTGACTGAATTAGAGAAATCGCGTGAATTTGAAAGCGCAATAATGAAATTGAATGATATTTTGCTGAATTTGGCAGGGAAAACCTATATTAAACATTTTTGTAAAAAAAAATTCACTTTGACCTCTACAAAAAGTTTAGTCGGTTTTTTTTAAAGCAAGTCCATCTAGAAGACGCCCCCTACGTTATTTTAGGGCGATATTAGACTGGTTCTTTGTCGATCCGGTGGATCGGTAATTCCATTAATTTACATAGTGGTTGAGAAGGCCGTCAGGGAAACCAGATCTCAAGTAAGAACGCATGCAGCATGGTAAGAATGTCTAGGCCTAACGTTATAATCAAGAGAAAAATAATGGAAATCGTCTTTTTTATTGTGTTCAATTTCAAAATATCTGTTTTAAATGTTTGAATTATTAAAACAGTTGTTACGGTTACCTTTACAGTTCTTAATGTTGTTACATTAGGTGTACATTAAAATTTTCTTTTGCTTTCGGCCCTTGTTTGTCTGCTTAGTGCTAGATCGTAACGCTAGATCGAGATCAGATGCTCATGTGCTGTTGATTAATTATAATTAATATAAGTTGTAGGCCTACGACTCGGAGTTGCAATTAATTGTTTGTTGTACTCACGGCTTGTTCTTCTGCTTCTGATGTAGGCCTACCTCATGAAAAGTTTAGGGGTTTTAGCAGTGTGGAAGAGGTATACAGATTAAATTAATAAAAAGAATTTGGTGGCATGGGTGGCTTGTGTGTTGGTGTTGCCTGTCACTCAGCATGCTCAGTACCATTTGACCTTGTTATTGAGACTGTGTGTAGAGTTGTGCATTGGTCACTGTTGGTTTTCTCGTATTTAGAAGGGTTTTTGTCAAAGCCTTCTGTCTGATTTTACTCCCCCCCAAAATAATTTTGAGTGTCTGGCTCTTTGATCATCTATCATGATCTAGGAATATGGGTCAGTGTGGCTGTTTGCTTTGTTTGGACGCCTTTTGTTGTAAGCTTGCACTGAGTTGAACTTCTCAGCAGTCAGTAGAGATGATTAGTTTAGACTTTAGTGTGTCTTTATCATTGTTTATGGGTGTGGGATGCACAGTGGTCGTTTAATCACTAGAGTCATGACTGATTGGTGGTAGTCTGGTAGTCAAGCTTGCTTTTGGTGGCTTGGTCGACTTGGTCAAAAATGAACAAGTTACCTTTTATTGTGTGAATAAAAAAAATTAAGTTGTGTTAAAGTGAACATTTGTAAATCAAGTAGAAAATACAGCTGTCTAGCCCAGTGTTCAGTCAGGAAAAAAGTTTGTGCAGCCGTGGGTTTGTGTGTAGTAGGAGGTGTGAAGGAGGTGTACCCTGAAATTTTATGACAAAACAGAGTTTGTCATACCATCTCATCAAACAAAGGCTGATTACTCTTGCCTGTATTTAAGTAAAATGCAAGTGTGTAAAAGGACATAGTCCAATGTGTGAAAGTTTGTGCGGTATAGACTATAGGGAAGACAACATGATATTGTTGCTAGAATGGCTAGTTGGTGTGCGCAGACATGTTTCTATATATTTGAGGGTTTTTTTTCCAGATGTTTTGTAGGCCTATGATAGTGATGGGATTTGCACATGAATTATTTGGGGGTTCTTAATTCATTTTTGAAAATAAGAAATGCATGCAAAAAGTCAAGCATATTTTCAAATAGATGATAGGTTTAATCGATTTAGTGTACATGTAATCTGATACTTGTTTTGTGTTGGCTAGATGTGTTGAAGGGACGTTACTGACTTTTTAGATATGTAATGATTTTGATGTTACCTTTTTTATCATTAAAAGAATATGCTACGCTTCAAGAAGGCACCGAATGCAATGATGATGGATAGAAGCCTAGGTATGTTTTCCTTGTCCGAGTCTGTTCATTGTGATTTCACCATCCCTTTCTGCATGTTAACATTTTATTCCTTGCGTACTGTGTGTTCCCAAGTCCTCCCGTGTTCATGCACCATTTCATTTCCTTTTCATCCCCCTGCCTTGAGAGAAGCTGCCTCTCAGGGAAGTCTGGTACCCATGCCTAAAGGAGCTGGCAAGGCCCAGGCGAACATCAAGCCCTGTCCTAAAGGAGCTGGACGTGGGAATGCTCTGGGGTTGGCACCTCCCTGGAGAAGTCTGTCTTTAAGGCTGTCAGAAGATGGTCTGAAGCAGGCGTTGTCGATGACCGAGTCGTCACACAAAGGTGATGGCAGTGATGGCCATTGGCATTCTGAAAGAAAAGATGCATTGAACCTCGAAATATATACTCAGCAATGTAAATCTCAAATGGTGAATCTGAAAAGTAAACTTGAAATGAAGCATGTAAGAGGATCATTGAATAATAACAACATGAATAAAGAGCAGAGAATAAGAATAATCAATGTGAGGAAGTTGAGATTGAAGAGGTTGAACAGACACAGGGTAAGCACATGTAAGGCAGTGAGTAAGTTGAAGGCAAAGAACAAAACGTGCTGTAGCAGGAGTTGTGTACTGGATTATGTAATAGAGTATCATCATGAGAAGAAAATGTCCAAACCAAATACAAAGAAGATAAGAAGAAATGAACGCAAGAAATTACTGCACAGACATAGGAAAGGCAAAGTGGTGGAATTCTGTATGAGTAAAGATGAGAAAAGGAATCGTGAGAAGGCACAGAAAAATATTGAAAGTCATACAAGAAGAAGTTTGAGTTGTGTTATAAATAACATGCTTGCGAAAACAGTATTGCACAGAAAGAAGCGTAATGACGGAGAAAGCTCGAAAAAGAAAAGTGTGTGTACAGAGGTAGTAAAGGAGAATAAAAAAGCAAGGATTTTCTGTAAGAATGAAAGCATTGAGGATCAGAAGAAAAGAGAAGTTGATCAATGTTGGATTTGCGATGAAAAATAGAGTCCAATGGTAAGAGCAATCGAATGTGATAGTTGTAATGTAGCGTACCATGTACATTGTATGGGATTTGCGAATGTGGAACTTGGTGTAGTAAACAAGCCAGTATCATGGATGTGTTGCAAATGTGGTTGATGTAATTACACAGTGTCATTGTTTCATGATTTTGCAATTCCTACAGATGGAAACATATATGAGAGTTATGTGCAAGAAGAAGTACATGTAGTTGAGTCATATGCTGACAGTTATTCTTGTTTTGATGACTCAAAAATCAAAGGAACTGAAGGTGAGGCACAATTTGATGATGTCATGATGGATTATGTAGTTGTTGATGAAGTGTGTCAAGGTGCTGCCAAAAAGCAAAGTATTGTTCATCAAACTGGGGGATATAATTTAAGGAACAAGAAAAATAAAGATAAACATGAAGGAAATAATGTGAAGGAGACCCAAGAGCAAACGAACAAAAATAACAGTAAAGTGGCCTTTGATACAAAATCAAAGTCTGGAGGCATTCTTCAATCTCAAAATGCACAAGTGTCTGTATCAGTGGGTAGTGAAATAGACAATGATGTCAAAAAGATAAGCAAGAGAAAAGCTGAAGTATATGTGGAAAGTTTGAATGAAGACACGGTACATGTAACTAAGAAAAGATGTATGAAAATTAAAGCAAGGAAGCATAAGAATATTGAATTAAAAGGAAATTGGAAAAATAAACATGATGATGAAGTGGTTGTTGATAACAGTAATGAAATGTTGGATGCAAATGCTCAATTAAGACAATTACATGGATCAATATTTGCACAAGGAAGTTTTCATCAAGGAGATGAAGGATTTGGAGTAAATCGTGGAAAACAGTGTGTTGCTAATTGTCTGGTGTCAATGATGTATAGCAAGAAAAAAACATTTGAGGAATTGGATGTGTAGTGATCTGGATAATATTCTCAAGACTGGGAATGAATTGTATAGCTTCTTACAAGAAAGTTCAACAATGAACAATGACTACTTATTGATTAATGAATTGCCCACTGACTTGGATGTATTTGACACACAGTATAGTATGAAGTATCATGTGTCTGTATCGGGTACATTTGTTGAAAATGCTTGTCACTTGATTGAATTTAATATGATACCATTGAAAACTGCACTTGAACAGAATCTTCAGAAATATCATGCATGCTTCATAAGTTTCCATGGAAACACATTTGCTGTAATTGCTCAAGATGGCATGTATTTTGTATTTGATTCCCATTCCAGAAGTATCGACGGCTGTATGGTTTAAGATGGAACAAGTATTCTGATGCGAGCAAGTGCATTTGAACAGGTATATACATTTTGTAAAAATTTGGCTCATTCCATGAATCTGTCTGATAATGAGCAGTATGAATTAACTGGTGTATCTCTTTGTGTCAATGGTGAGGCTGTAATGTGTACATGTACAGATGATGAAGGTTCAAGTGATCAACAGGGCATAGTAGAACCCATAGAGTTGTGTTTTAATATGGAAGAGTGTGACTTGTTTGAAGTACCAGAAGAAGATGACACAAACACGAGGAAAGATGTAAATATTGGTCATCAAGATACAGAGAGTGTCAATAAGGAATTTTGTTATGTTGAAGATGGCTTTGATAAGTCAAGTAATCAGATTAGAAGAGATATATATTGTAATGACAGTGCAGACAGTGAATCCAGTAATGAAGTGGAAGTAGTTGAAGTAAGTGGACCTGGTCTTATGAAATTCTCTCCGTTAACCTTCGATGCTAAGGTCACTCTTTGTAATGCATATGGTTTTGATGTATCACACTTAAAGTCCAACACAGTTAATGTACAATGTCAAGCCATGGGTAAACCCAGATCTGTAAGATGTATAAGTGGTGATGGTAATTGTTTCTTCAGAGCTATATCATTTGCCATGTCAGGAACTGAAGGTAACCATGTTCAATTGAGAGTTGCTTGTGTCAATCATCTGTTGAGGAATGCTGATAAATTGACATGTTTTCTGCGAAATGGATTTGCTGATGTGGAGGATTATGTAATTAGGCAGAGAATGTTTGATACTGGTACATGGGCAACAGAGGTTGAAATTATGGCAATGGCACATATGCTTAGTATTGATATATACACATTTGATGAAGTATATAACTGGTGTCAATTTTCTGCAAAGAATGTCGAGCGAAGTGCTGACACATCTGAAATAGGAATTTATCTGGATCACAAACACAGAGTGCATTATGATGTTGTCACATCAGTAAATGAGGTGGTGCCACAAGTAAGTGATGTTCACAAAAAAATTTGATGTCTGTGCAGAAAACACTGAACAGAGTGATGACAAACAGTCTGAACAATGTGAGAAGCAGGTTACAGATAAGAGTACTAATGATAAGACTACAGTAAGGAAAGAATCTGTGAAAAGAAGTACTCCAAAGAAAAGAAAACGTCTAAATGTAGTGAAAGTCAGACAATTAGCGAAAGAACGGACGAGAGAAAAACGTAGAGGAAGTACAAGTACTAGTCAAAGTGAAGTGACTAAACGTCGAAAAAGGAAACATGAGAGTGATAAATACAAAAATGATGTTGTTTTTAGAGAGACAAAGAAAGCAAAGAATAGAGAGCACAAAAAAAAGAAATACAAGTTTGATGAGAAATACAGAGAAAAGGTTATTGGGTCAGTGAAAGTTGAAAATAAAGAAAAATATCATATCAGTGAGAAACAAAGGGCTATGAAAATTGATCAAAGTCAAAGAAAGTACAAGACTAATTTAAAGTTTCAAGAAGAAGTAAAAAATGCAAGTAAAATGAAGTATAAAGAAAAGGAAAATTTCAGGAATAAAGTGAAGAATGCAAGCAAAGTGAAGTACCAAGAAAATGATGAATTTAGGAGTGATGTAAAGAATGCAAGCAAAGTGAAGTACCAAGAAAATGAAGAATTTAGGAGTAATGTGAAGAATGCAAGCAAAGTGAAGTACCAAGGAAATGATGAATTTAGGAGTGATGTAAAGAATGCAAGCAGAGTGAAGTATCAAGAAAATGAAGAATTTAGGAGTGATGTGAAGAACGTAAGCAAAGTAAAGTACCAAGAAAATGATAAATTTAGGAGTGATGTAAGGAATGCAAGCAAAGTGAAGTACCAAGAAAATGATGAATTTAGGAGTGATGTAAAGAATGCAAGCAAAGTAAAATACCACCAAAATGAGACTTTCAGGAACAAAGTTATTAATGGGATCAAATTGAAATACCGTCATAACCCACAATACAAGAAAAGAACAATTAAGAGAACAGCTCACATGTATAATGTTG
Source organism: Marthasterias glacialis (assembly GCA_911728455.2). Lineage (NCBI taxonomy): Eukaryota > Metazoa > Echinodermata > Asteroidea > Forcipulatida > Asteriidae > Marthasterias > Marthasterias glacialis. The sequence goes on along the minus strand of OU452220.1, from coordinate 28,291,606 downwards.
ATGTTTTTTATAGAAATAAAGTGAAGAAGGCTTCAACATCCAAGTATCAGAAAAATGAAGAATTCAGGAAGAGTATTAAAAGAAAGAATAAGAGTCGATCAATGCTTAAGAAAGTGAAGAAACGTGATATAAAGCATGTGATATCTGAGTTTAACATGGAAATATCGAATGGACCAGAGTATGTGTGCGCAGTGTGCTTGAGACTGTTGTTTCGTAAGCAAGTCATCAAATGTAACAAGAATAAATATGAGAATAGTGATTGTATCAGTGAAAAATATCTACACAATTGTGATCATAGTTGTAGATTGCAGTGTACTGTGCGTGAGTCAAGCAGGTCCTGTTTGTGGATATGTTATACATGTCATCGCAAGTTATTGAATGATAAGATACCTGCTGAAGCTTCTTGTAATAATTTGCATGTAGTAGACATTCCTGAAGAGTTAGCATGTTTGAATAAGTTAGAAGAGCATCTAATTGCCCTGAATGTTCCATTTCTAAAGTTGATAGCATTACCTTAAGGTGGACAGCAGTACATGGACCTGTAGTATGTGTACCATCAGATGTGTCTGAAACAGTGAAATCTTTACCGAGATCTCAAAATGTTGATCAAATAATACGTGTCAAGCTCAAGCGGAAATCGACTTTTAAAGGATACTATCAGTATCAATTTGTGAATAAGGAGCACATACAAACTGCTTTACAGTACCTGAAACACAATAACAAGTGGTACCATGAGATTGAAATAGACGCAGACTGGAATAATGATTTGGAAGAGGAAGATAATGGAAGTGAAGTTACAGAGAATGTTGGAGACAATATTGATGATGACAATGCTAATGAGATAGAAACAGATGAAGAACGTTTGAGAGGAATACCTTTAGATACATGTTTACAGGCTGCCAATATTGGACAAGAGGTTTTGGATCAGTATTTTGATGATGTGTATTGTATAGCACCATGTGAAGGAAATAATCCAATCAGAGTGCTTATGGACCCATCTAATGAGTGCAAATGTTTTCCAGTCTTGTTCCCTAAAGGTGGGCCAGTATTTAGTGATAAGCGTGATGTGGAGATAACACTTTGTAGATATTTTAACAACAGACTGATGAATGTGGATAATAGATTTGCAAAGAGTACACAGTACATCTTTTATGCTCAATATCTGTCTGAATTAAAGCAAGTCATTTCAAGTGTTTCTATTGCATTAAGAAAAGGCTCAGGCAAAATGAATGATGGTGAGAATGTCACTGCTAAAATGCTTAATGATAAAGTCAAGTTGAAAGACATGTTGAAATCAGATCAGGGATACAAGTTCTTGAAACCTATCAGAGGAACTCCTCCGTATTGGCAATCATGTCAGAAGAATATATTAGCAATGGTAAGACAGCTTGGTATACCAACATGGTTCTGTTCATTTTCTGCAGCTGATATGAGATGGCCTGAATTAGTCAATACACTACTCATACAAGGTGACTCAAGGAGTATTGAAGAATTAGATTGGAATGACAAATGTCTGTTATTGAGGAGTAATCCTGTAACTGTCGCGAGAATGTTTGATAAACGATTTCATACATTTTTGAAAGATGTGATCATGTCAAAGGCAGCACCAATTGGGAAAGTGAAAGATTATTTTTATCGAGTAGAATTCCAGCAAAGAGGCTTACCGCACACTCATTGTATATTTTGGATTGAAGATGCGCCTAAGTTGAGTACAGAGAGTGATGATGAAGTGGCACAGTTTGTTGATAGGTATGTAAACTGTGCATTGCCAACAAAGAAAGAAGATGACGAGTTGAATGAGATTGTAAGCAGTGTACAGCAACATAGTAAGAGACATTCTAAGTCATGTAAGAAGAAAGGAACACAGTGTAGATTCAATTTCCCAAGGCCGCCATCAATGAAAACATTTATTGCCAATCCAGAGCCATTGGACATGGATGATCCTGAGGATAACTGTGATAATACACTCAGTGAAGATGATGCTAAGGAATTATTGAAATCAGTGTGGAACGCTGTTAATGATGAGAAAAATAAACACATGACAACTGATGAACTGTTCAGAACAATTGGTATAACACAGGATGATTTTGAAGAAGCCAATAATGTGCTCACTAAAAAAGTGAACATTGTGTTGAAAAGAGAGCCACAAGATGCTTGGGTTAATCATTACAATCCTGACTTGTTAAGATGCTGGAATGCCAATATGGATATTCAATTTATCACTGATGTTTATGCGTGTGTATGTTATGTTATCAGTTACATGAGCAAAGCAGAACGTGAGATGGGACAATTACTGAAGCATGCACAGAGTGAGGCTGAAGAAGGTAACCAAGATGCTAAACAGAGTATGAAACAGATTGGGAGTGTTTATCTACAAAATCGTGAAGTGTCAGCCCAAGAAGCAGTTTATCGCTGTTGTTCATTGAGACTTCAAGAATGTTCTAGAAAGGTTGAGTTCATACCATTAGGAGAGAATCCAGTACGAATGACCTTGCCCTTGAGTGTTATTCAGAACAATGCAAGGAATCATGAGGATCATGATGATGATGATAGTAATGAAGACAACGTGTGGATGATTAGCAGAATAGATCGTTATAAAGCAAGGCCAGATATTGATACATTTGAATCAATGTGTCTAGCTACATTTTATTCAGAGTACAGAGTGCTGTACAACAATTATAAAGTACCCAGTAATAAGAGACAGTCACCAGTGTATGCATTGAAGAATGACTTGGGACATGTAATGAAACGCTCCAGAACTGATCCAGCTGTCATAAGATATCCAAGATTTTCAGTCACCAAATGTCCTGAGAAGTATTATCAAAGTATTCTACAGCTATTTCTCCCATACCGTATTAATGCCCATTTGAGACCACCAACATTTGAAACATATTGTGACTTTTATGAGAATGGGTTTGAAAATGCAGAGCTACACCTTGAGAAGTTTGGTGTACAGGAAGATGCTTGGGCATTAATCAGTCCAGAAACTGAACAGCAGAGAGATGAATGTGAAGAGCAAATGCAGCCTGTCATAGATGAAGGTGAAGATGAATTGTGTATTCCAGACCTGAAAGGTGATAAGAAAGAGGAGAGAGTCTGTGACATTGAAGCTCACACCTCCATAATAGCAAAGTCAGATGCGTTCAATATGATGAGGTCATTAAATGCCAAACAGAAAGAGGTGTTTTACAACATTCGGCAATGGTGCATAGACAAGACTAATGGTAAAAACCCTGAAGCATTTCAAGTGTTTGTTACTGGTGGTGCAGGTACAGGGAAATCTCAGTTAATAAAGTGTATTGATTATGAAGCAACCAGAATACTGGGATCAATGATGAGAAACCCTGACGATGTGTCTGTTATGCTAACTGCTCCTACAGGTGTGGCTGCATTTAATATACATGGTGCTACAATTCATAATGCATTGTCTATACCAATAGATGTGAGACTACCATATCAACCACTTGGTGAAGAGAAGATCAGTACACTTCGTAGTAAGCTCAGTCAGCTGCAGATTTTGATTATAGATGAAGTTTCAATGGTTAGTCAGAAATTATTGTATTACATCCATGGACGTCTAAGACAGATTAAGCAATCCAGGAATCATAATCCTTTTGGCAATGTCAGCATTTTAGCTGTTGGAGATTTTTATCAGTTACCTCCAGTGAAAGCAAAACCTTTGTATGACAGAACTGCAACATGTGATTTGTGGAATGACAATTTCAAGTTAGTTGAACTGAATGAGATCATGAGGCAAAAGGAAGATGCAAAATTTGCAGAGATACTCAATAGACTTAGAGTTAGAAAGAAAGATGAAGCCTTACAGGATGATGATGTAACAATTTTGAAAGGACGTGAGACAGGTGAAGAGTGGAATGAGGCTTGCCATATATTCCCATGTAACAAACAAGTGGATAAACAAAACATGAAGATTCTGCATTCACAGTGTTTAGATTGTGTGTTTATTGAAGCAAAGGATTATGAGACAGATTCACACAATGCTAAGAAGCTCAGACAAGGAAAAAATTTAAAGAAGTCTGGAAGCTTGCCACAGTCACTGTTGCTTGGTGTTGGTGCTCGAGTTATGCTAACGAAGAACATTGATGTATCTGATGGCCTTGTTAATGGAGTGTTTGGTACCGTATCACAGTTAGTAATGTCACAGAATAAATCTGATGAAGTAAAATGTATCTATGTTAAGTTTGATAACAAGGTTGGAATGAAGTTGAGGAAACAATTTGCATCATCTTCAAATGAAGGTAATAGTGTACCAATTGAGGTTCAGGAAGAAAGTATTGGTAAAAAATGGGTACGTCATCAGTTTCCATTGAAGTTAAGTTGGGCATGCACAGCTCATAAGGTACAAGGAATGACAACAGACAAAGCCGTAGTGTGTCTTGATAAAACGTTTACTGCAGGGCAAGCTTATGTGAGTCTGAGTCGTGTCACATCACTCAATGGTCTTGTCATTGAAGGTTTTCATGAGAAATTCATATACTGTAATGAAGCTGTTGCTGATTCTTTGAAGCATATGCCATCATTTATTGATAAACAAAGTATTGGCTGCACAAACACACCTGCTATTGTAAGCATCATTTTGCATAACATCCAGGGTTTGAGAGCTCATTATATGGACTTGAAATGCAACAGTGAAATAATGAAATCAGATGTCATTTGTCTGACAGAAACCTGGACTGAAGATCAACAGCAGTATGACTTGCACTTAGATAACTTCAAAAGCTACCATCAGCCAAGATGTCTTTCTTATGATAACTCCACTCAGCTGACTGAAACATTACAACAGCAATGTCATAGTGGTATAGCAGTATACAGTAGAAGAGACAAAGCAACCAGTAAACTCACATTGCCAGTACAAAACATTGAGTATATTGCATTTCATATCATTTCCAATGTGTCATTCACAGTTGTTGTTATCTATCGACCAGTTTCATATGTGTTTCGGGAATTCATGTCCAGTCTGAAAAATCTTGTAGATGAACTTCACAAAGTATCCAACAGATGTATCATAATGGGAGATTTCAATGAAGATATTCTGAAAGTCAAAAGTACACAGTCATCAAGTACCGTGAATATGATGAGAGAGCATGGTTATAAGCAGTGTGTTGTGGATGCTACTACTGAGAAGGGAACATTGATTGATCATGTGTATGTCAGAGGGATAGAATCAGTTGAGTGTGATGTCATTCCCACATATTAGTTATCATGAGGCTGTACATATTCAGTGTGAGCAAGTGTGAGACATGTGAAAGGTAGCTTATTTAAAGAAATACTGATAAAATGCAACAAATAAGTGAAATGAAAATATTTTATGTTTACACAATTTACGCAAAAGTAATGATACAGAAAGGAAAAATAGGTGAAAGCACAGATTGTATCATTGGTAAAGTTATTCAGAACAAAGGAGTTATAGCAATTAATATTGCAAACTTGAAAGGAAACAGATTGCATAAGCTCACTAACAATGAGTCCACAAAAATGTATCATCAATGAGAAAACATCAATAAGAGTCATCAAAGTTAAACTAAAATAGCGGAGTCAGTGTGTGAATGGTTTATTTTTTTTATCCCAGTACATGTATTTTCCAATAAAAGTTGATTATGAATTTCCAATTTGTTTAACGAATTAAAAAAAATTAGTAATGCATGTAGTTCGACAACCCTTAAGTAAACTGAAGGAAGTTAATTATATTATTTGTTCTTTTTTGATGAATAGATAGTAGAGTATCACAATACAAGAGCTTTGCAGAAGATGTACTCCATAATGAATCTTTGTAACAGTTGGAATTTCTGGTCAAGCCATACACAATATCCTGTAAGTATTGATTAAAATTCAAAACAGCAATAAATGTGGTAAGTACAGATCTTGTTGAAAAATTTGACACAATAACAATATTGTAATTGTAATCATCACTAAATCACAATGAAACTGTAAATCTTTGTCACAAACAATGTTCTTTCTACATAAATGAGTAGCCATAGTAACCCTGCTCACCTGAGAATCTTCTTCACTTACTGAGTCTGATGTACTGAAGTGGGGTGACATCATGACCCTGCTCACCTGGGAATCTTCTTCACTTACTGAGTCTGATGTACTGAAGTGGGGTGACATCATGACCCTGCTCACCTGAGAGTCTTCTTCACTTGCTGAGTCTGATGTACTGAAGTGGGGTGACATCATGACCCCCTGCTCACCTGGGAATCTTCTTCACTTACTGAGTCTGATGTACTGAAGTGGGGTGACATCATGACCCTGCTCACCTGGGAATCTTCTTCACTTACTGAGTCTGATGTACTGAAGTGGGGTGACATCATGACCCTGCTCACCTGGGAGTCTTCTTCACTTACTGAGTCTGGTGTACTGAAGTGGGGTGACATCATGACCCTGCTCACTTGAGAATCTTCTTCACTTACTGAGTCTGATGTACTGAAGTGGGGTGACATCATGACCCTGCTCACCTGGGAATCTTCTTCACTTACTGAGTCTGATGTACTGAAGTGGGGTGACATCATGACCCTGCTCACCTGAGAGTCTTCTTCACTTGCTGAGTCTGATGTACTGAAGTGGGGTGACATCATGACCCCCTGCTCACCTGGGAATCTTCTTCACTTACTGAGTCTGATGTACTGAAGTGGGGTGCCATCATGACCCTGCTCACCTGAGAGTCTTCTTCACTTACTGAGTCTGATGTACTGAAGTGGGGTGCCATCATGACCCTGCTCACCTGGGAGTTTTCTTCACTTGCTGAGTCTGATGTACTGAAGTGGGGTGACATCATGACCCTGCTCACCTGAGAGTTTTCTTCACTTGCTGAGTCTGATGTACTGAAGTTGGGTGACGTCATAACGCTGTCCAACTAAAACTCTAAACTTAAGAGTTATAGTACATTCCATAGCTTCACTCCACTGAGGTAAACAATGGAACTGTTTGGAAACTCATGTTCAGGTACACATTTTCAAATTGCAATACTGCCATTCATTTTTAAACATGTATATGTTTGCATCGTTTGCCTGTGTGGACCCTCTCTCAGTACTCTCCTCACTGTTTAAGAGAATGTTGGCTAAGTGAGTTGTACATGTTGGTCAAATTATTTTGCCAAATACAATATCAAGATCTTTAGAGAATAATTAAATGAGTCATTGTGTTATCATGCATTACAAAACTCTTACAAACTAAGGGGTTTGGCCAGTGTATGATCTAATACTTTCAATATCTTCTTGTCCTTTATGACATCAAACCAAACTGTTTGGACCTATATTGAATGTTTTCTCTTTGATAAACACTTGTTTTGATTTTTTACCATTGGCAATTTGCTCAATTTAACAAAATTTAATTTCATTACAGAATTGTAATGCCGTGTGTACATCAGAACATCATTGCTGGAATGTCATCATGAGGAACAGTTACTTGTGCTGTGACAGTTGCACATGCTGTAAAAATCAAGGTTTTGGTAAGTGTTTTTCATGATATCTTAAAGTCATACATATACAAATACATGGGTGCTCTGCAACTTCATTGTATTCTTTAAAAATACTGTTAACTCATCATAAAAACCGTTCTTTAATGTACAGTTGCAAATAAAATTATGGATTTATATGTACTAGCAAAATAGGGTATTTGGAAAACTCTGAGTTTGTGAACAACATGAGCATTTCTGTATTGCTTATGTAACACTGGATGTTGCTTATACTCAGGGTGTTACAGAAGAAGGCCGAAACTATAACAATGACAGAGACGAGTACTTTGGGCTCAAAAAGATATTTTATTATAGGCTATAGCAGAGTTAACTCATCTAGTGGTGTTGTCAGACAGGAGCCGAGAAGAATGACCAAGTTGGCCCCACCTGGGCATTTAAGTATAAAACTATAGTCACTGATTTGGAGAGTCCGTGGGGTGATCCACAGTTAATTAGAAAACACATAACTCTTAATGGATGGTCAGTGGGGGTGACACTTAGTAATTTGGGAAACACATTAAAATCTTAATTGTCCCAGACAGACCGTCTCGACACTGGACCTAAGGGTGGACATTGATATTTTAAACAGAGGCACATGTAGCCCTGAAACTAGAGGGTGAGACCACACAAGATTACATCCTACATTACTTCCATCTAGGGGAAGAAAATGTCCTCATTTTCAAAGTACAAAAGCTTAATACAATATGGAAAGGTGGAAAACAAAAAGCAATACTAAAGATCAATAACAATGATAATCGCTTTAACAATGCAGTAATTACAATAAATGAACCGATGAGAGAACACATTAATACAATACAGCAGTTACATTGTAGTTGAAAAGAAAATAACAGGGCATTATGCCATCAACAAGTGACATAGTAAAATGAGTCAACATGCACACTGGCATGAAACACCATAGCAAGTTAGAGTGTAAAACAGAAATATTTAAGGTACTGATATGAAGACCATTATTTGAACCGCTGAGGTAGGTTGACAACTCTGCCGCTACGTGTACGCTGCGCAGGGATCGGGGATCGGTAGGGTGGGGATGGGCTTAATAAGGGTATTGGATCAGGAAGTGGGGGTGCGGATGGAGGAGAGGCAGATTGCTGGGTCACAAGTGGGAGTGAACCAGAGAGTGCGCTGTAAGTGGGCAATGGGGAGGGATTGTTGGCCAAGGGCTGTGGCACTGGCACAGTGGGCAGAGGCAGTAAACCACGGCTTTGGTCAATAGGAGAAATATAGGGTTTTAATCTGTTGTAGTGGATTCGGTGAGGTTGAAGTTGACTTAGGGTCATCAATGTCAACAATGGTGTATGTAACTGGTGTGTCTTCATCAGAGGAGTGAAATGAAAGGACCTTAAAGGGGCCTTTCCATCGGGGGGCAAGCTTAAGTCGGGATTTCGCTGGATCGTCTCGCCAAACTAATTGACCAGGCCGAAATGGCTTGAATCTTTCCTTTGAGTCATACCCAGCTTTTTGGGTAGCACTGGCAAGATCTTGATTGGTTGTGGCATGCGCAAAAGCAGAAGTCAGATGAGATTGAAGTGAGGCCGCATATGATTGTGGGGATACATATTGTGGAGGGGAGGGAGATCCGATAAGGATGTGGGCAGGAATGCGAGGTTCCCTTCCTTTAGCAAGATAAAATGGGGAATACCCTGTGGAAGAATGAACAGTGGAATTGTAGGCTAATGCAACTTGATGGAGAACATCGTCCCATTCACTAGCGGTGGATGTGGACAGATTTTTGCAAAGTTGATCTTTCAAACATCTATTAAACCGTTCCACTTGACCATCCGATTGTGGATGATAAGGTGACGTGCGGGTCTTTTAGATACCAAGGAGTTGACATAGGTCTTGAACGAGAGCACTTTCGAATTGACGCCCTTGATCAGTATGGATAATTTCTGGGACGCCATGTTCTGATATGTAATGGTCGAAAATACATTTAGCGACCGAACGAGCCGTTTGGTCAGTGAGGGAGTAGAGATTTACATATTTTGTAAACTGATCCATCACGACAAGGACATATTTGTTGTTTTTGGTGGTTATGGGCAGTTCGGTGATGTCTGCAAATACACGTTGAAAGGGACGGCTAGCGTTGGATACTCTCATAGGGGCTTTGTGTGAAGGGGTTGGGTTGCGGCGAGACTCACAAGCAAGGCAAGTGCGGCAATGCTTGTCAATGTCACGGCGTATGTAAGGCCAATAACACATAGTGAGTGAACGCTGAAATGTCTTATCAGCACTGAAATGGCCAGCAAGTGGGTCACCATGAAGGTGGGACAATACAGCCGGCTGTAAAGACAAGGGAATTATTACTTGGCACACACTTGGCTTACCAAGGGTTGGTCTGGATTGCCGACATAGCAGACCATCAATCATAACAAGTTTGGGAAAATCTAAACACAGACGGCGTATGGCACGCGAGTGGTTACGTGATCTCGAACGAGGGGGCCGCATACCAGACTGGACCCAAGTTATGACCTGCTGAATATCCGGATCAGATTGTTGGGCAGTATGTAAATCATAATCCATAGGTAACAATGTGCTAGAGATGCCAGAGCGAACAGAGTCATGTTGGGGGAGTAGGACGGGGGATGCATTATTGATTTGAAGGGGGGTCAAGGCATCCGGAGGGAGAGTGGGTAGGACTGAACCTGTGGGGGTGGGTGGACCATTAGATGTTGATAATGAGTGGCTTAGCGTCAAGACTGTAGGGTTTGGACTGGGTACATCGGGCGGGCGGGTTGGATGGTCATCACCATGGGAGGGTCGGCGAGAGAGGGCATCGGCGTTAGCATGACGATTGCCATCACGATGGATGATGAGCCAGTCATACGGGTCAAGTTCAAGGGCCCAACGAGACCGACGACCCGTACGATCATTATGGACTGGCAATTTGCGCAATCCAACCAGAGGTTTATGATCAGTAACTATTGTGAATGTTGCACAGGCAAGATAGTGACGAAAGTGGCGTATAGACCAAACTATTGCCCATAGTTCTCGATCATAGGTTGACCATCGCCGTTCTGCGGCAGTGAGAACATGGCTGGCATAAGCAATTACCCTTTCACGACCATTTTGGGATTGTGAAAGGACGGCGCCAACGGCCGAATTGGACGCATCTGTGTGCAGACAAAATGGTCGGGTGGTATCAGGGTACGCCATAATCGGTGAATTGATGAGCGCATCCCGTAGAGAAGTGAATGCCTTGTCACACTCCGGGGTCCAATTATAAGGAATGCCCTTTTGGGTGAGACGGTGGAGTGGTGTGGCAATATGGGCGAAGTTCTGAACAAAACGCCTATAATATGAACAGAGACCGAGAAATGATCGGACCTCTGTAGGGTTACGGGGAATTGGCCATGTGCGAACACGGTCAGTGTTAGAGGGATCAGGGAGGATGCCATCTTTACTAACAACATGCCTGAGAAAACAAACCTCAGATTGCAAAAAGTGACATTTACTGGGCTTGAGTTTGAGGTTTGCATCCTGAAAGCGAGACAAAACATGTTCTAGATTGGTCATATGATCAGAAAACGACTTGCCTACAATAATAACATCATCAAGATAGACAAGGCATGCAGACCAGTGGAAACCATGCAAAACAAGTTCCATCAACCTTTGGAATGTGGGGGGTGCATTAGTGAGGCCCATGGGCATGACTTTGAACTGGTAAAGGCCATCACCGGTGGTAAATGCGGTCTTTTCTCTGTCATCGGGATGAACAGCTACTTGCCAGTAGCCACTGGACAAGTCAACTGTTGTAAAATACACTGAGCCAGAAAGGGCATCTAGAGTATCATCCGTACGGGGAAGTGGATGAGAGTCCTTAATAGTAACCTTATTTACTTTACGGTAATCAACACAAAACCGATAAGTACCGTCCTTCTTCTTGACCATGACAATGCGTACGGGCTATTCCGAGACTGGAGGTATGAGTACTATAGTCAGGCTCAAAGACACCAACATATCCATCCGGCAAGTAACAATGGATTGGGGATTCGAGAGTGACTGCAATATTACATTCAGACCGGGCAGGCAGTGTGATGGGAGACGAAATTTGAACATTGCAACAAAGGGGAACATCATGTGGGAAGTGGGCTAAGGGAATGGACTGGGTACCAAACTGGGTAGTGCCAGTGGACAAATTAATAATCATCTTGTGGGCACAGAAAAAGTCCCAACCGAGAAGAAATTTCTTGGACACACCACGCACCACTTGGAATGTATGGGACACGGTGGTGGTTACAATACGAAGGGATATTGAGATTTGACCAAGAGTATCCATTGGTTGGCCAGTGACAGAGAGAGTGTCAACAAAAAGGGGTGTGAGAGGTTTTCGCCCTTAAGTGGGGGATTTGTTGACGGAGTGCATCGCTAATGAGCGATATGTCTGCACCAGTATCCAAAAATGCAAGAACATTGGTGTCTTCTACAACAACAGGAATAAAAGCTGTAGGTTGCCCATTTGGGGAAGGTGGGTCATTACCGGTATATGGCTTATGTACATAACTTGGGACCACTGGTGGGACGGAAGTTAAAGGTACACACCGGCTTACTGTTTACCTAGATTAGTGATGTGGGATGACAGACAATAATGTTTAATTTGTTGTTCTTGAAAAAAAATCATCAAAATATCACGTAATTAACGAAAAATGTGAAGAAAAAAAAACACGGTCAAAGGTCAGCTTATACGCTTTTCCAGCCGTTGCAACTGTCAAGTTTACGTGCCAATGTTGCGCAATGTTGTAAGTAGACTGGTGCTCTATTTATGTATGAATTATTACAATGACGAGGCATGAGGATCCAGACTTCATATCCATCCAGCACAAATTCACGTGTAAATAAAAAAACAGACATAAACGGACAGTGTATTTTGTGTACGACGAAATGGACGAACTTACTTGCAATGGAGAACGTTTCTTCATTATATCGCAAGTAGGCCCTATGTTGTAAAAAATTACTTGGACGAATGCCAGTTGGGTCAAGGACTAATCTGTGTTGTCAGGTCGTGTTCAAATGTAGAAAGGGAGAGAATAAGCTTGGCATGATGTGGACATCACAGACATGATTGACCATAAATATTATCAAAATGTGAGTCTTCATGAATTCAATTATATACGCAGGCATGTTCACAATACAGTTCTATGACACAAACCTGTCCATCAAAATTATGGCAAAGACCACATCCTTCATATTCTCATCATGACCAGCCTGCTGCAGTCTAAAAACTAATGGTAGTGTCCCTAATCTTGGACCATCTTTTCACATTTGCTTGGCCAATAACAGCCATGTGCCAAGCGAGCCTCCTAGCCCTGCTTTCGCTGCAAACGGATTGCCAATCCTGGCAGCTTTAGCGAAGGCATTAGTTTTTGGGGCGATGACTTCACTGGCCGGCCGCGGCCACTGCCACCGGTTTTTTGTTGTGGCGATTGGGGGGGGGGGGAGTGGACATTATGCAGCTATCATAGAAGTAGATAGATCAGCTGTATAGGATACTACATTCCCCATCGTCGTCGCTCTTGTGGGTAGCGCAGGCAACACGTTACAATAGTTAGGGGATAATAGCTAGGGGTACAGACTAAAACCCTCGTTAAAAAACATAATTGTTGGTCTGGCTCCCTACCCCTCCGACAAGCTCCCACGCTTACGGCTAGACCGACCGGCGAGCTGGGGAGTTCATGCCCCGGAGTTTGTCCCTCTGGCCCCACGAGACACGGAACCGGCTGTACGGGATATGCCCCAAGGTTTACGTTCCGCTAGCTCCCACGCTGGTGCGGCGTAAGACACGCTTCGGTTGCACGGACACCTCTGAATGTGAATATTACGTTCGATTTTTCATCATTATTTACAAATTGTATCAATAATCTGAATCCATAAGTCTTTTTTGTCAAATACTCATGAATAATTGTAAAAAAAGGATTTAAATTTGGTTCAGTAATTTACTTTTATACGGCTGGAAGTAAAACTAACTCCGAAGATCACGTGATTTATCCGAACCACTTTTTTGGTTCGGATAAATCGTTTTTTGAAAAATGCTCGAAAACGGCAAAATTTGATGGTTTCTTTTAGGAACCATTCTTCTCCATTCCTGAAAGACCTTTAAAGTCATGTGTTAGCCTATTTTGTAGCCCAAATAGCCCAACGAAGCCGGTGTGTACCTTTAAGGAAGGGTCCGTTTCCTTAACTGAAATTAGTTTCCCTGGTTCGGTGAGGAGGTAGTGGTGGGGGCAAAGGAGACATGGCGACCAGGGCTGGGGGAACGATAACTATTGCGAGAACGACCCTGTGAGTCACGGCGGTCATGCGAATTTCCACGAACATCACGACCGTCAGAGCGATAGTTATCACGTTCGCGACTGTCACGGCGGGTGGAGTGGGGCCGACGATCGTAGCGGTCCCGGCTGTTATACCGGTCCCGGCTGTTATACCGGTCCCGGCTGTTATACCGGTCACGACTGTTATATCCGTCTCGGTTGTTATACCGGTCCCGGCTGTCACAGCGGGAATAACGACGATCAGAAGACGAATCACGGCGAGAAAATGACTGGGGGCTATTGGAGCGATCGGCACGGTCACGAGTAGGGGAGGGAGAATAGTGGCGGCGACTGGAACGGTCGTTCGATGACGAAAGACTATCCAACTTCAACTCAAGTTTCTGGAGGAGGGCTACAATGGAATTCTCCACGGAATTAACCGAGGGGGAAGGAGCAGCAGGGGAACTTGGAATGGCAGTGGGCATGGTGGGTGTGATCGCAGAGGTGGTGATGGCAGGGGTAGAGAATGACAAATCAATGTGGCTAGCATCATGTGCGCGCTCTACCTGAACTGCAATTCGCAGTGCAGCCTCCAGAGTTGTCACACCCTGCTCATGGATTTTAAGTTGGAGGTATGGTGATAGTCCGGCGACAAAGCGACGAAATTTTTCGCCGTCCTTTGCCTTTTTCCCGTAGTCCGGAAAAGCTTCCAAACACAACCTAGTTATCTCCGCACTAAAAACCTCCAGAGGTTCGTTTGGTAAACGAGGGCGGGCATTAATGCAGCATTGAAACTGGTGTAGAGACTGGTATTTAGTAAATACAGAGCTAAGGGCTGTCTTGACCTGATCATAGTCTGCTTTCACAGTGTCGGAAAGACCGTCCCACATCGTGAAAGCAGACCCGCTCAACCGAGTGGGCAATAAGGAGGACAAGTGGACATGGGGAGGCTGGACATGTGAGTTAGCTTTGACGGCTACCTCGAAACGACGGCACCATAGTTTGAAGTCTTCCTTCACCAGAAAAAGGGGCAGGAAGTTCAGCCTTAAAGTAAGGTAGTTGGGGAGCTTGGGGAGGGGTGGAGCTACTACTAGGGGCACTGGGTGGTGGGGACATGATCAGGCCCAAATGAACAACTTGTGAAAAACAATGTAAAAATAGTGTGATAATTAATAATCAACTGACAATAGGCCTAGTATGCACCGTAAACAAAAGAAGAAAATGAACATCAATAAAAACAGTGTTATACCGGAAAATTACTGTGGAGTGAGCAACAACAGAACGTGCTTGAAATTTTTTTTTTTTTTTTTCAAATGCGTGAATGGGCGTGAGGAAAAAAAAACATAGAAAAACAAACTCAACAGGTGAAAAAAATGGGAACCAGACAGCAGAACAAAAATAATGAGCTCAATGTACTGTAATAGATTACTCGTAAAAAAAAGAGTTTAAAATGTATATAACAATAATTAATAGAAACTTGCGTAACTGGTCAGCTTGGGCTGCAGGGGACCAGGCGATGTACGACGATAATATGTCCAATCATGTGAAGAAATACAGGAACAGTTTAAAGAACTCAGAAGACAAAAGGCATTGAAGAACAGAATGAGAATGGCATGAAGCAAAAACACTGAAGAAAAGTCCAGAGGAACTTGAACGAAATCCGTCGGGCGAAGAAACTAAAATAGTCCGAGGAAGACCCGGAGATCATCAGCATGAAACAGGTCACACGGACAGTTTTTAGTTGCGACCAAACAGGAACACAGGTGACAGAAGCGATGAGGCACTGGAGAAGTCCGAAGAGACTGGCAGGGGACTGGGAAGAAAGGACGCTTTGCCAGGGAATAGATGGAACCTCGGTGAGTCAGCCACCAAAAATAAAATTGGTGGGGAAACAGTGAAGCTAGTACTAGTAGAGGGAAGAGGCGAAAGTCCAAAGAAACTTGGAGAAGTGACCACGCAGCTCCGCAGAGAAGAGGGAAAACAGGAGAAGACGTGCAAATGTAGACGAACGATGAACTTGAAAACTGCTGCCTATAAGCATGGGTTGCTGAATCCAGCGTGGGAAGGCAGCTGAAAAGTTCACCCTGTTTATGGAGGCGGTGATCAACTAAAAGTTATCCACCATACAGGAACAGCAGGCAAAAGTGAAAATAGTTTCACCCCAATGATTGTATCAAATCTGGGGATAGCAAGGACTGGAAGAGAAATGTTCGGCACACAGAGAAATAGCGAGCACAAATGCAATCTGATGGCTTGGGCGGGTTAAAAACTGCTGCTACCAAATGTAACACTGGATGTTGCTTATACTCAGGGTGTTACAGAAGAAGGCCGAAACAATAACAATGACAGAGACGAGTACTTTGGGCTCAAAAGATATTTTATTATAGGCTATAGCAGAGTTAACTCATCTAGTGGTGTTGTCAGACAGGAGCCGAGAAGAATGACCAAGTTCGCCCCACCTGGGCATTTAAGTATAAAACTATAGTCACTGATTTGGAGAGTCCGTGGGGTGATCCACAGTTAATTAGAAAACACATAACTCTTAATGGATGGTCAGTGGGGGTGACACTTAGTAATTTGGGAAACACATTAAAATCTTAATTGTCCCAGACAGACCGTCTAGACACTGGACCTAAGGGTGGACATTGATATTTTAAACAGAGGCACATGTAGCCCTGAAACTAGAGGGTGAGACCACACAAGATTACATCCTACACTATAATTACAAAGATCGTTTAGAAAACATGAATGCTTTTACCAAGAGTTGTCCCACACCATAAAAATTCCACTTCTGGTCCAAACAGGAAGCTTTACATTTAAAAAAGCATATATCCTGTGCCAAATGTCCTAGAGTCATAATCTTTTTACCATTTGTAGCTTACATCATATGTGACATTTTGTTATTAGGCATGACCACACTATGACCTTTACTTCCGTTTGAAACAGGATGCTCATAATTTAAGTCTGACGAACGATCTGCAGATTTGCGATGAAGGTTGCGTTCAGAAACATCAATTCCAATCATCACTTCCATGGTATGGACCCAATTATTGTAGTAAACCAAACAAACTCAGAACAGCTTTGTGATTGTTGATTACAATCACAATATATCTAGTTTACACGTGAATTTGTGCTGAATTGATATGAAGTCTGGATCCTCTTGCCTCACCATTGTAATAATTCATACATAAACAGAGCACCAGTCTACTTAGACATTGCGCAACAATGTCACGTAAACTTGACAGTTGCAACGGCTGGAAAAGCGTATAAGCTGACCTTTGACCGAGTTTTGTTTTGTTCACGTTTTTCGTTAATTACGTGATATTTGGATTTTTTTTTTACAACAACCATTTAAATATTATTGTCTGTCATTCCACATCACTAAATTAGGTAAACAGTAAGCCGGTGTGTCCCTTTAATCTATCTCAATCGGCCATCTTGCTTACTCCGATTTAAATTCAGGTTTAATAAACAGCATCGTTACAGTTGTTGATGACGGTTCAAAACATTTTCAAGTTAAACATTTTGGAAAGTTTGTTCAAAGTTTAAAAAGATTTCAAATCTGCTCAGGCATGTTATTGTTAGCTGTACAATACATTCAGCCTTATGAATGAGCTTGAGTATACACATGTACAAGTTCTTAAACTTTTTTGTCAAGAAAATGATGGCTCATGTACATGTCCATGTACATACATAGAACTGCAACTGAACTGCTTTTGCTTCATGAGTGTATTGTACACGCATCGCAATTTTTAAAATATTAATGTTTTTATAGTATTGTGAATTTAAAGAATTTCAAGTTTTAATGTTTATTAAAATGTCTCGTCAAGAAATGTTGACACTTTCTGTATCCGAAATGCACACCAAATGTTAACACCATTCAGCTTCTGAATGATTTCTTGAACTTTTATACAACCTTCATAGATCCTGATGAGTTGTGATTGTACAGGCATTTAGAGTGAGCCTTCTGTCATTTTAAAATTGAAAATTGTCCTCCAAATTCTGATTTTGTAGTGAAAACATCTTATTTTGACACTAACAATAAAATTTATATAAAGTTTACATAGAAACTTCAAAGGTTCTTGTAAGCATTTTTCAAGGAATGTTAACATGTATGTATCCTCCGAAACACCCATCAAACGTGTACAAGTTGTAAACAGTATCCTCCGAAACACTAAGTTTGGAAAATTTCAACTTCTGAATTTCTTGAATTTGTATACAACCTTCAAAGATATGTAGATCCTGATGAGTAGTGCTTGTACAGGCACTAAGAGTGAGGCTTCTGTCATTTTAAAAATTGAAAATTGTCCTCCAAATTCTGATTCTATACTGAAAACATCTTTTAACATTATATAGAAAAAAATAAATATAAGACAATTGAAGTTTTGTTCATGTTATTTTGGCACTGTAACAGTATAATTTATATCAAGTTTACATAGAAATTTCAACTTCTGAATTATTTCTTGGATTTGTATGTTACCTTCATAGATATGTAGACCCTACCTACTGCGTAGTGTTCATAAGTTAGAGCAGACCTTCAGTCTAGGAAAGTGTTTTTAAATTGAAAATAGTCTCGTAAAGTATGATTTTGTAGCAAAATATTATTTTCGCACCCCAAAAAAAGGAAAAACGTAAATTGGGACATTAATTTTTTTTATTTTAATTTAGAACTTTGTCTTATACTTAACAATAAAATTTATATACGTTAAGACGCAAACTTTAATAGTTAAATGAATTCAGATGTATAAAAAGACTGTTTTTTGCTTGAATTTTGACATTAAACGTTATTTGCCCTCAGTTTTGGTGAACTATATGGATGGATTAAGCTCAAGTATTAGTTGTTTCTGTAAATTTAAGTCCTAATGAGCATATTTTTGGTGGAAAATGTTAATGTTAACGTATTTGAAATTTTCACCCTTGGGCAACCAAGTTACACCACTGATTGTGAAAATGGCCATATATATATGGTGGAAGTCTATTCTCAAAAAACGTTAGAGTCCCACTTCAAACCATAGAAACCATGAGGCCTCTTGTACATGTATCTGTCTGAACGTAGATGCTTTTGTGCGGATCTGTCAAGTGAGACGCTAATAAAGGGTGTATGAACTACACAATCAATTTTTACAATCTAAACAAAATCAGAAAGGTCTTCAAAAGCTGAATAAAAACCTCACTGACATGACTCCATCGTTTTGTAATAGGAATGAGGTATTGCAATGTACAATGTACACATATTGTCATGAACCTTACATTGATCTTTATGCTATCGCCATTTTTTGAGGCTCAAATATTCATTAAACAAGAAAAATGATCAATTTGTAATTATCTGGCAGGCATCGCTTAGTATGCAATCCTATCCAACTCCGAAGGACTTTCTGCAATGGTTGCAATTTCCAATGTCTGGCCCCCGATTGCCTGGACAGCCAGCGCCACTTCCATCATGCATATCAGCGTTGTATTTGCATTATGCAATAAGAGCCATACGTGCCCTCTATGAGACACACCTACTTCTGTCTGTGTACAAGAAACCCATGCAGTCGCAAATGGCTGGATACCATAGCATGCAATGTGCATAAATTGTTGTACACGAATCAAATACTATGTAGCAAACACGTGCATGCAATATGCGATACACAATACTATGGTGGCTTTATAGGGACATCGCAAATATATATTGACGACAACATTGGCGTCAATATTCACGATTTGTATCTCAAGTCGCAAATATTGACGCCAATATTGACGACTTGGCCCCATGTTGCAAATTTTGACGCCAATACTGTCGCCAATATTCACGATTTGTACCCCAAAGTCGCAAATATTGACGCCAAAATTGCCGTAATTATGGATTCGCAATCCGTCATTACGGATTCGCAATCCGTTATTATGGATTAACATTCCGTTGTTACGTAGTTGCGATCCATTAATCCGGATTCGCAATCTGTTATTACGCATTGTGTAGATTGCCCAATGAAGTGCAAAAGGCCATGGATTTGTACCCAATTCATTCCTGTTTATATTGAATACTGAATACTGAGGGTTCTATATAAATGATAACTTGCGTCATTACTAATAAACCACACTAGTTAGCAGGCAGGCGAGCTCCTGAGCGAAATTGAGTTTAGATATGTTTCGACAGATAAATCACACCGACATATGGAAGTTGCTTGTTTCTTTAAAGATTAACTGCCAAAGTCAGGCCGCTCATGGTTAATTAATGATTGATACATTTGAAATGCATCCAAAAAGTATTACACCCTTGAATTATTTAAGGTTAAGGTAAACAATTAAACGTTAGTTTGCATCTTTACAGAAAAAAGATGATGCCTTTAGTTAAATAAAACACTGCAAAATATTAGCTTTCTAAAACCTTAAAGTTTTTATCCAACATGATTTCTTCATGTAAAAGATGGTAAACGTACAGGCATTTGAATCAACCTGGAAAAGGGCCACCAGTGCCAGATACTGGATTATGGTCAATATTACTTGCATCCATTGGACACAGCAGTACTGATACAGCAGATATCAATTCTCTTTTTAGGCATTGGAACACACCTTCAATTTCCTTTGTCCAAGCAAAATTAACTTGTGCCTTCTCTATTATTGGATTCAAAGGTCTTGCGATTTTGGCAAACTTCTTGACAAATCGTCTGTAATACGAACAAAGTCCTAGGAAGCTCCAAACTCAAGTGACAGTAGAAGGGGTAGGCCATTTCTCGACTGCTTCGGTCTTGATCGGGTCAGTCTGTGTTCTTTCACTTGACACGATATGTCCCCAAAACGTCACACTGCTGGAAAAGACTGCACTTCTTTGGGCTTAACTTAAGGCCAGCTGTTCGTAATTGAGTCAGTATCTCTTTTGCAAGAGGGGGCATTTTGCTACAGGTATTCAACAAAGAACTCCTTTACAAATCCCTGGTCTCTTCCCTTTGCCCCAGACCATAAGAGTAAATTTCATCTAAATAACAAACGTAAAGATGTGCATAGGGTTTACATCTGTATGCAAAGGCCGTGTGAACAAATCCCTGGCCTCTTCCCTTTGCCCCAGACCATAAGAGTAAATTTCATCTAAATAAAAAACGTAAAGATGTCCATAGGGTTTACATCTGTATGCAAAGGCCGTGTGAACTACCCAATTCATTCCTGTTTATATTGAATACTGATGAATACCGAGGGTTCTATATAAATGATAACTTGCGTCATTACTAATAAACCACACTATTTAGCAGGCAGGCGAACTCCTGAGCGAAATTGATAGTTTCTACCTGTTTGTCTGGTCCAGTGCCTTTTCCCCCATGTGTGCAACCCCACTAACAGCCTCCGATAAGAGTTTGGATCCATAACACACATTTTTTATGAGACTTATTGATGCCAATGCTGGGTCGCTATGACGAGCCTGGTGGAACTTGCTAGCTGTTATCCTTCCAGCTTGCATCTGAAACCAGAGAAAAGACTTTTCTATCACCTGAAACTGCGCTGCACTAACATTGATCTTAATGAACGCTTTGGATTTGGCCAGCAAACATTGGTAGCCCAGTGAGACAATTTCTTCTTGGTACAAGTTCAGTCAAAGGCTTGGGCAGATTGAGAGTTCCTGTCTTTGGCTGGTAATTAAGGTTGTAGGGTGGAATAAGTGATAGGATAGCAGGATTAGTCTTTGAAGAGTGCAGTCGTTCATAGAATTGCCTGATTTGTGCTGCTGATGGGACAAAAGTATAGGTCTTGCAGAACCAATCGCATTTGATATACATGTAGTTATAAAGATACAGACTTGCTGCTGTGAACTAGAAGATGGAATTCCACTTATCTGTGCATCTATTTTTTTTTTCTTTTTCGTTTTACTTTAGGTAAAGTCAATGTCTCTCATCAGTTCATGATATGGCACACTTGACACAGGAGTTGACATAATCAACTTACAGGGAGCAGATGTATATGTCTTGGAATTCGCCATAAGGAAAAGTAGGTATACAAAACGGGACAAAAGCTCCTGCATGTGAACTGTACCGCGCGCACCGTATTAAATGTGTACAAAATTATACATGTATAGACACACGCACATCGCGTAACTGTGGAATCTACCATTGCCCCGGGGATAACACAATACAACATTAGGCACATCCGACAATGTCCTTTCAAATTTCAAAAACGTTTGTTAAATCATTAATCCAACATTCAACAAACCATAATCAACGTCAGCAGGGCTCACCATTAACGATAGCCCGGCATACATTGTCTACTAACTTGTTTATAATATTCATAATTCTTCCCTTTTCAGATGTAAATAATACATTTTAGAAATGTGTTAATTTATTTTTGACTGAGTAAATGTAACTTCATTTGACAGTTAAACTGGTTGTGATTGCTACCATTAGTATCAGGAGGATACATTTATGACAATTCATGTTTAAAATTTGGGCAACAAAAACTTCCAGGGTGCAAGTAAAATGCACAGTTTACTAGCCCCTTGTGCTACTTTACAAAAAGCTTAAGCGCAACGCCTCGTCAGGCATTTTTTGAAAGAAGTTCAATTAAAACTATATTCAGGTTTTGTATCACTACAAAAACTGGGTTTTCGGAAAGAAGTAATGAGTTGCTTGTAAACATCGATGAGTGAATATACACAACAATGTACATAACACAGTTTACAGTTAGTGTTGTAGCATCATTTTTTGAAACTTGTTAGCAGCTGGCGCGAAAATGTAATGTATCATTAGGTTTAAACTGGAAAAACGTAGTTTTCATTATTGACAAACTGAAACCGTGTCTAACAGTTGCTCTATAGTGACCACAAAAGTAAAAATTATGGCTTTGTAATATTTGTCCCTTAAACTCCCCGTTGGAGCCGCAAGACAAGGTCAAATTAGGATCATTTGAGTGGGACATTTAATAGGCTTTCAAAGACCTTTGCGATGATGTAGTGTATGCATTGTATCGTGTTCTGGAGTTATGGATGATTTTATTGTTCAAGTCACGTCTTCATATTTAGGTTCAAGTATATGGAGGTTCAAAAAAAAAATGCAGGCATCTCTGTTGTGTGAGGGCGTTTCTGTTTTGGTTTTTTTTGTCTTCGAGGTAATATTTTCTACGAAAGCCCAATCGTGCCACAGAAATAAATAAAATCACTGGAATATAATCCGTTATAACGAATTAATAATCCGTTATAACGAATTAATAATCCGTTATAACGAATTAATAATCCGTTATAACGAATTAATAATCCGTTATAACGAATTAATAATCCGTTATAACGAATTAAATAATCCGTAATAACGAATTATTAATCCGTTATAACGAATTAAATAATCCGTTATAACCAATTAATAATCCGTAATAACGAATTAAATAATCTGTAGTAACGAATTGAATAATACGTCACTGTGCCTGTTCAAGGACTGCTGGACTCGGCCGTATGTCACGGCTGGTTGAAGTTACTATTAAGATGTAACCAGGACCATGCGAACCATTGATTCGACATTACTTTCATCTTGGCTGGAATTATGATGAAATCCTTGGTTCATTGTTAATTAACCACAACATTTTGATAAGTAAACGGACCCTGAAAAGAAAGTTACGAACCCTTGGCTTATTTCGCCGCAAACACCATGCTGATATTCTCGACGTAGCGTGTTTTCTTCAGACGGAGTTACAACAATCAAGCAACTTACATGGCTATAAATGGATGCATCTTAAGTGTATTCAAAATGGGCTCAGTGCAGACAGAGAAACGGTACGTTTGCTTCTAGGGTTTTTGGATAGCGTAGAACTGAGAAGGCGAAAACGATTACAAAGGCGACTGTATAGAGTTAGAGGACCAAATTTTCTATGGCATATAGACTCATACGATAAACTATCTCCATATGGAATATGCATCAACGGGTGTATTGATGGATTTTCGAGACGTGTAATGTGGGTAGAGGCCTACACAACAAATAGCGATCCAGCAGTCATTGCTGGATATTACATGGGAACAGTTGCTGACCAAAGAGGATGTCCTAGAGTTATCAGGGTCGACAAAGGAACAGAAAATTCCCACATTCGTCAAATGCAGCGATTTCTCAGAAGAAACCACCTGGATTCGTTTGCACAACATAAGAGTTTTATGCAAGGGAGCAGTCAGAGTAATCAGAGAATTGAATGTTGGTGGAGCATGCTGCGTAAGCACTGCACCCAGTTCTGGATAGACTTCTTTGCACATTTAAAAGAAGAAGGATTATTCGACGGGGATCACCTGGACAAGGCACTTGTACAATTCTGTTTCTTAAGCAAAATCCAGGTATAGGGTCATGTCAATATAAACCTCCTAATACACCCAGCAGAAAGACGGGTGTAGTCCACCTTATCACTAAGGGCAATTGATCACAGTTTTGTTTTGTAGGGTAAAACCCCCACATTAGTTTGTCCATCATCTCATCGTTACGTTCACCCTATGTAACCATTGATATGCCCCTCATTTGTGTTCCTTTTATCTTGTCAACCCTTGTCATGAATAGTTTGTACAGTTTTTTTTCTTATGTAAAAACAGTATTAGCTTCTGTTTGTCATTCTATGTTTACTGCATTGTACCTATAGATTGAGTAATAAATGTAATGATAATCCGTTTCTTCTCAAATTCACAGAAAAAATTGGACTCTGTTGTCCAAGAGTGGAATAACCACACCATCTCCCCATCCAGAAATCGACTTGGACCATTCGGCCGCCCACTGGTGATGCACACAATGCTGCAGCTTTATGCAGTCGAGGAGTTTCTGGTACCAGTGTCACAGGACGAAATTGATGTTTGCAAAAGTGAATGCATATTTAAAGACCAGTACCCCTGTGAGAAAGAGATGTTTGACTTGTGTACCATCATGATGGCAGAAAGGCAGATGACTGTGCCAAGGAATTGTGAAGAAAGCCTTAACCTTTACACGACCTTCAGAACAATGATCATAAACGCGCTGTAGACTGAACTTTACAAGTACTACAAAAGGGGACACTTTTCCTTGTACCATGCTTGTACACTAGGATCATTTGCCAGCAATTATATTGTGTGCAGCATGTATCACGTGCTGTTTGCATTAACGCAATCAGCCATTCTTGACCACAAATCTAGTTTGAGCCATTATTCACTCTCGATGTTTCAAACCCTTGCAATGTGTAAGCTCAGCCTTCCTATTTGCATATGCTGGGCTTCCTTGAAGTCTTGAAAACAGTTTAGAGCTATTGTCACATCATACTGGGTACAATTTTTTAAACGAGGTGATTTGTCCATGAGACTTAAGCAGGGAATTCATTTGATTTATAACTAGCTTAATACTTGTAGATCGATATTGTGCAACCTCTTCCACCCTGATATGCAGTTTGATTTGTCCTTAATAAAAGTTTACAACAAAATAAGTTTAAAGATTTCACTTTTAAAGATATCCTGTGGGTTGTAGGCCTGTGTAGATTAAAGGCAGTGTGTACTTTTGGTAATTGACAAAGACCAGTGTCCTTGTTTGGTGCATCCCAACATACTCATCAATTGACAACCCTGTGGAAATTTGGGCTCAATCACCCTTGTTGCATTGAATTGTACGGTAAAAGTTACTTCTTATTGCAAAAATCATTATTTCAAAAGGAGCCATTTCTCGCAACGTTTTATATTATCAACAAGTCTCCAGTGATCCTCTTTATATGTTTATGGCAGTTAATTCATGAAGTAATTATCAAAAGTATACCCCGCCTTCAAATGCTGACTTGGATTTTGTCAACACTTATTCGCCCATTGCAAGACCAGTGCTGTGATTAAATTAAAAAATCCAGTTTAAAAATTTTGTTTAACTTGAATTATAGACACTCGTGGGCTTGATAAGAACTTGCATTGAAGAGAGTGTACCCAAATGAAAATTGTTGGTGCATGACCCAAGAGAGACCCCATGGTATTGTCTTCATTGTGTTGTTGGTACCTCCAGATTGTAAAGTACATTTAGTTCTACGTGAAGATAAAGGACATTTGCAGGGACCCTGATAATTGACCATGCTGGTTGTATAGGTTTCACCCCTCATGATACTTGTAAAGCACACTAGATTTCTGTGTTGTTCTTTGTATCAAAAGGTATAGTCATTTGCAGTTTGTTAGTTCATTTAAGAAATTATAATAAATGACATCTTGAAATATAAATTGCTCATGAACAACTGCCATTTTTAGTTTATTCTTTTTTTTTGAACAGATAATTAGAAAACATGTGAATAAACTAACTGTGACAGATAAAACTTTAATACCAAACTATAAAATAAATTATGAAGTTTTATGGCTTTAAAACATGACATGAACTAATTCACATTACCTTCACTTCACAATTGAACTTAATACATACCTAGTGTCTCCAGAGAAGAGTTTTTAACCTATATCTCAAGCCTAAATAATGACTTCAACCATCACCAGTGGGTTCAAGAGGCAGGACCTGAAACACCGCCCCCCCCCCACCCATTGTAAATGACATGGCACCCCATCATGTACACACTGTACTTTTCAACCTTAGGCCCAGTGGAAGATTTCAAGATCTCTGGCTTTAAATACTTGTTTTGCTCATTGAAGTAAAGTAAAATGGAAATGTTACAGTGCACCACGGATATTTACGTTTTCCTAGCACTTGCCTTTAAAGCCATAAAACCATGACAGTAATTATGTTGCTGTACATACTGTTTCTTTTAAAAGTACAAGAACTCAGAACACATAATAGGCATCATTACCTTCTCATAAAATAATGGACAAAAGAATCAACATCCCTTTTTCTTTTGGGGTTATAACTTTGATAAGAAAAATGTAAATAACAAAGACAATAACTTTGATAAGAAAAATGTAAATAACAAAGAAAATAACAAGTGTACTATTTCAATTTTAAATGTTGATTGTCAAAATGTTGCGTGTACATCACTTTGAAGCAACTATTTTTATAAACAGGTAAACAATCAGTCTAAGTTTTTGCCATCTCTGAAGGCTCCTAGCTAGGATGACATTCAAACACATTTTGTCTAGAAAACTGATTGGAGACTGCACATAAAAGACAATGGCTTTCCAAATCCATTGATGCTTAAGTGAACAGTTTTTGGAGAAAAAAAAATAAAAAAATAAAAATAAGGATAAATAAAAACAAAAATTGTGCATGCATTGCATTACTTGCTAAAGTAGGCAAGATGTAACTTCCAGCTCAGCAGCGGATGTTCAATGTCAATCCAACAGGCAAATCTGTCTTGATCATGCATTTCCTTCTCATCTTTTTAAACAAACTTTTTTTTTCTTGCTTAATTAAACAAAAACTAAAATATGAAAATCTTTTCTTTTTACTGATGTCACTCTAGACTGGAAGAAAATCTTGTCAACATCTCCCAAGTGTAAAGTTCTCAACCAAACTGGCTTAATGTCTCATTAAGTACCCCATATACTCTGAAAGTGTGTGAATCTGTATACTTGATTAGGGCCATAATCCTAACCTTTTCAAAGCAGCTGGAATAACATTTACGACAGGAGTTTTGTGCTGCAGCAAATTGTTAGGTTTCTAACATTTGCCAAACACGCACAATGTTAGAAGACATCCATTATCCACACACCACTTTCTAAGATTTCATTGAATTCTTGACGCATGTCAACAAAACTCTCATAGGTCAATGGAACCTCAAGTACACAGCCACATGTGTGTGCGATTGGCCTTCGTTCAAAGCCGTCCAATGTGGTAAATATTACACTGATGGCTTTTTCAGAATGAACATCTGAAGCAGTGCAATATCTCAAAAACTTTTTGAGCATGCACTCACTCAAAGACCTTACATACCTCTTAAGGTATGTGGCTACCGTTGCCTCATTTGCCTTACTGTGTGGAGGAAACTGCAGTCTATAAATGACCTTCTTCGGCGAAGGCTTCAGGTCCTCATAGAGTTAGAGAAATTCAGCTTTAGTGAAGGCACGGGCGGCAGAGTGGTTTCAGTATTGGCTGCATAAAATCTGCAATACACTTTGGTTTCTGGAAAAGTTCTTTGTTCACAACTGTACGACAGTCATATTCTCCAAGGATGTCAAGCAGTTCCTCTGTATCCATGGGAAAATCTTCAAGTGCATTGATCAAAACTGTTCTTTCTGATTCGGGCACGAAAGCCAGAAATGCCGATTTGGAATCCGCGTTACTAGGTGTAGATCCAAAAACTGCACTTTCTGTAAAGATTGGCGAGAGTGACAGGGGAAAATATTGATTATCCAACCACCCTTTGGTGAGTATTCTCCCAACTGCCTGCCACTCTTCCTCTTTATAATCATGGCGGATGATGGGCACTTTTTGAATGTCCCCAACTGTAAACTTTGCAAAGAATTCCTCCCAGAATTGAGTGAGGGCATCTTGATACACACCACTGCCCTGCCCAGCTTCAAGATCTCCATTTGGCAATACCATGTGTACAGAAATTTTGGCATTCATAATTTCTGGACTGGAAAATGAATTAATCATGTCTTCCACAACTGCTATTCTCCTGATGATGAGCACCTGAAATGCTTTTGAGTGGCTCATTTCACTGCATGAGCCGTGGTCAAAGGATGTGGAAGGAATGGTGTCATTTAGCTGGCTTTGATGATTTGGAGAGTCTCTAGGCCCAAATGAGACAGTTGGTGTGCTTGTGTCCTCTTCGGCAACTTCTGATGTTGAACACGAAACAGATAATATGTCTGATTGCTCAGTGCCAGGTTGTTGAAATTCATCTTGCCAAGTTTCTTGAGATGTACATGTACTGCCTCCTATTTCAACTTCATTTCCTGGAACTTCAAAAGGATCAACAAATAGGAAATCTTCAAAGTCCTGCTCTTCTGAGAAGTCCGGCTGCCAGGATGTTAACTTGCGTTTTCTCTCTTTCTTCTTTTCTCTTTTACTGTCCTCCTCCTCCCAATGCTTTATTTTTTTTGTT
Organism: Marthasterias glacialis; assembly: GCA_911728455.2. Lineage (NCBI taxonomy): Eukaryota > Metazoa > Echinodermata > Asteroidea > Forcipulatida > Asteriidae > Marthasterias > Marthasterias glacialis. The sequence continues at coordinate 28,262,956 of OU452220.1, read as the reverse complement.
CTCAGGTAGAATCGCAAAGTAGGCATTTTTGTCTCACTGTATAACTGGCCAACAGTTACTGATGATGCAAGTGGCTTCTGTCTGAAATCACAGGTCATGCTCAAATTCACACTCATGCCCTTTGGAAGAAATGTTGTCTTTGAAAAACAAACCTTTGGCAATCTCAAGAAGTTCGGCATAACCCATTGTCTTTGAAACACTTAGCTGTCTAGTACCACCCCCTGTTTGTTTTCTGACTTGCTTGTAGCTGTTGGTGGCAGAATTGAAGTCAATCCAGCCAATGTCAATCTTTCTGTTCTCTTTTGAGGCATTTCTGTTTCCTTTTAGTAGAACAGATTTGTTGGAAGATCCCTCCTCACCAGCGTGTGTCTGTTTAATTTCCAACTTAACTCGCAGCTTCTGGAGGAGTGTGTCTTTTTTTGATGAACTTCCATCAGCGCTTTGAGGTGTTTGCATCTTGGTGCAAAAGTTTCTCAAAGCTATCCTGTCTCCCAAAATTGGCACAAACTCTTGGAGTGATGTATCATCCATCATTAACAAAATGGCTGCATCAATCTGAAATTTGAAAGAAATTGGAGTTTTAATTGTTGTATATAATATTGTTTGTTACCATTACATGTAGCGCTGCAAACATGTTGGGGCACTTGAAGACAATAACATTGGAATCCTTTTTCTATTGTTCTCTACCTTTCCACATCATACAAAAGAAAAAAGAAAAAAGTGACCTCCTGAATTGTCTCCAACTGCTAAGCAGTAATTTTCTACACGTGATATGACGTCAATCATTTATGTTTATACCATGCAGAGAATACAGAGTGACTACACTGGGACAATTTTACATTGTGACCAACTAACAAGACATCAATACCAGTGTTCTAGTTGAGACCTAGAAGTCCAAGACCAAGACCAAGACCAAGACCGAGACCAAGGCGTTCGAGGGGAGACCAAGACCTAGACCGCAAAAAAGGTGTTGTGACAGTCTCGAAACCGAGAACAGGTCTCGAGACCTACAACACTGATCAATACAGTACAATATTTAAAGTTGCCATTCGCCTGATCTTTGGTCATTTTGACCCCAAAAACTCAAATAGATATTTTCGTGGGATCAAGAAAGCTATGTATAAGCTCCAGTAGCACAAAATTAGTTTCTTTCAGGATCCCAAATGTATCCGACCATGTGACAAATTCTTATGTGTTTCATCAGAAAAATATTTATCTCTTTCTTCCAGGATCCATGACCATTAAAAATAAAATAAAAATATTTTTCAACACTTGTTCACTCAAAAGTTATTTTGAGGCCATGCATCCTTTAGTTATAATAAAAGATAATTATAGTTTAAACATGATTTTAACAGTGATGTTGATACTGTACACATGACACTGCACTGTAGAAATTGTGTTCTCTACCTGTTCTCTAAGTGGTCTACATGGTCATACTGTGGGGTCACTGTGATCTCTTTAAGGTCACACTATGTATACATATTGTTTACTATGGGCACTGTGGTCTGATTTTTGCAGAGTTCCCCAATACACTACTGTGTGGATTTTGTATAAATTGTTTTAACCACTGCACAGAGTTCGCAGAAATTCTAAATTCTGTAAAAACTCAACACAAAATCTCTACAAACTCTTCAGTGATAAAGTATGGGGAAAACTCCACAAACTTTATGAATGCAGCGTGGTAAAATATATTGAAAAACCTCTGCAAAGTGGCAGAAAATTGAGAAGGTGATTCCCCTGTTTAGATTTTGGAGGGCCTTTCTCCCCATACTTTTTCACCATTTCTAATAATAGGCTATTTTCCTAAATATTAAAAATATTAAATTCCAGTGGGTGGTGGGGGGGGGGGGGGGCTGGCAGAAATGACAAAAAGTCAGTAAATTTTGCACTATACCAGCACAAACAATCATACAATGGTAAGTAACAACTGTCAACTTATTTTGTAAATTCAAAAATGTGCATGTGTATGAACAAGTAATACTAATTACTAGTAAATAGTATGGGAATGTCCTCTTGCTTGGGCTTTGCATTGGACACAAACTAGCTTACCTTTTCCTCCCTCATTTTTGATATATTTTCATCACAAATCCCCCTCTTCTCCATGTACTCATACAATTCCAAATCGGAGTCTGCGTCTACCATGATGCTAACTTAGAATTCAAACAACGAAGCTCCTGCTGTGGGAAAAGCATAGGCGAATTTTTCTTGGGTTTAAGTAAAAAATATGCGAGTGACACGGACGTTCGGAAATAAGAGGGCGCTATGCACTCGACCCATCAATTCAGTATTTTGCTGTAAAAAGTATGACTTGAACACTCGCCTCAGAAATTTAAGAAAACACACATTCGTTTTAACATCCCTTGTAGCAAACAGTTTGCCCTTATAGACCCCCACTGACCCATTCATCTCTCACATCTGATTTACTCTGCCATTTCAAAATGAAAAAGTAACATTTCCTTACCGTCCAATGTCCTCACACCACCGCACATGGCTGCATTTGCACGATGGCGTGAATTAGTCCGTTGTATAACGGATTATTAATTCGTTATAACGGATTATTAATTCGTTATTACGGATTATTTAATTCGTTATAACGGATTATTAATTTGTTATTACAGATTATTATTTCGTTATTACGGATTATTAATTCGTTATTACGGATTATTAAATCGTTATAACGGATTATTAATTCGTTATTACGGATTATTTAATTCGTTATTACGGATTTTTTAATTCGTTATAACGGATTATTAATTCGTTATTACGGATTATTAATTCGTTATAACGGATTATTAATTCTTTATTACGGATTATTTAATTCGTTATAACGGATTATTAATTCGTTATTACGGATTATTAATTCGTTATAACGGATTATTAATTCGTTATTACAGATTATTAATTCGTTATTACGGATTATTAATTCGTTATTACGGATTATTAATTCGTTATAACGGATTATTAATTCGTTATTACGGATTATTTAATTTGTTATTACGGATTATTTAATTCGTTATAACGGATTATTAATTCGTTGTTACGGATTATTAATTCGTTATAACGGATTATTAATTCGTTATTACGGATTATTTAATTTGTTATAACGGATTTTTAATTCGTTATTACGGATTACTAATTCGTTATAACGGATTATTAATTCGTTATTACGGATTATTAATTCGTTATAACGGATTATTAATTCGTTAAAACGGATTATTTTCCAGTGATTTTATTTATTTCTGTGGCACGATTGGGCTTTCGTAGTTTTCTTTTTTCAAAAACAGTTTGTACAAAATTACGTACCTTTTTTCCTTTTACTGTAGGGCTGGACCACAGACAGTGTCAATAACAATTTATGATAATTTTGTTTCTTTGCCACAAGTTTCGCATGAAAATAATCAATGTTAGAAAAATAGTTAGCTGATGCAAACTGCTTACCAACAGGAGCTTGAGTATTACAAATGCAAAAAATCATTAATGGCTTGACGTTTTGACCCTTACAGAGTCTTTCTTAAAGGCTTAAAGCAACCTTGTAGTCGCAAGGGAAAGTATTTTCATTGGTTGAAAGTTGAAATGGATATCATTTTGTAGCTGGTGTATATGTAAGCTTTGAATGGAAGGTTCATGTGAGTCGTCATACAAATAGAACCCAGAGAGCGCTGAGTGCGTCAGTATCCGTGCGCTTCTGTTGTAATACCATTTTGTTGACGCGCGTGTGCAATTTTTTTCTCGTGTATGGCAAAATTTGCATATTACGTGACTGTCACATGCATCACATAACCGATAAAATACATCTTCACTGATGATTTTGTCATACAGGAAGTAGACGTCATAAACATTGACCAATGAAAACACGTAGAAACGGTCTATGTGCGTTGCTATTTTGCAATACACGCGTCTCGAACGCCGCGTCCAGAGAGGACTACAAAGGGCGATCGAGCCCAGCGTTCTCTGGGTTCTATTTCTATTATGTGAGTATAATTTTATTCTTTTCATGAGAGGCATGGCAAGTGATTAGTTTAGTAAATGTTAGACAATTACCAGTAGAAAGGTAGAACTTTTGGAGTGTTGAGAGATAGACTGTTTCATTGACTGTTGTTGCTGCCCTCAACGGTCAAGAGGCTTCATCCTCGTGATGTTCGTGTTACTCAGTATGCTTGCGTCCGATTCCGTCTCTGTAAAAATTTGCAATCGTCATGTGTGTGAATAAAATCATCTATCTTCGTAGTCAGGCACTTTAGCGTCCAAGGCGAGTGACAACAAGTTGTTTTTTCTTTGTTGTAGAGGAATTAGGCCTATATTTTGTTTGAAGATGTTATTTTTTTGTGTTAAATATGTTACATTTTTTTATTTTGTAGAAGTAGGTAGGACGTAGTGTAGTGTATTGTTATGACTAAGGTAATGAGTGTACTTTCACGGTTAGTGGTACAGTACAGTAGACTATGGACAGTAACTTTCCTTGTCACTGACACAAATTTTAGCGGGAGGGATAGCTAGCAGTAGGTGGGGTGGCAGGCTCGAGCAGTGCTTGCTAGCAATACAAATAGCTGTTTTGGCTACGTATTAGCAGACTAGGTACTAGTATTAGTAAACCAGGCCCATAGTGGTGATGTACACTGACTGACTGAGTGTAATGTTTTGAGTTTTGCAAGTGCAATTGTGATAAAGTTTAGAAAGTTAGAGAAAGCCCCTTTTGCTTAAAAACCATTCTGAAACCTCTGAACTTAATAAAGGTTTTGGTCGAAATTGAAGGTTTTTTTTCATTGTTTGAGGGGAATTTAAATAGCCATAAACCATGTTGAAAAAGAAAGAATGCCAGACTGCCAAGTGGGTCCCTATAAAATTTCACTTCAGTTTTGAGGAATGCTTTTCATCTAAGTTCAAACCTATATTTGGTTAATTCCCTATGTATTTTCCCACGTATGTTGTCTATTACAAACTAATATGTAAGCATCGGTCTATGATAAGCATTTATGACCTGAAAATACTTCTAAGGCTCTTGCAAGATAGAAAAGAGTATGTTGAAAACAAGGTGTAAAAGAAAATTTACAGTTTTAAGGAGTAAATCAGACTTCACACCATTTTCAACACAAGTTTTAATGTTTTTACAAAATGTGAATATATGCAGTGCATATCGAATAATAGCAGTGTTTATAATTCGGATTTGTTTGTCAAATTATAACTGTCTGTGGTTGTATTTGCAGATGGCTACAAACAGTAGTCAAACATATAATTTGGAGCAAGCATTGAAAAGAGGTGGGAGTACGTGTCAACCTCTTCGTGTTAGAGTCTTGCATGAAAGACCTGCAACTTCAGATGCTGTAAAGAGAGTGTTCATCGTAGGAGATAGTAGCAGTGCAGGAGAATGTGTTGTGTATGATGAGTTGGCATCTGGAAGGTTCCATGTGGGGTCTTCTGTGGTGATGTTAAATGCAAGTGTCAAGGTTGCTAGAAAAAATCACATTTCTGCACGAAGCAGAGTGAAGGAGACGGGAAATGTAACCATTACTGAGGAGGTGGAGGAGGCTGGGAGGCCACTCTTTAATCCACCACCTGCAGAATTTGTGAAACTAAATACAGTGGAAAGGTCACCAGTAAAAAAATTAGTCTCGATCAAAGGACAGGTCGTTGGTGTAAGTTGGAATATACAATATTAGTGTAAACCACACAATGAAAGAATTGAATGGTGGTCATAAGGTTTAATGATTGTTTTTTTGTTGGGTAATGAGTGGATTATTGGGATGGATAAAATTAAAATAAGCCATACAGGAATCCTGTACAGGATCAGTAAATAAACAATGAAATTCAAATCAGAACGTTGACGAATGTATGAGGTTCAATCTTCTACAGAAGTTTTCCCAAGTGAAAATCAGATATGAAATAATTTTCATAAAGGTGATTAATTTTTTTTAAACTCAATAGGTATGTTTTATATTTGTGTTTCCATAGGAGGAACTCACTCAAATTGTAAAGTTCATGGGTAAGGATACTGAGGTGAGGAATATCACTATACAAGAAGAAAATGTATCATGTCGTGTTGCACTCTGGAGAGACAAAGCACAATCAGATTTCAAGACGGGGGATTATCTGGAGATAACTTATGTTGTCACTTCTACTTTTTTGGACAAGATGTATCTATCAACGACACAGAACAGTGAGATAAAGGTATGTGGACAAAAGTTTAACAAACAGTGGAGTAAATATAACTGCCACTTGTTAACGATGTGATTTTGTGCAGTTCCTTTACAGTAGGTCTCAATCCATTTTGTTAACAACTGGTAAATTTGTAACTAAAATAAATCATGTTGGATGTACTGTTGTCACCCACCTCCACTGCCAACTCAATGAAAAAAGGGTGAATATGGTTTATCTTTAAGACGCTAACCCATTTTCAGTAGTAATAGCATAGTACACCAAGTTGTGAAGGATGAATCTACATAGTGCTAGTACAAGTCAAGTATTACATTGATACCCCAATATGCAATGGCTCAAATTATTACATTATTATAGAGTGTCGTAGTGTTCTGTATCATTTGTCAGCATGCAAGACATGTACTTTCAAGATTATTAAGAAATACATAAAGACAATGCAAAAGTACATGTATCATTTGAGTGGACTGCCAATGTAAGGATTGAACTGTTTGTTGAGAAAATTGATTTTGTCTCCTCCAAAGACAAAATCCAGGTTTGAAATGTTTTACATTGTCATCTAACTTGCATATTAATGTTGTTTGTTTGCAGAAGGTTCCTCGACCAGATGAATCAACCGAGACCACCGTCATTGGTTTTGAAGTAGTGGATAGTGACTGGATAGAACTCACAACTAATGAAGTTGGGTGGCCAGGGTATGTTGTTCGCCAGTCTGTACTGATAGAAGGTTTGGAAATAGATGTTGAGGATGGTGATATTAAGGAAGTGTTGAGAGATAAGGTACCATTTTCATGCACAATGATCAGAAACAAGGATGTAATCAAATCCTTTTCTCTTATGATGGAATAAGATAATTGAGCTAAGGTTTAGATGTTTACTAATCAGTCAAGTTACTTAAGCATTATCTTTTATAATTTGTTTGTTGAAAGTTGTTGCAAGTGATAGTTTGTTATGTTCTGCAAGATTTTGGTAGTTTATGATGAAGGGGTAAAAGTGTAGTTCAGTTTCTTGGTAGTTTTACCTACAGTGATAAGATTGGTTTGTTTGGATTAGTTCCATTGTCAATGACTACAAGTAGATGAGTGGTAACAATGCTTTTTTTTATTCAAATTCTACAAATTAGAATTGTGTCTTGGTTTTGAATGTGTTTAGGCGTAATGGTGTAGACTTTGGAGAGAAATTATGATAATTTGGTATTTATTGTGACTATTTTGGAGGCGCTATTAAAACATCAATATTATTTAAGTTAATACTTTAGGTTTCAAGTGGCAAGTTGTGTTTATCAGATGTGTGTCAAGTTACTTGGGTCAAACAGTTTGAAAAAAAGTATATGATAAGTATGTTTTAAGTAATATATTTACATGATAATAGACCTAAGGTTTAGCACTGTTGGGATCAGCTAATGACATAGTAATGTGTTATTACACAATACTACATGTTTACTAATCAATCATGTGACTTTAGCATTATCTTTTAGAATTTTTTATTGAAAGTTGTTGCAAATAATCTTTTTTTTTCTCTCAAAGATTTTGGTAATTTATGATGAAGGGGTAAAAGTGTAGTTCAGTTTCTCTGTAGTTGGATCCACACTTATAAGATTGGTTTGATTTGGTTAGTTCCATTGTCAATGACTACAAGTACTTAAATGGTAACAATGGTTTTTTTACATTTTTATTCAAATTGTGCAATTTAGAAATGTGTCATGGTTTTGAATGTGTTTAATGGTGTAGACTTTGGAGAGAAATTATGATAATTTGGTATTTTTTGTGGTTATTTTGAAGGGGATGTTAAAATATCAATATTATTAAGTTAATAGTTTAGGTGTCAAGTGGCAAGTTGTATTTTCATTTTTGTGTCAACTCATTTGGGTCAAAAAGTTGGAAATGTTATTTGTTGAGATAATATGTGTGAAATAATTTTACCACTGGTTGTTTGAATGGATTTGTGACATGAAAATTGTCACATGCAGTTGCACAAGGAAACAGTACAACTGCCTTTTTTCTGTGGAAGAAAAGGATGAAGTGATTCTATTGAAAGTTTTTGACTTTTGGTTTTCAAGTTTTTTTGTTATGAAAAAAAACCCAGTTATAATATTGTTCAGGTTTGTCCTTTTTTGAAGAGTTCTGTTGAATTTTTGTATTGTTTTACTTAATGTATTGTTTTATAAGACTAACATTATTGACAGTTTTTATGTAGTATGTTAATTAAATTTGTTGTATATCTTTTAAGTACAAATTTCTGTTGATTATTAAAGTGTTATGTTCAATACAGGTGTTTTTTGAACTGAAGTATACACATTTTCATTTTTCATACAATAAGAAATCATGAAAATAAATTATTTATAGATGTTTTTGTTGACAGTTGTTACAATTGTATTGGTTTTGTTGGTTATGGTTTCACTCCGCCTAGTTAGAAATAAATGTGCTCACATGTGTAATAGTGATAAACTAATACTGATAGTAAATGATGGAGGCCCCTTAGTTAAGGTCTTCTATCTTTGGGTGAAGTTTGTTGATAAAGTGATTAGCAACATATGCCGTGGGAGTAGCACTACATTTTCAACTTACAGTGAAGAAAATTTTGATGGCTTATGTTTACTCTGGGTTGGCATGCTAGTTTTTTGTTTTTGTTTTTTTTTCTTTTTTTACAGCTCTGGAGTTTGATTTGCCTCAGTGTTTGTTGGGTTTTTTTTTCGTTTTGTTTTTTCTTCAGTTATCAGCTTGGACTTGGAGTTGGCTAATGCCATATTAACAGTGGATAAGGGTATAGAGAGTAACAATGGAGAATGTTTTTTTTTTGTTCATTGGTGTTTCTATAACTGTGGAGTTTGAAATGCTGAAGTTTGGGATGCACCACACTAAATAGGGATAAACTCGTATATCAAGGCTCATGAAAGAAGCCACAGCATTTTATAAGTCGATTGGGTCGTTGACTTTCAAGCTGGAACATTTTGGGTGCACAGTGGGCCTCTAAATTGGCAGTACTTTGCTCATTGGTGTTTCTATAACTGTGGAGTTTGAAATGCTGAAGTTTGAGATGCACCACACTAAATAGGGATAACCTCGTGCATCAAGGCTTATGAATAAAGCCACAGCATTTTTATTAGTCGATGGGGTCGTTGACTATTAAGCTGGAACATTTGGGGTGCACAGTGGGCCTCTAAATTGGCAGTACTTTGCTGAAATAATAACTGATAGTATACAACAATTTTAATGACATTTCAAAAAAGTATTCATGTTGTCGTTTATGAAAACTAAGCCTTGCTGCCTGCCCTTCGTTTTGTGGTGTTAATAAAATAAAGAAGTGTGCAACTTGCAAGCTTGATGGCGATATATTAAATTAATGGTCTCAGTTTGTAGCCCTGGGTATGTGCATCTCGCACGTATGAATTTTGGAAGCATGCCAAGTTTCACCGCGCATGGGTTACTGTACTGTTGTTGATGCTATACTACTGAGTAGCGCTGTCTTACTCTTAGCCTAACGAGAATACTAATGGCAAAACGCCACTTTCTTTTTAATATAACCTGTTTTACAACGGTAATTATTTTAAATTTCAGAAATAAGCTTGTATACGTGTTATCTTATGGCAAAATATTTACGGTGAAATTTGGCCAAAAAGCTTTTGAGTTAAAAAAAATAGTACGTTTTAAAACTTGTCGTTTGATGACGTCATCATTAATATACATGAAAAGCCTATGAGTAAAAATACATTTCCTTCAGTGAGTCCATGTCCAAATTCTCAAATATTAACCGGCTTTGGGGGACTCCGGACTACACACATAAAATAGAAATACTGAAGCTTAGATGTCACTGCACATTTGTGTTTTTATTCCAAAATACTGAGAGACTTGTAACTATTTTATCATTTAGTGTTGGTTGAATATGAACTCAATTTACAGCACGCATAATCAAGTCAGTTATAGCGGCACCACCCTGACTTGTTAACACGATGTGTTCGCTGATATGTGGACGTACTGTGTCGTCTCGTTCAGTTTTTGTCCGGTGTTGTTCAACATGTAGCATGCATGCAGAGTGTGCATATCCTGCGCGTGTGCGTGCGCGGAATCATCGTCGTCACTGACTAGTAGTACGTATACAGTCGGCAGGTTGTATTCATCGTCGACCGTCGTATCACGATCACCGATTATATTGTCATTTCCAGTGGGCTGTTTTGCCAGTGACTTTTATCTGTTACAGATTGGACTGTTCTTTCATTTTGACACTCATCACAGGCTATGTAAGTATAGATAATATAGTAGACCCAAAAACTGGGGCGCTGTACTCCTTTTTTAAAATTTTTACATTGTCGGTCGTACTAGCGCCCCAGAAAGTATGTGTAAGTTGGTTTGAAAAGCTGTTATGGCGAAGAGGATTTAAAACACCTCTAAAAAAGTGGACAAAATTACGACAAAAACTCAACAGAATTGCTGGAAAATCGCCTACTGGCTTCTCAAGATATCAAAGATGAAATAGAATGCATTTAATTGTACTTACGATGACTTTCTGTTCTCCAAATCGATGATTTTTTAGACCACTAAAACCACTCAAATGCAGCCGTTACAATCGCCATTTTACTACTGATACTGCGATTGTAATGGCTGCATTTGAGTGGTTTTAGTGGGCTAAAAAATCATCGATTTGGAGGACAAAAGGTGATCGTAAGTACAATTAAATGCATTCTATTTCATCTTTGATATCTTGAGAAGCCAGTAGGTAATTTTCCAGCAGTTCTGTTGAGTTTTTGTCGTAATTTTGTGCACTTTTTTAGAAGTGTTTTAAATCCTCTCCGCCTACTCCTAGAACTATGAGGTTTGTTCCGCTATCGTCTCCACGAACCTCATAGAGTGAGTACAAAATCCTATTCGAAACTTTCTGCCATTCACGTTTACATGGCTACAGCTCTTTTTTGAAATCGGTTCTCGCCAAAATTGGGCTCTGTGTGTTCTTTGAACTCTCATTGAGCGTTGCACAGGTCCAGAAAATCCACTCCACAAACTAAAAATTGTTAAAAAGAGATAAATTCTTACCGTAATTCTGATCCCATTCAAACAGTGTTACAACAAATATGGCCGGGACCAGCGCAGCTCCGCATGTGTACCAGTTTGTTTGGTAGAATTTTCGCACGCACAGCAAACAGCTGTAGGAAAAACATTTGACAGGGCACGCACATGGCCAAAACGCACGTGAAAGTTCGCAGACCACTGTAATACGATATTATTATACAGGGTTCGTTAAAACAAAAACAAAACCAAAATGGAGTTCAATGAAGCGTTGTGTGCAGTTCTGCAAGAAACAAATTTTCCACATGCTATTCAAAATAAGCAGATGCAAGCATTGGAGGCATTAAGTCAAAGAAAAAATACGTTTTGCGTACTGCCAACCAGGTATGGGAAAAGCCTAATTTATGGAGTCTTTGCAAGGATAATGGATAAGGTATAACCACATATTTCAGTTGGCGTTTCTTCTTGATTATTACTTACCATCACGAATAATGTTAAGTACATTATAGCACATCATTTAAGTTTTGCTGGCACCCATTGTTAGGCCTATGTTATGTTAAGTTTTTGTTATTTACTTCCCATTTTAAGACTAGATTTTTAGGCTCTCAGACAGTCACTAGTTAAAATTATATTAATTCTTACCGTCTTTTTAGAATGGCATGTCTTGTTGTCTGCTTTGATTTTTGTAGGTGTTCTTGCTTTGATTTGCCAGTGTAACTTTCCATTTCAACATCAGTTATGCATATTGGTTTACAGTTTTCGTAGGTGTCGAAGTGTAAGCGTATGTTGTTTCTTGCACCGTTATAGTGTATCTGTAGGCCTACTGAATTTTGTAGTTTGTTGAAATCTTAGCCGAATAAATAATCCTAATAATCATAATAACATTCACAATCCTAATAATAACCCAATGCTATATTATTGAGCCATCCGTGTTAGGGTATAGGTCTACCGTGTTATTTAGCTTTATTTTATTTTCAAACAAGTCTATCCATCATATCGGTCAGGCGGGCACCTTTAAATTTGTGTAGCATTTTACAAATTGTGTTTACTGACGATAATGGGTATTTTAAACACAATTTTCTGTGATGTTGTATAACACAATGTTATGCAGATGTACCCGCAGGAAGAACAGCACATAGCCGTGATCATCAGTCCTCTTCATGCTCTCATGGCGGATCAACGATCGAGATGGGAGGAGCTTAATATAACAGCATGCGCAGTGTCAGAATCAGAAGATGACATATCAAGTTTCATAAAGTCACTGCTTATGTAAGACTGTACATTTTCTTGCACAATAAGCAAATCCTGGTAACCAACAAATAAGTAACCAAATAAAAACCATAAGATCACATCCCCTGTCAGGAAATTGTGTCTCCCGAGAACTCCAATATGGGAAAAGGTATTGAGACGGTGGGACACTTCCCTCGTGGAGGGGGGGGGGATAATCAGTTGACAGTTCTTTCTCGAGGGGGTTCAAAATGCGTGTACATTGTGTTATTGTCTCTTGATGATAGGGTAGCATTATTATTATTTTTTGTGAAATAGAAGTTGAAGATGGTCATTATCAGTTAGTGTTTGCTTCACCCGAGGCCGCACTTTTGCCGAAATGGACGACAGTCTTCAAAAAGATACGGAACAGAGTCTGCCTGTTAGCTATGGACGAAGTACACTGCATGATTGATTGGTACAGTACATTTCGGTTTTTATTGTTGAAAGTGTTGATATTAATGATAAATATATATATTTACATTTTGAAAAGTACAACTTTCCATATAAATAGTTTATCGGTTCGCTATATACCTTTCACTTCAGGAACCTGCTATGAACAGAAACCATCAATGTGCAGGCCCGTAACTAGGGGGCGGGGCGTTCGCCACCAATAAAAAGTCACCTACAATAACAAAGGAGAAGAAAAAGTCCACCCAAATAATGTTAAAATTGTCTACCCCAGAAAAATTAAGCGCAAAAATGGACCAAAATGGCTTGAATTGGGCTGCACGACGGGCGGTGCTACGCACCGATGTTTTTTTTCGGTTTAAGGAGATAGTACTTTATTTTGCCATTATTAATAGTCTACATCACTCTACTTACCTGTAGAGCACTACATTTGCATATTTCCATTACCGGCAGGTACAACCGCTAAGAATTCACACACACACAATAGCGCCCCCATCCAATACACCCACAATGCCCTGCGGCCACGCCCCCATGATAGCTTCCTCTTTTCTCTTAGCGGCAGGTCAGGTATACACGTAATTTTTAAGAGCTCCGGCTTTTGTGTTATCCTTTTCGCTTGAGAGAGAATTAAATAAAAAAGAAAAAGAAAGTTGTCTTGTTTACAAGGCTGTTTAGTAGAGTTTTGAGTGTTAGTTTTTGAGTGTATTATTGTTATTATTATGAATCGCTTGGCGAGGAAAGATTCGGTCAGGAGCGGCGAGGGTGCTCTCTCCCCGCGACCGTCTCTTTTCTCGGGGGACTGCCCCGGAACCAGTGACCTGGCACCGGGTTTGCAGCCCCCAAGTCAGCCCCCAGAGCCACGGTCGGCTCCGGGGGCTGCGTGTCCTGCGGGTCGAGGGAAAGACATGCCGTCTTCTCCCTCGGCGCCGGCTCAACGGACAGGCCAAGGCAAGAGAGCTAGCAAGACGCACGGGCCTGGCAGGGCTAAGGCCGTTGTTAGCTCTAGGGGTCGTAAGGCGAAAAAGGGTCCGCGGACCGTTCAAGCGCCCTCTACCCCAGCCCTGAGCTCGGGGAATAAGCCCACCGAGGCTGGCGGCTCCTCCCGTAGCGCAGTGGGCTCCGTCATGCACGACCCCTCGGTGTTATCCACGGGTTCGCATGGCGGGCTTGATAGCAGCCCAAAACCCGGCTTACAGGACCGTTCCACGCTTCAGCCCATGGGCCTGCTTGCGTCGGTCACGGGTGTGGATGAGGGTGTGGAGTATGCACGTCAGGCGGCTCGGGGGTTGCCCAAGTCGGCTCTGGCGTCCTCCTTTCCGTATTCAATGGATCCACCTTATTCCGAGTTCCAGTTCTCGGACATTCCTGTCCCCCTTGTGCCGTCTTCCGCAGCCTCGGATTCGGCCCGGGGAAGAACTAAGAAGAAATCAACGGCTAAACGCCGTCACTCGTCTTCTAGTTCAGAGTCATCGACCGTACCGCATAAGCGCCATCGGTCCCATGACTCTGTTTCACGCATGGATTTCATGCGTGCGTTCCAGTCTATCTCGGATTCAATTTCAGCCGTGGCGGCTGGCCGTCTTTCGAGTCAGACACAGGGCCCTATAACCCAGCCAGCGCCCCCGGTGCTGAGTGCGCCTCCCGGGTTGTTTCACGGATACGTGGGACACGGCAACACCGCACTGCACACAGTCAGTGTAGCGCCGGTGTCCCCGCCTCAGCTGAGCATCCACCCGTCCATGACGTTCGGGTCCAGCTCGGGTGATCAGTCGGACAATACGTCTGGGCCATCAGACACGGGTGAACCGTCTCATGGACCCATTCGTTCGGCGCCCGGTGCGGGCTCGCCGCGCCGATCAAGTCAATCACCCGAGGGCGAGGAGGAGGAATTGACTACTCAGTTACAGCGTTTGTCAATTGCAGAGACCGAACTCCGTCTGGTCCAGAGGGACATGGTTCGGGTTCTGAAACTGCCAGTGGTAGAAGAATCGACCACATCTGAGCACAAGTCTTTTAAACAAAAGACTGGTCCAGGGGGAGCTAATACTCCTGCCTTTCCCATCCTGCCTTTGGACAGAATTTGTGTAGACATTATAAAGAATATTACGGAGAAGAAAAAATGGAAGCCTTGCAAGGGGAAGGAGTCCTCTTACTACCGTTTTCTTCAAGCTGATTACGACACATTTTTCACAGCCCCAACTTTACCGGACTCGGTAAAAGATAAGTTGGCAGCTGATGCGGGAACTTCTTCAAAAAAGAGCCCCTTTGCCGACCGTACTCGTGACAAGTTCTTGACAGTGTAACCTGGTTCCAATGCGTCTATTCCGGAGTGGTGTCTTTTTCCTTTGTATGTCCACAAATTAGATGAACCGTACTCTACAACGAATGTGGCAACATCCGACTTATATTTGTCGATTGTGTCATCAGACGACGATGATGGACGGAAACGACCCTCATCTAAAACACTGCTGGCAAAGAGGTTGTCTATATTTGTCCCAAATGGGCCACAAAGCTTGCTACATCTTTGTAGCTGAAGGTCCGTGTAGATACCGTGTGAGCGTTTCAACATAGCTGCAGCAAAATAAATATTGTTTTTATAAGCCGAGGTACCGTTATAAGTGCAAGCAGGTACAAACACAAAATTTAAAATTTCAACCAACTGATAACTTTCTACAAATATTTTATTTTTATGGGGAGAACACAATTAAATCATGACACATTACCTTTACAGTCACGAACAAGGTGTTCATTGATTTGGTCCAGTGGAAGATTCTTTCCAGGTCGTCCATTTATGTTACCAACCCTTTCCCAGATGAGTTCGTGTCGTAGTCTTTCTGGTGCCGCCCCAGCAACATCTTAAAAATTTAACAAATTGAATACATGTGTGATTTCATCAAGCAAAAGCACGGGCATTCTTGATGATTTGAAAGAGGGTAAAACGTCACTATAGGCCTAATGTGAATAAGCCACACCATGCAGTTGTTTTTCAGTGCAAATGTGTTGTACTTCCGTCGTATAAAACTTTTTTTAAAGTTGTTATTAAAATATTTATTTATCTGCAATATACAAATATTTAAATAAATACATATGTATCAAGATATATTATACAGAGAAAGTTGTTTATTTACAGTTTTATATAATTATTTATTTATCTGCAATATACAAATATTTAAATATATATATGTATCAAGATATATTATACAGAGAAATTTGTTTGATTTACAGTTTTATATATTTATTTGTTCTTCAATGGTGTGTTTAGGCTGATACATTTATGAGCACTTACTTGACAGAAACAGGTGAGCAATGAGCTTGTAGTGGGTGTGGTTATAATTCCAAAAGTCGATGAAGTCCATCTTCCAAGCACAAACCAAATCCGGACCATCTCCTTCACGGATGAAATCACGCCTCGTTAAGTGGCACAACCCTTCCCATGTCAAACGCTTGGAGTGTTCGAGGACCTGGTCATCACCCGTCTCCAAGTTTGCATCTCTCGCAACAAAACCATTCCTCTGTAACAATATATTAATTTAACTTTGTAGTCTTGTGACAGGTTTAAAACAAATTGAACTCCGAGAACATAATAAAGTGAATTGCACGCCCTGTTTGCACTTATTGTTCAATCAATATAATTCCACTGTTGTTCAGTTGTCTTTGTTGCAGTTGTTATTGTGGAGTTTTTTTTCAGGATTATTAATATTTGTTTTTGAAATGTTACAAAACAACCAGCAACCAGAATAATTTTTTTCAAAGCGTACCTGGAAGTTTATCCGCTTTCAATCCAACACAAGAAGGGTGGTACCACTCATACTTGGTGCATGCCTCAGCAAGGTCACATTGTACCATCTGA
The DNA here is from genome assembly GCA_911728455.2 of Marthasterias glacialis. NCBI lineage: Eukaryota > Metazoa > Echinodermata > Asteroidea > Forcipulatida > Asteriidae > Marthasterias > Marthasterias glacialis. The sequence goes on along the minus strand of OU452220.1, from coordinate 28,246,279 downwards.
AAGTCCTCCCATCCTTTGTGGCGTTGACAGTAACAGTAAATGTAGCGATCTGATGAACTGCAGTGGTCAGAGCAGTACCAATCCACATCTGGGTCCTCATTCTCTGGCGGATGGGCTACACAGCTTGGATGAAACCAACCATTCGAACAACTGGAGCTGCAACACTGCACCATCTTCTCACCTGGTTTTTCTATTGGTAATAAGTCAGACAATTTTGCAATATAAACAAAAAAAAATGGTTGGTGTTGCAGATTGCCGCCGGAACTGAAAAAATAAACCTTTTTAAACGAGTCAATAAAGTGATTTCAAAAATGACTTGTCGCATGGCCTTCTTTAGACGGAAGTTTGTATTAAAGAAATAAATCCACCATGCAACTTATTATTGACAAGGTCTTTTTACTTTGAGAAGGTAGAACACTTTCGCAATTGAAATAATATAGACTTTACATACAATAATTGACTTTTTAAAGTACCTTTGCGACAAGAGCAAAATGTGTACACATCACCATCACCGTCGTCATCTTCATCGGCACCAATTGCCCCGTGATGGATTATTTCCAAATCTTCTCTTTGAACTTCATGCCAGACGTGGTTAACGGTTCTGTTTGCAAATTCACACAGCCACTCTTCTTTATCATCCTGAGCTCCATCCACGGGGAAACCCTCAGGCACATCATGGAGTCCTTCCATGTTTGCCAACTTCAGAGCAAGGAGGACAACGTAGCTGTGGCTGGCAAACTGTGTAGATAAATCATAAATTTGTGAACAATGCTTACATAAAGTCAATCTTGATTTGACAATCAAATTAACGATGCGCAAAATGTATGATCACCATCTCTGGCAACATTCCTCCTTACCTTTATCAAATCGTAAACATGGTAATAATTTCCAATTACCCTTGATGACACAGACTTGTGATTGAAGTACTCCTTCATTTGATAAAGAGTTCCTTTGCTGCCGATGCTCCCCCTCTTGAAAAATTTGTTCATCGTATCCTATTCGTGCATGGTACAAAAAAAGTACAAACAAAGTTACATTTATATTTTTACATTTTTTTCATTTCTCTTTTTTAAAAATTCACTTTACGACCTTTTCTAATGTCCATGCAAAGCTTCCTGGCGATTAGTTCCAAAATTAAGTCTGGTATACTATTTTTACCTGCAACATCAACGCCTCTTTGTGAAATTCTTGCGGTGTTGGCAAAAGTCCCTCCAAGCGATCAGCCGGTGTCCCTTCACTGCAGAGAATTTCTCTTTGAAACCTCATGCGCTCGACACTCAGCCCGTCTCCGTTTATTGGTAGAGTGTACACGCTGTTGTCTCGCTGTGGACAGTAATTCTCTCGCAAATGCCGCATGATAATGCGTACACCTTTGTGGGATACTGGATCTTCGTCGACCATGCCCAAATTTACAAGAGAAGACTTCTTGGTCATTTCTGCAGAAAACTGATGAGGGATATGGGGCTCGATGTGGATGTCGCTGAAGTTGGTGATGTGACAGGCCAAAATGCGTTGAACAACCACGACCATCCTGTTCTTGAAATATTCAAGATCTTTTGTACTCGGCAAAATAGTGCACGGGTGGACGTCGTCGGGGATAACACTGTCGGTATTCTGCAATGATTTCAAATGAAAACTTGGTGACCTTTCAGTTGAATAATATTTATAATCTGGTATGGCAGTGTTAAAATTTGTAAAATAATGGCCCTGATAGTATTATGGGCTAAGATATGTGGCTCCTTCGATAATTTTCACTGCGCAATAATGTTGTCAGAATTGGTTTAACTATATTCATTGATTGGATAAAAAACAAAGGAAGAGAGATTCCTGAAGCAAGACAGCAACTTTACATACCGAGAGAGCAAGCGATGGAGTTCTGTGCCTTATGCCGTAGCACAACGCCCGTAGGTAAAACTTGCTTTGCTCTTGGCTTGTTTGATGTTGTCGTTTGGCTTCCCATTGGATGTTGTCCCAGCAGAGGCTGTAACTACACCCATCTTGGAGGGACTCGCCGTCACAGTCCAAAGGGGCTCCTCTCATATCTTCATTCTGTAGTTTATGCTAAAACAGAGACATACATAACAATCATAATTTGGTGATAATTTCGTTTTTGAACATAGCAACAAGAAAATAATAATTTGTCAATCTTTGCCAATATGTTGTGATTTTGGAAAAGGCTGTAAATGTCATCGAAACAAATTCTATCGTTTTAAAGTGTGAAAACTTAACTCAATATCTTCTTTCCAGTCAAGAATTTCTTTGTCGTATGACTTGCAAATAGTGTCCACATGGGCTCTTGCTGCGGTGATGGTCTGGCACAACCCAATTTGTTGAAATAAATCAAACAGCCTCAATGGAGACCCTTGACGCCACATCTCAACTCCAACAACCGCCTGCCAGAACTTGTATATCTTGGGGCTGTGGCCGTACAGTATCATAGCAACGGTGGCTCCAGCTTTGACGTTCCACTTGTTCTGTGCTCCTTTCACACCTACACGCCTGCGTGACAGAAAAAAAAATGTGAAGTTTATGTCAAACCAATGAGGAATGAAAATTATCCGTCATGGTGAAACAAACCCATATTATTTGTTATCGTATTTCATGAGCACACAATTATTTAAAGATAATTATTTTGGAGAAAAATAAATGTCTTGACTAATGACAGCAATCGAAATATATTCAGAGTAAAATGATATAATTGGTTAATGGATGTTGGTATGCTTTCGGATGTAAATTGTGATTAGGTGATAATACTTATTTTTCGTTAAGTACGACTTCTGTCATTTTGTTTGAAACATTTGGTTACTATGTTGTAACATTGTAATCTACTTACAGTTTACTTTTCTTGCTTTGCCGCATCAATGTGGATACTGAAGGAAACATTCCCGTAAGAATTGTCTTCGTAAAAGGCATCTTGTTGTTCACCTCTTCCATTACATTTGTCCATTTGAACTTCTCTAAATTCTGCAAGGTTACTTCAGTAGTTAGTGACTCTATCCGCTTTTCAGGTTGAATGATGGTCATAAACTCACGACATACTGCGCTTTGCACAAATGTATTAATTGCCTTTTGTGCACCACGGAGCTTGTACATACAAGCTAGAGCTTTATCGTAATGGGACGATTGTATGTGGTTGGTGACCATTTCCTGAAAATGAAATAAAAATAATAATAAAAAATAATTATTTGCTGCAGAATTTGGGTAGATTTGCTGCAGAAGGCAGCACTTTTGGGAACAGCTAGGATCCTGCGAAAGACCCTCGAGATCTAAGGCTACAGGACATAGCCCGACTCGAGGAGTAACCGGCACAGAGGAAAATTAGATCTTTCTTTTGAATGGGGGTGATATCGTGAAAGAATAAGAATAAGAATAAGAATAAGAATTAGTTTCAATTCAACTCAATACAAGTAATTGTATTTTCTTTATTTATTATATTTAAAATTCAATTTAGTGTAAATTTAATACGTTGTATAATATATATTATTTTATTTTTTGTTTGTTTTCGTTTCGTTCCTTCCCGCTCCGTCCCCGGTCCACTGTACCCATTCCCGTCAGTTTCCTTTCTTTTCGTATTATAATTTAACCAAGATAACATCGTTAACCTTGAGGTTTGATTTCTGCAGTGGATGGATAGGCGTTGTAGGTGTTGGATCCGTGGTGGCAGTAACTGCAACTTCTCAGAGTCACTGTTGTCCGGGAGTTTGGAAATACCCTCCATTGTTGGTGACATTTCATAATGAACCTGCAATTTAATTACATTTAATGGTATTTCTGCAATAAACGGATCCGCTAATTGGACACAGTTAGGGGGTTGCCGCGCTCCACCCACCTTTCCTCATTAACATAAAAATTGTGACTTACAACGTGTTTTGACTTAAAATATAACCTGTATGGTTGAACTCATATGCAGCCTTGTGAGCAAGTCCTGCAGTTCAATGGCAATGTTCTATATTTGAGGGAGATACCTGAATTTAATTGAAAGCTTCTATAACATACTTCACTAACGGCATAACACATTTTACATCAATCTTATAAGAGGCTTTCAGTGAAAAAAGTTTTGAGATGTTCTGAAACGAAACAAGTACAGATAAAGCGTTAAAATTAAATGAACGGCAGGAATAAATACACACCCTTTTCTTGGTAGATGATTCACGAGATTTATGCCTGGGAGTTGTCTGTAGGCATAGCCTGCGCATTTTCTTTGGCTGCGGTGTGAAGCCCGTTCGTCTCTTGGGACTTCTTTGCAAGCCGAGCTTCGTCTTTGGTGACACGCAATACCTAAACACATGTCCGGTGCTTGTTCGACGCTTTATATTTTCGAAGTGATCACCTTTCTGCAGTCGTTGCACATGAAACCTTCTATATTTGTCAATTTCGGAAAAATGATCATCGCTGATACTAGAGTAGTTATCGACTTGATACGGAACCGTTTTGCTGATTCTGGTATGGCATTTTCGCACAATTTACACACCTCCATTTTGCATGTTTTTCGGGCTGAACGGTATGCCTATTGTGCAACTTTCACGTGTGTTTTGGCCATGTGCGTGCCCTGTCAAATGTTTTTCCTACGGCTGTTTGCTGTGCGTGCGAAAAGTCTACCAAACAAACTGGTACACATGCGGAGCTGCGCTGGTCCCGGACAACTGTGGGTGGTTTTGTACACAAACCATGCAACTCCAACGGCCATATTTGTTGTAACACTGTTTGAATGGGATCAGAATAACGGTAAGAATTTATCTCTTTTTAACAATTTTTAGTTTGTGGAGTGGATTTTCTGGACCTGTGCAACGCTCAATGAGAGTTCAAAGAACACACAGAGCCCAATTTTGGCGAGATCCGATTTCAAAAAAGAGCTGTAGCCATGTAAACGTGAATGGCAGAAAGTTTCGAATAGGATTTTGTACAAATCACTCTATGAGGTTCGTGGAGACGATAGCGGAACAAACCTCATAGTTCTAGGAGTACTCTTCGCCATAACAGCTTTTCAAACCAACTTACACATACTTTTCTGGGGCGCTAGTACGACCGACAATGTCAACATTTTTTAAAAAGGAGTACAGCGCCCCAGTTACTGGGTCTAATAATATAGTTCAAGTTGTGTACATACCGGTACTCATTATAAACAAACAACACATCCTCAGAAAGTGTAGGTGGGACATGGTTGATGTGATTGAGTGACTGATGTGATAGTGATACTGCTCATAATAGCTAGTGAATAGAATATTGACTGCTTGGAGTGCCATCATTAAAACTGTCCTCTGAGTGTTCTTTTTTCCTGAGGAGGAACCGAGGGAAAATAGAACGCTGCACAACTGAGATTGAAGGGGATGTTAAATCTTATCAAAAAGTTAGCTACTCACTCGTTCTTGTGTCAGAGAGGGCCCTATACTGAAAAACAGTTTTAAGTTCAAAGTGTTTACTAAGTAAAAGATACTCTGGTATAATTATTTATATGCACTATCTAACTTAATTGAATAATAATTAAGAAATACATTGTGATGGCTTTAGTTGATTTGAAATGAATGAATAATATACACATATGGACTGGCAATAGTGCACGTCTATGCACCCCGAGGGCCTGTGAGTGACCAGGAGAGGGTCAATAGGACCCTCTCCTGGTCACTCACAGGCCCTCGGGTGCATAGACGTTTACTATTGCCCAAATAATGCCAGTCCATGTGTTTTATAACACACCTTGGTCCAAAATGTCATGTGAAAACAAAATATTATTTTTCAGGACGCACGGTTTTACAACTGTAAACTGAGGGCGCTCTTTACCAGTGAATAGTTTTTGGGTTTTTGAAACTATTCCCTGCTTTGCGAACTATTTCCCCCAAAAGAAGCGTATGCAGTGCGTTGACGCGCGCCAAGTTCACGGTGGTGCAGATTTCATGCACTAGGCTATATTAGTTCACCCGACGTGACTGCGTTTCAGCCAGTCAGGATGTAAAGAACCAGGGAGAGGTGTGTTATAACATTTACTATGTTGTATTGTCATTTTTATCTTTGTCTATTTCAGACTGTGGCTGACAGTGCTTGCACTGAGTGAACGTCTTTGCTATTACAGTTGAAATTTAGTGAGTGAACATATTTTGGAGTGAAATATGTGTATTGTAATTTTTAAAGTAAAAGTCTAAAAATTAAATGTTTAGATAGTGCACATGTGATGTGGTATTCTTATCGTCTTCCAGGTCAATAAAAGTTTAAGATATTGGTAATTGTAAGTATGATGTAGTTTTTCATTATTTATTAACAATTTTGAGTTGGTATGCGGAACATTTTCAGTGCCTACCTGCTGTATCATATTTGGATCTTTGGGTGGTCTCTGGAGTATTTTTTTCTATTTTAAAATACCAATGCCATAGTAAAGCCCTGGCTTGACAAAGAAAAGTAAACAAAGGTTGTTGTATTAAGTAGTAGGATGTGATGTTGTCTTGTGAGAGAATGTGATTTGTGAGTATGCACACACTGTGATTTAAAGAACCGGAGCTGTAAACCATAGTTGATAATCTGCCATGGTATTTGGGATTCAGCTACCCAGCTCCAAAAATTTAGGGCATCAGTTCAGAAGTTGTTCTGATCATAATGAATCATTCACTGTAAAAAGGGGGTAAGGCCAGTGCAATATTTATGGATGTATACATGTCATTTGATGTGTAGTGGTTAAGTTTATTTAGATTTTTTGTTCAGTTGTATTGGAAATTGTCATTATGTTAAGATTCTTTAACCTTTCATTCAAAGGTTTGACAATATTTATAATGATTTTCCTCTTTTATTTTTTTTTCTTTCAGGGTGGTGGTGCTGAGATAACAAGGAATCATAATTTGAATAAAGAGAGAATTAAAGTTTCAATAAACAAAGAATCAGAACTTGAATAAAGAGAAGCAAACAGATAGTTTAAATAGTTAGAGAATCTCAACTTTGCTTAACCAATCTAAAGAGAACTTGAGCAACCAGAGAATCAGAACTTGATAAAAACGAAAAACCAGAGTACCAGAACTTAAGTATCAAAAAGAACTTGAAAACCAGAGAAACTTGAGAATCAAAAAGAATTTGAGCTTGAGAATCAGAGAACTTTTATTATCAGAAATCCCAAACTTGAGAATCAAAGAGAATTTGAATAACCAAAGATTCAGAACTTGAGAATCAAAGACTAAATTTTATACTCGGACAATCATAACTGTCAAAGAAAAGAAAAATTGAGATAGAACTATTTGACGAGAGAAAGTCAAGCAAAATCTTGAGATGGAGCAAGCTATGAGAACAAAACCAAATCCTGGGGTGTGCCAGGTACCTGGGAAGAGCCAGGTTATCAGAACAAAGCTAAACCCTGGGGTGTGCCAGGTACCTGGGGAGAGCCAGGCTATCAGAACAAAGCTAAATCCTGGGGTGTGCCAGGTACCTGGGGAGAGCCAGGTTATCAGAACAGAGCCAAATCCTGGGGTGTGCCAGGTACCTGGGAAGAGCCAGGTTATTAGAACAATTGTTGAGAACAAGGAATTACTGAATTTGAATCCAATGGAGAACAATGATGAGATGGAACAGATAATGAAACTTTACTATGATCAAGTTTTGCAGCCAAGGAAAGAGCAATTCAAGAAAGCTGAGAATGAACTCAAGAAGATGATGCAGTGCCAAGAAAGGAAGAAAGTGTGTACACTGAGAAGAGAAAGAATGACTTGCTATTCAAGAGTTAGTAATCTTAATGGTTTACGATGGCTGATGATGTATAATTGGACACAGCATTGTTTTGGACTGTGTAGAATAGGTTATTGAGAGAAGAGGGAGAAAGAAAGTATCTAGAAGGTACAGAAGGAAACAGAGAAGAGAAGTATTCAGGAAGGGTCATAATATCAGGAAAGGTGGCAAGGTTGTAGAATGTCGAAGGAGCAAAGAAGAGAGAAGACTGCATGAAAAGTCGCAGAAAAGCATTTTCGGTCATACAAGGAGAACTCTTAATGATGTGAAGAAAATGAAAGACAAACAAAAAGAAGATATTTTGAAGAATCATGGGAAAATGTTGGATGGAAGCAACTTTGTGAAAACTGAAGGTGAAGTGCCAGGAAAAAAAGGAAAAGTTAAGGGTGAAAGTTCAAGGGAAGGCAAAAAGACTTGTGTTCAAACAAATAAAAGTAAATTGGAATTTACAAATGTTAGTATAAAGCAGTGTTGGCTCTGATAACATGATTGACTCACTACAAGCTAAGGTACAGTGTGAATGTAGTAAATGATATCATGTTGAATGCATGGGACTTACAGGACCAATTGACATCTTGAGGAATAAACCATGTGTTTGGATATGTTGTAAATGTCGGGGAAGTAATTACTGTGATTCTCTGTACTGTGATTTTGGAATTCCCATAAATGAGAATGTATATCAAATGACAATTGGTAGAAACTACAATGAAGTGATTGTGAAGCAGGCATGTGAAATCAATATGTGACCTGCTCTATCGAAATGAGGAATGTCTCAACAATTTTGATTTTGAGTTATGCATACCATGTTAACAAGTAACTCACTAGCTTTCCAGCAACACCATTATTATTTCCGTAGCTTATTCCAAACCGAAGTTATCTGGCAATGAAGAAAGTCAACAAGACAAGACCACTTCCATTTTTTAACGACGAGTTTATTCAGATAATCGTTTTTCCTTAATAGCTAGATGAGCGCGCGACGCGAACAGCCCACACACACGAGAGACGATTCTCGACATAGCTCATGAATAATTCATCCTGTAATAAAAGCCGGGAGGAACTAACTTCAGCCCGTGGAACCAAACAACGGCGATTCGGCCCCCCCGCTCACACGTTGATGAAGCAAGTCACGCGGTGATTGCGTGTTCCATACTGTACACAACACACACGTTCAATGTGTGTACGATCATTGTAACCAGCCCATGGTTACAATACTATTACTATGTTCGTGTAAATTCATGGAAGTTTACGTCGGAGTAGGTCTACACCACCATGGGTTAGACGCGGTTTTCGTGAGGCATGCAAGCCACATTTCACTTGGTAATACCTTTTAACTTGGTAACTATTATTATTTCAGCGTGCTTGAATGGATGAATAATTCAATTAAAACATTCCTGAAGAAGAAACCGTTTGTTGTTCAAGCCTAAACGGCCTCGGCCTAAATGGGTTGGCCTTTTTAGTTTTAAAATGGGGGGGGGGGGCATGTTTTTAACATGTAGTGAACCAGAACATCTACATGTATGTCTACTGTATGTGTGTATGTGTACTAACAGTTACATGCCCATCTATAGGAAACAGAAACACCCCGTCTTATGAAAACATTCAACGAAAGAGATTCTTGGAAGTTATTTCAATGTGGTCTGCCTTTTTATGCAATGATGTTATCAGTACAATCATAGAGCAAGAAATCACAAGCCCCGCCCCACCCCTTAAAAAAATCTTATTGAGTTTGTTTCCCCTTGGGTTAAAACTACAATCATGCCCATACTTCTTGTAGATGACCCTTCAACTTGTACATTGCCTTCACTGCTTACAAACAAGATACAATAAAAAAAAGACTCACTGAAGTACATAATAAAATAACTTACATGTACAAATTAATTATTCATTTCTTTATTTCCGTTTGTTGTTATAATAACTATTCAATACAAATCATTCATTTTTATCCAATTATTTATAATTGTTTTTGTTAACATGGTTTTCCCAACAAGGGAACTTAGTTGGCAAACTCACAAATGGATAAAACATCAAGCTGGCATTAATACACCATAAAAATGTCTTACAGTATTGCAGTCTAACAGAAACAAACTTAAAAGAAGAGATTTTGTTTCCATAGGGGTGGCTCAAAGAAATGTAAGGAGTAAAGTTCTGGGCCCAATTTCAAAAAGTTCAGGCAAAAAATACTACTTGACATTTTTTTGTTTTGCTTAGCGAAGATTGAGTGAGGCTCTATGCAAACTTAATGCAATTTAGGCTGGTGACCTGTTTCTACTAAGCAATACTGTTCTGTGCTTAGCAAGTTTTGTGCTTACAGGCTTCATGAAATTGGGCCCAGGTGATCTACCTCTACAAGCCTGGCTGATGGAGGTATTGAACAAGATTCATTAAGTGATCATGCCCCCATTACAGGAGGAATGGTCCTGTACTAAAGGTGGAATAGCATTCACCAAAATAATACAAAAATCTACTCGATGATATATCGACATGTCATTTTAATCTCAATCAACTAATCAACTAATTAGTTCTTTACAAGAAAGTAGTTGTATAAATCATAATGGTACTCACCGGGTACTCTATAAACTTATTCATACCCATCCCAGTACATGTATCAAAGTATAATTTCATTTCATTTTAAAGTTATTAGTAAAGCTATGCAAAAATTATAAATAAAATTGCAGCTTTACAATAATATTACATAAACAACAATGAATGTGAAAAATAAACTAATTTTAACCCTATTGAGATCTCATTTCTGTATAGTCATCACCATGCACCCGGACATTGCTAATTTTGTTGTTTTATGGCCTGTTATTTGCAGGAAAAGATTCAAGAAAATCAATAAGAAACAGAAATACATGGTTTGGTTTTAGAATGCATTCTTTGTTAACATGGGAAACATTGGAAAACATCAATTTGGTCCCACAAGTTTTCTTTGACCCTCTTGTTTGAGCAAAAGTTGGTCAAATGTTGTGGCGTTTGTTTGCCCAAGACGCTTGCGGCCGCTTTGATCTCTAAAGGGTTAATAATTAAGTAATTTCAAGCAATAGCTGGTACTCTTTGGCAAAGTGTTTTGTTTTTACAAACTATTTCTTAAAACCAGTTTTCTCCCACACCAGAAGAGCTATCCCAAGGAAAGGCGAAAACCTCAGAAAAAGAGAAAAAAACTGAGGATAAAATTCCCTTACCGGCCCCATTGTTTTATGGCGACCAAGTTTTCAACTCTAAGGATAGCTCCTTCCTTTCGTGGAAGAATTTTAGCAAAAGAAACTAGTTTGTGTAAACTTTTAAGTTAATGATTGGCCAAAAAAACTCCAAAAAACAAATTTGCCAAGAGTTTTGGATATCACTGAAATTATGCTACATAATTAAGCTTTCCCTTCTACTTTGTTACTCTGAGTTCATAAAATTGCAGAGTTCATGAGATTGAAAATCATGTTTAAGAGCAATTTGCTGAAGGACACAAGTGGTGGGACTGAGATTCGAACACACATTCTGATGACTGATCCACCAGAACTTGAATTCGATGCACTAGACCCCTTGGCTGAAATACAACATAAGTTAATAAAAGGTGGTCAAAATTAATTGAATCTTTACAAGGTGCAGTATCAACAACAATGGTACCAGGGACTCTATAAACTAATTACCGTATACACACTACACACTTGGAGAAATAAGAAGGTGGTCGAGCAGCTAATTAATTAAAACTTTACCAGAAAGGAGCAGTATCAACAACAATGATACTTACCGAGGACTCTAAAAACTTACTCATATAATACACACTAGGTCTTTCTCTGCTGAAAGCTACTTAAAGTGAAAAAGCTGATGCAAATTACAAACCTGGATTAGTCTTAAGAATATTGATGGTGCACTTTGAAAATTAAATTAGTTATTTTAGTCGTTGTACTTTCTGCACTGGGACGTCGACGTTCTCTTCGGTAGCGCGGATATTGGGCTTGGGGACTGTTGGCCTAGGGCATGTTCTATCTGCTCCCTCCTCACTGCAGAACTCTCTAATTTTGTCGTACAAATACCACTGTCGTTTCGCGTCCAGTCCGGGTGGTGTAGTCTCCTCTGGAAGTTCAGCAGGCGGTAGCGTGTCAGGTGTGCGAAGGAGGTTGTATTGCTTTTCTTCCTCGGATGGTCTCTTCGAAGCATATACAACCCCAGGCTCCTCAGATGAAAACCTTCAGAATTAAATAACAAAGAAAATTGTTGGAGTGTTGTAAGTGTTTAAATTTTGTTATTACAAATTTAAACACTTGCCTGTGTGTGTGCCTGTGGGTCACATGCATGAGTGGGTAGCTACATTTGTAACACTTGGCATGGGGGTAGAAACTGGAGTCTTATCTGTATTTAGCTGGGCATTGGAATGTGATATAGTGGTAGTTGTGTCCATGAGATTATAAAGTTAAGGTTCTCCTTTAGTGTTTATATTAGGGCAGTGAAGTTGGCCATCAGTTTTGAAGTAATGTTTCTCCTACAGTCTCTCAGTATTGGCCATACTAATTTAATGCATTGTGATTGGGAAACTAATAGTGTTACTTTTATTTGTTTGTGTTTAAGACTGTTCTCACTGGAGTCCCATTCAGCATAACAGATTGCATTTGCCGAGTACTTAAGACTGTACTCTTTATATAAATGGAGCAGGTGTTCCTTTTTGAGAAGATCTTAGTCCATTTTTATTGTTATCGCTTTATTCGGTGTGCCATTCACAGACAGAAATGGGTCAGCAGAGTATTAAGGAATAAAATAAGGGGGAAAAACCTACCGGAAATGCTGCAGACTCTTGATGCCGACGAGTGGCTTGAAGTACCCCCCAAGAAAGGTCTGCCAGTCATAAGATGGGACGAAGACTTCCTGCGACTCGCTGCCAACTAGTTGGGCCATGTTCAAACCGGTTGCTGTGCTGTGGATGGTCAAGCGCGCTATATCTTCGAGGGATGACACTGGGGTGCGACGGTATTTCTGCTTAAGAAGGCCAAAACACCAATCCGGACTAAATTTGGTGTGACCAGCCACCATGAAGTTGAGTGAAATGTCCTTGTGAAGTCCATGTAGAGTCCTCCAGATGAGATAAAAAAGCATGTACCTATTTTTATTCTGTCCTGAGCAGTTGTCGCAGTGCAGACTGAGATGCTGTTCGCCAAGTCCATGATGTTTGAAGAAGTGATGCAAGTAGCTGATTACGGCGTTGCTCCCTTTCGTTGACGTCATCCCTTCATCGATGAGGTAGTTGACCTGTTGAGGAATTCCCTCGCAGCAGACTCCGAAGATGCCGCATTTTCTTGGTGTCATGAAGTACATGGGCCCGGGCTGGAGAGGATTTGATGGATAGTGGACCTGTTGGGCAAAATCAAAAGAATAGTGCATAGTGCACTTCCTAGAGCACGGCGGGTTATTTTGACCTAATTGCATGTTTCCATCTGCGATGACGACTTTGGCGTCAGCAACCTGCTTCTTGTATGATGTGCGCTCTTCTTTGACGTGTTGAAGGTGGGCCTCCTGCCTCTGCAATGTAGCTGTCTTCCTTTCTTCTTCGCAGTTGATAGTCCTGTTGATGAGGTTGTTGTTCTTCTGGCATTCCCAGCAGAGGTCGGTCATTGGTCGACAACATACGATCTGTGGACATAGTTGTTTCCAAAGCTTCCTGAAGGTGGTGAGTGCTGCTACTCTGAAGCCTAAACAGTAAGAAACAAACCATCGTCTTAGCAGATACTCCATGGAATATTAAAATAACAACAACGATTCAAAATAGAGATGTGCTTCAAAACCCAGTCTTCTCCATTAACAAAGGCAAGTCAAATAAATTTTTTAAAAGAATACTCTTCTCTTCACAAAAGTATGAAATCAACAATTATTTGCTTGAATTCGTGTTTTTCAAAACAGAATGACAAAATTCATCGTGCAGAACTTCAACTACAAATATTCTGAAATGAAGTTGTTGTTTTTTTTCAAATTTGTTGGCTGTTCACATTACTACCCCTCCCCCCCCCCGAACATGGGTAAAATCACTCCGAATCTACCAGAACGAAACCCATAAATAATTTTTTTTTAAATATCTCTGCTGAAGCTTGATTTTGTAATCTTGTCAATGTTTTTGCACCTTTGGGTTATTGCAGGCAATTTATTTAGTTGCGCCCCATTATTGTTTTTCCTAAAAATAACCCTGGCATTTAAATGGATTTATTAAATTTTATTTAAATCTTTCCCCGAAGCCTGACAGTATGACGACTATTAGTGAACACACTTATTATTCGTTTATATATTTTGTTTTGCCTACCCGTTGTTTCCATAGCTGGCTTGTAGTAGTCCCTCCAGATGCTGGACTTCGAGTTGGTTGATGGCAGAAGACGAAGATCAGATCTCTTGAAGCCAGAAACACGACCAGGAAGACGAAGTGCATGTTCCTCAGCAAAATTGTCGATGAATTGAAAAACTCGTGATGTATCCTCGTAGCTTAAAACTCTCCTACTCTCTACTCGACCACCAGACTTCTTACGCCTTGGAGTAAGCCCTTGCTCTCGGTACCATTGTTGCACTGCACTTACCTTATTCTTGCTTATGCTAAAAAAAAGTGTATAATAAGACAATTCTTAGGTTTTTTGTAGTTGCTTTTTTTCATCAATTCCAAAATACTTCACAAAAGTGTCATCTCATATTAGTAGAGCAAATTCTTTCTTGGAAAATATCACCACATTATATACTCACGCATGAAGGAAACGGAAGGTCTTTGAGCAAACCCTCTTACTTCTGACGGTGTGGAGACTTCGGGTCCTCGTGCGCTCTTTAACATGCTTGTACTCGTAGGATACTGTTTCACTCATGTTCATTGAAGTATGGAAGATCCCCAGCAGTATCAGATCTTTTTCTCCTGAACAAACATGAGCCAATAAGCTATTCAATATGTAGCTTTATGATACTTTAAAGAAGTTACATGATGAAGATTATAGAAGAAAAAAAAAGAAGCAAACTATTTTAATAATTAAATAGACACTGGACTTAAGTAAACTGATTTAGGATAGGCCTACTCATATTCGTAAATTGCTTACAAACTATCATCTACGAGTACAAGGTTGTTTTGTTATCGTCTCTGTCACCTCTAGTGCTTGTGGCGGCATTAAGCACGCTCCTCTAGTTTGTATGTAGTAGTTGAAAATAGCGTTGTAAACCCATAAATCTAAGTAGTATAGAATAATCATTTAAAAGTTTGACCAAGATAAGCTTTTTATTTTATTGGCCCAATGACCAGGGCCCAATTTCATGGCTCTGCGTACAGTAAGCAAAGAATCGGCGCTTGCGGAAGCAGAGAACTCTGTGCTGACGTCAAGCATATTTCACGGGTTAACGGGAAATTTTGGCTTGTGTGCGTGCGTACTCCACATTACTAATACTAGCCTAGGCATTCTACGCTTACACAGCTAGCGCTTGCCTGTAAACAGAGAATCGTGATCGTAAGGGCAGAATTCGGCTGTAAGCTGAGCCATGAAATTGGGCCCTGGGCACTAATGTTAAGCACATTGATACATTATTGTAAAATGTGCCATATTAAACTAGTAGTACTTATAAATTATTATTTTTAAATTTTTTATTATTATTGTCCATAACATAAGTAAGAATAGTCCAACACTGAGATTGAGAATAGTTCTGACGAGTCATTATTATTAACACTATTTTCCCTTCCCAGTGTAGTAGTCTACTAAGTACTATCCCCTAAACAGTAACATGGATTTCCTGAACTAGAACTCAAGTTTCTACAATTCAACCATGTCCACCCCATCCACCCCATCCAAGATTTTATTAACTTTGCTTGGTTTTACTGTACCTTCTGTCAATCCCTGAATGTCTAAGCGAATGTTGAATACTTCCTCGTCGGTGAATTGCTGGATACACGGTCTTCCTTCAAAAGTAGAACAGTCACAGCTGAAGTCCTGGGCTCTCTGTTGCTCCACAGCGGGATCCTCGGCGACTGCTTCCCCCAGTAGGTGCTGCACACGTTGAAGCTCGTCTGCAATGGGTGGGTCGTCGTCGTCGTCCCCATCAACATCATCATCCGCGTCTTGGTCTGAAAAAAAATCGACACTCGCTTCCAAAGCTCTGGGTAATCCTAGAAAACCCCGAGCTTCGGCTTCCTCTTCCTCACTCTCAGCACTGTCATCGTCGGAATTTTCACCGCCATCACCTACGAAATAATCCTCCACTAGCTGTGCAAGGGCAGCTTCATCCGAACGAGAGAGGCCAACGATGTTGGCATCACGAATGGAGTTCAGCGCTCTCTCCATGTCTTTACTTCGCCCGTCAGCCATGCTTAGTTTAGTGAAACTTTGAACTCAAAATTAGAACAGTTAAACTCTTTAATAAACTACAAATTCACAACAGGTAAGAAAGGTTACAACAATTTAAAAATGCAAACGTGAAAATTTTTCCTTTTGCTCACTAAGTATCGACTGACAAGCGTTGCAAATTCACGAAATCACTCAGCTAATTCACACGAGGTCGGTATAGGCTACACGTGAGATCGCGGGGAGCGGCCCGGAGGCCGGCTACAATCCTTCCAAAAGCGGCCGAAAGTTTTGGGACGTCATCGGGTAAACATCGAAACTGCGCACGCTCGTCGAATGGTTTTACACCTCTCATCCAATCAGTGATCTCCATTTTTGATAGCTGGAAAGCCCGCCTAATTTAAATAACCAATTTTCAGCCGCAAATTACAACTTTTTTCGGCCTCCTGACTATAGTATCATACAAAAAAAAGGACAGTTCAGGTCATGACCTTTCGATTGGTACCAAACTCAACCGTTCAACGTAAACGGAAGTGATCTTACTTTGCAGTAGAAAAAGCACATTATTTTCACGATTTTGAAGGTAGCTGAGATCGTCTGGAGGGAAAATTACTGCGGAGAAACATGCTCATGAAAACTGCTTTTTTATGGATTTATTCATCTTTTCAAAAAAAGGTAAGACCACGACAAGAAAGATCAAGATTTGATTTATCTAATACCACAAAAATTGCGGAATCGGTTTTTGTAGTGTTTTCTCATGTTTTGAGATGTCAATATATTTTGTATGGCTCATTACACAGAACGTCATTTTTTAGACATTCCTCATTTCGATAGAGCAGGTCACATATGTGTACTCAAAAGACAATGAACAGACTAACACTAATTAGTAGTTATTTTTGCACCAGCTGTGATTCACATGGAATGGAAGCCAAGTGTTTGTCTGAACCAAAACAATCAAATGTAAGAACAAATAAAGTACAAGTTACTGAGCAAAGTGGAGGATATTTCTTGAGAAACAAAAAAGGGAGACAAACTGTTAACAATGCAAAAGACACTGCTGAAAAATCAGAGTGTACCGGGCATGTGAACGAAGAATCAAAATGTGCTAATGGTGCTAAACAATATTCTCCCCAAATGTGCAGAACAAAGAAGAGATCAGTGCCTCCTCATGAAGAAGTGAAAGAAAAGAAAATGAAGAAAGATGTAAAGTTGAAAGAGACCGAGACTTTTGTTGTACAAGGACATTTCCATCAAGGTAATTTAAAATTCGGTGTAAATAGTGGAAAACAATGTGTTGCAAACAGCTTGTGTGCAATGATGTACAATCATGTTAAAAAACTCAAGCAATGGACAAGTCAGGACATGGATTTGATATTAAATACTGGTAATGAATTGTATGGTCATTTTTCAAACAGTTCCACATTGAACAATGATTATTTATTTATTAATGAAATGCCAACAGATTTACTTGTACAGTATTCAACAAAAGCTTCAATATGGTATTTCATGAATCAGTATGTGGTGTATTTGAAGATGATGGTAATTTTTCAGAATTCAATATGATGCCATTGAACAGAGCTCTTGAAGAGACATTAAAGAAGTATAACAGTTGTTTCATTTGCTTTAATGGAAATACATTTGGTATCATTGCTCAAGATAAAATGTAATATATTTTTGATTCACATTCCAGAAATTGTAATGGCCATCAAATCAGTGAAGGAAGTAGTCTGATGAAATGTGCAACAACTTGGCAAGATGTACACAGGTACTGTGTTGGCAAATTCAATGAATTTACATAATGAAGAACAATTTGAAATTACAGGAGCGACCATGTGCAAAGATGTTGATTCTAGTGAATGCCTCCCTGTTACTAGTAAAGATGTTGAAGAGAAACAAAGTGTGATTGAGAGAAATAGTTTAAACAAAGATGAAGTAATAGAAGAACTCAATGAAATGTCAGATAAAGAAGGTGATCTTAAAGATAACAAGAGACAATCACATGTTAAATTTTCAAAAGATAATGAATGTGGAGGCAAAGATGAAGTTGAAACAATGTCGGTATCCAAAGCAGTGAGTTTTAACTTTACCCCACTAACTTATGGACATAAGATGTTATTATGCAAGTCACTTGGAATTGACAAAGTATATCTGCAGACTTTTATTTCTGAGGAATGTGAGAGCATGGGCCATCCTGAGCGTTTAAGAAATATTCAAAGTAATGAAAATTGGGTTTTTTTTAGAGCTATTTCATTTGCAGTTTCTGGTAGTGAACGTAATCATATGCGACTAAGATTAGCAACTGTCAATCACTTGTTGAAATTTGCCAATCAATACAATACCTATTTACGTGAAGGATTCAATAATGTTGAAGAATATGTTCAAAGGCAAAGAATGCTGTTCTGGAATCTGGGCTACAGAAGTAGAGATCATGGCTGTTGCACACATGCTTGGAATCGACGTATACATTTCATGATGGTTGGTACATATTCTCAGGAAAGATGACAGATATTGGTTCTGTAATGTCAGAAGCAGGAATCTATCTAATTCACACTCATGGTGTACATTATGATGTTGTGTTGTCAGTGCACAGGTCAGTTTGTTTAGAAGATAACAATGATGGGCTTGTACTTGATCGCAAGACATCTGATGCTTGTCATACAAGCAATATACAAAGTGAATTGGATCAGAATGTTAATGAGGATAGTTTGATCAACACCAAATATGCTGGAGAGTCTAATGATTCAGATTGTATTGAAAAAGTAGATGATAGAAGTGACACAAATAAACATGAGAAGGCATCTAAGGGCAAGAAACGCATGTATAAAGTCAGTGCTGCAATGAGAAGAAAGCTGGACAGAGAAAGGAAACGAATTAAATCTACTGAGGATAAGAAAAAGAAAGATGAGCTAATTCGACAAATGGAAAAAAGTACAAATAATGAACAGATTGAAGTAGTGAATGGAACTAAGAAACATGACATCAGCAACATGAAATACCATGCAAATACTGTTTATGAGGCAAAGAAAGTTGCTTCTGTTAAAACTAAATATAATGAAAATTCAGCTTGTAGAGAACATAAAAGGAGTGAAATGAAAACTAAATATGAAAATCCAGTTTGTAGAGAACGTAAAAAGAGTGAATTGAAAACTAAATATCATGCAAATCCAGTTTGTAGAGAACGTAAAAAGAGTGAAATGAAAACTAAATATAATGAAAATGCAGCTTGTAGAGAACTTAAAAAAAGTAAAATGAAAATCAAATACCATGAAAATCCAGTTTGTAAAAAAAGAAAGGTAAATGCAAGCAAAATGGACTATGAAAGAAATAAAAACATTGTAAAAGAGGCCAGAAGGAAGAGATATAGTGAAAGTAGTTGTTACAAACAGCAAAAGAAGGCTAATTATAGATCAAAGTATTATAATAATACAAACTACAGACTGAATAAAATTGCTGATGTGAAAAAAAGAACATTTGAATTCTAACTACAAGAGTAAATTAATTAAAGGGTTTAAACAGAAATATGACAGCAATGCACAATTTAGAATAAACTTTGTTAATAGAATGAAGAATATGTATCGTACAAATTCACGATATAAACACAAAGTCATTAATGGCATAAGAAAAAGTATTATGGTAATTTCAGTTACAAACAAAAGTTGATTAATGGCATCAAAGGAAAGTACCATGGTAGTCCAATATACAGACAGAAGGTGATCAGTGCAATGAAAGAAAAATACCATGGTTCTAAGGGTTACAAAGAGAAAGTCAAACATAACAATTTGAAACAGAAACTATCAAGGAAGCAAAGAAGACACTGTGAACAATGTAATTCTTGATTTCAAGAGCAAGATGACCAATGGACCTGATTATATTTGCGCTGTTTGTCACAAGCTGCTTTTTCAAAGCCAAGTTTTAAAATGTATTAAGGAGAACTACAATAAGTTTTCAGTATACATAACAGACGAAAGTACATAAAAGTAACGACCAATGTAATGTTGAAGAATGTGGTTTGTGTAAATCAAGATCATCTCTATGGATTTGCTATACTTGTCATAGAAAACTGATCAAGAATAAAATACCAGCAGAGGCAAGTTTGAATAAGTTAACTTTGTCAGAAATTCCTCCAGAATTAGACAGGCTGAATACATTAGAACAACATCTAATTTCTAAGAATATTACGTTCATGAAAATTGTTAATCTTCCAAAAGGTGGTCAGAATGGAATAGTGGGACCATGTGTTTGTGTACCAGCAATCATTGAGAAATCAGTACCGTCATTGCCAAGGAGCGCAGAAAATGAATTAATACGAATCAAGTTGAAGCGTAAATTGTCATATAAAGGATATTATGAGTAGACATATGTGATAAAGGAACACGTTGAAGAAGCCTTGTATTATTTAAAGGAGAACAATAAATGGTATAAGACATTAGAATTGAACATGATTGGATTAATCCTGTGCCTGAAGACCAAATTCAAGACAAGTGTGACATTGAAGAAGAAAAAGAAGACGATTGTAATAGTGATGAGGTTACTGATGAGGAAAGGTTATGTGGTGTGAAGCTTGATAGTTGCATGCAGCCAGCTGACATTGGGCAGGAAATATTGGATCAGTATTTTGATGATGTTTTTTGTGTAGCTCCATGTGAAGGCAATAATCCAGTAAGAGTTTTGATGGAAGAATATAATGAAGCTGAATGCTTTCCTACATTATTTCCAAAAGGCAGTCCGATATTCAGTGGTAAACGTGATGTTAAGTTAACTCTTTGTAGATATCTGCACAATTGGTTAATGAATGTGGACAACAGATTTGCAAAAAATACAGACTACATTTTTTATGCCAAGTATTTGTCTGAGATTGCACAATTGTTGTCATGTGTATCTAAAGCCCTTCGTAAAGGGTCTGTGAAAAGTCAAGATGGACACAATTTAACTGCATCAATGCTGAATGACAAGGACAAGTTGAGGAATATGTTGAAATCTGACAGTGGTTAAAAGTTCTTAAAACCAATAAGAGGTACTCCACCATACTGGCAATCTGCTCATAAAGATGTCTTAGCAATGATTAGACAACTTGGTAAACCAACATGGTTCTGTTCATTTTCTGCTGCTGATATGAGATGGCCTGAAGTCATAAATACTATACTGAAACAGCAAGGAGATCCAAGGACGATAGAGGAGTTGGATTGGAATGATAAATGTATGATATTGAAGAGTAATCCTGTCACTGTGGCTAGAATGTTTGATAGAAAATTTCATTTCTTTTTGAAAGAGGTAATTATGTCAGAAGCTAATCCTATTGGGAAGGTCAAGGACTACTTTTACAGAGTTGAGTTCCAAATGAGAGGTTCACCTCACCCTCACTGTTTATTCTGGATTGAAAACGCACCCAAACTAACTGAAAATTCTGATGAAGAAGTTGTCAAATTTGTTGATAAGTACATTTCTTGTAAATTTACCAACAAAAGAAGATGATGAACTGAATGAAATCATATCAAATGTTCAAATACATAGCAGAAGACATTCCAAAAGCTGCAAGAAAAAGGGAACAGAGTGTACATTTATCTTTGCCTGAAACACATGAATCTGTTAGAAGTGTAGTTAGTATGGATAAGGCAAAGGAAATATTGAAAGCTGTCCGTAAAGCACTTGTAAATGAAGAACAGACACACAAGTCAGTCCATGAAATGTTTAAAGATCTTGGTATAACTCAACTAGATTTTGAAAAAGCAAACAAACTTATGAGTAAGAAAGCCAGCATTGTCTTGAAACGTAATCCTCAGGATGCATGGGTGAACCAATATAATCCAGACTTATCACGAGCATGGAATGCAAATCTAGACATTCAATATATTACAGATGTCTTTGGAGCTGTGGGATATGTTGCATCATATTATTATGTCAAAAGCTGAACGTGAGATGGGATTATTGCTTAGTCAAGCTCAAAGTGAAGGGTTACATGGTGATGCAAAGGAAAGCATGAAAACTATAGGACAAGTGTATTTACAAAATAGGGAAGTTTCAGCACAAGAGGCATGTTTCCGAGTATGCAATTTGAGGTTAAAAGAAGGATCCAGAAAAGTTGAATTTGTCCCACGAGGAGAGAACCCTGTCAGAATGAGTTTGCCACTCAGATTGATTCAGAATAAATCAGATGATGACGATGAGAATGTATGGATGGTCAGTAGATTAGATAGATATAAAGCAAGGCCGAATACGAAGGAATTTGATATAGTGTTTAGCTACATTTTGTTCAGAATATAGAGTCCTATCAAGCACAGAAGCATTAAAGGTTCACAGTGGTAGAACATATGAACATGTCTATCAATTACAGAATGGTTTAGGATATGTCCAGAAGTGTACTAGAACAAATGGTGCAGTTATTAAATATCCAAGATTTAGTGTCATGAAATGCCCAGAGAAATATTATCACAGTATTTTGCAGCTTTTCTTGCCACATCGTGTTGATATTCATTTAAACCTCCACAATTTGAAACATTTGAAGATTTTTATCAGAGTGGTAGTGTCAACTTAGATGGATATAACATTGTATTTGTCAAGGTTGTTGTAGATGGTAATCGACAGAAATTTGAAGTAAACATTGAGTCAATGGATGAAGCTGAAGAGTATTTGGCGAAGTTTGGACCTCAAGAAGATGCATGGGCATTGATCTGTCCAGAAACTGAAGCACAAAGACATGAATGTAGAGATGAAATGAATCAAGTTGTAGAGGAGAATGAAGATGAGTGTCCTATTCCTGACTTGCAATCAGAAAAGAAAGAAGAGAGAAGCTATTGTATTGAATATCACCAGGCCAAAATCCCAAGACATGAAGCACAAACCTTAATGAGGTCATTGAATGCCAAGCAGAGTCAAGTATTCTATAAGATTAGGCAATGGTGTCTTGATAAAGTCAGTGGCAAGAATCCTGACCAATTTCATATGTTCATTACAGGAGGAGCTGGTACAGGGAAATCTCACTTGATTAAATGTATTTATAATGAAACTGTACGTTTGCTTGGTAGAATTAATCCAAACCCAGATGATGTATCAGTAATTTTAACGGCACCCACAGGAGTTGCAGCCTTTAATATCAATGGACTTACAATACATAGTGCTTTGTCAATTACAACTGATATGTCCCTACCATATAGACCTCTTGGTGAAGAGGAAATTAGTACCTTACGCAACAAGTTGAATTAAATGAAATTATGAGACAAAAAGGAGATGTTAAATTCACAGAGCTTTTAAATGATTTGAGAGTAAAAACAAAGGACGACAGTTTGACTGAAGCAGACAGAGTTGTACTTATTCATTGTGAAACAGGAGAGGATGTAGAAGATGCTCTGCACATCTATCCTACAAATAAACAGGTTGATAAATGTAATCTCAAAAGAATACAAGAGAAATGTTCAGAATTTGTACAAATTGAAGCTGATTACCAAAGAGATGGAACTGGTTAGATGAAACAAGGAGACAAACCTTTGTAAAACAGTGTGCTCATGTTCTTTATGTAAATCTTTAGTCCTTGGTGTTGGTGCATGAGTGATGTTGACCAAAAATATAGATGTATCTGATGGACTTGTAAATGGAGCATTTGGAACAGTTAGTGGCATAGAGATGTTACCTGATCAATCTGGACCTAAGTGTATCAATGTAACATTTGATAAGACTGATAAGACTGTGGGGTCTAAACTAAGAAGACTCTCAGCAACACCTCATGATCATAACTCTGTTGCAATTGAGATACAGGAAGAGCACATTGGGAAGACATGTATTCGTGAACAATTTCCACTGAAACTAGCCTGGGCATGCACTGCACACAAAGTATAAGGTATGACAATGAATAAAGCTGTAGTGTGTCTTGAACGAACATATTCTGCAGGTCAGGCATATGTGAGTTTGAGTCGTGTGACATCCATAAAGGGTCTTGTTATTGAAGGGTTTGATGAGAAGTTGATACATAGTGATAAATCAGTAGCAGAAGCTCTAAAGACAATGCCTGTAGTGAGTGGACTAGATGAATTAGACAACAGAGATAATCAACCAGAGAATGTTTCACATACAACTATTATGTTGCATAATGTACAGGGCTTGTTGGCACATTTTCAGGATTTGAAATGTCAAAGAGAAATGATGGATTCAGATTTTATTTGTCTAACAGAAACATGGATTGAGGCTGATCAGATAATTAGTGTTAATTTGGATGAATTTAAATGTTACCATCAAATGAGAATTTGTTCATAATAATGACAGTATGAAAAGACTACAGCAGCAAAGTCATGGAGGAGTTGCAGTGTATGGCAAGAGAGATAAACAATTCAGTCGTTTAAACCTTGGGGTACTCAATTTATAATATCTTGCTTTTCACATGATAGCACAAGTTTCAGTTGTAATTGTTCTCATTTATCGACCTCCTTCTTACAATATACAAAACTTCATTGATAATCTTTTAAAATTGCTGACTAAAATTCATAGAATTAGTAATAAATGTATAGTGATGGGAGATTTTAATGAGAATATTTTTGATGATCATTCACATTGAGAAAGTAATGATAGCACAAGGATACAAGCAATATGTAACAGATTCAACAACAGAGAATGGTACATTGATTGATCATGTATATGTCAGAGGCTTGGAGAATATTAAGACTATTGTTAGACCTCTTTATTGCAGTTACCATGAAGCTATTAAGATTGATTTTTCAAAAATATAACTGTATTTGGTTTATCCTACAATATCAAACTCATTCAACTATGCTATATTTTTTGTACATAAATGTGAAATTTGTGGGTATATATATCTTAGTTATTATATAGATCATTACTGTTAATTAAGGACTAAAAACAAATAGTATTTTTAATATAACCGACCAAAAATTTATATTATGTAGGTCAGTATTTTATTAAAGAAGGCAAAAAAAGGGGGGAAAAACAAAGAAAATGTAAGACAAAACAAGACAACCCAAAACTAAGAACAGAAAAATAAGAAAAAACATACAAAGAAGTTTGAACTGAATTAAAATAAATCATAGAATAGTCACACTACTTCCTATCAGGAGTTTCTTTGGCATTTTTTTATGAATTATATGTTAACAACAATATTTTTCAATATTTTATGTACATTGTGCATATTTGTGCCACCGAAGTCATAAATCCCTTTTTATTAAAAAAAAGTTTTTAACTGAGATGAATTTAAATTATTCTTAAAAAACATTGATAACCCAAAAGATTTATGGTGTACAAAGATTGTGCCACTAAACAAATGAAGTGGGGGGGGGGGGGGGGGGTGGCAGGAATGGGGGCGGGTTAAGGCAGTTACTATACATGCAGAGTACTTTTTGTTCGAAACTATGCCCAAGTGGAGAATACAGTTTACATATTTAGTGTAAACATGACTCACTTCGCATGGCAGTTTTATTATGTTTCATAGGATTTTTATGATTTGGAAATGAAGACAAGGCAAACTGCTTGCTTTATTATTTATAAATGATTAACATGTACTGTCACAAAGATTCCTTTAAAAAAATCAATGAAATTTTATTTTTAATTATGTTTTAATAAACTTACAATGTACACTTTGTTACGTGTTCACCTACATTCAACCTGCTTACATGTTTGCTAAAAATCGGTAGTACCAAACATTTTTCTCTCCAATAGGTGAGTTCCTTTACAAACACAAAAAATGTTTGAAAAATGCTAGTCCCAAGTTTTGGCCAAATTTACTCCAAAAGTTATGTTTACAATTTGTAAAACTACTTTCTGTAGATTCACAAAAGTTATAACGTTTCATTTAATTAACGGTATTGAACAAACAAATCTGCCAATGATATACAGTAGTTAATTAAAAAACTGAAAAAGGATTCTTGTCATAATCACAACAATATGTAATGGCATTAGTTATGTACAAACTATTCTGTATGTTGTAACATGTATTGTACATCACCATGGCAAATGCAAAACTGTTGGTATATTTTATCTGTGAAAATTTGCACAGAGAAAGCATCTTTAAAAAGTATTTTTTTATAAAAATGACGTTTTGCAGCTTCTACTAATAAATTGTGTGATACACCAAAAAACACTGTAGATGTGATGAATATTTTATATTTGTATTAATATAAATACATGCAATATTAGGCTAAAGGTGGCATGTAAATATTCTTTAATTATGATACCGGTATATTTTGCCTGGCTACTGAATACACATTTAAAAGACTTTCTTTGCATATAATGTAATATATAATGTATGTATGAATATTGTGGGTACATGAGCAAGGAAGTCTCTAAACACACAAAGGCTCATTACATGAGTATATAAACAAAACTAAAGCATGAAAACATGCAAGTGGATTGAATAATTATGTCACACTTGATGATTGCATTATGAAGATACAGTGTAAAGGAGCAGATGGACCAGCAACCAACATTTAGTGAATGCAACATTAAGTCTTTACTTCAATTTGAAGTCTCCTGCAGTAAGGACCTTATGGAAGTTTGTTCTTCAAACAGATTATTTCCACTCTTGGTCAGCAAAGTGCAACTACCCCACAGTTCATGTGATGACGTTTACATGTTTGTATACTACATGTATTTCAGTGGAGGAGTGCAACTGGAATTGATGATAAATGAAATTTACAGTAAGTATATATGCAAATGAACGTCACTAAAAGTGTTTACAATTTTGTGTGGTTTTTCTTTTTTCCATTTCCTTTTGTGTGATGATCTTCACACAAAATATTAATGTACGTATTTTTATCTGTTATTCAGGATTGCTCTTCTTGGTGAGAACTGCTCATAGATGCAAAATGTGGACATCCACTACATGGATAAAATGCATGTAGAGTATTTCATTGTGGAAGAGTGATGTCATCAGGTACATTATATAATCAGCTTTTTTTCTTCCCAATCTGCTGTCACTTTTTGAACCATTACTATGCTATTTAAATGTATAGATACAAATTTTTAGTACGGGTTTGCAATACACATGCTGAAATATTCACAAAATCCAAAAGGTACATGTCATGTACAGTAATTGTAGTTGTAGCCAGTTGGAACAGTTTAGTTTAGTTAGCCAGTTTTTTTCTTATTAGCCTTCCAGACCATTGTACACTAAACTAGTTTTTCACAGTTTTTCACAAGTACATTTGAAACTTCAAACTCATCATTGGATATTCATCAACCAGTTAATGGGCCAGCCCAGTTGTACTCCTCTCAGTACATTTGAAACTCCAAACTCATCATTGGATATTCATCAACCAGTTAGTCCTGTAGTGAATGAGCCAGCCCAGTAGCACTCTACTAATACAATTGAAACTTCAAACTCATCATTGGATATTCATCAACCAGTTAGTCCTGTAGTGAATGAGCCAGCCCAGTTGCACTCCTCTAAGTACATTTGAAACTTCAAACTCATCATTGGATATTCACCAACCAGTTAGTCCTGTAGTGAATGGGCCAGCCCAGTTGTAATCCTCTAAGTACATTTGAAACTTCAAACTCATCATTGGATATTCATCAACCAATTAATCCTGTAGTGAATGAGCCAGCCCAGTTGCACTCCTCTAAGTACATTTGAAACTTCAAACTCATCATTGGATATTCATCAACCAGTTAATCCTGCAGTGAATGGGCCAGCCCAGTTGTACCCAATACTTCATTAGTGAGCTCAAAGTATGAACCGGCTTTTTTTAAAATTATAAACAAATGTCAGTCACTAGGATCACCATCCCTCTGTGTAGTTGCAATTGTTTTGTTTTTTGGATGGTACATGTATATTCTGTATTATATTGTATTGTATTTGTATTGTATTTTATTTTATTCCAACCTGGAACAAACCCCGTAACCCTGGGGAGGGTAACAACAAAAGATATTCATTCAATAGTGTGAGTCGTGTTTGGGAAGAAACAAATGTTAGTATAGAACAAAATAGTTAACTAAGTCTGGTCATACATTTTGGTTTTCTTTTAACACAGTAAATAAAAATATATACTTAGAAACGCAATTAATAATAGCTTCATCAGAATGGTCCATCAAAAAATTAAATCTATCTTCCCTAGATAATAAATCAAAACGATTATTTTCATCACGAATATTTTCTAACAGTATTTCTAAGGTCATTATAAAGCGGGCAATCTAACAAGAAATGAATTTCATTCTCGACATCAAGGCGGCAGTGTTGGCAGATTCTCTGGCTTGAATCTAAACCAATGTATCTTCCTATTTCAACGTAAAGCTTGTGTGAAGAGCATCGGAATCGGGCCAATGAGTGGTGATAAGAGGTTTTCCTAACACAATGTAAATACAACTCAAATTCAAAAGTATTCTCAAATGTACGATACGTCCTAAGTTTATTTTTGTGATTAGGATTTATTCTAGAGTCGTTTTGTAATCTACTCAACCAGTTTGAGATGAACACATTACGTAATTGCTGGACAAATGAATTAAGAACATTCCTTTGATTGGAAGGCCCAGAAATGTTACATGGCACATTCCAAAAAATTGAATCAAAGTATTCACTGAGCCTAAGAAATAAGGATGATTTACGCTTAAGACCCATGCTTTGATCCTCCTTAAAGGCATTATACAAAATAGAATCCACGGGTTTATCACTCAATTTAAACCAAAAATTGAGCATATATTTACATTGATCTATGTACAAAGGAAAGCGCCCTAATTCACCGCGGACAGCATCATTGGATGTACGCCTATTAACATTTAAAATAAACCTTAACCAAGTCAAATGAAAAGATTCAATCTGGTCCATTGCATTCTTCCATGTAACTGCTGAACAATATGTAAGGATGGGTTTCAATAAAGAATCAAAAGTGTTCAAAAGCAGATTAGGTGCAAGATCATTCCCGACATACCTGCGCACAGCAAATGCAGCTTTAGAAGCTTTATCGAGAAGATTTTTGGTGTTTAATTTAAAAGAGCCAGATGATTGAAAAATAATACCCAAATATGTATAGAACGCCACACTTCCAATTTCTTCTTGGTTAATATTAAAGTTACCAGTGGGCATATCTCGACACTTTGGTAAATCACTGTTAAAAATAATAATTTTAGTTTTGTGAGTGTTAACAACAAGTCTCCATTTATTACAAAAGTGCTCTAGTCTTTTGAGTTGTAGTTGCAAACCCTCTTGTGAATCAGATAAAATAATCATGTCATCTGCATACAATGAAGAATTCATTTTTCGTGTACCCAGTTCTACACCTTGGAAAGGTGCTCGACCGAGCTCTATCTCCAGGTCATTTAAAAACAAAGAGAAAAGAATTGGGCTTAAAACTGCACCCTGTTGAACACCTAAATTACAAGGAAATAAATTTGTAACACCATGCGTCAGCTTAACGCAGCCATTTACCGAACTATACATACTTTTCAAAATGTTCAAACATTTAGTGCTAATACCATAATTCCTTAACTTAAACCACAAAAGGGAACGGTCTACATAATCAAAAGCTTTCTTAAAGTCAACGAAAAAAGCGAACAATTGTTTCTTTTCCATGCGAAATTTCTGAACTGCAGTATTTAAAACAAAGACATTGTCCATGGTGCTATAACCTGCTTTAAAACCAGTTTGGTTATCCAATAAAAAACCGTCAGCCCATTGGGTCAACCTATTTCTAAAAACTGTTTGAAACAATTTACCCAAAGAGCTAAGTAAGGTAATTCCCCTGTAATTTCCGGGATCACTTCGTGTCCCTATCTTATGGATAGGACAAATGAGACCATCAGACCATGACGTCGGGACTTGCTCTGTTTTCCAAATAAAATTAAATAATTTGGTTATTGGTTCACACAGATAGAAACTAGCAGAAGAGATCATTTCTGTTCTAATTCCATCTTTGCCAGGCTGT
Organism: Marthasterias glacialis; assembly: GCA_911728455.2. Taxonomy (NCBI): domain Eukaryota; kingdom Metazoa; phylum Echinodermata; class Asteroidea; order Forcipulatida; family Asteriidae; genus Marthasterias; species Marthasterias glacialis. The sequence continues at coordinate 28,216,449 of OU452220.1, read as the reverse complement.
TTGTTATGTTTCATGGTTTTAATATAAGCCTTTTCCACCTCGGTCTTTGTAACTGGACAATCAAGTAACTCTAAATTCAGTACCCATATTATCCATGGTCTCATCATTTGTAACAGACAAATAAAAATCTTTATCAAAAAAACGAAATTAGTGGTAGGATTGCATAAATTAGAAAAATAATTATACCAGTCATCAGGATTAACCTCATCTGAACTGTTTTGCACATTCTTGTTATTTGTTAAGTCCTTGAGTTTTTTCCAGAATAACCTCTTTGCAAAACGTTTCAAGCTCACCGATTTCCACCTTTTTAAATTGACGTTTTCTCGCTCTAATAGTACGTTTGTAACACTTCTTTTGTCTGCAGTACAAACCTTGGAGGGCTTTACAAGTACTCTGCATTACTTTTCTTAGCTGAGCACAATCATTATCAAACCATTGGCATCTTTTCTTGTGGTACCTTTGAGGGCGCCCTTGACATTTAGTTCTAAAACGGGTTTTTTTATGGAGCACCCTATCAGCAGCTGTATAAATAATATCGTGAAAACTGTTTAACACATCATCAACACTGCAGTCGTCCAAGTTTTTATCACTAAAAATAGCCAATTTTTCTTGGAAGTCAGGAGAATTATATTCATATGTATATGCATTAATATACTCTCTAGACCATTTATAATGAGGGGTATTTAAACTCTGAATATTTTGACCTTTCAGGCTGTTATCAGAAACTATATTTGTATTATCAAACGATGTTTTGAGTGTGACTTCTAATAAGCAATGATCTGAAAATGGATTCAGTGGAGTGACATCAAACTTAAGGATCTCTTTATTAGAGAGCATTTTTTCAGAGGCAACTGCATAATCAACCACACTACATCCAACTGTGCTGTCTTTACCGGGTTAATAACAAGTCATGTTACTGTAGGGATTTGAACATTTATAAATATAGTGGCGGGAGTTTGTTCACCGGATCTTAGTTATTGATAGTGTAAGTCCGCTGCAAAGTAGTCCAGTTGGATGTAGTGTTTTGTCTTTCAAACACTTTGTCAAATTCCTTTATTTAATTAAACAGGCTGTTTGATTGTACTTTTAATATTTAGAATAATAGCATTTTCACCAGTTGTCGCTAAACTTATTTCACATGTCATTATTTTATTGTGGGTGGCGTATGTATATAAATGGAAGTTTGGGAAAGTCGCCCGAGGCCGATTTGTGCTCCGTTGAGTCGGATGGGGAGACGTAGCGTATGTGAAGGCGGGAAGATAGAACGTCAATTTTTAGATCACCTTCTCTCCCAGAAACAAATAACTTGTGTGACCTATTTTGCGGCTTAAACACTGCAATACCTTTCTGTTTTGAGACAGCTGAGCTAAGGACTCTAGCCAGGGATTAGTTGAGACGTGGTTTCCCACCAACATTTTGTTTGGTGTTGGGTGAGTCCTTCACTTCTATGTTGTATTTTATAAGACAGGCATTAATTTGCTTATATCATTGTATTCATTTACAAACTCAGGAAATGTTAGGTTGTAAACTTTGTTGTACAACTCTGTTTTTATTTATTAGGGATATAAAACACCAATATTGAGGACATACATAAGTATTGTGAAGGTTCTAGAATAAACAACCAACAAGAGAAGCAAGGTCATACATCAGAGTCCCCTTGATGATTGGTTATTCCCAGGTCCCCTTACCAGGACAGAGAAATCTTCCGAACCGGTGACGAGCCACCTTACTCACCACCCCGAGGTGCCGCCCCTTCTAGCGGCCACCTTACTACAAGTGGCGTCGTAGACAGGATTTGGGATTGATAGATATTTACTTTTTTAATGTGTGTATAGTCCCCAACATCTTACATTAAATACAAGAATTTGAAATTTGTTTTTCAATGAGACGTGGTTGCCTTGGCACAGTTAAATTCATACCACAAGTACTATTTATAGCAGTGAGCAGATTCTTAAAATAGACCGCTATACATTGTAGCAATATTGTATCGAATTGATACATTGCGGTTAGCTGTTCTGGTTGTTGTTTTGAATAGGATATGATAAGTAACCATTATTTTTAGAATTCTAGAGTTGACGATAAGGTGGGTTGTAAAGTATTAGCTTAAAGTGGCAGTCTGTGAGTGTTCATGTAGCCACATATGTAGGCCTACCGACTGATTCTTGATCAGTTTATGACCGAGACGTTTTGTTAAGTGAAGTGTGTAGTGGAGGTTTTCAATTTCTTTCTGGTAATACCAACCCAATTAAAGCACAATGGCGACTGCTGAAGACCTTGCTGAGGTCATCAAACAAAATAGTAAGGCATATGAAACCCTGTCTGGTACATTCCAAAACTTGAGGTACCAGAGGTCTTCGACCATCAAGTTATCAAAGTTTTATGGGACTCCAAAAAAGTCCGGAGATCCCACTCTTAAAGAGTGGATAGAAGACCTCAATTCATACGCTAGGCAACTTGGTCTGTCTAAAGAGGAAAAAGTAAATGTTGCCATTGACCACTTGGGTGGAATTGCCAAGGAAGAAATCTTATGTTGTCCCAAAACAGAAAAGGACGAAATAGGAAAACTTGTGTCGCTTTTGCGGAAACGATTCGGATCGCCTGAGACAGTACAAACCCTGAATTGTGCCTTTTACACAAGAAATCAGTTAGAAAACGAGAAACTTGCCGATTTCAGTCGAGCTCTGATAAGGTTGTACGATCGCATGGAGTCGGCATCAACAGATAAGGGCGAGAAAGCTGCATTGGCACAACTTAAGCAGGGTGCCCTTAGAGAGCAATTTGTTCGGGGTGCGAGGGATACTGCGATAAAAAGAGAACTGCGCAAGCTGGCTCACGATGAGCCAGATCTGTCCTTTATTGATTTTAGGGAACTAGCTCTAAAAATAATGCGAGATGTGGATGACTGCCAGAGCGAAAAATCTCGTGACACAGAATTTTCTTTAATACCGGAAACCCCCACTGCAATAATTGTGGACAAAGTGGCTGCTAACTCTCGTAGCACTGATAATGCGCAACTTACCGGGCTTATGGAGCGCCTATTGCAGCAACAAGCGGAAACAAATAAGAGCATTGAGAAGCTAACTGAAGCTGTCATTAAGCTTACACCTAGTACACCTGCGGATGGTAATGGCTATCGAAGGTATTTCCGGAAGTGCAGCTATTGTGGGAAAATGGGTCATAGCGCCGAATCATGTTGGTCAAAGAAAGCTGCTGAGCGAGCCCAGGTTAGTACAGAGGTGAATAAGACACCTCCGTCTCGTGCCAATGGTGATGTAGGTCAAGTCGAAGTATCGGGAAACGCGACACCTCCGTCGTAGAGGGCGTTTCGCCGGAGGGGTTTAATGCATTTGAAAAGCCCATTGTCCAAGACCAAATATAAATAGAGCGATGAATGCCATGGATAAGAAAAGACTTCTGTCAAAAAGCCCCATAGTGAAAGTAGTTATAGCTGGTGTTGCAGCAAATTGTGTACTAGATACGGGAGCGGAGACTTCCCTAATTTCGTGGAAATTTTATCGTGATAACTTACAGAAGCAAATTGGTTCTTTGGATGAGGTGGGCAAGTTTATCAGATTGCTTGGAGCTAACGGACTGGAAGTTCCAGTTGAAGGTTTTTTAGAGACAACTCTAGAGATATTTGGACAAAAATTTAAGGCTAGTTTTCTAGTGGCTGATAGGAACACTCCTAATACGCCTAGTCAAAGGCCAGATGTGTGTATAGTGATTTTGGGTTGTAACGTGTTGAAACTAGTTGCATCGAATGCAAAGTGTATGGCGTGTAGTAAAGGAGATGCCGATTGGGATTTGGCACTCCGATGGTTTGGGACCATAGAGTCTTCTACTCCTGATAATGTAGTAAATAGTAACAAACCTGTTGTTGACGTGGTGGCATGCGAGGAGAAAATTATCCCTCCAGAGTCTGTGGGGGTTATCAACTGCAAATTGGATGGCCTTGCAAGTGAATTTTGTGAGAAGTTAGTTTTGATAAAGTCACGCCCTTCATGTGTGTATGAGGGTAACGCTAGTGAAACGCGAGCAAAAGGTTCGTGTGATATACAGACCTCGGGTCAGATTATTGAAGGCATCCAACAGACAGACGCGTCTGCGTTTCCTTTGTATGTTGTGAATACAAATCCCATGGCATTACGTATAACAACTAGTATGGAAGTAGCGGTTGCTACTTCAGTGGAACTTTCTGATCAGGTTGACGTAAGTTTGTGTGATGACGTATTGAATGTGTCGGTTCACCGAGTTGCATTGGTTGAGCCAGAGATTGATGGTGACATTAATTGTGGAGTTAATAAAGACTCTCACGATATCGATGAAGTTAATTGCAAATTGACTGACCAGCATAGGGAGAATTTTGTTTTCCCGGATGGGACAAGCTTTCGATTGCCTCCAGGGCTTAGTTTAGATGGTATTTGTGCTGCTGATGCAGTAAGGGCGGCAAGGTTAATAGAGGAACATGCAGATGTATTCTCGATGAGCCCATATGATTTGGGATATAATGATTCCATCCCTCATGAAATAATTCTAACTGATGACAAGGCTGTAAACCTTCCTTACCGTCGAGTTGTTCTAAGCCAAATGGCTGAGGTTAAAAAGTTGCTTCAGGACTTAAGTCATCAAGCCAGTATGCTAGCCCAATAGTACTAGTTCGGAAAAAAGATGGGAGGCTGCGTCTAGGTATCGATTACAGGTGCTTGAACAAAAAGACAGTTAAAGACGCCTTCCCCTTGCCAAAATCGAGGAGACACTCGAGGCAATGGGGGTGCTAAGCTGTTCTCTTCATTGGATTTGGCACATGGATATTTTCAGGTTGCGATGCATCCTGGGTCAATACGTAAGACTGCATTTAGAGTCCCATGGGGACTGTTTGAATTCCTTCGCCTTCCACAGGGACTCATAAATAGTCCAAGTACGTTCCAACGTATTATGGAAATGATTTTTGGCGATATGAATTTGTCTCAACTGGTATTGTATCTGGATGATGTACTTGTTTACTCAAGCACTTTTACTGAGCACTTGGATAGATTGGGTGAGGTTTTTGTGAGACTGAAACGTAATGGGTTGAAACTCAAAGGCTCCAAGTGTAGGTTGTTCCAAAGTTCAGTTTCTCATCTAGGTCATGTGGTAAGTGACAAAGGAGTGTCCGTAGACCCTGGGAAAGTGGAACGCATCAAGAACTGGCCAGCTCCCCAAAATTCTGATCAACTGAGATCATTTCTTGGTCTCGCGTCTTACTACAGGCGATATGTGAAGGGTTTTTCGAGAGTGGCTGCTCCATTACACGAATTGACCGCTAAGGCACTCCCAAAAGCAGGGAAGTGCCAATTTCAGTGGTCAACAGAGGCTAACGAGTTGTTTGTGTTTTTAAAGAATGCACTATGTGAATTGCCGGTTTTGGCATTTCCAAGGTTTGACCGAGATTTTACTTTTGAGGTGGACGCCTCTCTTAGGGGACTTGGAGCTTGTCTATCCCAGTTCAATGACGAAGGGGAGTTGCATCCAGTGGCTTATGCTAGTAGGGTCTAAGAGGCGCTGAGCGAAATTATGCGGATCTTTCGAGTTTTAAATTAGAGCTATTGGCCATGAAATGGGCAGTTTCTGAGAAATTTCGGGAGTATTTGCTTGGTAAACATACAGTGGTATGGAGGGATAACAATCCACTAGCGCATCTTCAGACCGCTAAGCTCGGGGCGACTGAGCAGCGCTGGGCAGCACAATTAGCACCATTTGATCTCGAAATAAAATACCGAAGTGGCAGATCAAATAAATGCGCTGACGCACTTAGTCGTTTACCAGTTACAGAGGAGCAGGTCGGTCTAAACATTGTAGAAGCTGTGGCTCAGTGTACAAATATCCCTACTGAGTTGCAGACCGCTCACAGCAAGCATAGCAAGTTGAACGATGGTCGAGAAGTTCGGACAGATACCAATTTCCAATGTGCAACACCTTCATTATTGCCATCCTATTCACATGCGGAATTGTCATCTACGCAAAAAGAGGACGATGCTCTAAAGGAAGTTTGGGACAGGTGGCAAAGCCGTTGGGAGCCAGGTCAAGTTGAACCCGAGAATTGTAGAGAAAGTCACCCTGAGGTAAAAGGTTGGCTTAAAGAATGGTCACGTATTGAGGAAAGGAATGGTGTACTATACAGATCTGTAGAAGAACCAGGTCTTGGGCGGGTGTGCCAGCTTTTGGTACCAAAGCGTCTACGTTTGTTTGTCGTTGAGGCTAGTCACGATCAGTGGGGCCATCAGGGTGTTGGACGGACCCTTTCATTTCTTAAAAGGCGCTGCTTTTGGCCAGGGATAACCGGGTTTGTCCGTGATCATGTACATAATTGTTTCCATTGCACAGCTTCAAAAGCACCAACCCCGACGGTTCGGCCGCCGATGAGACATTTGCTAGCATTCAAACCTCTTGAAAGTGTTGCGATAGATTTCCTGAAGCTTGATAGAGGACGAGGCAATTTTGAAGATGTCCTCGTAATGACCGATTCATTTACAAAGTTTGCGGTTGCCGTACCATGCAAGGACCAGACTGCGGAAACAGTGGCGCGTGTCCTGCGGGACAAGTGGTTCGCATGCTATGGCGTTCCAATGCAGATCCATTCGGATCGCGGTCGAAATTTCGAAAGTTGCCTAATCAGTGAGCTTTGTTGTCTGTATGGTATTCAAAAGACTCGTACCACCCCGTATCATGCTCAGGGAAACGGGCAGACAGAGCTCATTAAATCCCTTGACATTAAGAGTAGAAGTCAGTGGCCTCAGCTCCTGCCACATTTGCTTTTTATATACAATGCGACCCCGCATAGCATCACAGGCTACGCTCCCTACACGTTAATGTTTGGGCGAGAACCGACAGTGCCACTAGACCATCTGCTCAATAATACCCGGAAGGGCTGGGACAAAAATGCGGTATCTCAGCAAGCTGAACTTATCAATAAGACATATATGATTGCAAAAGATCGATTGATGAAGGCTGCTGATGCGAACAAAAAACTGTATGATAAGAGAGCGAATGCGGCTCCGTTGCCGGTTGGTAGTCTGGTACTATTGAAGCATTGCGCGTTTACAGAGCGGCACAAGCTTAAGGATAACTTCAGCAGTGAGCAGTACATCGTTGTTAAAGCAAATGACGAAAAGGATATTTATACTATCCGACCCAGGGATGGTGGCCAAGAGAAGTGGGTTAATAGAAAACTTCTTGTGTTGGACCCCAGAGGTCTAAATGTGAGACTAGGGCAGCCATTGCAAAACCTACCTACGGTCGATGAGGCGAGTGGTAATGATTCATGCGATAGTGAAACTGATTCCGATGATGAATTGGTAATTTCGTGTCCACCAGTTAAGAGCACGAACCAGACCACGCAAAGTCCGGTCGAGTCAGGAGTAACCAAAGAAAGTAAAGTGTCAGAGGTAAACGATGTTGTGTCCAAGGCCGCGAAAAGTACAGGGTTACGACGGTCCGAGCGGCTCCGACGTAAACGGTCGGGCAGTTGGTCCAATAATATCACTTAAACTTTTACAGTCGTTAGGCAAAGAGTGAAGTTTGAAGTTCTGTAAGGAGGATCTCTGCCGTGAGCAAAAGCAAGCGTATTGCCAACTGTAATGTCTATTTTTGCGCTCTGATCATTTATAATTTTGTTTCTGATGAAGTTCAGATAAAGCTAGTGTTGAATTTACGAACACTGAAGTATATTTTCATTTCTTGCATATTTAGATCTTTTGTTCCGGCTGGGGCCTTCGCTTTTGGGAACCAGAGGAATTCCGGGCGATTCCGGAGACTCAGCTCAAGCTGCCTCTGCTACCAACTCCGTCAGTCTCAGTGGGAGGAAAACAAAATAATTAAGAAAAACCTGCAGATTAACGTTTACTGTCAATATTGTTTTGGTCTCTAATTAGCTTATTTGTATATTTTCTTTAGGCTGTGGGGTTCACTTTTTTGGAACCAGAGGAATTTCGGCGGTGCCGAAGACTCAGCTCAAGCTGCCTCTGTTACCACCTTTGTGACTCCCAGTGAGAAGATATAAAACGATATATTAAATTTTACTGTTAATCATTATTGACAAGTTCGTTCTTTGTGTGTAGTAACTCATAAGTATAATGAGTGATAAGCAGAAGGTATTTTTGTTTGGCCACTCATTCCCAGCCAGACTTTTAAGGTTGTCCAGAGATAGATCTGAAAGTGTTGCGGAAACTATCAAGGTCTCTGACAATTATTCCATATATATAGAGGGACACCTTGGTCTTACCTATGACCGTATTTTTGCGAATGAAGCTCATTATTTTAGCAAGTTACGGTCTCGTAATTTTGATATCCTGTGTATAGACATGGGGACTAATGATTTATGTACTGTAGATGGTACTCCTCAATTAGTAGTATATAATACCATCAAGTTCCTCGAAAGCTTGCAAGAAAAGGGAGTCAAGCCGACGTATAATTATTGTTCTACTCTCGGTTATTCAGAGGTCAAGAATCACTCGGTCTGGCCAAGTTTCCAAAACGACGTTTAATAATCGAGTTAGGCGATATAATCCTTTATTAAGTAGGACACTAGGAATTCGCTTTCCAGAAGTAAGAATGTATAAATCAAAGAAAAATTGACAATGTAAAGTATCTGGTGGATGGATGTCACTTAAATGGAGATGGGATGACAAAAATTAATAAAGGATCGAGTGGTAGATAATCAAGTGGGATAAGTTAAGTAATGTTGCCTTTAAATTGTTATTATGTTCAAGATTTATTGTGTCAGTTTTTATGTATAAAACACTAAAGTTTCGTAATTTGACTAGACTTTAGTTAATGACTGTTTAAAATACATTTACGATTTATAGCTTCCTAACGAAATGATGTCGTTTGTTGTGATAGCTATCGTTTTTTACTTTTGGAGTTTATATATGTGAGTAATAGGAAAGTAGGATCGTCGAGGCGACAATCCTTTAAGCAGGGAACTTGTAGGGATTTGAACATTTATAAATATAGTTGTACGACTGCCCCTTTAATGCATGTACTGCTTCTCAATGTAGTGGCGGGAGTTTGTTCACCGGATCTTAGTTATTGATAGTGTAAGTCCGCCGCAAAGTAGTCCAGTTGGATGTAGTGTTTTGTCTTTCAAACACTTTGTCAAATTCCTTTATTTAATTAAACAGGCTGTACTTTTAATATTTAGAATAATAGCATTTTCACCAGTTGTCGCTAAACTTATTTCACATGTCATTATTTTATTGTGGGTGGCGTATGTATATAAATGGAAGTTTGGGAAAGTCGCCCGAGGCCGATTTGTGCTCCGTTGAGTCGGATGGGGAGACGTAGCGTATGTGAAGGCGGGAAGACAGAACGTCAATTTTTAGATCACCTTCTCTCCCAGAAACAAATAACTTGTGTGACCTATTTTGCGGCTTAAACACTGCAATACCTTTCTGTTTTGAGACAGCTGAGCTGAGGACTCTAGTCAGGGATTAGTTGAGACGTGGTTTCCCACCAACATTTTGTTTGGTGTTGGGTGAGTCCTTCACTTCTATGTTGTATTTTATAAGACAGGCATTTGCTTATATCATTGTATTCATTTACAAACTCAGAAAATGTTAGGTTGTAAACTTTGTTGTACAACTCTGTTTTTTTATTTATTAGGGATATAAAACACCAATATTGAGGACATACATAAGTATTGTGAAGGTTCTAGAATAAACAACCAACAAGAGAAGCAAGGTCATACATCAGTCCCCTTGATGATTGGTTATTCCCAGGTCCCCTTACCAGGACAGAGAAATCTTCCGAACCGGTGACGAGCCACCTTACTCACCACCCCGAGGTGCCGCCCCTTCTAGCGGCCACCTTACTACATTACCATCACAATCAATTAAAATTCTTCCATTTAAAATTCTCAGACCTGCAGAGATACACATATTGACTAAAAATTCGCCATATCTGTTTTTAATATTGTCACTGTTCTTTCATTTGATTTCAATATCTGTCACGTAGTTATCTGGTATTGGTACAACATTGTTATTATCACCTTGAAGCTGATCAAAGATGGCGTAGTCTAGTAAATCTCCAGTTCTTGCGTTAAAATCACCGCAAAGACGAACAAACCCCTTTGCTGAATAATGTTCAATTTGTTTTGTAAGCTCGTCAAAAATATTCAAGTTCATGTTGGCGTTCTGCTTTGATGACTCAGGACAAATATACACAGCTGCTAAATAGATGTCATTCTCAATCCCAAAACATTTCGCTTTCAATTGAACCCATACAATATCATCTACTTCTGATCCAATAATCTTAACGCAAATTAGAAAACAATTTTTTACTAAAATACAAATACCTCCTGATTCTCTTTTAACTTATTTATGCCTGATCCTCCTATTAAATTGAAAGCATTTAAACCCAGGTAAAATCAACGAATAGTCCTTGTCGAGCCATGTTTCACTGAGGCAGATAATGTCATACTTTGAAATTAGATCAATGAAGATAGGATCTTTGAGTTTGTTGGCAATTCCATGTACATTCCATGAAGCAGTGTTAATGTTCTGTTGACTTCCTTACGGGCGTCTAGTTGTAGAGTTACTGCAATTCGTTGATCCTCTTCCCCCTTTCTCCCGTACCGAGCGTGTGCTTCTGCCGCTTTCCCGTACATTCGTCTGGCTAAGTGGTCGTTCGTCCCCTCCCTTTGCAGACGTATCAGTCCGTAGCGCTTCCTTTGGGTCAGGCTGTCTCGAGGGCCCTCTCTGCTCATCATCGGCTTGGTCATACAGCTTACCATCGACATAAAGCTTGTCGCCTTTAAGCCATGCTCGTTTCCCTTCTTGCTCCATGCTCTTCTTTATGGGAACTAGTTTGGCTCGTCGTTGCTGGGCTTCTCTTGTGAGATCATCGGCAATGAACACTTTCGAACCCTTCAGCTCTCCTTTAGTTTTCATGATTTCCTGTTTTTTCTTCCATGAACCAAATTTAACAATTATTGCTCTGTCCTTGTTAAGTGTTGGTGCTCCAATTCGGTGTACACGTTCGATGCCTTGCTTCAAGCATTCAACCTTTAACTTCTGCTTAAACAGCTCCAGTACAAGGGACTCTGGATCTTCGTTGGGTACCTCTGGGATGCCAAAAATGCGAACATTGTTCCGACGGGAGTACGCTTAGTTCCTTTGAATTAGCTTGGGCGTGGCTCATCACAATTTTTTCAAATTTATCGTCCGTAGGTTTCTCCCGTTCTAGGTTTTTAACACGGTTCTCAAGGCAGGCAAAATTGTCGTTTACCTTATCAATCTCAAACTGCAAGCCTTCATGGAATTCGTTGAGTTTCCTGTCGATGACCTCGTCTAGTGTCCGCTTCAATTCAGCCGCGAACCCGTCAATCCTCTTACCCATGCAACATTCAACTGATGTGAGTTGTGTTTTCAGCTCAAGAATTGCTGCAAAAACATTGGGAATGTCACTGTCTTTCCCCTGAATCGCAGACTCTTTCCTTGTACTTTTACTAGCCATTTCCAATGTCGGAGTATGTATAAGAAATTCTTGAAGATTGTTCAGTTTGTTTGTTCTTTAAAGAATATGTTGAAATAAAGACTTGTATACGAGTAAAATAATTTGTTTCTGATTGAAGTTTTACTATCAAGTTAGATTTACTCACTGCGACTGCTGCCAAAGTTCTCGTATTTTATATATTTTGCCCATGGAAAAAGAAAATTCAAACGGGAACAAAAGTGATATAAATATCAGTTGTTTGCAAACAAAAACAAATGAATTCACAGGCATACTCCTTTTATTTTCATAACATAAGTTCGCTCCTACCTCAAAACTCGCCAAACTTAGATAAGTCTCATCAAACAATAAACTTCCCCTACCATAAAATTTACATTTACTTACTATTTTCCCCAATAGCTGCAAATTCACAAACACGAATTACCTAAAAAATTTAATACACTGTAATTCAACTTTTGTCAATGTAAATGAGTTGTCATTCATTTCTACAAATTCTGCGAAAACTCGAAAGATGTTTACAATTTTTCTTTCAAAACTTTTCACCGCAAGAGGGCGCTGTTACAGAAAACAACTTCACACTTCTGGCGGCAGATAACGACACGTTGTACATGTACATTGGCTACATTGTTCTTTACGGGGTATACCAGTTGCAAGCAATGAAGGAAAGACAGTAACCTTTTCAATTTACACACACACATAGACAGGACTTGCACATAGAGCTCAACACACCACAAAGTTCGATGAACTGACAAGACTTGACTTGTCGCGTGTATGTATACACGTAGCATGCAGCCAAAACCTTGAGTGCACACGCAAGTGGCGCAATAGAGTGAGGTAACTGAACTGTACAGACTTTATCGCCGATTGCGCTAAAAACGGCATTTTTCACCTTAATATAACTTTGTTATGCAACGGCCGATTTTGTTCAAATTTCACAATTAGGCTTTTATAGTCGTTATCTATTTAAAAAAATTCAACATGAAGTTTGCTCAAAAGAAATTGTCCAAACTCTGTTTCATATTGACTCCACAGCTTAAATTGTGACTTTTTAAGAAGACAAGGTCAACTTGGGGTCAACTCTGTGAGACATTTAATTCTTTTTCAAAGACCTTTCCGATGATGTATAAATCATAAAAAATCATTGTGTACTTTAGGAGTTATGATTTTTTTAATTATTAATCTTTGATTTAACGTAATTCAACACCAGATGACGTCATGATGACGTCATTGTTCAAGTGCCGTCTTCAAGTTGAGGTTCAAGTATGTGTCAAGTTTCAAGGTTCAATTCAATTTCAATCTTGAGTTATCTTTTGGAAACAAGTGTCCGAGAAGAAGTAAAAGTAAAAACTAGAAATTTAGAGTTTGTGAACAAACTCACGGTGTTTGGCTTAATTACGTAATTGAAAATTTTTAGGTAAATATTGTGTGCAAGTTTTTTGTCTATCTGTGCCATGCTTACGGGCGAAATATTTATTTGTACTTTTTTATCTCTATGCATGAAGGTTTGTCATATGAAACTTCAACTTCCGGTTTGACAGGAACTAAACGTCAAATGGGGTCACACCTTGTGCATGGTATCTAATTGTCAGAGAGCTTTAAATTGATGTAACGAATATTTATGTACCACGTTTCATTAATAAGGTACATATTTTTGTTGTACAAACTTATACTTCCGGTTTCGACTGGAAGTGAGGTCAAATGAGGTCACACTTTGTAAATATTTGTAGAATCGTCGAGGGGCTTTAAAATTAAGTTATTATATTAATACACAAAATTACGTTATTCAGATATGATTTTTTATGTAAAAAACTACTACTTCCGGTTTCGACCGGAAGTAAAGGTCTAATGGGGTCACACTTTGTGTAAGATTTATATAACACTTTATGACCTTTCATATGGTGTAAAGATCATGAATGTAGCATGTCTGATTCTGGAGATATGAGTATTTTAATATAAAACTTCAATTTAATGTAATAACGCCATCAATGACGTCATGATTCCAAATCTTTTTCTTTGTCATGTACACACTGTGGTCTAGGTATATAGTAAGTTTCAAGTCCGTACATGCTTTGTATTTTGAGATAGCAAAATTATTTTTTTTTGACCTCGTATCAATTTCGTTGTGACGTAGCTATGACGTCATATGTCACATTTCTAGAATGCCCTTGAGCTAAATAAAGTATTTTTCATTAAAAATTTGTTGATATTAATCACTTACGCTCTAGAGCCCCAAATAACATGATTTGTTACTTTAACTTCCAGTTTCTACTGGAAGTAAAGGTCAAATGAGGTCGCAGTGTGCATACAATTTGTCCAACATTACAAGACCTTTCATATGCACTAAAGATTTTAAATGTAGCATTTGCCGTTCTTGAGTTATGAATATTTTGAATTATTTAACGTTTATTTAACTTCATGACGTCATCAATGACGTCATCGTTCCAAAAAAATCACGGTTTCATCTACTCACTAATATCTTTGTACATGGTAAGTTTCAAGTTCATACAAGCTTCACTTTTTGAGAAAATTTGCGGACAAGGTTCATGTGAAAGACTGCGCAGAAAAAAAACTTAACAGTAACAATAGTTGTTCGGCTGTTGGCCGAACACCTAAAAAACAGAACAATAACTAGAAATTTAGAGTTTGTGGACAAACTCAAGGTGTTCGGCTTGAACGTATTAAAGAGATCGCGTAGTTGAACTTATTTGTAAAGCCCTTCAACGATTCTACCAATGTTTACCAAGTGTGAACTCATTTGACCTTCACTTCCGGTCGAAACCGGAAGTATAAGTTTGTACAACAAAATATGTATCTTATTAATGACACATGGTACATTAATATTCGTCACCTCAATTTAAAGCTCTCTGACAATTCTAGATACCATGCACAAGGTGTGACCCCATTTGACCTTTAGTTCCTGTCAAACCGGAAGTTGAAGTTTCATATGACAAACCTTCATGCATAAAGATCAAAAAAGTACAAATAAATATTTCGCCCGTCAGCATAGCACAAATAGACAAAAAACTTGCACACAATATTGACCTTAAATTTTCAATTACGTAATTGAGCCGAACACCGTGAGTTTGTTCACAAACTCTAAATTTCTAGTTAGGTGTTCGGCTACCGGCCGAAGACCTATTGTTATTGTTCTGTTTTTTTTCCTTTTTTTTCTGGGCTTTCTTAGTCGTCGAAACTTGTCCGCAAATTTTCTCAAAAAGTTAAGCTTGTATGAACTTGAAACTTACCACGTACAAAGATATTAGTGAGTAGATGAAACCGTGAAATTTTTGGAATGATGACGTCATGACGTTAAATAAACGTTAAATAATTCAAAAAATTCATAACTCAAGAACGGCAAATGCTACATTCAAAATCTTTGGTGCATATGAAAGGTCTTGTAATGTTGGACAAATTGTATGCACACCGTGACCTCATTTGACCTTCACTTCCGGTAGAAACCGGAAGTTAAAGTAACATGTTATTTGGGGCTCTAGAGCCTAAGTGATTAAAAATATCAACAAACTTTTAATAAATAATATTTTTGTTAGCTCAAGAGCATTCTAGAACTGTGATATTTGATGTCATAGCTACGTCACAACGAAATTGATACAGGAGGTCGAAAAAAAAATTATTTTGCTATCTCAAAAACTAAAGCATGTACGGACTTGAAACTTACTATATACCTAGACCACAGTGTATATATGACAAAGCAAATTTTTTGGAATGATGACGTCATCGATGACGTTATAACATTTAATTGAAGTTTTATACTAAAATAATCATATCTTAAGAATAATGCTACATACATGATCTTTAATTCATATGAAACCCCTTGAAATACTAAACAAATCTTACAGAGTGTGATCCCATTTGACCTTCACTTCCTGTCGAAACCGAAGTATAAGTTTGTACAACAAAAATATGTATCTTATTAATGACACGTGGTACATTAATAATCGTTACATCAATTTAAAGCTCTCTGACAATTCCAAATACCATGCACAAGGTGTGACCCCATTTGACCTTAAGTTCCTTTCAAACCGGAAGTTGAAGTTTCATATGACAAACCTTCATGCATAAAGATAAAAAAAGTACAAATAAATATTTCGCCCGTCAGCATAGCACAAATAGACAAAAAATTTGCACACAATATTGACCTTAAAATTTTCAATTACGTAATTGAGCCGAACACCGTGAGTTTGTTCACAAACTCAATTTCTAGTTAGGTGTTCGGCCAGCAGCCGAAAACCTATTGTTATTGTTCTGGTTTTTTTTTGTAGGTGTTCGGACTCTGGTCCGAAGACCTCTTGTTTTTGTTCGGGTTTTTTTTTTTTAATACTTCTTCTTCTTCTCACTGGCGATTGTCCACTTTCAAATGCACACTTCCGAAGGTCATATAACCTTGAAAATTCATACATAGGTAGTTTATGGCAAGGAGACGAAACCGTTTGAGTGACGTCATGATGACGTCATCGGGTGTCGAATTACGTTAAATCAAAGTTTATTTGAAAAAAATCATAACTCCTGAAGTACACAATGGAATTTTACAATCTATACATCATCGGAAAGGTCTTTAGAAAATAATTAAATGTCTCACAGAGATGACCCCAATTTGACCTTGTCTTCCGGTTCAAACCGGAAGTTGAAGCAAAAAATGCTTAAAAAGTCACAATTTAAGCTGTGGAGTCAATATGAAACAGAATTTGGACATGGTTTCAGTGTACGAAATAAAATGTAGTTTATGACCTTTGAAAATATTACATTGATGACGTCATCAAATGTTACAGTTTGTTACGACGACGAGTTTAAAAATATAAATTTTTTTTATTTCAATTTTTTTTGAGCAAACTACATGTTGAATTTTTTAGTAATAGATAACGACTATAAAAGCCTAATTGTGAAATTTGAACAAAATTGGCCGTTGAATAACGAAGGTGAAAAGTGCCGTTTTTAGCGCGATCGCCGATAGAGTCTGTACAGTTACCTTACTGTATTGCACCCCGTGCGTGTGCACTCTAGGCTTTTACTGCACGCTGTGTATATACATACACGCAACAAGTCAGGGCCCAATTTCATAGAGCTGCTGAACGGCAAGCAAATTTTTCTGCTTACTATAGCAAAAAAATGTGCTTAAGCGTAAACGTATTTCACCAGCGTTTGCTAACTTAAGCACGTAAACAAACTGCGCACGCAACAAAAAAGTACCGTCTGCTTAAGCAAAAAATACTTCCGATCGAAAAATTTACAAAATGGCGGACGAAGTCAACGGAGTAGCGGTGGCTAAAAAATCAACAAAAAAGGAAATTATCGATGGAAATGATAAAATTTTCTGATGGAATTGGGTCACGTCAGAAAGCGCCCCCTTTGGTTCGAATAATAAAGAGATATACAGCCAAAATGAAACTTTGTATTACATTGTTACAATGTTTGATCGATGTTTGGTAAAACTATAAGTTTTCACAATGTGTTTGTACACATTTTTACGTGCAGTATACGCGTACCTCACACACAAAATAACTAGCTGCCGATGTTTCATAACCGTTGCTGTGCACATTTTTAAGAGTACTGCTGGGACTGGACTAGTACAAAGTTAACTTACATTAACGACTCCGTGATACTGAATGGATCACAAAGGACATTTCTTTCGTCATATTTCTTATTTATCTTAAAGATCAAGGTGAGTCATAACAAAAAATGTGTCAGTCATGATGTCCGTTCCCATTCTAAATTCTATTCTACAGTACTGCAAAGTTAACGCCGTTATTTTCCCAAGTTTGATTTGCTTTGGCAAAACGTTCACACCGTATGAAATATGACTGTTGTTAAATTAATAGAGGCTATGAAATAGAAAATCTGTTTAACACGCCCAAGCACAAAATTGGCTGTTAAGCAGCTTTTTGAAATTGGGCCCTGGTCTTGTCAGTTCATCGAACTTTGCGGTGTGTTAAGTTCTGTGTGTGTGTGTGTAATAATGCCAACGCAAAGAAAAACTGTTACGTCATGCCAAGTTCAGTGTGGAAATGTTTCCCTTTATGTCATTCTGGTGGCTTAATTATGACAGGGAGAGGAAGAGGAGACTTTACTGAGATGATCACATGCTCACGTGAGTTGTTTGATGTATAATGGTGGAGAAACTGCAATTGACAAAGTGATCGTCTTTCGTTCTATATATACCGATCACGTACGTGCTTACGTACGAGAGTCAAAAGTGTGCACCAGCGGGGCCAGAGGCACTTTACCCCCGCGAGAGTTGTTGTCGGGATTCGCTGAGTAAAACTGTTTAAAAGTAAAGTTTAAAAGTAAAGTCATCGCTTTTCAAAATGTCCGTGTATTTCTTTAGCCGTGCACACTTGTGTTTATGATGTTTATCAAAGTGGGGTAGTTTTTATAAAACTTTGGAACTTTTTAATACAGATAATGAGCTCGGAATTTGAATCTGTCAAATGTCAGATTGACTGTACAGTACACCAGTGTTCAGTAAAGGTGATGTTACAAAATGAGACCGTTAGTTTGATATAGCGCCATCAACGTTCACTAGCGATACACACTTCTTTATTTTATTGACACCGCATAGATGCCGAACAAAACGGAGGGCAGCAAGGGTTAATGTTTTGATAAAAGGCAATATGAATACTATTTTGAACAGACAACCTGGCGGCAGCCAATTGCACTGCGTGGAAAAGAAACACTTTGGAAAACACGAAAACATTGTTTTTCCTGGCAGTTAAAATCAAAAAGGTAACTTGTTTTTCCTCCAGGAGTCGAGTTACAATAAATGTATGCGGTTCTTTATAATTCTTAGTGACCTGAGTTGACCTCGCTTCCTGTCCAAACCGGAAGTCCCCATGAAATACATATGATAAAGCTCTTTTTAATTATTTTCATATTCATATTTAAAGGTTTTATTTGATTTCACTTTTAATATATCAAACAAAATCAAAACCATGCGTTATACGGTGTCTCATAGAGACCATTATGTTGCTTTAAATGTTTCATTCCTCCAAAATTTTCTCCAAATAAATAACTCAAAATTGAAATTAAACTGATCCTTCAAACTGCATATATTTGAACCTCAATATGAAGACGCGAAATAAAACGATGACGTCATGATGACGTCATCAGATGTTGAGTTACAATAAATCAAAGTTTATTAATTAAATCAGAACTCCTGAAGTGCACAATGGATTTTTACAATCTACACATCATCGCAAAGGTCTTTTGGAAACTATTTAAATATATCAAAGAAATGACCCCAATTTGACCATGTATTGCGGTTCAAACCGAAAGTTGAAGGAAACAATTGTTATAAAGCCATTATTTTTTAGTTCTTTGGTCAGTATAAAACGAGCTTTGGACAGTGGTTTCAGTGTGTGAGTAGGTAAAGGACTCTGCGTTTTCAGGTTTAAAACTGATGACGTCATTACATTAAACAGCGTCCTCTGGTAACAAGTTTGAAAAACAATGGTGCTACAACACTAATTGTAACGGCTTTTTAGGTGTTCGGGCTCTCAGCCCGGAACACCTCTTGATTTTGTTCGTTTTTTTAGGTGTTCGGACTCTGGTCCGATAACCTCTTGGTTTTGTTCGGTTTTTTTTTAAAATACTTCTTCTTCTCCCTGGCGATTGTCCACCTTCAAATGCACACTTCCGAAGGTCATATAACCTTGAACCTTCATACATAGGTAGAATATGGCAAGGAGACAAAACATAACTCCTGAAGTACACAATGGATTTTTACAATCTTTACATCATCGGAAAGGTCATCCAAAACTGCGTAATCGCCCTACAGACATGACCCCAATTTGACCTTGTCTTCCGGTTCAAACCGGAAGTTGAAAATGTTGGAAATTTTCAAAAATTCATATTTTAAGAAGTACTTATCACATGATCACAAATTTTACATCAGATTGTAGAGAATTGAGCCTTCTCAAACTTGTGCATTGGGGTGACACCATTTTGACCTTTACTTCCGGTTCAAACCGGACGTTTAACGCAAATGTCCATGTGCGTTCAAGCGTGTCCCACATTGCTGTAGAAAATCCTTGTGTGTGCGTGGCTGTGTAACATCGATGCCCCATTGCTATGCACATTAACCACGCGTTGTTCTTTTTTCAAGGTACACACTCCACGCTTTGTAAGTCTTTAATACAGGGCTTTTTTAAAACTTTATAAATCAACAAAAAATCAACCGTTTGAGATATGAACTTAATTCTTTCGACAAATGTCCAGGTAAGGGAGGCTCTTTCTTTTCAACACATTAAGTGACCTCTGAGACACCTACTTCCGGTCAAACCGGAAGTAGCTCTTTATTTAAAAATTCTAAGAGCTAGGAACATGATTCTTTCACCAAATACCAAGGTTCGGAAAGTTCATTCTCTGTTGCACATTGGGTGACCTCTACTTACGGTCAAACCGGAAGTAGCTCCTCATTTAAAATTAGTAAGAGCTAGGAACATGATTCTTTCACAAAATAACAAGGTTTGGGATGGTCCTCTGTTGCACATTGCGTGGCCTGTGATGTCTACTTCCGGTCAAACCTGAAGTAGCTCGTCAATTAAGATTGGTAAGAGCTTGGAACAGGATTCTTTCACCAAATACCAAGGTAAGGTCCTTCTCTGTTACAAATTAAATGTTATCTTTTAAAGAACAATTTCATGTTCATATATTTAGATTCTGTAGTCGCTACATCAAATAACAACTTTAAGTACTATAATCCGAACACCTTGTTTTTGTGATGTCACAAAAACCTATGTCTAGTTGGTTTTTTTTTCTGGGCTTTCTTAGTCGTCGAAACTTGTCCACAAATTTTCTCAAAAAGTTAAGCTTGTATGAACTTGAAACTTACCATGTACAAAGATATTAGTGAGTAGATGAAACCGTGAATTTTTTGGAATGATGACGTCATTGATGACGTCATGACGTTAAATAACCGAGAAATAATTCAAAAAATTCATAACTCAAGAACGGCAAATGCTACATTCAAAATCTTTCGTGCATATGAAAGGTCTTGTGATGTTAGACAAATTGTATGCACACCGTGACCTCATGTGACCTTTACTTCCGGTAGAAACCGGAAGTTAAAGTAAAAATCGAGTTATTTGGGGCTCTAGAGCCTAAGTGATTAAAAATATCAACAAACTTTTAATGAATAATATTTTCTTTAGCTCAAGAACATTCTAGAAATGTGATATATGACGTCAAAACTACGTCACAACGAAATTGATACACGAGGTCGAAAAAAAAAATTATTTTGCTATCTCAAAAAATAAAGCATGTACGGACTTGAAACTTACTATATACCTAGACCACAGTGTATATATGAAAAAGCCAAATTTTTGGAATGATGACGTCATCGATGACGTCATTACATTAAATTGAAGTTTTATACTAAAATAATCATATCTTAAGATTAATACATGCTACATACATGATCTTTACACCATATGAAAGGTCTTGAAGTATTAAACAAATCTTACACAAAGTGTGACCCCATTTGACCTTTGCTTCCGGTCGAAACGCGAAGTTGAAGTTTTTTATATAAAAATTCATTTTTCATGAACGTGAATTTGTGTATGAATATAATAACATGATTTTAAGACCCTTCGACGATTCAACAAATTTTTACAATGTGTGACCCAATTGGACCTTCACTTCCTGTCGAAACCGGAAGTGTAAGTTTGTACATACAAAAATGTGTATCTTATTAATGAAACATGGTACATTAATAATCATTACATGAATTTAAAGCTCTCGGGGCATTTTTAGATATCTTGTACAAAGGGTGACCCAATTTGACCTTTAGTTCCTGTCAAAACCGGAAGTTGAAGTTTCATAACAACAAACCTTCATACCTTCATATTTGGGGATATCTTCCGAGGTAAAAAGAGAAGGGCGCCATCAACGTTGGTACCTTCGTGTTAGCAGTTTCTTCACGTATAGTGCACAGTCACTCAGTATTCAAACCTTGATGTGGTATTGTGTTTACCTCTTCACCGTCGTAGTCTAGGGTTAGCAGATGTAAATTAAATTTTGGACAGCAATTATTCAAGCGGTCAGCCATGTTAGTTGCATGTTCAATGTCTCAATTGTTCAATAGTTCAAGGGGTAGGGAATCAAAGTAGGGTGTGGACTCTCCGCACAAAAAATACTTCTGCAACGATTGCACTAATTCAGTCAGTCTGTTTTACTTCATCCAAATAAATTGCTTGTTCATAAAATAATTGCCAGTTCACTGACTACAACCAACTCAAACCACAGGACAAAATACTCCAAAGTGAATGACCATCAATCTTTTTAAACGCTTTTATAATGCCCATTTATAAAAGAGGGACTTGTGTTAAAGTTCTTCCCCGTCAAGAACCTTTGTTGCATAGAACCGCCTGTGCGAGGCCCTAGGTTGATTCATCTTAACCCTATCAGGACCGGGCTTTTTTTGGTTGTACAGGGACCGGGGAGGGGCACATAGTGCCCCCCCCTCCGTATTTTCTAAAGTGTTCAACCGATTTTGATGAAACTTTCCACAAATGTTCATTTCACCGAGTTCTACATGATGACGTCTCAAAATTTAAAAAAATCATCACTAGAGGGCGTTTTTTGACTGTTTTTGCCCATTTTTGGTCAAAAATCGTGTTTTTGCCATAACTTCTGTATTTTTGGGGGACCTCTGACATAATGGACCTCTGACATAATGGCGGTCAGTACGTCTTTGGTTTTAGCTCTCCGCATTTTGTTTTTGATCTCGTCTTTTTACTTTGCTGTGGCGTCGAAAACTGAGTCATGTGGTAAATATGACATCCAAGATCCCTTCTGCTCCACATTGGACAAGATCACCTTCAAAACCCATCGTAAACTGACGGACTTCATCCTGCACGATGGTGTGGGATATGGGTTGGCATTGCACTCTGCATGTAAATTCCGTCATTTCAGTGGCGGGAAACCCAAACGGTCTACAAGCTGGTATGGCCTTTTCCAATTCGTTCTACTGCATGGCCTGATCGCCGGTGGAGACATTGAACTGAATCCAGGGCCACATCATCATGGTAATGATGTTCACAATTTTCATGATCGTCCAAATCGTAATAATATTACTGGCATCTTAAGCAACACTCGAAGTATCCGGAACAAAGGCCCTCAACTCCAGTCGTATTTACATGCAAATTCATTACATGACCTATTCTTCACTGAGACTTGGCTCACACCTCACGACAATGAAAGTATTCTTGGTCTACCAAACGATTATATAATCCATCGGCGAGACCGTTGTCATGGACGTCGTGGTGGTGGTGTACTTGCTGCTGTCAATGCGTTGTTATCACCATGCAGACTAACGCAATTTGAGCGCGATGACATTGAGCTCATGTGGATATCAATCTTGTTTTCATCTGAATCCTGGCTTGTTGGTATCCTCTATCGCCCACCCTCCTCCAATGCATCCTACTGGCCCAAACTCAGAGAGACATTCCAGCTTGTAAACATGGAGGACTTCGATCATGGTAATATTCCCGATGCTTGGCGGTGTGCCAATATTACTCCTATGTTCAAGAAGGGTGATAAGTCCCTCCTAGTGAATTATCGGCCTGTTGCGCTCACCTCGGTGCTGTGCAAAGTTTTAGAAAGAGTGGTGTCATCGGCCATTATTGAACACACGAGTATGTTTGGCTTGCTGACCAAGCATCAACACGGTTTCACTAAAAATAGAAGTTGTGTTACTCAGCTTGTTAATGTTCTGCACCAATGGGCTTCCACCCTGGACCGTCCACGCCCCCCTCGGATTGACGCTGTCTTTTTGGATATGTCCAAGGCATTTGACAAGATGCCACACGCCATCCTGCTTGAGAAACTGGCTTTAAGTTTCAACATCCAGGGTGATGTGTGGCATTTGATCAAATCGTTCTTGACCAATCGTCGCCAGCGTGTCCTTTTTCAGGGTAGTTTTTCTTCGTGGGTGGATGTCCAATCTGGTGTTCCCCAGGGAAGTGTTCTTGGGCCAACATTGTTTAATCTGTTTGTTAACGACATTCCCGATAGTGTTCTATCCAGTTGTGTTCTTTTTGCAGATGACGCTCTTCTCTTTCGTACGATCCATTCTGATTTAGATGAGCGTCAGCTGCAGAACGATCTCAACACCCTTGCTGTCTGGTCCTTACGTAATAACATGTTTTTCAATCCAGCCAAAACCAAGGTCATGCATGTTACCCGCAGCAGAAACATTCATCTTCCTGTGTACAATCTTGGTAACGTTCAATTAGACAGCACCTCCGCTATACAGTACTTAGGTATTTGCATCAGCTCCAATCTGACCTGGAATTCACACATAAATGCTATTGTTTCACGTGCTAATCGCTTGTTAGGTTTTATCCGTGCAGTTGCAGGAGGTGCTTCAACCCAAGCCTTTTTCTCTTTGTATAAATCTCTGGTCCTTCCTATCCTCGAATATGGTATCCCTTGCTGGGGCGCGAATACTCTTTCCCAACAGCAGCAAATTGAGCGTGTGCAGCGAACTGCCACCCGCATTGCGTTGAGACAACGGCGTGGTCAGATGTCATACGTGGATAGGTTGGGCCAGCCGAACTGGCTCTCACTCTCATCACGAAGAGACTTCTTGTTATGTTCCTTTGTATTCAAATGTATTTATGGTACTGTTCATTGTGAAACCATCTGTGATAACGTTTTCATAAACCCACGCCATCCAGATTTGCTTACTTTTCGTCATCAGCCTGCTCGTACTGAAGCCTTGTTTCATTCACCCACTCGTAGTTTTCCTAGACTTTGGAACTCCTTGTCATCCCACATTAAGGACTCAGCTGTAACCAATCCCATTCACATTTTCCTCAGAGACCTCAAACTGTCATTTTATCCCAGTACTTTAATACTTAAATACAGCCTTATTAACTCCGTTCCCATAATACTGCCTTTTTGTCATGTGCGCTGGGCCATTGCATTTTCGATGTTCTTTGTTTCGTTGTGTTTAGTCCGATTAGTATCGTGTAGTCGTTTAGTCTCTTGTTATGTGCGGGTTTGCATACCTGCGGGTAATAGTAGTTTATTTTACTTTTGCAGCCCCTGACTAGCATAACTGTTCCTTGTCATGGTCTTCCGTTTAACTATTTTGTTTTTCATTTTTTTATTTTGCTCTGGCCCTTTGGTTCTTGGTGTATGTTTTTTGCTTTTAAATTTGTTTTGTCGTGGTACATACGGTTGTTTTTCTTTTTCTTTTTATTTGCTTTGTTTCATAATAATGTCCGTTTCATCTTGTTGTATACTTCTTATTTTTGTGTCATTGTAATCCTCTGTTTTATACTGTTTTGGTCGAATAAAATAATAACAATAATAATAATAATAATAATTTTGTCCGAATGTTTTGAAACTTGGCAAACTTGTACATTTTAACAGGATAAATATAATTTGAACCTAATTTAGTCACTGGAGTTATCTTTGGGGGCATAATAATTCATTAATTTATCCCATTTTTGGGAAAAAAAATGTTTTTGCGTTTTTTTCACTTAACAATCAAAATGGCCGTCGCCAAGGGCCCAAGGAGAAATAATAAGGCTTGATTGACAAATCTGAACATTTTTGGGGTCTGAAAAGTAATAAATTAGCAGGTTGAAAATGTTCCATTGTTAAAAAACTTAGTATAATTCGACCCCCTAATTACAGGCTGAAAACACAAAATCCAAGATGGCCGCCAAAAATGGCGGCCATTTTGAATTCCCAAAACCATTTCAGACTATCACGTGACTCACCACTATCACTTTTCTGGCAAAAAACCTAAAATAAGTGGAAATTATGTCAAAAAAGTTTTAAAAATCACTAAAAAACAGTAAAATCGTGTGACCCAAGGTCAAATAAATGGTTGCCATGGCAACAGCTAACCCCCGGTATCAATTATTTTTTGCCAATACAATTCTAGATATATTTTAGGAAAAGTCAGAAAATTTCGCGGTGATCGGACTAAGCGTTAAAAAGTTACGGGGAAAAAGTTGGTAGGGGGGGCACATTGTGCCCCCCCCCCCGGTCCTGATAGGGTTAAGACAAGGTTGGGGAAGATTCAAAATGTCTCAATTATAAGTTATCAGGGGCTCACTACTTGTAGTACATGTAGTTGCAAAATACAGATACTGAGGGAGAACAAATTTCACAGTGTGACCAAGTTTTGTGGTTTAGCTTCCATCAAGTTTCAAGGGGAAATACCTTACAAAGCGCACTGGGAATACCAGACAATAAAAAACATATACAAGGGGTAACTCAAGATGAATGACGAGCAGAGCAGCCACCAATGGGCACCTTTTTGTACAAATATGTTTTTACTTTTGTGACATAATTTAAATTTAAATCAAATTATACACTTTCCACAAATTAACTTTTCTTAATTGTTCTGCTTTATTAATATTAACAGAATAAATAAATACAGATTTAGTTCAAACTGCCTGCAAATCGTTTAATAATAGCACGGCAATAGATTACATTTATAGTATAAATGTATGACATGTTTTTTACATTGTGTATAAATATTTGTATTGTGAAGAGCGTAATAATACTATATCATATTTTGAGAGTGTATAAAGATCTCATATTGCTATTATCCCTGTCTGTAAACAATAGTTCATTCATTTTATTGAATTGTATAAAAAAAACTGTACATAGGAAGAGAATTGTATTATGCTTAAAGATTTACTGAAATACAAAGTTAGTATTATATGTTAGTGTTACACCTTATCAGGTTCATAAAATAATTCAGTAGGGAAAAATAATTTTGTTTACTTCTGTGCTTTTTCACATGATTTGTTTAATTTAGAAATAAGTCTTCATGACCGCCTACATAAAGTACGGCAATTGCTCACATGGCTGGATTCTCTCCATGACATCACAGCATTGCATGACCATGATGACAAGGAATCATTTGTAAATTTGTTAATAGAAAGAACACGTATTTGTCATTCCTTTCACTGACACTGTCCCCAGAACAATCGTCACTGGAATAGCTGATGAATATATTATGTAATGATAAAGTTATGATGAGAATCCAGTGAGTAAGCTATTTATGTGGGCAATCCTGAAGACTTTTATGTTTAAAGAAAATGAATCATGTAAGAATACACAAGAGTGCACACAATGATTTTTCCACCTGAATTTTTGTATACAAATTACAAGGTGTATCATAAAAGCATGAACGAAAAACAAGACGATCAGCCATGGAGACTCAAATCCAGATCCTGATGAATCCCCCACCACAACTGAGTCTAAGGCGCTAACATAACGCTAGTGTTAAGTAAATTTTTTGAAACCCCTGCACCATACAGTTGGCTGAATAAAAATGTAAATACTGTATATAAGTACTTTTATTTTACTTATAAGATTATGCATGTACATGTGTCAAAGTCACTGAACAACCTCATCATGACGGCATAATTACAACCCTACTACCCACATCTGCATGACTTGTGTCACATGTGTTAACCAAAATCAACCATTCATTGCTTTTGCTACGACTGTCATGAGTAGCAGGATTAAAACCCACATTCGGGTCACAGAACTTGAGTCAGACATATTTACCATATTCAGTACATTTGATCGAGACCACAGTCACAACAAGGGGTATAAATAGTAGAATTTGCACCCACATTCTGATGACTCAGGCACCACAATTTGAGTACAAAGCACAAAATGTTCAACCACCCTGTCTGGCATGAGTAGTAGGGCTCAAACCCACATCCCCAGTCTGAAACCAGAACTTGACAGATGTGTTTACCATTTTCACCCATTAAATACATTTGATCAAGATACATTTGATCAAGATTACAGCATAAGTAGTAGGATCTGAACCTACATCTAATTACATTATATTGACGCGAAAGATATGTAGCTGACGTGTCTTCACATCGCGCTCCGTGAAAATTCAACAAAATTAATACAATCACCGCTAAATATCCATTATTCTTCAACCATCGTTCATACCAGTCATTACCTAAGCATGGCAGAGTCATCAGATCCTCCAAGATCGACAAGAACCCAGAAAAAAAGAACAACAAAAAAGGATCTAACTGGAGATGCGTCTGGGGCCCTTGAGAGTGAAGCCCAAGATGGCTGCCATACGTGTACCTGCAAAGATGACATAACATCAATGCACTCCAAATTGGACAAAATCATCCAATCACTTGCAAATATGTCCACTAGAGTCAACAAAATCGAAATACAAGTGCAACAAACCTCAGAAAAGGTAACTGGCCAACAGAAGGAGATCGACGATCTTAAATCTTCAGTATCATTTCTTGAAGGACGATGTGAAAGCTTGACAGCAAGATTCACCAACGAGTCAGACAGCAAGCATATCGACATCACAAAGCTTGGGAAAGAGATCGACGATCTACAGAACAGAAGCCAGAGAAATAACATCATTGTCCATGGCATCCCAGAGGGATCAGAAGGTAAATCCTGCGAAGATTTTCTTTCAAACTTTTTCGAATCCCACATGAACCTGGAGGACGGCGGTGTAATCCAGATCGAGAGGGCCCACCGTACACCAACATTCCGATCATCAAACCATGACAACACCCACAACAAACCCAGACCACGACCTATTCACTGCAAACTACTCTGCTACAACGACCGACAATATCTCCTGAAACAAGCTGCAAAATCACTCCGGAACAATCCATACAAAGGCTCAAATATCTTTATATCTGATGATGTAACCAGTAACATAAGAAATGCACGCAAGCAGTTGAGGGAAGAACACCTCCCAGGGATTAGAGGTGATTCTCGGGTTCACTTCGCCTACATACCTCACTCAGTACCTGCCTCCATTTCATACAAGCTCCACAGCGGTGCATTCAAAGTCTTCCGTCTCGGAGATGCGAAACCATAATCATATAAGTCATTGCTTACCAACTAAGTAAGCCATGTATATTTATTTGTCAATACAATTTTGTTTGTATTTACGTGAGACCAGACCAAAATAAATTTGATTGTTATGCCATGATCCATTGTTACCAATGATATATAACTACATATTGTATGGAAGAGAAGAATGAAGCTCTAAATCGGGATATTACTTTCGATATTCATTCGAATATAGACCCAGATATTAACTCCCATCCTCCATCTATAACCTGCGAATATTATGACCAAGATCAGTTTGTTAATGAATATGCTTCTAATACCGATTTAAAAATATTACATATTAATTCACGAAGCCTTGCTAAAAACATATGTCAAATACGACAATATATAAACCTTTTAGGAGACAAATTTCCAATTATTGGTATTTCTGAAACCTGGATAACAGATATTAATGATCCTCTTGTTCAAATTCCAGGTTATGTCACTGAAGGTTTCTGCCGTCAAAATAAACGAGGCGGAGGGGTCGCACTATATATAAAAAATAATTACACATATAAATTAAGAGATGACATTTGCATTAACAGTTCTGACATCGAATCGTGTTTCATTGAGATAAACGTTTCCTATATGTGTAATATAATCATTGGAGTTATTTACAGACCACCTAATGGTTCATTTGAAAACTTTCTAACCGCCTTTAATGACAGTTTAGGGATTGTGGGAAACAAACGGTGTTATATAATGGGAGACTTTAATGTAAACTTATTGAATCTTGACATAAATAATTCTGTACAACTTTTTATTGACACGTTGGCTTCTCATTCCTTTTATCCGTTAATCAACAAACCAACCCGAATTACAGGTCATAGCGAGACTCTTATAGACAATATTTTGACGAATGACTTTTCCAATCATAATGCAGGTATTTTGATTACAGATATTAGTGACCATTTACCTGTTTTCATGGTTGTATATAAATGTAAACCTTTGTATACTCAACAAAAGAATTATACTAGACGTAACTTTAGTAAAACAAATGTTCTTAACTTTAACCAAGCACTGAGCGACACTAATTGGGACTTTCTTTCTTCAGATAATGTAAATGAAATGTATGATAATTTTCTTGACTATATAGTTAAACTATATGATCAATTCTTTAAAGAACAAGAGAATAAATACAGAGTTAATAAAAATAAATCTCCATGGCTAACCGAAGTAACCTACAACTCAATTAGAAGGAAGAATTACTTGTACAAGAAATATCTAAAGAATCCTACTGTCAAAAATAAATCTTCCTATACGCAGTATAAAAATATGCTTACAATCGTTATAGGAACAGCTAAAAAAAACTATTATAGCGAACAATTTAACAACGAGAAAAACAATCCTAAAGGTACGTGGAAGCTTATTAATTCATTATTGAATAATTCTAAAAATAAACCAAATCCTTCCTATGTTGTTCAAAATAAACTGCGAATTGACAACGATAACGACATTGCGTCTACTTTTAATAATTACTTTACCAATATTGGGGATAACATAGCCAAAGAACTTCCATTTTCAAATCAACCTTTCGAGGCCTTTCTTGGGAACAGGTGTGAACATTCTTTATTTCTCAATCCAATCACTGAAGCAGAAATTGCCATTATTTCTAAACTTCCTTCTGGGAAGGCCCCAGGCTATGACAACTTAAGTTCTTTTGTTATCAAAGAAGCTAAGAATGTATTGTTAAAGCCGCTGGCACTGTTGTTTAATAAGTCGTTCACGTCAGGAGTTTTCCCAGACAGTCTTAAAATTGGCAAAGTTGTACCTGTATACAAAAAAGGCAATAAACATGATATTCGTAACTATAGACCGATTTCAATATTACCTGTGCTTTCTAAAGTTTTTGAAAAAATTGTGTATAATCGGTTGATATCATTTATTAATAAGTATAACATATTATCAGAATCACAATATGGATTCAGAGCGCAACGCTCCACTGAATTAGCAATTACGAGTGTACTTAATAAAATTATGAACGCTATTGAAAACAAGCAAATATCAATTGGTATTTTCCTGGACCTTTCCAAGGCATTTGATACTGTGAATCATAATATACTAATTACTAAATTGGAACATATTGGTGTTCGTGGCTTAGCCTTGGATTGGTTCAGGAGTTACTTGGCAGATCGAAAACAATTTGTATCTTTCAATTCATCTTGTTCACCACATAACCCCATATCTTGTGGCGTTCCTCAAGGATCTGTTCTCGGCCCTTTATTATTCATTATTTATGTTAATGATATATGCAACACATCTGATATAATTTCATTCTGTCTTTTTGCAGATGATACAAGCTTGTTATATAATCACCATAATGTAGATATTGCTATTAACAATCTTAATATTGAACTTATTAAAATAACTGATTGGCTATTATCCAATAAACTATCAATAAATGTACTTAAAACGAATTACGTAATTTTCAGCTCAAGGCAAAATAGATATTACAATAATGGTAATATTTATATAAATGGCACTGCTTTAAATCAAGCGGAAAGTATTAAATTTTTAGGTACCTATATTAATGAGAATCTTTCTTGGAGTAAACATATTAATGTATTAGTGAGCAAAATTTCGAAAAATGTTGGAGTTATGAGTAGATTGAAGCCAGTCCTACCTAAAAATATTCTTTTAACATTGTATAATTCCCTTATACTGCCATATCTTAATTATGCTATACTAAACTGGGGCAACTCAACAGCTTCACAGTGTAACCAAATACTTCTTGTACAAAAGAAAGCAGTTAGAATCATATGTAAAACCAATTATAGAGAACACACTGATCCGTTGTTTGCAGAATTGAAAGTTCTCAAATTTAATGACTTGTATAATCTTAATCTAGGTAAATTTATGTTTAAGTATAAAAGTGGCCAATTGCCATCCAAATTTAATGATCTTTTTATATCGTGTTCATCAGTGCATACGCATGGAACCCGAAGTGCATCTAGGGGTGATTTCTATACTATATACAATCGAACTTCTTTATCCAAAAACAGCCTTATATCTAGATGTGTTTTTTTCTGGAATAATCTTAACCTCGATATTAAACAGTCCCTCACACTTAAATCATTTTCTAAAAACCTGAAATATTACCTTTTGAGCATGTATTAACATGTATTAATAAATGTAAAATTTTAGTTCCTCATGTATCAAGAAACGTATTATTTCTACACTACATCGTATAATCATTTAAATTAGTTAGTCTGGTCTCACTGTCTGCTTGTCTTGTCCGAGTCCTTGTCTGTCATAGGGAAAGGCATAAAAGCGTTACGCTTCACCTGTTTTCCTACATGTTGGTTAAATTAACTATTGTTTCAATTTTTGGAATTGTATACATGTATGTATTGAATACTTGAATTGTGTCTACATGTATGCTATTTATGTACCAGCATGAAATAAATGTTGTTGAATTGAATTGAATTACCTAAATTGGGATTTGAAACCACATTCCACAGACTCTGGCACCACAACTCAGGCATGAAGCATTACTTATCCATTCAAGTTTTTAGGGCCATAATTGCCAGGAGTATCATGAGAAGCAGGGCTTGAATCCACATCCTAAGTTGGGTATCAGAACTTGAGTTACATGTGCCAACTGTTTCATCCAATCAATGTTTTGCTAAGACCACAATCACTGTCTTGAGTAGCAGGATTGAAACCCACATTGTCATCAGACTCGGGCACCAAAACTTGAGTACAAAGTACAATAATAATTTATTGTTTGGCCCATTCATTGTTTGGCACAAGCACAACTAGCAGTTTTTAACTGGGATTCTAACACACAACCAATTCTTTGTTAGCCTATGATGGAGTTAGGGTGCTTTAAGCTATTACAAAGGTTGGTGAAATTGACTGCAGGTCCACTACTGTGAATACCAAAGAATTTATTCTGTGTGTCTCTGAATTTTATGAGTATCTGTCATTAAGCTGGAACTACTTGAGATCAGAGGTGTTGGGAATGTTTAAAATCACAGCAGACAAGTCTTAATGAATCACATTAAAGGTGTATGATGCATGTGGACACCCAAACACAAGATGATCTGATGTAATCCAACTCATCAGTAGCTCTATAAAAGTTATTGTACAGATAATGTAGGATGCAATGTAGGTAGACATCGCTGACAGAGTTCAGCTGTATAGAACCTCTTGGTTGTAGCAAATCAACCTGGGCATTTTTACTCTAAACATGAAAAAAAACCATAAAGAAATGAAAAGAAAATAAGTATCATTCAAAATGTACACATTGTTTATTAACAGCTGCACTTCTAGATTCAACTGTGGGTGAATCTGTGAGTAATGCCTGACATCGACAAAATAACTTCTCTAAAGTGGAATGAAATGAAATGACATCTGTTATATTAAGACTTGAAAACGTTCTTAACTCTGTATTCATGCTGGCATTTCTTTTCATGTTAATTAGAATTTGTAGAACTATGAGCAAATCTATGACGTCACCAAACACAAAAATGCAAAATAATGGTTGCTTTATGCACAAATGTTTGCAGAATTTTTTTTTCTTTCCCCACATGTCAGTTCCATTAATATTTTGGTGCTGTCTTATTAATGAGTGGTTAGACATATCAGTGCATATTTTGATTTGACAACTTAATTCTTCGGCAAAGTTTAGGGGTCTTTATTTTGTTCAATTTCAATGCTACTGTGCGACTCTGTTGCTGTTCTAAGCTCATACAACAGCCCCTTGTGCGTGCAGCTTAAGATTGGTCATTTGTGAAAATTGAAAGTCTATTATATCTTATAACTAGTTCAACAGTTTACTTCCCTTTTTGTTTAAACTATCCTTCAACATGAATGTTTGATATATTTTCAAAAATATTGCATTTCATATGCCCTTTTAAAAAGGCGTTTTGGGGCATTTGTTTTACAAAACAAAACAAACTGAATAATGGCTTCCAGTTTATCAGTTATAACCTACGTGTTGATATCATACTTGATTTTGATTGGTGTCATGAAAATCTGGCGATTCATTTGTGTGGTCTTGAGATACCACACTTAACCATAATTGCTCCGTAAAAGTTGGGGAGGTAGAGCCTTCTGCTCTACCAGCCAGGCTTCTGATGGATGATACCCAAGCCTACATCCTTACGGACTGTAAAGGGGGTTACCCTAATTCAGCCCCAGGAGTAGGTGGCAACGGCCCCAGGAAAAACAGTTGATTTGTAGCCCACACCTCAAATGGCTTACTGGCCTTGTGTGTCTGGCGACTTGCATAAAAAAATAAAAAAAATAAAAAAAAACGATTTCCTTAGAATCTCTGTAATTCAGATGGAAATATTTTACAGGAGAAGAGGTACACATGTACTATCTCTGCTGATTGTGAGCTTTCAGATTGAACCTGATAAAAATGTTTTGATAGATTTTATTGCTAATTCACATATTGAAGAAACAGTAAAGTTTTTTTTAAATGCTTACCCAAAGGTGCATGACATTAGCTAATGAAGAAAGCCCAAAGTCCTGCAGACATCTTGCAGTTGGAAGGTCACTCTGTGCAGTGATGACTACCCCCAGTCCAAGACTTAATATTGAGGATACATGGAGATCCCATCACCCTCAGCTGGCTGACAACAGCTCAGGGTGGAGACTTCTTCAAGCCCAATGTTGCTTGTTTGATTACCTTTCTGTGGTACATGACATCAGCTAATGTAAAAAAGCCCTCAGTCCTGCGGACATCTTGCAGTTGTAAGGTCATCCTGTGCAGTGATGAATACCCCCAGTCCAAGACTTAATATTTAGGATACATGGAGGTCCAATCACCCTGAGCTGGCTGACAACAGCTCAGGGTAGAGACTTCTTCAAGCCCAACATCGCTGGCTTGATTACCCTTCTGTGGTACATAACATCAGCTGATGAAGAAAGCCCACAGCCCTGAGGACATCTTGCAGTTCAAAGGTCACCCTTCTCTGGTCCAAGACTTCATATTGATGGAAAGTCAGAGACCATTCTTGATTAGCTGACACCAGTTGATGGAGACTTCTTTCAGACAAACATT
This sequence comes from Marthasterias glacialis, assembly GCA_911728455.2. Taxonomy (NCBI): domain Eukaryota; kingdom Metazoa; phylum Echinodermata; class Asteroidea; order Forcipulatida; family Asteriidae; genus Marthasterias; species Marthasterias glacialis. The sequence continues at coordinate 28,182,068 of OU452220.1, read as the reverse complement.
GCTATCTTGATTGCTGCATATTTGAAGATGATGTATTGCTGAACAACATCCAGGGGTTTAATGCTGAAAGATCATAAAACATATCACCAATTAAGTTATTGATTGACATCAGAAAGTTGTAAAGTGATTGGTGCTCGAATACTGTATGTAATTTTGTTTAAAATTTCAACCCGTTTCTTGCACAATTTAATTTCTAAAGTAGTTAATTTTGTATACATAAACATCAGCAACAAACTGGGAAATCGTCCATGATTCGTAGTAAACTACATATAATAGTGTCATTGTTTATCAACCATTTCAATACAGTATTCAAAATCACAATTATTTTTGTTTCTTCCTTAATTTCTTTTGTCACATTTCTTTAATTGTATGTCTCTTTTATTATGCCTAAAACATTTGTTTCTTTTCTTAGTAATTCTATGACCTTTCTATTTAAGGATGTCAATTGATACATCAAAAGTTTGAGTCAAGTTTCATGACAGTTTCTTCTCCAGGTATATGAATCAACTGGAATAGATGCAACTTTGCAATTGTAAAAAAAAAAGAGGAAATGGTCAGCCGCAGTTGAATTTGTAGTGCTTTTCAGTTTTCTAAGACAACGTTTTTAAAGAAAAAAAAGAGAAAATCAGCTGATCAGCTGAAAAGTTGCATGCCTGTGTAGAGGAATTATGTGAATTGTTGTTCAGAAATGTGACTTTGATTACAATACATGTAAAACATCATAATGTTCACTGAATTCTGATATATAGAAACAATACAAGTCCATTGTGAAAATAAAAATAATGTAGTATATTCAAATATTTGTATGTTAGGCTTAAATCAATAACAGTAGTTTGCATTATCAGTCATACAGGTTGTTTTGAAGAAACCCCCGACAAGTGTTTTAACATGTTAACCCTCGTACAGTAATTTCTTTACATTTTATTAAAACATAACTTTTACAACTTCATGATCACTATAGTATGTTGGTATGACAGTTGCACCAATATCATCCAAACCTCTGACATACACATGATCCAGTAATGTACCATTTTCAGTAGTTGCATCTTGTACACATTGTTTATATCCTTGCTCTTGCATTAACTTTATGTAAACGATTATCAAAAAGATTCTCATTAAAATCTCCCATGATTATACTTCTATGGCTTATCTTCTGAATTTCAGATATTAAGTATGACAGGTTTGAGACAAAATCATTTATCTTGTAAGATGGGGGTCGGTATATCACTGCCACTATTACTGATACATTTGAAACAATATGGAAAGCAACATATTCTATATTTGGACATGTAATATTTAGCCGACTAAAACTTCTGGTTTTCTTGCCATAGACTGAAACTCCTCCATGACCTCGTTGCTGTAATGTTCTCATGTAATTATCATATGATGTTGATCTTATCTGATGGTAGCATTTGAAATCATCTAAAATCAATTCTTCAATGTCATTATCCGTATCAATCCATGTTTCTGTAAGGCAGAGAAAATCGGACTGTTGTATTTGAAATTGACCTTTCAAATCCATAAAGTGATTCTTTAAACCTTGAACATTATGCATTATAATGGTAGTAGTCTTTCCTGGATATTTCTTGTCAATTAAACTCAATTTAGACATATCACTCAAAGATTGTGCAACTGATTGATCACAATAGATAAACTTCTCATCAAAATCTTTAATAATGAGGCCACTCAATGATGTCACACGGCTCAGACTTACATATGCTTGCCCTGCTGCAAATGTTTTTGCTAGACACACTACAGCTTTGTTTGTTGTCATTCCTTGACACTTATGTGATGTACAAGCCCATGCCAGTTTCAATGGGAATTGTTTACGGATGCACTTTTTACCAATATTCTCTTCCTCAATGTTAATTGAAACAGTACTCTGATCATCCAAGGACACTGACTGCCTTCTGCATTTAGCTCCAACATTCTTATTATCAAAGGCTACCTTGATACATTTGGGTTCAGATCCATCTTGTAACATTTCTATTGCAACAACAGTTCCAAATGCTCCATTGACAAGTCCGTCAGATACATCTAAGTTTCTTGTTAACATGGCTCTGGCACCAACACCAATCCATAATGATCTACACAAGCTCCGTTCAGATTGCAATGGCTTATCTCTCTGTTTGAGTTTACCATTACCATCCTTTTCATAATCCTTGGCCTCAATACACATAGAATCATGACATCTTTCATGCATTGTTTGCAGATTGTACTTAATAACTTGTTTGTTAGTAGGATAGATGTGAAGTGCATCATTCATGTCCTCTCCAGTTTCACATGCCTTTAACATAGCTTTATCTTCATCTGACAATTTATTGTCTTTCAGTTCCACTCGCAACTTGTTTAAAACTTGTGTAAAAATTTCAAGTTATCTTTTTGCCTCATAATTACTTCCCATTCAAACATTTTGAAATTATCATGCCATAAGCTTGATTCTAGAGTGTTATGATGTAAGGATTTCCCTTTCACTGGTGGTAGCTGATAAAAATCACCAACTGCAAGAATACTAACATTCCCAAATGCACACTGAGTCCTGGTTTGTTTTAACTGCCTAAATCGTCCATGTATGTAACACATCATTTTCTGATCAACCATCGATATTTCATCAATAATCAAAATTTGTATGGTTGCCAATTTCTTACGCAGTGTGCTTAGTTTTTCTTCACCTAGTGGTTTAGGGTAGTGAAATATCAGTAGTTTTTTGACATTCAAATCTTTGTGCTTCAGTCTCTGGACAGATTAAAGCCCATGCATCTTCCTAAGGTCCAAATTTGGCTAAATACTCTTCAACATCTGCCAGGGACTCAATATTAACTTCAAATTTACTATGGTTTTTGCTCACAATTGTTTTCACACATTTTATTTATTTTATTTATTTATTGACGAAACCAACAGCGGACAAGCCACCAATTACAGGAATGGATGGAAAACAAGAATTGAAATATATATACTGTGAAATAAATATTCATATACATATATAAAAGTAACTAACTAACTAACTAAAACTGACTGACTGACCGGCCGGCCGACCGACCGGCCGACCGGCCGACCGACCAGCCGACCGACCGGCCGACCGACCCGCCCACCGACCGACCGACCGACCGACCGACCGACCGACCGACCCACCGACCCACCGACCGACCGACCGACCGACCGACCGGCCGACCGACCCACCGACCCACCGACCCACCGACCGACCGACCGACCGACCGACCGACCGACCGACCGACCGACCGACCGACCGACCGACCGACCGACCGACCGACCGACCGACCGACCGACCGACCGACCGACCGACCGACCGACCGACCGACCGACCGACCGACCGACCGACCGACCGACCGACCGACCGACCGACCGACCGACCGACCGACCGACCGACCGACCGACCGACCGACCGACCGACCGACCGACCGACCGACCGACCGACCGACCGACCGACCGACCGACCGACCGACCGACAGACCGACCGACCGACCGACCGACCGACCGACCGACAGACCGACTTAAAAAGATTGACTGACTAAAAGATTTAATAAATAAAACATTAATCAAGAAGAATTAAAAATAATTTAAAATATTAACAATAAGAGGAGACGAACAAAGACTAAATACATCTAAAAATAAAAACAGAACACAATCAGTTACTGGTCTTGTACTACGCCTAGGAACATGTAAACTAAATGGGTTGAAGTCTGTGTTGCTAAAAAAATTGTGGAAATGTTTATACAGAAATAAACAGTCGTTGACAATTCTTCTGTCTGAGGGGTGGAAGTCTGTAAATTTCACATAATTCAAGATAATCCAAGTTAAAAATAGTGCCATTATGAAGCGTCCTATGGATAAATTTGAGAAAACGAAACTGAACTCTTTCTAACCTATGTGTTTGACGGGCAGAGATAGAATTAAAAACTACTGTGCAATATTCCATGTTAGGTCTAATAAGGGAACAAAACAAGGTGCGTAATACATGTTCATTCTTAAAGGAACGGAAGTTGCGCCATACCAAGCCACTCATGCGATTAGCTTTTTTTATTATACAATTAACATGAGGGACGAAAGTGAGTCTACTATCAATAAAAATGCTAAGATCTTTCTGAACTTCAACCCTAGTAAGAATGTTATTGCCTAAAGTGTAATCAAATTTGAGAGGTGTCTTCTTAAGAGTCAGAGTTAAAATACTACATTTATTAACATTAAGAAACAGACGCCAAGTTTCCGACCAGGTCATGATTCTATCCAAGTCTGCCTGCAAAGATACATTATCTGCAGAACACCCAATCTGACGAAAAACTTTCAAGTCGTCAGCATAGAGCAAACATTTGTTACTCAAACAGCTAGGGAGATTGTTTACAAATAAAGTAAATAAGAGGGGGCCAAGTATGGAACCCTGTGGAATACCAGAGGGTACTGTTTTCCATTCAGATGAAAAACCATCCACAATCACTCTATGTCTTCTACCAGTCAAATAACTTTGCAACAAATTTAAAACATTAGAATGAAAATTGTAGGATCTCAGTTTATACAACATCACAATCAAGTTTAATACAACCACTTCTGTAAAATTCATCAAATGTCTCAAAATGTGAAGGCTTTAAATGTGAATCCACACGATAGGGCAGGAGAAGCTGTAAAATACTGTGAAAATACTTTTCTGGATATTTGGTTTGAGAGAACCTTGGGTACTTTATAACAGCATTACCAGTTCTTGTACGCTTCTGTATGAGTCCTAAATTGTTTTGTAATCTATAAACATGTTTAGGCATTTTCCCATGTCTATAAACCTTTGCTGCTTCTGTGCTACATAAAATCTGATATTTTGAGCAAAATGTTGCTAAACACACCATATCAAACTTATTTGATTTTGGACGGGCTTTGTATTTGTCAATTTTACTAGACATCCAAACATTCTCATCCTTATCATCTTGTTTGTTTTGAATCAATCTGAGTGGCATACTCATTTTCACAGGATTCTCCCCTATCGGTATAAACTCCACTTTTCTTGAACCTTCCTTCAATCGCAAATTGCACACACGAAAACAAGCTTCTTGTGCTTAAACCTCTCTATTTTGCAAAAAGACTTGTCCAATCTGTTTCATACTTTGCCTAGCATCCAAGTTTCCTTTTACTGCCTCTTTTTGTGCTTGATTGAACAACATTCCCATCTCACGTTCTGCCTTAGAAATATATGCAGCAATGTATCCAACACACCCATAAATATCAGTAATGTACTGAATATCTAAATTAGCATTCCATGCACGCGACAAATGTGGATTATACTGATTGACCCAGACATCTTGTGGATTACGCTTTAACACAATACTAATTTTTGTTGTCATAATATTATTAGCTTCTTCAAATTCATTTTGACTTAGTCCAATATTTGTAAAGATCTCATGAGTAGATTTGTGTTGGTTGTCTTCATTCTTCACTGCTTCATAAACATTTTTTAAGATTTCTTTTGCATTATTAGATTCTTGTTTTGCACTTGCTTTGTCCGTTTTATTTTCATCATCTGATTTAGGTCTAACAACAAATGTCGTTTCAGATGGAGGTCTTAGAAAGTTGAGTCTGCATTCTGTTCCTTTTTTTTGCAGCTTTTTAAATGTTTCCTGCTGTGCATTTGAACATGTGACAAAATCTCATTTAGTTCAATATCTTCTTCCTTTGATGGCATTTTACAAGATATTTATTTATCAATAAATTTGATAACTTCTTCATCTTTATCAGTATCTAATTTGGGTGCATTCTCAATCCAGAACAAGCAATGTGTGTGTGAACTGCCGCGTAATTGAAACTCAATTCTATAGAAATAGTCAATAACTTTACCAATTGGCTGGGCTTCTGACAAAATAACTTCCCTCAAAAACACATGAAATCTCCGATCAAAAATTCTTGCTACAGTTACAGGATTACTTTTAAGTAACATGCATTTGTCATTCCAATCTAAGTCTTCTATAGTTCTACAGTCACCTTGTTGCTTCAATAATGTATTTATGACTTCAGGCCATCTCATATCAGCAGCGGAAAATGAACAGAACCAAGTTGGTAACCCAAGCTGTCTTATCATAGCACAAATATCTCTCTGTGTTGATTGCCAATATGGACTAGTGCCTCTGATTGGTTTCAAGAACTTGTACCCATAATCACTTTTCAACATATTCCTTAATTTATCCTTGTTACTTAACATTGATGCATTTAAATTACGTCCTTCTCTTGTTTTTATACAACTTTTCCGCATTGCAATAGACACACTTGATAATACTTGATGAATTTCAGACAGATACTGTGCATAGAAAATGTAGTCCACATTTTTTGAAAATCTGTTGTCAACGTTTATTAATCTATTGAGGAAATATCTACACAGTGTTATTCTGACATTTCGCTTATCACTGAATATTGGACTACCAGTTGGAAATAATGTAGGAAAGCATTTGGCTTCATTTCCTTCTTCCATCAAGACTCTGACTGGATTATTACCTTCACATGGAGCTACACAAAATACTGATCCAATATTTCCTGGCCAATATCTGCTGGTTGCATACAAGTATCAAGCTGAATCCCACATAATCTGTCTTCATCAGTATCTTCTTCTTCATCACTACATTCACTTTTCTCATTTGGTTCCTCAGTTTCTATGTTTGGAGGTTCATCAGGTACAGGATTTATCCACTCTTCCTCAATTATAATATTATTGTACCATTTGTTATTTGCTTTAAGATAATGTAAAGCTTCTTCAACATGTGACTTATTGACAAATTTGTATTCATAATAGCCTTTATATGACAACTTCCTCTTCAACTTGATCCGAATCATTTCATTCTCATTTTGACTCCTTGGCAATGATTGCACACATTCTGTAGTATTTGATGGAACACACACACAGGGTCCAATGATTCCATTCTGCCCACCTTTAGGGAGATTAATTATCTTCATGAATGCAATACTTCTAGCAATTAAATGTTGTTCAAGAGTATTAAGTTGTTTCAATTTTTCTGGAATTTCTGACAGAGTTAAATTATTAACATTTGCCTCTGCTGGTATTCTGTTTGCAAGTAACTTCCTATGACAAGTATAACAAATCCATAGGCATGACCTACATTTAAACAAAGCACATTCTTTTGAATTACATTCTTCACTACACCTATGCAAGTACTTTTCAGATACGTATTCAGAATGTCTATATCTCTCTTTGTTACATTTTAAGACTTGATTTCTGAACAGTACTTTCACACAAACAGCACAGATATATTCTGGTCCTGAAGTCATTTTTTCTTGGAAGTTGTGGATAACATTCTCAATATGTTGTCTTTTTTCTTTAACAACCAATCTCTTTTGTACAATGGTATCCTTCACTTTCTTTTTGAAAATTGCATTTCCATTATATTTTCTTTTAATGTTTTTTTTATTAAATTGCACCTGTACTGTGCATTTGTATGATACTTCCTTTTGATGTTACTTATTAAATTGTTTCTGTACTGTGCGTGTGTGTGATAATGTCTTTTAATGTCACTATTTTTTTTCAATTTGTATTTCAAATTACTGATACCTTGTTTTTTCAGTGGCCCGTTTCTCTTTCCTGTATTCAGTATCAACATTGGATTTCATTCTTTTGGCATTATTTACTTTGTCTTCAGTCTTGTCATACACACGGTTGCTTGCATATTTTTTTCTCTCTCTGTACTCCAAAGATTCATGGTACATTTTATTCATAGCCTTTTTTTGGTATTCTTTGTACAAAATATCTGCATGGTATTTAAATTTCCTGTATTGATTACTCTCATTTTGTTTCATTGCTCGGTCATTTGCATCATATTTATTACCATCAATGCATTTGTGTTTTATTTCTTTTTCCTCATGACGTTTCTGTCTTTTCCTTTCTCTGTCATGTTTTCTTATCATTGCTGCACTTTGTTTATGTTTGCCTCGCTTCGATGTTTTAATGCAAATCTTTGCCCTGTTATCATTTTCTTTGTGCTCTTTACCATCATCTGTTAATACATCATTAGTGTCACACCTCAAGGTACATGTATCCTCACCAACATTCTGATCAATATTACTACTTTCATGAGCTTTATCACAAACACTAGAATCATCCAAATCAATAGTTTGCTCTCCACTATGACTTATTTCTATTGGTAGCATGTGAACTGATAGGACTACATCGTAATGTATTCCACTTGCATGATTCAGATAAATCCCTGCATTGGATGTCACAGTACCTATTCCTGCCATCTGTCCTGAAAATATGTACCATCTACTAGTATTAGAGTATGTATAAATGTCAGTTGCAAGGAAATGTGCACATGCCATAATCTCAACCTCAGTGGCCCATATACCTGAATTGAACATTCTCTGCTTCTGGACATAATCTTCTACATTCCTGTATCTTTCTCTCAACTATGTCTTGTAATAGCTAGCATGCTTTAATAACTGATTGACAGTAGCCATTCTCACTCGCATATGATTACGTTCAGTACCAGATATTGCAAATGCAACACCTCTGAAAAAACAATTGCCATCACCAGTAATCCTTCTGATCTGATCAGGCTTACCAATGTTGCCACTTGACATAAGAATTCCTGACATGGTTTTGACTTTGGCGATTCCAAGAGATTTGCACAATGCCTTTTGCTGTTCAAATTTCAACGGACTGAATGTAAAAGTACCTGACTCAACTTGCACTCAACTTCAATTTCATTTCTGCTATCTTCAATATCATTACTCTCTGCACATAGATTATCCAGATTTTCATCTATATCAACATGTGTATAGCTTTCTGTACATGTTTCTGTCAAATCATTACTTTGTTTATTTGATTGTTTTCTATGCTTGTTATCAATTTGTCCATTGTTTGACAGTTCACTGGGTATGTATTGAGTTACATCGCACATGTCTAAATCAATTATTTGATCTGGGTCTTGTTGCTCATCAACCTGTTCAACTGCACTTAAACATACAGCTGCATCATCATCTTGGAACAAAGTCACTCCTGTAATCTCAAACTGTTCATTCCTGTTCAAATTCATTGATATTTGCAATTCAGTACAATACCTGTAAACATCTTGGCATGTTGGTGCTAGTTTGAGTAAGCTCTGTCCATCTTGCACTTGTGAGCCATTAGCATCGCTAGAGTGTGAATCAAAAACATAATATAAACTATTTTGAACAATAACACAAAATGTATTTCCATTAAAACATATGAAACAAGCATTATAGATTTACAAAGTCTGCTCAAGCGCCCTATTCAACTGCACCATGTTAAATTCAGGCAGATTACCTTTATCTTCAAAAACACCAGTGACAGGTTCATGGTAAATCATTTTATGTTTGTTAAATAAAACCAATTCGTTTGGTAGTTCATTAATAAGCAAATAATCATTATTCATAGTAGAACTTCTGGTTAAATGACCGTATAGTTCATCGCCAGTGTTTAATATAAAATCCATATCATAGCTCATCCACTGTCCCAATTCTTTGACATGACTGTACATCATTGCACACAAACAATTTGCAACACACTGTTTCCCTGTATTCAAACCAAATTTCAAATTGCCTTGATGAAAATTTCCCTGTACATAAAATTTCATTTGTGTCACCTTGGCATGTTTACATATTTTCCTACCATTAAACTCTAATGACCGCTTCTTTGTTTTACAAGGTTCAGGACGATATTGTTGTTCTCCACTACTAGCATTATCTTCTTTCAAATTATTGGCTGACATTGATTTAGCTTTCATATTTTTCATCTTGTCACTTTTGCTTGAAGACTTTTTACTTTCTTGTTTTTTAGAACTCGGAGATGCACTCTTACTGTGTGTTTGCATATTTGGTGCTTCTTCTCCAGTGTTCAAATTATCACTTGCATTAGAGTTGCGTGAAGATGACTTTGGTTTTCTTCTTAAGAAATAGCCACCAGTCTGTTTTTTCAATGAATGTTTGATACTGTGAAGATTAACATACCCATCTCTAGCGTCAGATGTCACACTGTCAATTACATCTTTCTCTTTCCCAGATCAGTCTTGAGCTTGCTCATTTAGAAAACACTGGTCCACTCCTGTACACAGCAAGTCAAAAATATTCTCATCTTTAGAAATACCAAACTTATCAAATAGAGTGTCACAGTAATTAGCATGTCCACATTTACAACAAATCCAACTGTATGCCTTGCTTACCAAATAATCCTTCATCGACAAAATGTGCGTGCAATTAATGTGAAACCAAACACAACATTTCTCACATTGCATTTGCCTTGAGCCACAACCATCAACTTTATCACAAAGCCAACATTCATTGCCACTGTCATCTACTTTCATGTTCCTGACTTTTTCTGTTGGTATTTGGCATGCTTTTTTACCATTGCCTTTTGATATTTTCTTTTGTTGTTCTTTTATTCTCATTTGATTTGTATTGCCATTATCTTTGACATTTACAACTTTACTAAGTGTTCTTCTGGTATGACCAAATATAGTTTTTTGAAGCTGTTCATGTATTTGCCTATCCTTCTTTTGCATACGCTGTTCGACTGACTTACAATTGTTCCGATAATTATACATCATATGAATCTTGGCCCTTTCAGTCAATCTGTTGTGTTTGGGTACAGTGTATCCACTTACTTGAGACTTTCTATACTTTCTTTGTTTTCTACCATTCTTACATGTACATGTTCCATCAACTTTCCTTCTCAATCAATGAGGACACGCCTGCTTAACTGGTATAATAAACAACACTTTCGCCTTTTTCATATGTCTGTTATACACATGCTTGTTATCACTACACTTCTCATAGCTGTGATTATTCCCAGGTTTCATTTGTTTATGGCAATTTAGACAAGTTTGACTCTTATGCTTCTGTAGACCAGTAATGCGCATCTTACAATTATCTTTGTGTCTCTGCTTCTCATTACTTTTGTCATGGTTTTTGTGCTTCTTATGGCTTTTCTCTTGCATATCATGAATATTTCTATGTTTTTTCTCACAGCTTGTACATTTTTCATAGCTTTGACTATGGCTCTTCAAATTCTTATGCTTTTCATCGCTCTTATACTTCATATGGTTCTTATGCTTCATGTAATTCTTATCTTCTTTACAACATTCATCATTCTCAACTTTACAACATCCATCATTCTGCTCTTTACACATATCATTCTCATCATTACAACATCTATCATTCTGAACATTACAACGATCATCATTATCATCATTACAACATCTATCATTCTCAACATTACAAAGATCATCATTATCATCAATACAACATTCATCATTCTCAACATTACAACGTTCATTTTTCTCATCATTACAACGTTCATCATTCAAATCATTCTCATCATTACATTCATTATTCTCATCTTTACGTTCATCATTCTCATCATTACAACGTTCATCATTCATATCATTACAACGTTCATCATTCATATCATTACAACGTTTATCATTCATATCATTACAACGTTCATCATTCATATCATTACAACGTTCATCATTCATATCATTACGTTTATCATTCATATCATTACAACGTTCATCATTCATATCATTACAACGTTCATCATTCATATCATTACAACGTTCATCATTCATATCATTACAACGTTCATCATTCATATCATTACGTTTATCATTCATATCATTACAACGTTCATCATTCATATCATTACAATGTTCATCATTCATATCATTACAACGTTTATCATTCATATCATTACAACGTTCATCATTCATATCATTACAACGTTCATCATTCATATCATTACAACGTTCATCATTCATATCATTACAACGTTCATCATTCATATCATTACAACTTTTATGGCTGTCACTGATAGCCTGCACTTCTGCAAGTTTCTCAGTAACGTCCTCAAGCATAGACACTTGAGTCAAATGTGAAAAGGAAAAACAGATCACAGAAGAATGGACACAAGTGGAAAAAGAAGTAGACAGGTAAGAGAGAAACATGCATCTGTTGGAGCAAATCCATCCTTCCAAGTTCTTCTCTCCTACTCGCCTCAGGAGCCGCATAGCCTCTTCCTCCCTCCAGACAGTGCTGTACTTCGGCACATTGACCTGGATAACAAATTAACAAAATGACAAAAAACACATAACAAACACTTTATGCCTGAAAAACAAATACACACAAAAATGTACATTAACAGGCCCCTATGTCTACAAATTTTATGCCATTCATATTTTTCCACGCATAGTATTTGAATGTTGAAAATATAAACTGACATACCAATAAAACAGATTTTGTAAAGCTGTTTAATAAAATTGTTATCGTTTTTCCTTTCACACAAAATATGCAGTTCAATCATATCATCAAAATGTTTATTACCCAAATTTCAAAATTTGAACCTAAAAAGTATAAAAACAAGCAAAACATGTGATAGAATGTAATTTACAGCTTGTCAGTCTTATTCCTTTATCTGTATAGGATTCAAAGACTAATCCATCAACAAAGTTTGCAAATAATATGCCAACTCCTTTTTGCGTTATCGCTCACACATTTCTTTTGATTTAGCCATAACGACTTTAATATTTGACCTATGGGGTCTAAAAACATTGACTTTTGATAAGCCAAATCTTACTTGAGTTACTGCACAAACACAAAGTCTTACACCCACTTTATGGGTGGCTATGGGGACTTTTTATTGTTGTTCTATTCTTCCCTTTTCTGAAGAATCTAATAATGTCCCCATAACCCTGCCAATGCCTAGCCACACGTGTCCACCCACCCTAACACACATTGACTTATATGGGGCACCCCTTTGCTGTTCTATTATCCCTTGTCTTTAAAGTTGTCCTGTGGGGTACAAGATTTTCTAAAGATACTTTCTGGGGTCCAATTGTTCCTTTATGTTTTGGACCCCAGGAGGGTCCTAGTACATGTTCACACTTGCACCCCCCCCCCTCCCTCCCCCCACAAACACACACAATCTTACACCCACTAGGTTATGGGGACTAGCTATTGTTGGACTATTCTTTCCTTTTCTGAAAACATTGTGGGGACATATTGTTCCTTCGTCATGTTTGTAATAATGTCCCTGTCACCCTGCCAATGCCTACCCATGCTCACACACACCCCCATGGTGGGACATGTCAGAGACATATGCACCTTCAGTGACTGTGGCATAAAATATGCTTGATTACTTGAGCACAAAAACATCATCAATATATTTCAAAAACAACAAATCATGGAATGTCAAAGAAAATACAAAATTGTTTGGTGTGTGAATGGCCCATATAAAACTAATATTTGTGAACTACATAATTGCAAACAAAGGCTGATCTCAACCCAAACCAGACAGGTCCAAGACAATGACCACCAGAAATGGTCTAGAGACTGGTCAAGACCTACAGCACTGACAGAGGCTCTTCTAAGGTATGGCACACTTTGCATAATCCTACAGAAGTATAAATTGCACTGAAGCACCTTTTTTGAGATTTTGACATTATTGGTCGTACTAGCGCCCCAGTCCGTGATATATTTGGAAAGTGTGGCGAAGCAGATTTTTTATGAATCAGTTATCATCATCATCATCATTTAGGCTGTGGTCATCCAATGTAGGATGTAGCCCTCCTCATAGAAATGCCATTCATTTCTCTTTCTTGCTGTTCTTGTCCATGTTGTTCCTGCATATTCCTTGATGTCATCCCTCCATCTTCTTCTCTGTCTACCTCTTTTCCTTTTCCCTGTCCTTGGTTGCCAGTCCATTAGTCTTGTTGTCCACCTGTTGTCTTCTCTTCTGGCAGTGTGTCCAGCCCATCTCCATTTAGCTCGTTTTATTGTCCTTATGATGTCTCTTACTCCAATTTTCTTTCGTATTTCTGTGCATTTGATCCTGTCTCTGATTGAGATGTGTAGCATTTGTCTTTCCATTGCTCCTTGTGCTGTACGGAGTTTGTGTTCTACATGTATTAGTTTTGTTGTTGTCTATGTTTCTGCTCCATATGTTATGGTCGGTAGTACACACTGATCGTATACTTTTCTCCTAAGTGCCATAGGAATGTTCTTATCACAAAGTATACCTCGGTACCTTCCAAAGGAACTCCATCCTGACTTAATCCTGGTTGAGACTTCATCTTGAGTGTTATCTTGCATTTTGACTGTTTGGCCCAAGTATTTGTACTCGGTGACCCTGCTGATCTGTTGGTCTTCCACCATTATTGTGTCATCTGTGTTGAAGTTTGTCATGTATTTTGTCTTTCCCTTGTGCATCTTTAAACCTATGTCTTTACTTTTGCTGTTTACTTCATTTATTTGCATTTCCAAATCGTTAACAGAAGAGGTGACCAGAGCCACATCATCTGCAAAGCGTAGATCTGTCAACATTTCGCCATCAATGTTATACCCTTTCTCATCTAGGGAGGTGTTTTTGAAAACTTCCTCCAACACAGCAGTGAAGATTTTGGGTGATATTGGGTCCCCTTGCCTAACTCCCCTGTTGATGTTGATTTCCTGTGAGATGTCTTTGTCAATGTGTATTTTTGCTGTTGCTCCAGTGTAGATTTCTTCTAGTAACTTTAAATATCCTTTACTGATGTCCATTTTTCTCAAAGCTTGAAACAGATATTTGTGTTCAACTGAGTCAAATGCTTTTTCGTAGTCGATGAATCCTACACACAAGTCCAGTTGATATTCGTTGGCCTTTTCAATGAGTTGGTTCAGTACATATAAATGGTCTGTTGTTGAGAATCCTTTTCTGAACCCAAATCAGTTATAAAATTGTCAAAATTACGACAAAGACTCAACAGAATTGTTTGAAAATCGCCTACTGGCTTCTCCAAGTATTTGAGATGAAATAAAATGCATTAAATTGCACTCACGATCATTTTCGGTCCTCCAAATCAATGATGTTTAGCCCACTATCAAATTTGCCATTAGAATCGCCATTTTGAACGTGATACTCAACGACTGTTTCCTTATGTGTTTTAACGCTGCGAGGATTGCGTGTTTGCTGAGGCCCTTACTTTCATATTGTTTTCCGTGCAGTCAACGCAGGATACCAGGCTACTCAGCTGGTATCCTGCATTGACTGTGCGGATCAATATGCATGTCAGTCAGGGCATCAGCAAATGTTGACACTACACAGCCTGGTATCCTGCGTTGACTGCGCGGAAAACAATATGAAAGTCAGGGCCTCAGCAAACACGCGATCCTCGCAGCATACATAAGGGAAAAGTCATTGGGTATCACGTTCAAAATGGCGATTCTAACAGCAAATTTGACAGTCGGCTAAAATTCATTGATTTGGAGGACCGAAAATGATCGTGAGTACAATTAAATGCATTTTATTTCATCTTAAATACTTGGAGAAGCCAGGAGGAGGTGATTTTCAAACAATTCTGTCGAGTCTTTGTAGTAATTTTGACAATTTTATAACTGATTCATAAAAAATCCGCTTCGCCACACTTTCCAAATATATAAAGGAGTACAGCACCCCAGTTACTCGGTCTAGGAGAATACAGCATTTTTGCCTTTAAGTGTATTATGCACAATCACCTGAACTGAACAATGCACAAAAACTAAACAAAAATCAAAATATCACACACACACAGACACTGAGACAGTAGTCACATCCAAATGATAGCGTACTACAACTACTAGCCATGCTATTTGGAATTGCTAGTCCCACTCCTATGATGCTCACCTACTTGACTTACTTCAGTTCATATCCATGAGTCATGACATTAGGCGCAAGTCATGTGTACTGAGTGGCAACTAAAAACAAAGTAAAACTCAAGTACCAGTCCATATTAGACCCAGTAACTGGGGCGCTGTACTCCTTTTTTGACATTTTTGACATTATCTGTCGTACTAGCGCCCCAGTCGGTGGTATATTTGGAAAGTGCTCCAAAGCGGTATTTTTCTGAATCAGTTACAAAATTGTCAAAATTGCGACAAAGACTAGACAGAATTGCTTGAAAATCGCCTACTGGCTTCTCCAAGTATTTACGGTGAAATAAAATGCAGTTAATATTACTCACGATCATTTTTGGTCCTCCAAATCGATGATTTTTAGCCCACTATCACGCATATATCAAATTTGCCGTTAGAATCGCCATTTTGAATGTGATACTCAATGACTGTTTCCTTATGTGTATAAACGATGCGAGGATTGCGTGTTCGCTGAGGCCCTGACTTTCATATTGTTTTCCGCGCAGTCAACGCAGGATACCAGGCTGTGTGTAGCGCCAATGTTCACTGATGCCCTGACATTCATATTAATTTGCGCAGTCAATGCAGGATACCAGCTGTGTAGCCTGGTATCCTGCGTTGACTGCGCAAATCAATATGTATGTCAGGGCATCAGCGAACATTGGCACTGGTGATGGATGGTGATGGTCAAACTTACTATCATAAATAAAATTTCTTGAGACGTTTTGATATACACTCAATGATAACAAAATATATGCTATGATACTTACTAAAAATACACAATACTAAAAAGCAAAAACAAACAAAACAATATCGTAAAAAGACACATTTGTGGTTCTAAACAATATCTCCGATCCCTTACCCTCGCTGTGGAAATATAAACTAACGTTATTGGACAGTACGCTTCCATCTAATAACAAACAACACATACCTCTTAATACTGGGTACACGACCTCAATCATGTCTACATTAGACTGGTTTCCGAACAGTGAACGATTGCGAATGGTCAGAGGTTTTTGAGTCAGGAATCACACACGGTCTGCTGCAGCAGTTTATTAAAAAGAGGGCGCTATCACACAAAATGTGTACACAATTTTAATCACCCACTGATGTGCGCCTGGCCCTTTGCATTCCAAAGCAAAATTTTACGCCACTTCGGAACTCTTTGTCCTTAAAGGCCTTACCGTAAATTTTAACATCGTCCAAACATCGTTCTTTCCAGACCAATGAATCTATCAAGATTCAAATCAGCTTTTACTAAAACTGTAACCAAGAAGGCTTGATAAACGAAATCACTAAAAATCAATACAAAATTATACTAATAGCTGCAAAATGATTTGTTTTATTGTTGCAACGAACAAACTGTTAGACTATTATTCCACTCACTTTTACATAATAATACAAACATTAAAACACACAATCTCCATTAACCTCCAAAACTTAATCATAAAAATGTGGATCTACTACACTATTCATCGATTTTATTGAAAAAAAGTACGCTTACTTAGTTGTTCTTAGTCATTACCGTAATATTTGGCACGTTTTGTGGTAATTTATTATCTGTTTGAATTGACCATTACAAATTTTAGAACTATTAATTAAAATTGCAATTTCGATTTGCAGTTTCCTTCTGCAACGGTATCACGTACGACTCAATCATCTGTTTGGTATCGTTTACTAAAATGTGTATGTCTCAATGATTCATCAACAACAATTTTTTAAAACATTTTTAGAAATAAACTCAAAAATACCAAACTACTGTTCGAAATATCACAACACTTTGGATAGTTGCACTGGCGGTAAGTTTCAGATATTATCTAAAACTAAGCGTAAAGTGCAACTACCCAAAGTGTTGTGTGATATTTCGAGGAAAAGAGTTACATCCAAATTCAATGTCCAAATTATGTGATATTTTACCCATTAAAACAAAACACTTTCCATTATATCGATGCACAAAATTCATGTCAGTTGCTTGACAATCTTTCTAATTTTACGCACTTTAACTCGCTGAACTATTTAAATTGACTTCTACAACCACAAGTACATAATTTTGGTTAAAAAATTGCAATAAGCCCTATCAAAGCATAATTTTATAGAAATTTGTTGGTAATGCTGTCAAAACCTCAGTTGACTCATATACCTCTCGTTTTTTTACATAGTCGCCAAATCCAAATTATTATTAATCATGAAATTGATAACATACTTTTCAGGGAATTTCAGAAACAAAGGAACTCAAAATAATTATGCCAAACCTGAATCAGGCAAATTAACCTTGCGCTGTGCAACAGGGGGAAGCTATTTGGACTACAAGCCTGCTTCTAAAATGAGTTATTATTTTATCCCAATTTTGTTAATTTTTCCTCATTAACACAATGTTTTTTTTATACACAAAATAATGTCAATTCCTTGACGATCTTTCTAATTTTACGCACTTTCACAAACTTGCTCATTAAATCAACTGATTAAACTGACTTTTACGACCAAATGTACCAACTTCTGGCTTAGAAATGGCAACTTCAATGCATAATTTTATAGCAATTTTGTCAATAATGCTGTCGAGACCTTTGAATCATCTACCTGTCATTTACTCAGGTGCCTTGTCCGAATAAATCATCAAATTTATAAAACACAATTTTAAGGCAATTTCAGAACTCAAATGCCAAACCTGAATCAAGCAAACTTAGCGCGCCGTGTGCAACAAAGAGAGAGTATTGCAACCTTTTGGAACTACTACTCTACTTCTCAAATGAGTTATATTGAATCCCAATTTTATGATTTTTTTCGCATTAACACAACTTTTTGTTCTCAATGTCTACGCACAAATATGTATTCCTTGACGATCTCTCTTATTTTACGAAATTTCACAAACTTGCTCATTATATTAACTGTTTAAATTAACTTCTACGACCAAAGGCACCAACTTCTGGTTTAGAAATGGCAATTTCAATGCATAATTTTATAGCAATTTTGTCAATAATGCTGTCGAAACCTTTGAATCATCAACCTGTCATTATTTACTCAGGTGCCTTGTCCGAATAAATCATACAAATTTATAAAAACACAATTTTAAGGCAATTTTAAAAATTCAAATGCCAAACCTGAATCAAGCAAACTTAGCGTGCCGTGTGCAACAAGGGAAAGTAATGTGACCTTTTGAACTGCTAGCCTACTTCTCAAATGATTTATATTCAATCCCAATTTTATGATTTTTTTCGCATTAACACAACTTTTTGTTCTCAATGTCTACGCACGAATGTGTATTCCTTGACGATCTTTCTAATTTTACGCAATTTCACAAACTTGCTCATTATATTAACTGTTTAAATTAACTTCTACGACCAAAGGTACCAACTTTTGCTTCAAAATGTCAATTTCAATGCGTTAATTTATATAAATTTTTGTTGGTAATGTTGTCAAAACCTTTGAATCATCTACCTTTTATTATTCACTGGGGTGCTAAGTCTGAATAAATCAGCAAATTTATAAAAACATATTTTTAAGGTAATTTCAGAAACAAAGAAACTCAAATGCTTAACCTGAATCATGTTAAGGTCTGTGTGCAAAACATCCCTATTAAACTGAGCGTTCCGTGTGCGCACACGAAAGGTTTCTGGCATATACCTTTCACTGGAAAATTTTGTAATTTGTGTTTTTAACACCAATAATATGACCTTTATTTACAAATAAAGTAAATCTTATCAAAGATGTTCCGCATAAGGGCCAAACACTCTACAATGAATGCACGAATTTCTATAATTTTTTCCACTGTTTTAATCAATTTTCACAACACAATATACACATTTTTGCCATAGAAAATTACTATTTTAAACTCAACTTCTTTTTTATTTTGTTTATTACGATGTCACAATTTCTGCTTCATCTACACTTAAAGTTCATCAATATCCCAAGACTAAATGTTTAATTTTTTTTTTTTAAATCTATGTTTTAAAGACCTTTTTGAAATAAATAAACTCACAAAACCAACCAGAACAAGGTTCACAATATCACACACTAGTATTGTTTTTCATTGGCTAAAAGTGTAAACCCCATCACAATCCCTCTCATTATTCGTCGAAAGACAATCCATACGTTCATTGGTTGATACATTTGTATTTTCATTGGATAACACTGTATCTCTATCATGATTGGCTAAAATTAATCAGCACAAAAACCTTTTCGAATCTATATAAACACAAAATTGTAACCAACAATCAATGTCGCCAATTCTGTGTTACAACAGAGCAGATTTACTCTACATTCTACTCAAACTGCGCTGCAAAACTTAGCTTGTAAGTATATCATCCCATCAATCCAAAAGCTGATCCGCCGAACTGTTAAATACTAGAGATCACATCTACATGCTCGACAAAGTCAGGAAAATATGCGGGCCCAGCCTAACTGACTTGAGAGCTTCTAAGTACAGATATCCAGTTCACCACATACTTTACATACATTTGAATAAACGTTTCACAACTGTATTGCATATTTGATGTACACACCAATGTCATTCAAGTTCTATTGATCAAGTAAACTACACTATAGAAGTTCTAAAACACACGAATTACATTCAATATGATAACAGAAAAAAACATGCAGATTTCAGCCTGTAAAATGCACAATTACAAACTAAGCCCACTCATCAACACTTTTCCCCAATAACTGGCAGGAAATGTATGTACCCTCCCTGGAAAAAAATAAACTTTAGTTAAAGTAGTACTTTAAATAAACCATGTGTATTCCAAAAAAAAAAAACCCAAAAATAATCCACAACAACACAAAACAACCCAATGAAAAACAATTCCATAAGTTATCTGCAAAATGTTTTGAAAACTCACCTAAACCTCATTTTGCAATGAAGATAAATCAATTGTTTTACTTTAAATCTCTACAGACAATGGACACCATCCGTGACATCAACAAGTCATCCACAAAAAAGGTCCATACCCAAGGGCCTTGAGAGCTCAAATTGTGAAGATTGTCAAAAAGGACAGGGCCCATGAGCTCAGTCTTGCTGATCCAACAGGAGTAATCAAATGTGTTGCGTATGACAACATCTGCCAGCAATTTCACTCTGGAGAGGTTATCTCAATGCGTCAGTTTGAAAGAGGATACTCTGGAATCGTGATTGCTACCAAGAATACACGTATCTATCCTTGTCCTCCATTGAAAGCCACGATCAGTGATGAGATAATGAATGCTGCTCTAAACCTAGTGGATCCACCAGTGCCACCTGTTGCATCTATCTCATCTGTGCTTCAGGATGAGAAGGAAGGTATTCCTGTAAGCATCGAGGGAATAATCACACATGTAAGTACTTTACAACACATTCAACAAATTGAAATTAATAAGTCCCAACCGACCTCCATTAAAGATATGCCACTTACATGAGTTAAGCCTAACAATGCTCAATCCAGCAAGATCCAGCACCACATGCATAATTCAGAGTTTACTGTGTCCACCAGTAACTTCTGCACAGCCTCTGTAAGAATTAAAGTAAATTATTCACCCAAATAAATCACTGTCTGTGCTATGCTATTAATGAATAATGTTGCATTTAACACATTGCTAGTTTCTGTTGATTTTACCATAGAGCAAGTTGTCCTTTGCTCAATGGTTTTACCAGTACAGTACCTACCGGTATAGACCTTAGGCATCTGCCACCATCTTTGAGGTCAAATGCAGCATGAAACGTGCCTTGTAGCTTTTTTGACCTCAGCATAAGGTCTGTATTATCTAAATAAATATGTATTCATAAGCATTACAAAAAAGCTTTGGTTTTTGTGAAATGATCTTTCATAAGGTATATAATTTTGTCACAAGTTGCTCTATCGTATACTGTTGCAAAAAGCTTGCTAATTAAAAAAAAATACATCTAGCTCGGTTGTTTACACAAACTCTGCTGGACAAAACATTCAACAAGTAGATGTTGCATCCACCCCAGGAACATTAAAACAAATTCGATCAATTCAAAGTACGTGATTCTTGTCAAACATCTGAGTTACCTTTTCAGCAGACAGTCTTTGAATCCTCGAAGTTACATTTCAGTCTGACGACAAGACACATGAGCGGCTTAAATACATGTACTAACATAAAGTAACAATATTTCTAAGATCAGATGAACATCAACTCATGCCTCGGTCAGTGTGTACATCGCCATTTTATCCCAGCATGCCTCGCATTTAACCTTGAGACCCCCCGCAATTTTTCCTGCAGTCCAGAATTGCCATCCTCGACCAAAGAAATAAAACATTTTCTTTTTAAAGATTCCCTTTTCGGAATTGCTTCACAGAAAAAAAAATACCATTGAAAATCATTACGGCAGTTGCAATTTCGTACTGCAGAAAAAAATAAAGCGTCCGGCGGACGGGGCCGGAGATCAGAAGCTTCTCTACAGTCACGAGATGGCGCTGTATCAAATGTTGGCATTATTACCAAAAGTCACTAGCCTCCATTGGAGAACTACGGATAATAAAACTGTGTATTTAAATACTAATTTAAATAAAATTACTGTTAGTTTTTCCATCATTACACAAAAAAAGAACAACTACTTTATAGGGCTATGCCAAAGAACCAGAAGTTTTATTCCTGAATATTCCAACTTTCCATCATAATGCCCACCAATCCACCCACATAAAAGGGGAAATAAAAGAAAAACCCATCCACCTCCCAACAAGACGATACAAAGCTACAAAAATGTACCAAACAAACAACTTCATATCTTGCTACATTATTTGATTTCTATTTGTTATGCATTTATTGCTCACAAAATATGGTTTTATTACAAACTTACTCTTCACAAAAAATGTTTACAACATATATGTGGATGCCAAAAGAAAAAAGCAAATATTTTGTTGCAATGAAAACAAAGAAAAACTTAATAAATAAATAAGACAAAAGAAAATGCTCCAATTAACCTTGGTCCAAATACAACTTCACTGAAGAAACTGTTAAGTTGTGATTGACAACCTCAAATTTATTATTGTGGCCCATAAATTTAAAGAAAGATATGATCTGTTATCAACTAATACAGAATATTTCTATAACTTTAAATTTATTCCTTCGAAATTGCTTTTCTTTTCACTTAAGGATGAAGTACCACGAGTGGTAGGTGCCAGACAACTGACAGTCAGAAACATTGAAGTTGAAGAGAAAACTGGGTCAATCCAACTGGCCGGTTGGAATGATCTTTGCAAGAGTCCAATAAAATCAGGTGACAGAGTGAAGTTAACTCACATGTCACCAAAAAAGAACAACTTCCTGAAAGCAATGACCCTATCATCAACACAGAACACACAGATTGATGTACGTATTTAAATTATAATGAGTTAATAACCAGGTATTTCACAACTTTCAAATGAGATTTTTTACATTAACAATTTATGTAAGTATAGCTACAAAAACTTCATAATATATATGCATTGGTAAAAAAGCAGTACTGATGAACTTTCTACACAATATTTACAGATCCTCCCAGAAGAAGTGACAAAAAGGACAGTGGAAGTA
This sequence comes from Marthasterias glacialis, assembly GCA_911728455.2. Classification (NCBI taxonomy): domain Eukaryota; kingdom Metazoa; phylum Echinodermata; class Asteroidea; order Forcipulatida; family Asteriidae; genus Marthasterias; species Marthasterias glacialis. Next base: position 28,158,902 of record OU452220.1, on the reverse strand, counting down.
GTAACAGTGGAGGGCACAACAGCATCATCCATTATTCTACTGTGTGAGGCGGATGACAATATGTTCAGTTTACACATGCCAAAAGACCTCGCTCAACAACTCTGGAGTTCAACTACTCCGACAGGAATAAGGAAAGCTCTAGAGGGACAACAAATATTTACATTTGTTGTCCAGGCTGCAAACATCATCCGCCTCAGTGACGATGGACCCAGCACAAGCACAGGGCCCAGCACGAGCGCAGAACCCAGCACGAGCACAGGACCCGGCACAAGCACAGGACCCGGCACAAGCGCAGGACCAGGCACAAGCACAGGACCCGGCACAAGCACAGGACCCGGCACAAGCGCAGGATCTAGCCCTTGCTCAAGACCCACTACTAGTGCACCAAGACAATCCTCCACTGCTACTTACAAACCTGATCAAAAAATGTTCAAACCATAGACTTACAGAACTTTAAGTTAATTGTTTTTACCAGTCTTATGTTTTAACACTTTCTACCTGTTTTACTTGTTGTAAACTAGCTTTGAGTACCACACAAGAGACAAGTTATTATGTTGCAGCAGTTCAAATACCCATTTAACATATGTACTGATGTAGTAAACACATGACCGTAGATATCCTCCAGTGATCAGCAATGAAAAGTGACTACTGTACAAAGGCTAGTAGATCAGCTGGTGCAACCTGTATATAAATAAAAAGTAATACTGTAATGTCTATAAATGTATGTTTTTATCAATTAACTCAAACTACAACTAAAACATTTTTTTCACAACCAACCTGACCTTAATAGTCCAATTACCTCTTTTCTTATGCCTCTCAGTAGCAAACTGTTTTAAACTATTGAAAAACCAAATTAATGGACAAAAAGAAATATTTTAGCACTTCACGTGGTTCGTGTTAATGCTCGTTTCCATGGTTATCATTTTGTATTCCTCTTTAACTTGTTTTCTACTTCTTTATTTTATGATTTTATCAAGTATATTGAAAAGACAATATAGCAAAAATAAAAGTATTTGAAATGGAAAGAAATTGTTTAATAAGAAATTTTTAAACTTATAGTAACCTCTACCAATAAACTGTGATCTTCTCCAGACATACCCTTCTGATGTATTAGATTATATTTAATAATTTCATAATGTTAATCCACATTTTTGGTGCAGAATGTAATTAGATGCTTATTTAATCTATATCACATCAATTATTTCTTCACAACTCGTATTAAAATTCTTGCCGATAATCTTTCTTCTCATGACAATGACAGAATGATACTTTAAACTTTACTGTAGGATTGATGTAAGTGTATATCATTGTTGATTGTAATAGCAATCATTTCTGTAAATTGATTTCTGTAATATTAGTCTACATTTGTAAATAAATCAATAAATCACAATAAAAAACAAAACAAAAAAACAACAACAATGTTTGCACACCTGATACTTCAAATGGACAATAGAGGCAAATTACCTGTTGCTCACAGTCATTGTCTTAGTGCCTTGTTACATTACAGATGCCTTTAACCACAAAAATAAAAGGCCTTGGTGCCAAAAAAAAAATCAACATTTTTTCAGAATTACAATCTTTTCAGTAAGAGTATGCAACTAAATCCAGTACGTACTCATTACCTACATATCCATTATTCTAAATTTACCTCTTCCTCTTGTACTTTGTAATTTTATTCACATTGTAAAAAAACTTTATACTCAGGATTAGACCCAGTAACTGTGGCGCTCTACTCCTTTTTTGAGATTTTGACATCATCGGTCGTACCAGCGCCCCAGTCCGTGGTATATTTGGACAGTGCTGCAAAGCGATTTTTTTTATGAATCAGTTACAAAATTGTCAAAATTCTGACAAAGACTCGACAGAATTGCTTGAAAATCACCTACTGGTTTCTCCAAGTATTTACGATGAAATAAATGCATTTAATTGTACTCACGATCATTTTCGGTCCTCCAAATCGATGATTTTTAGCCCACTCTCAAATTTGCCATTAGAATCGCCATTTTGAACGTGATACTGTCAGATAATGTCAAAATCTCAAAAAGGAGTACAACGCCCCAGCTACTGGGTCTAACCCAGGACGTACTAATTTCATGCAACAGAGACTGACGTTCTACACTGCTAGTGCTAGTGCTATAGTTGCGATAATCGTAACCCTCCATCCTCCCAGGATGGATGGAGGGTTACGATTAATATCACAACTACTATGCAAGTGATACTGTGTTTCAGGGGTAGATCTACTTCTACTTGCCCCCGAGCATGCATTGCAAGAGCACAGGACAAGCAGGTCGACCCCAACAAAAAAGCCCCAACAAATATTTTAACAGTTTACCTGTTTATTGGCTGTTTACGGAACACAACATGTACCTTCGATTGACGGGATACCTTATCACGGTTGCTTAAATGTCATGCGTACACAGTACACTTACAGTGTTACTATTTACTAAAATATATTATAATTTGTGTGACTATAATAATGACAATTTATTCCACAACTCTTCAGCGTGACAGCCATCTTTGAAAAAGCAAAACCAAGTACACATCAATCCCAGCATGCATCTCACTCAAGTACAAAAGTCAATCATTACAGAATAAAATGTAGTTTAGAACACGTACTTCATGTTACAGCTACATTATGCACTAAGTTTTAGTTGTACGTGTGACGTTAAAATGTTTAATGTGTATGTAAACAATCACGAACAGTTAATATTTCACATCACAAACACCAACGGCTGTCCTTTTTAATTGGCATACGGACGATCTTCTCATCTACATACCTTTAATTGAATGTTCTCAGACATGGAGTTTATGCTCTGCGTACCGCGCTCGTGAGTGACGAGTGTTGACATTCCGGTCAAAAACACGTCAAGAGGACTCCAACTTATATGGCAATACTCAATCAAATAAAAAAGAAGCTTAACAAATAAAAAGAACTTAAATAAAAGACTAACTTTCGCATCATCTTAAGTTTCATACAATTATTCGTAAAACAACAGGAAACAATAAACACCAAAACAGCAAAACAGCTAGCAAAAACAAACAGCAAGCAAAAACAAACAACAAACAGCAAGCAACAACTCCAAACAACAAACAGCAAGCCAAACCAAGCAACAAACAGCAAGCACAACCAAACAACAAACAGCAAGCACAAACAAACAACAAACAGCAAGCAAAAACAAACAACAAACAACAACCCAAAACAAACAACAAACAGCAAGCCAAAACAAACAACAAACAGCAAGCAAAAACAAACAACAAACAGCAACCCAAAACAAACAACAAACAGCAAGCCAAAACAAACAACAAACAGCAAGCAAAACAAACAACAAACAGCAAGCCAAAACAAACAGCAAGCCAAAACAAGCAATTCAAACAGCAAGCCAAAACAAGCAACAAACAGCAAGCCAAAACAAAACAACAAACAGCAAACAACAAGCAACAACAAACAGTAAAGCTTGGCAACAACAAACAGCAACAAAAAGGCAAGCAAGAACAAACAGCAACAAAAAGGCAAACAAGAACAAACAACAAAGCACCAGCAACAACAAAAGCAAGCAAAACATAGATACCAGCAAAAACAAAGGGCCAGTAAGTCGTACCAAACAACAGCAACAAAGAAAAGAAACGAGGAAAAGAAACATCATTCAACAAAACAGAAACATCATCTACACAGCAGAGGAAACATCATCCAACAAAGCAGAGGAAACACCATCCTACAAAGCAGAGGAAACACCATCCAACAAAGCAGAAAACACCATTCAACAAAGCAGAAAACACCATTCGACAAAGCAGAGAAAACACCATCCGACAAAGCAGAGAAAACACCATCCGAGAAAGCAGAGAAAACACCATCCGACAAAGCAGAGAAAACACCATCCGACAAAGCAGAGAAAACACCATCCGACAAAGCAGAGAAAACACCATCCGACAAAGCAGAGAAAACACCATCCGACAAAGCAGAGAAAACACCATCCGACAAAGCAGAGAAAACACCATCCGACAAAGCAGAGAAAACACCATCCGACAAAGCAGAGAAAACACCATCCGACAAAGCACTCACCTAATATAGAGTTATTTCAGATTTGTGATTTTAATGGGGAGACTGTACTACGCACAAATTATTTGCCAAATTATTCAACCTGTATTTCAGAAATTGTAGTTCATGTAAAAAAATGGCACAACTTTAGGTAGGAAAAAACAACATATCATTATTATTCATAAAAGACTTCCAAAGCCATAAAATACTTGGTTTAACCCTATCAGGACCGTGCTTTTTTTGTTTTGGGATGTACAGGGACCGGGGGGGGGCACAGTTTTTCTTTTTCGTTTTTTATTTTTTTAATTTTTTTTATTTTTCACTTACAAATCCATAATGGTCGATGTTGGGGCTAATGCCGAAAATACAAGTTAAAAAAGTGTTTGATTGTGAATAATGCCTTAAAGCTTTGCCTCATGTATACGGAAGCCGGGTAGTGCCAGGGAATAAGAGGTGAAATATTGTTTTCACGAGCGCGTGAATATGTTTTACGTACTATTTATCTGCGGCCGCCACATCTGGCGGCTGCCACATAATTATTTCGCAGCTGCCACTTATTATCTGGCGGCCACCACATAATTATCTGACGGCCGCTACATATCTGACGGCCGCTACATAATTATCTGGCGGCCGCCACTTACTACCGCCACATAGTTATCTGGCGGCTGCCACTTAATTATATGGCGGCCGCCACATAATATTCTGCTAACATAAGCTATCAATAAACACTACACGCACTCACAAAATGAGTAAATAACGATCGTGTAGTACAGGCAATAGACCGATTGCGTGACCTCTTGAAAAAATTCCATAACTTATTGGAACTGTCCTTACTGGCTTTATTTAGCCACTCAAAGGTCTATGGTACAAACAAATGCAACAACCATCATGTTCCACACGTTCTTATAGAGGACGCCGTGTTTGTTTACGTTTAATACCCACTAGAGGTCACGCAATCGGTCTATTGTCTGTACTACATGATCTTTATTTACTCATTTTGAGTGCGTGTTGTGTTTATCGATGGCTTAATTCTGTTAGCAGAATAGTATGTGGCGGCCCCCAGATATCCATGTGGCGCTCGTATTTCTTCATGAGGCTTTTGTATCAACAGCTGTAATAAAAGACTATCCAAGCATTGTGGAATTTGTGTTGCGCGCACCTTTAAAGGAGACTACATGTATTATTTCACAGACCGCACGCACAGAGCACGTGTTATCAGCGTGTGGGTCCTTTCTCTATGGTACAATGTACATGAACTACATACACTACAGAGTGTATCCAATGCACATAACGGGCTGTTTTTTACGCTCTAATGGAGGTCAACACAAACGCGCACTTTTACGACCAGAAGACAAGGTCAAACTGGTATTATGTCTGTGCAAACATTTGAGCAGGCTAAACGGTCTCTAAACTGACATTAAAATTTTTACAATATCATAAGCAATTCGCTAGGTATGCAGTTTTTGAAATTTTGAGCTTCCGGTTTCGACCAGAGGTAAAGGTCAAATGAGGTCACGTTATACATGACATTTACAAGAGCTTTCATGTACTGCAAGTATCTTCTACGTAGCATTTATGGTTCTCAAGATATGAATTTTCAAATTATTTAACGTTTATTTTAGGTCATCACGTCATCAGTGACGTCAATCCCAAAAAGTTGCGGTTTCGTCTACTCACCAATGATGATGTTCAAGACAAGTTTCAAGTTGATACAAGCTTCACTTTTGTTCAAAATTACTAGAGAAGTTTCATTGAAGAAGAAGACGAGGAAAAAACTAGACATTCAGTTTGTGAACAAACTCACGGTGTTCAGCTTGAACGTAATGAAGGGAGTGCGTAATTGAAAATAATAGTACAGTTGGATATGTCAGATATATGGATCCAGCTATGGTAGAGCAAATATACATGTGTATGTTTATATTTCAACCTAAATAGCCATTACATAGAGCGTATTACTTAACATTTCACTGGAAATTCCGGTTTGCACTTGAAGAGGGGTCAAACAAGGTCACCAATAAATCAGTTTTTTAAGAGTTTGAAAAGCCTTTTCACATGAAGTACTAACTTTGAAAATAGCTTGTGTAGTTGAAGGGATGCGAATTTTTTAAATATTTAACTTTGGACGCTCACATTTCACTTCACAAGGCTTTTGTATAAACGCCTGTAATAAAGACTGTCGAAACATTGTGCAATTTGTGTTGCGCGCACCTTTAAAGGAAACTACACGTATATTATACAGCCCGCACACACACACACACACACACAGAGCACATGTTATCAGAGCGTGGGTCCCTTGTCTATGGTACAACATACATTATATAATTGGTGCACGGTGTGACGGGGTCCATGGTGTTTTGTACACGCGAGGGGGCAAATGGCACCCAAGGCAAAGCTGAGGGTGCCATTTGCCCCCAGGGTGTACAAAACCCATGGGCCCCATCACACCGTGCAACAATTGTTTTGTTATACCACGGTAACATATTTATACGAGTCGCACAGACGAAAAAGCAGACGATAAACTGCACGACGACGTTTATGTTTAACGTAAACTGTCGATCGTTTGCAGAAATATTGTTCAGCATAATATCATCCTCATACCCAGGGTTATTTCAAATACTGTACAAAGCGGTGCAAGCGACCAACGGTGGACACGATCAATGCAATGTATCCCTAGGGATACTAATGTCATGTTACCCTGAGCCAGCCGCGCCGGTGTTCATGCATTTTTGCACTAATCTACGTCATCGACTCTCGACCAATAGAAATGCACAATCTAATACCGTGGTATAACAACATCTACTGTACACTGCAGCGTGGTATTCAATGCAAATAACGGGCTGTTTTTACGCTCTATGAATGGAGGTCAACACAAACGCATGCTTTTCTGACCAGAACAAGGTCAAACTGGTACTATGTCTGTGCAAAAGTTGAAGCACGGTTAATGACTTTCAAACTGATATTACAATTTTGCCGAGAAGCAGTTCCCGAGATATGAATTTTTGAAATTTTGAGTTCGGTGTTCGGCTTAAACGTAATGAAGTGATTGCGTAATTTAACATTTCAAGGTCAGTATTGTGTGCAAGTTTTTTGTTTCCTTGTACTATGCTGATGGGCAAAATATTTATTTGTACCTTTTGCTGATCTTTATTTGCTGATCTTTATTCATATGGAACTGAACTTCCGGTTTTGACAGACACTGAAGGTCAAATGGGGTTATACTTTTAGCAAGATGTCTAGAATTGCCAGAGAGCTGTAAATCGATGTAATGATTATTAAAATCCTTTAAATAACATAATTTTTACTTTAACTTCCAGTTTTTGACTGGAAGTAAAGGTCAAATGTAGTCACGGTGTGCATACAATTTGTCCAACATTACAAGAGCTTTTATATGCACCAAAGATTGCGAAAGAAGCATTTCTTGTTCTCTAGATATGCAATTTTTGAATTATTTAACGTTTATTTAATCCAATGACGTCATCATTCCAAAAAGTTGCGGTTTCATCTACTCACTAAGATCTTTGTACATGGTAAGTTTCAAGTTCATACAAGCTTTGCTTTTTGAGAAAATTTGCGGACAAGGTTCAGGGGAAGAATAGGCAGAAACTAGAAATTTAGAGTTTGTGAACAAACTCACGGTGTTCGGCTTAAACGTAATTATAAAGTGATTGCGTAATTGAAAATTTTAAGGTCAATATTATGTGCAAGGTTTTGTCTCTTGCTATACTGATGGGCAAAATATTTATTTGTACCTTTTGCTGATCTTTATTTGCTGATCTTTATTCATATGGAACTGAACTTCCGGTTTTGACAGACACTGAAGGTCAAATGGGGTTATACTTTTAGCAAGATGTCTAGAATTGCCAGAGAGCTGTAAATCGATGTAATGATTATTAAAATCCTTTAAATAACATAATTTTTACTTTAACTTCCAGTTTTTGACTGGAAGTAAAGGTCAAATGTAGTCACGGTGTGCATACAATTTGTCCAACATTACAAGAGCTTTTATATGCACCAAAGATTGCGAAAGAAGCATTTCTTGTTCTCTAGATATGCAATTTTTGAATTATTTAACGTTTATTTAATCCAATGACGTCATCATTCCAAAAAGTTGCGGTTTCATCTACTCACTAAGATCTTTGTACATGGTAAGTTTCAAGTTCATACAAGCTTTGCTTTTTGAGAAAATTTGCGGACAAGGTTCAGGGGAAGAATAGGCAGAAACTAGAAATTTAGAGTTTGTGAACAAACTCACGGTGTTCGGCTTAAACGTAATTATAAAGTGATTGCGTAATTGAAAATTTTAAGGTCAATATTATGTGCAAGGTTTTGTCTCTTGCTATACTGACGGGCAAAATATTTATTTGTACCTTTTGTTGATCTTTATGCATGAAGGTTTGTCATATGAAACTTTAACTTCCGGTTTTGACAGGAACTAAAGATCAAATGGGGTCACACTTTGCACACGATATCTAGAATTGCCCGAGAGCTTTAAATGATGTATTGATTATCAATATACCACGTTTCATTAATAAGATACATATTTACAAACTTATACTTCCGGTTTCGACCAGAAGTGAAGGTCAAATGGGGTCACACATTGTAATAAATTTGTAGAATCGCAGAACGGCCTTAAAATCAGGTTATTATATTAATGTACAAATTAACGTTATTCAGATATGAATTTTTATTTAAAAAACTACTACTTCCGATTTCGACCGGAAGTAAAGGTCAAACAGGGTCACACTCTGTGTAAGATATTTTTAATACTTTAAGACCTTTCATATGGTTTAAAGATCATGTATGTAGCATGTATTATTCTTAAGATATGATCATTTTAGTATAAAACTTCAATTTAATGTAATGACGTCATCGATGACGTCGTCATACTAAATTTTTTATTTTGTCATGTACACACTGTGGTCTAGGTATATAGTAAGTTTCAAGTCCGTCCATGCTTTATTTTTTGAGATAGCAAAATATTTTTTTTTACCTCGATTTCAATGTCGTTGTGACGTAGCTATGACGTCATATATCACATTTCTAGAATGCTCTTGAGCTAAAGAAAATAATATTAATTAAAAGTTTGTTAATATTTTCAATCACTTAGGCTCTAGAGCCCCAAATAACATGATTTGTTACTTTAACTTCCGGTTTGTACCGGAAGTAAAGGTCAATTGGGGTCACGGTGTGCATACAATTTGTCCAATATTACAAGACCTTTCATGTGTACTAAAGATTTTGAATGTAGCATTCGCCGTTCTTGAGTTATGAATTGTTTGAATTGTTTAACGTTTATTTAATGTCATGACGTCATCAATGACGTCATCATTTCAAAAAAGTTTCAGTATCATCTACTCACTAATATCTTTGTACATGTAAAGTTTCAAGTTCATACAAGCTTTACTTTTTGAGAAAATTGACAGACAAGGTTCAGCGACTAAGAAATCCCAGAAAAACTAGAAATTTAGAGTTTGTGAACAAACTCACGGTGTTCGGCTTAATTACGTAATTGAAAATTTTAAGGTCAATATTGATTGTCAGTTTTTTTGTCTATTTGTGCTAAAGGTCAAATGGGGTCACACCTTGTGCATGGTATCTAGAATTGTCAGAGAGCTTTAAATTGATGTAACGATTATTAATGTACCATGTGTCATTAATAAGATACATACTTTTGTTGTACAAACTTATACTTCCGGTTTCGACCGGAAGTGAAGGTCAAATGAGATCAAACTTTGTAAACATTTGTAGAATCGTCGAAGGGCTTGAAAGTTATTATATTAATACACAAAATTATGTTATTCAGATATGATTTTTTATGTAAAAAACTACTACTTCCGGTTTCGACCGGAAGTAAAGGTCAAATGGGGTCACACCCTGTGTAAGATTTATATAATACTCTATGACCTTTCATATGGTGTAAAGATCATATATGTAGCATATCTGATTCTGGAGATATGAGTATTTTAATATAAAACTTCAATTTAATGTAATGACGTCATCGATGACGTCATCATTCCAAATTTTTTTCTTTGTCATGTACACACTGTGGTCTAGGTATATAGTAAGTTTCAAGAACGTACGTGCTGTATTTTTTGAGATAGCAAAATATTTTTTTTTTGACCTCGCGTACCAATTTCGTTGTAACGTAGCTATGACGTCATATATCCCATTTCTAGAATGCTCTTGAGCTAAAGAAAATATTATAAATTAAAAGTTTGTTAATATTTTTACTCACTTAGGTTCTAGAGCCCCAAATAACATGATTTGTTACTTTAACTTCCGGTTTGTACCGGAAGTAAAGGTCAAATGAGGTCACGGTGTGCATACAATTTGTCCAACATTACAAGACCTTTCATATGCACTAAAGATTTTGAATGTAGCATTTGCCGTTCTTGAGTTATGAATTGTTTGAATTATTTAACGTTTATTTAACCTAATGACGTCATCATTTCAAAAAAGTTTCGGTATCATCCACTCACTAATATCTTTGTACATGGTAAGTTTCAAGTTCATACAAGCTTAACTTTTTGAGAAAATTGACCGACAAGTTTGAGGGGGAAGAATACCCTGGGAAAAAAACAACTTAACAATAACAAAAGGTTTTCGGCTGATGGCCGAACACCTAAAAATAACTAGACATAAGTTTTTGTTCCAAGAACAAAAACTAGGTGTTCGGAATTAACCTAGTTAAAGTTGTTATTTGATGTATATAAAGTTAAATCAACTAAAATATCTTAATATGAAAATAAAAACATGAAATTGACCTTGGTATTTCGTGAAAGATCATGTTTATAGCTGTAACTATTTTTAAATGAGGAGCTACTTCAGTAGGGGTCACACAACAAAGAAGGACCTTCCCTAACCTTAGTATTTGGTGAAAGAATCTTGTCCCTACCCTTAACCACTTTAAAATGAGGTGCCACTTCCGGTTTGACCGGAAGCTAAGGTTACAGAGGTCACGCTATAGCAAACAGAAAATGGCCTTCACTAGCCTTGGTATTTGGTTAAAGAATCATGTTCCTGGCTCTAACCATATTCAAATGAGGAGCTACTTCCGGTTTGACCGGAAGTAGATGTCACAGAGGTCACCTAGTATGTCATAAAGAAAGACCCTCCCTAACCTTGACATTTGTCGCAAGAATTAAGTTCATACCTCAAACGGATGATTTTTTGTTGATTTTTAAAGGTTTAAATAAGCCCTGTATGAAAGACTAACAAAGCGTGGAGTGTGCACCTTGAGAAGAGACTAAGACCAACGTGCGGTTAATGTGTATAGCAATGAGGCATCGATGGCACACAGCCACGCACACACACAAGTGTACATGTATAATGGCATTGGATTTTCTACAGCAATGACGGTCACGCTTGAACGCACATCAAATCGATTGCGATTTGAACCGGAAGCAAAGATCAAAATGGTGTCACTTCAATGCAAAAGTTTGAGAAGAATAAATTCTCTGCAATCTGATGTGCAATGTGCAACAGAGAAGGACCTTCCCTAACCTTGATATTTGGTGTAAGAATCATGTTCCTAGCCCTTACCATTTTTAAATGAGGAGCTACTTCCGGTTTGACCGGAAGTAAAGGTCAAGCAATGTTCAACAGAGAAGGACCTTCCCTAACCTTGGTACTTGGTGAAAGAATCATTATCCTACCTCTGACAACTTTTGAATGAGGAGCTACTTCCGGTTTCACCGGAAGTAGAGGTCACACAGGTCACGCAATGTGCAATATAGGACATTCCTTAACCTACAATCCGATGTAAGAATTGTGATTATATAATAAAAACTTCTTAAATTATGAATTTTTGAATATTTTAAGACAAAGCAAATTGGGGTCATGTCTGTGGGGCGTTTACGCAGTTTTGGATGACCTTTACGATGATGTATAGATTGTAAAAATCCATTGTGTACTTGAGGAGTTATGATTTTTTAAATAATAAACTTTGATTTATTGAATTCGACACCCGATGACGTCATCATGACGTCACTCAAGCGGTGTCCTGTCCTAGTCACTTTCTAACTATGTGTGAAGAAGCGTGCATTTGTTAGCGGACAACCTTCGGGGAGAAGAAGTAAAAAACTATACATTCAGTTTTTGTGACATCACAAAAACTAGGTGTTCGGGAACAAGTAATGAATTGTTTGTAAATATCGATGAGTTAATACATACAACAACAATGTACAAAAAACGTGTTACAATTAGTGTTGTAGCATCATTTTTGAAGCTTTTTACCAGAGGGCGCTGTTTAATGTAGTGATGTCATCAATTTTAAACTTGAAAACAGAGAGTCCATTACCAACTCACATACTGAAACCATGTCCAAAGCTCGTTTTATACTGACCAAAGAACTAAAAAAAATAGGCTTTTTAATAAATTTTCCCTTCAGCTTCTAGTTTGAACCGCAAGACAAGGTCAAATTGGGGTCATTTTTGTGAGACATTTAAACAGTTCTCAAAGACCTCAGCGATGGTGTGTAGATTGTAAAATTCCATTGTGCATTTCAGGGTTTATGATTTAACTAATACACTTTGATTTATTGTAACTCAACATCTGATGACGTCCTCATGACGTCATTAGTTTATGTCCCGTCTTCATATTGAGGTTCAAGTATATGCACAGTTTCAAGGCTCTGTTTAACTTCAATCTTGAGTTAAATTTTGGAGGAATTAAACATTTAAAGTAACATAATGGTCTTCATGGAACACCATTTCACACAAATGAACACCAAAATAATTAAGTAGAGCTTTATCATATATATTTTATAGGGACTTCCAGTTTGGGCAGGAAGCGAGGTCAAATCAGGACACTAAGAAATATAAAAAAAACCGCATAGGCTACATTTATTGTAAATGGACACCTGAAGGAAAAACAAGTATTCTATGCATTACTGTTGTTGACACTACCGAGCAGCGCTGTGTATGTATTATATATACACAACACGCAGTAAACCCTAGAGTGCACACGCACGGGGTGCAATACAGTGAGGTAACTGTACGGACTCTATCGGCGATCGCGCTAAAACGGCACTTTTCACCTTAATATAACTTCGTTATGCAACGGCCAATTTTGTTCAAATTTCACAAATAGGCTATTATAGTCGTTATCTATTACTAAAAAATTCAACATGTAGTTTGCTCAAAAAAAATTGAAATAAAACAAATTCTTATTTTTAAACTCGTCGTCATAACAAACTAACATTTGATGACGTCATCAATGTAATATTTTCAAAGGTCATAAACTACATTTTATTTCGTACACAAACCATGTCCAAATTCTGTTTCATATTGACTCCACGGCTTAAATTGTGACTTTTTAAGCATTTTTTTGCTTCAACTTCCGGTTTGAACCGGAAGATAAGATCAAATTGGGGTCATTTCTGTGAGACATTTCATTATTTTTTAAAGACCTTTCCGATGATGTATAGATTGTAAAAATCCATTGTGTACTTCAGGAGTTAAGATTTTTTGAAATAATAACCTTTGATTTAATGTAATTCAACACCTGATGACGTCATCATGACATCACAACAACGGTTTCGTCTCCTTGCCATATACTACCTATGTATGAATTTTCAAGGTTATATGACCTTCGGAAGTGTGCATTTGAAAGTGGACAATCGCCAGGGAGAAGAAGAAGTATTAAAAAACTAGAAATTTAGAGTTTGTGAACAAACTCACGGTGTTCGGCTCAATTACGTAATTGAAAATTTTATGGTCAATATTGTGTGCAAGTTTTTCGTCTATTTGTGCTATGCTGACGGGCGAAATATTTATTTGTACTTTTTTGATCTTTATGCATGAAGGTTTGTCATATGAATCTTTAACTTCCGGTTTGACAGGAACTAAAGGTCAAATGGGGTCACACCTTGTGCATGTTATTTAGAATTTTCAGAGAGCTTTAAATTGATGTAGCGATTATTAATGTACCATGTGTCATTAATAAGATACATATTTTTGTATGTACAAACTTATACTTCCGGTTTCGACTGGAAGTGAAGGTCAAATGAGGTCAAACTTTGTAAACATTTTTAGAATCGTCGAAGGGCTTTAAAATTAAGTTATTATATTAATACACAAATTTACGTTTCTCAGAAACGGTTTTTTATATAAAAAACTACTACTTCAGGTTTCGACCAGAAGTGAAGGTCAAATGGGGTCACACCCTGTGTAAGATTTGTTACGTATTTTAAGACCTTTCATATGGTGTAAAGTTCATGTATGTAGCATGTATTATTCTTAAGATGATTATTTTAGTATAAAACTTCAATTTAATGTAGTGACGTCATCAATGACGTCATCATTCCAAAAATTTTGCTTTGTCATATACACACTGTGGTCTAGGTATATTGTAAGTTTCAAGTCCGTACATGCTTTATTTTTTGAGATAGCAAAATAATTTTTTTTTGGACCTCGTGTATCAATTTCGTTGTGACGTAGCTATGACGTCATATATCACATTTCTAGAATGCTCGTGAGCTAATAAAAATATTATGCATTGAAAGTTTGTTCATATCTTCCTTCACTTAGGCTCTAGAGCCCGAAATAACATGAATTTTAACTTTAACTTCCGGTTTTGACCGGAAGTAAAGGTCAATCGGGGTCACGGTGTGCATACAATTTGTCCCACATTACAAGACCTTTTATATGCACCAAAGATTTTGAATGTAGCATTTGCCGTTCTTGAGTTATTAAACTTTGGAATTATTTCACGTTTATTTAACCTAATGACGTCATCAATGACGTCATCATTCCAAAAAAGTTTCGGTGTCATCCACTCACTAATATCTTTGTATATGGTAAGTTTCAAGTTCATACAAGCTTTACTTTTTGAGAAAATTTGCGGACAAGGTTCAGAAGGAAGAATGCGCAGGAAAAAAAAAACTTAACAGTAACAATAGTTGTTCGGCTGTTGGCTGAACACCTAAAAAAACAGAATTATAAGAATAGGTTTTCGGCTGCTGGCCGAACACCTAAAAAAAACGAACAAAAACAAGAGGTCTTCGGACCAGAGTCCGAAAACCTAAAAAAAAACTAGAAATGAGTTTTTGTGGCATCACAAAAACTAGGTGTTCGGAGTGTGATGTATTAAAAATTATTTGATGTATAAATAGTTAAATGAAATTAAAAGTTAATCCAACTTAAATATAAGAAAATATGAAGAAAAACATACGTTAAATTGAGCTTTATAATATATTTAATTTGAACATCCGGTTTGGACAGGAACCTCTAACCACTTTTAAATGAGGTACTTCCGGTTTGACCGGAAGTAGAGTTCAGAGAGGTCACGCAATGTGTTACAAAGAAGGACCTTCCCTAACCTTGATATTTGGTGAAAGAATCATGTTCCTAGCTCTTACCATGTATAAATGAGGAGCTACTTCCGGTTTGATCTTAAGTAGAGGTCACAGAGGTCACCCATTGTGCAGCAGAGAAGGACCCTCCCTAACCTTGGTATGTGGTGAAAGAATCATGTTCCTAGCTCTCACCATTTTTGAATAAAGAGCTACTTCCAGTTTGACCGGCAGTAGATGTCACAAAGGTCACTTAATGTTTCACAAATGAAGACCTTCCCTAACCTTGATATTTCTCGAAACAATCATGTTCCTAACTCTAACCACTTTTACATGAGGAGCTACTTCCGGTTTGACCAAAAGTAGAGGTCACAGAGGTCAACCAATGTGCAACAGAGAATGACCTTTCCTAACTTGATATTTGGTGAAAGAATCATGTTCCTAGCTCTTAGCAATTTTATATAAAGAGCTACTTCCGGTTTGACCGGAAGTAGATGTCACAGAGGCCACTTATTGTGTCATTAAGACCCTCCCTTACCTTGACATTTGTCGACAGATTTAAGTTCATATCTCAAACGGTTGATTTTTTGTTGTTGATTTTTAAAGTTTTAAATAAGACCTGTATTAAAGACTAATAAAGCGTGGAGCGTGCACCTTGAAAAGAGACTAAGAACAACGTGTGGTTAATGTGCATAGCAATGGGGCATCGATGTCACACAGCCACGCACACACAAGCACGTGTACATGTATAATGGCATTGGATTTTGTACAGCAATGTCGGACACGCTTGAACAAACACGGACAATCGATTTGCGTTAAACGTCCGGTTTGAACCGGAAGTAAAGGTCAAAATGGTGTCACCTCAATGCAAAAGTTTGAGAAGGCTCAATTCTCTACAATCTGATGTAAGATTTGTGATCATGTGATAAGTACTTCTTAAAATATGCATTTTTGAAATTTTCCAAAATTTTCAACTTCCGGTTTGAACCGGAAGACAAGGTCAAATTGAGGTCATGTCCGTGAGGCGTTTACGCAGTTTTGAATGGCCTTTCCGATGATGTATAGATTGTAAAAATCCATCGTTTACTTCAGGAGTTGTGATTTTTTGAAATAATAAAATTTGATTTAATGTAATTCGACACCCGATGACGTCATCATGACGTCACTCAAGCCTTTTCCTGTCCTAGTGACGTTCTAACTGTGTGTGAAGTTTGAAGTTTGACTTTAAGAAGTGTGCATTTGTTAGCGGACAACGGTTGGGGAGAAGAAGAAGAAGAAGTAGAGTATTAAAAAAAAAAAAAAAAAAAAAAACTAGACATTCACTTTTTGTGGCATCACAAAAACTAGGTGTTCGGGAATAACGAATTGTTTCTAAACATCGATGAGTTAATACACACAACAATGTAAAAAAAGCCGTTACCATTAGTGTTGTAGCACCATTGATTTCAAACTTGATACCAGAGGGCGCTGTTTAATGTAATGACGTCATCAGTTTTAAACTTGAAAACGCAGAGTCCTTTACCTACTCACACACTGAAACCACTGTCCAAAGCTCGTTTTATACTGACAAAAGAACTGAAAAATAATGGCTTTATAACAATTCTTCCCTTCAACTTCCGGTTTGAACCGCAATACAAGGTCAAATTGGGGTCATTTCTTTGAGACATTTAAATTGTTTCCAAAAGAACTTTGCGATGATGTGTAGATTGTAAATATCCATTGTGCACTTCAGGAGTTCTGATTTAATTAATAAACTTTGATTTATTGTAACTCAACATCTGATGACGTCATCATGACGTCATCGTTTCATTTCGCGTCTTCATATTGAGGTTCAAGTATATGCACAGTTTCAAGGTTCAGTTTAATTTCAATTTTGAGTTATTTATTTGAAGAAAATTTTGGAGGAATTAACATTTAAAGCAACATAATGGTCTCTATGAGACACCTAATAACACATGGTTTTGATTTTGTTTGATATATTGAAAGTGAAATCAAATAAAACCTTTAAATATGAATATGAAAATAATTAAAAAGAGCTTTATCATATGTATTTCATGGGGACTTCAGGTTTGGGCAGGAAGCGAGGTCAACTCAGGTCACTAAGAATTATAAAGAACCGCATACATTTATTGTAACTCGACTCCTGGAGGAAAAACAAGTTACCTTTTAGGTTTTAACTGCCAGGAAAAACATGTTTTCGTGCTTTCCAAAGTGTTCCTTTTCCACGCCGCCAGGTTGTCTGTTCAAAATAGTATTCATATTGCCTTTCATCAAAACATTAACCCTTGCTGCCCTCCGTTTTGTTCGGCATCTATGCGTTGTCAATAAAATAAAGTGTGTATCGCTAGCGAACGTTGGTGGCACTGTATCAAATTAATGGTCTTATTTAATAACATCACGAACACTGGTGTATTGTACAGTCAATCTGACATTTGACAGATTCAAATTCAGAGCTCATTATCTGTATTAAAAAGTTCCAAAGTTTTATAAAACTACCCCACTTTGATAAACATCATAAACACAAGTGTGCACGGCTAAAGAAATACACGGACATTTTGAAAGGCGATGACTTTACTTTTAAACTTTACTTTTAAACAGTTTTACTCAGCGTATCCCGACAACAACTCTCGCGGGGGTAAAGTGCCTCTGGCCCCGCTGTTGCACACTTGTGACTCTCGTACGGAAGCACGTACGTGATCGGTATATATAGAATGAAAGACGATCATTTTGTCAATTGCATTTTCTCCACCAATATACTTCAAACAACTCACGTGAGCATGTGATCGTCTTAGTAAAGTCTCCTCTTCCTCTCCCTGTCACAATTAAGCCACCAGAATGACATAAAGGGAAACATTTCCACACTGAAGTTGGCATGACTTACATGTTTTTCTTTGCGTCGCCATTATTACACACACACACACACACACGCAGAACTTAAGAACACACCGCAAAGTTCGATGAACTGTGACAAGACCTGACTTGTTGCGTGTATGTATATACACAGCACAGCATGCAGTAAAAGCCTAGAGTGCACACGCACGAGGTGCAATACAGTAAGGTAACTGTACAGACTCTATCGGCGATCGCGCTTAAAACAGCACTTTTCACCTTTAACTTCGTTATGCAACTGCCAATTTTGTTCAAATTTTACAATTAGGCTTTTATAGTCGTTATTTATTACTAAAAAGTTCAACATGTAGTTTGCTCAACAAAAAATTGAAATAAAAAAAAATTTTTTTTTACACTCGTCGTCGTAACAAACTGTAACATTTGATGACGTCATCAATGTAATATTTTCAAAGGCCATAAACTACATTTTATTTCGTACACTGAAACCATGTCCAAATTCTGTTTCATATTGACTCCACAGCTTAAATTGTGACTTTTTAAGCACTTTTTGCTTCAACTTCCGGTTTGAACCGGAAGACAAGGTCAAATTGGGGTAATTTCTGTGAGACATTTAATTATTTTTTAAAGACCTTTCCGATGATGTATAGATTGTAAAAATCCATTGTGTACTTCAGAACTTATGATTTTTTGAAATAATAAACTTTGATTTAATGTAATTCGACACCTGATGACGTCATCATGATGTCACAACAACGGTTTTGTCTCCTTGCCATATACTACCTATGTATGAATTTTCAAGGTTATAATTATGACCTTCGGAAGTACGCATTTGAAAGTGGACAATCGCCAGGGAGAAGAAGAAGAAGTATTAAAAAAAAACGAACAAAAACGAGGTCTTTGGACCAGAGTCCGAACACCTTAAAATACGTACAAAAACAAGACGTCTTCGGACTCGAGTCCGAACACCTAAAAAACAGAACAATAACAATAGATTTTCGGCTGCTGGCCGAACACCTAAAAACAGAACAATAACAATAGGTTTTCGGCTGCTGGCCGAACACCTAAAAATAGAACAAGAACAATAGGTTTTCGGCTGGTAGCCGAACACCTAACAATAGGTTTTCGGCCGGTAGCCGAACACCTAAAAAAAATAAACTTAACAATAACAATAGGTTTTCGGCTGATGGCCGAACACCTAAAAAAAACAGAACAATGCTAATAGGTTTTCGGCTGCTGGCCGAACACCTAAAAACTTCACATTAACAGTAGGTTTTCGGCTGATGGCCGAACACCTAAACAAACAAAAAACAGAACAATAACAATAGGTTACGGCTGCTGGCCGAACACCTAAAAACTAGAAATCTACAGTTTGTGAACAAACTCACGGTGTTCGGCTTGAACGTAAAGTGATTGCTTAATTGAAAATTATAAGGTCAACATTGTGTGCAAGTTTCGTCTCCTTGTGCTATGCTGACGGGCAAAATAATTCATTGTACCCTTTAATGATCTTTATGCATGAAGGTTTGTCATATGAAACTTCAACTTCCGGTTTTCACAGAAACTGAAGGTCAAATGGAGTCACACTTTGTAGAAGATATCTAGAATTGTCCGAAAGCTTTAAATTGATGTCATGATTACTAACGTACCACGTTTCATTAATAAGATACATATTTTTGTATGTACAAACTTATACTTCCGTTTCGAACGGAAGTGAAGGTCAAATGGGCTCACACATTGTAAAAATGTGTACAATCGTCGAAGGGTCTTGAAATCATGTAATTATATTAATACACAAACTTACTTTCATGAAATACGAATTGTTATATAGAAAACTTCAACTTCCGGTTTCGACCGACTTCTGGCTTCAAGAGCTTTCACATGGTGTAAAGATCATGTATGTAGCATATTATGATTCTGGACAAATGACTATTTTAATATAAACCTTCAATTTAGTGTAATGATGACGTCATCGATGACGTCATCATTCAAAAAATTGTGCTTTGTCATGTACTAGGTATGAAGTAAGTTTCAAGTGCGTACAAGATTTAATTTTAGAGATAGCAAAATAATTTTTTTCGACCTTGTGTACGATTTTCGTTGTTACGTAGCTATAACGTCTTATAACACATTTCTAGAATACTCTTGAGCTAAAAAAAATTGTGCTTTAAAAGTGTCATATTTTCAATCATTTACGCTCTAGAGCCCCAAATAACATGATTTTTAATTTAATTTCCGGTTTTGACCGGAAGTAAAGGTCAAACGAGGCCACAATGTGCATACATTTTGCACAACATTGTAAGAACATTTATATGCAGCAAAGATTTTGTTTGTAGCATTTGTGGTTTTCAAAATATGAATTTCTTGAATTATTTAAGGTTTAATAAACGTATTGACGTCATCATTTCAAAAAAGGTGCGGTTTCATCTACTCACTAAGTACTTTTGTTCGTATAAACGGCTGTAATAAAGACTATACCAGCGTAGTTGTAATGGTGTAAATTGTACATTTACATATAAAAATTAGGCCCACAGTGTAGCCCGCATTCTTACCCCAAATGTGTAAATCGAAGACAAGTAACCCCATGATGCCAGATCATATTTCTTGAAAGCCCACATATTCAGACAAACTTCATGTCAGACAATTAGTCCCACAGTGTAGCCCGCATACTCACCCCAAATGTGTAACTCGCAGACAACTTAACCCATGGTGCCAGATCATATTTCTTGAAAGCCCACATATTCAGACAAATAACTGCATAATATCAGACAAATTAGGCCCACGGTGTAGCCCGCTACTTACTCCAAATGTGTGACTTGCACAGAGCTAACCCCATAATACCAAATCATATTTTTGAATATTCAGACAAATAACTGCATAATATCAGACACATTAGGCCCACAGTGTAGCCCGCATACTCGTCCCAAAGGTGTAACTCACAGACAACTTAACCCATGAGGCCAGATCATATTTTTTGAAAGCCCACATACTCAGACAAATAACTTCATAATGTCAGACAAATTAGGCCCATATTCTAGCCCGCATACTTACCCCAAATGTGTAACTCGTAGACAGCTAATCCCATAATGCCAGATCATATTTTTCGAAAGCCCACATATTCAGACAAATAACTGCATAATGTCAGACAAATTAGGCCCACAGTGTAGCCCGCATACTTACCCCAAATGTGTAACCCCCAGTCAACTAAACACATAATGTCATATTATATTTTTAAAAGCCCTCATATTCAGACAAAGAACTTCATAATGTCAGACAAATTTGGCCCATATAGTATCCTGCATACTTACCCCAAATGTGTAACTCGTAGACTACTAACCCCATAATGCCAGATTATAATTTTTGAAAGCCCACATATTAAGACAAATGACTTCATAGTGCCAGCCAAATAAGGCTCGCATTGTACACTCTCTTTAATAGTTAGATTGAAAGTCACTCTAATGAAATTGAAACTCACTCTTTTTGATTGAGGACATGAAGACATCTTTTGCAGTTTGTCCGTCCCTAGTTTCGATCGAATAGAGTAGATTTTAATCGAAAACTTTAAGAGAGTAGCCCACGTACTTAATACCCCAAATGTGTAACTCGCAGCCAACTAAACCCATAATGTCATATTTTGATATTTTTAAAAGCCCACATGTTCAGACAAACAACTTCATAATGTCAGACAAATAAGACCCATATTGTAGCCCGCATACTTACCCCAAAATGTGTAACTTGCAGCCAACTGACTCATAAAGCTAGATTATATTTTTAAAAGCCCACATATTCGGACAAACAACTTCATAATATCAGACAAATTAGGCCCATATTGTAGCCCGTATACTCGTAACAGATGTTTCTTGGAAGCCCACATATTCAGACAAATAACTGCATAATGTCAGACAAATTAGGCCCACAGTGTAGCCCGCATACTTACCCCAAAATGTGTAACTCGCAGACAGCTAATCCCATAATGCCAGATCATATTTTTCGAAAGCCCACATATTCAGACAAATAACTGCAAAATATCAGACAAATTAGGCCCACGGTGTAGCCCGCATACTCACCCCAAAAGTGTAAGTCACAGACAACTTATTTCATGATGCCAGATTATATTTCTTGAAAGCCCACATATTCAGACAAATAACTGCATAATGTCAGACAAATTAGGCCCACAGTGTAGCCCGCATACTTACCCCAAATGTGTAACTTGCAGCCAAGTAACTCATAAGGCTAGATTATATTTTTTGAAAGCCCACATATTCAGACAAATGACTTCATAATGCCAGCCAAATAAGGCCCGCATTGTACACTCTCTTCAATAGTTAGATTGAAAATCACTCTAATGAGATTTAAACTCACTCTTTTTGATTGAGGACATGAAGACATCTTTTGCAGTTTGTCCGTCCCTAGTTTCGATCGAATAGAGTAGATTTCAATCGAAAACTTTAAGAGAGTAGCCCACGTACTTAATACCCCAAATGTGTAACTCGCAGCCAACTAAACCCATAATGTCATATTTTGATATTTTTAAAAGCCAAACAACTTCATAATGTCAGACAAATTAGGCCTACACAGTAGTCCGCATACTTAGCCCAAATGTGTAACTTGCAGACAACTAACTCATAAGGCTAGATTCTATTTTTTTAAAGTCCACATAATCAGACAAATAACTTCATAATGTTTTACAAAATAGGCCCACATTGTAGCCCGCACACTTTCCCCAAATGTGTAACTCGCAGCCAACTTAACCCATAATGTCATAAATTTTTAAAAGCCCACATGTTGAGACAAATAACTTCATAACATCAGATAAATTAGGCCTACACAGTAGCCCGCACACTTACCCCAAATGAAATGTGTAAGTCGCAGACAACTAACCCCATAATGCCAGATCATATTTTTAAAAGCCCACATAATCAGACAAATAACTTCATAATGACAGGTAAATTAGGCCAACATTGTAGCCTGCATACTTACACCAATTGAGTAACTTGCAGACAATTAAACCCATAATGTCAGACCATATTTTTGCAAGCCCACATGTTCAGACAAACAGCTTCATAATGTCAGACAAATTAGGCCCACATTGCTGCCCGTATACATACCCCAAATGTGTAACTCACAATGCCAACTTGTGCTGACGAGAGTACCCAACAATGCCTGCCTGCCTGCCTGCCTGCCTGCCTGCAGTAACAAACCGAAATACCAATCTTGTAAAGGTTTACCTTAATCAATCAGCACATTTGAAAGAATTGTTTTTAATTCAAGCTTTATTTACAATGTTTGAAGATCAGGTTGGCATTGCAATATCTTCCCTGCCTTTCACCTCTGTATGTGAACCCTGGTCCGAATCATACCTTGGTTTCACATGTGGATTGGAGTTGCAGTCCCTACCTAATTTTGTAGGTCTTCCCCTCTTGGGTTTTCCACCCACATCTAAAACCGAACATTTTTTGTCTTTGTTTCACATAAGTTTGGGGTTACGGGCTACAGTGCCAGACACTTTCGAGGAATTGTTGTTTTCATTACCATTTCATTAAAAAAGATGTGAAAAAACAACAGCCACATTTTGTTTTCCAGAAAGGGTATTGTAAACTTATTTCAGTAATTTAATTTACTTGCAGGATGCAGAATCCCAGCACTCAGAATCTCAGAAGTCAGAGTCTCAGGACTCAGAAGTCAGAGTCTCAGGACTCAGAATCCCAGAGGTCAGAACCTCAAGAAAAAGGAACCACCAGCAACGTGATGACTACCAATGACACCAAACAGAAGCAATAACCTCAACAACAGCAACAGAGGCAGGACCAGCATTGACAACAGCACTAGCAGCAGCAATAACTTGCTTCTGAAACAGCAAAGACCTAGTTCAAGGGCAGCAAGCCTAAGACACATGGAAGCAGAAGAGCTCCTGAGGACCGAAAACATGAAGGTAGACCTTTTGAGGGAAAATGTGGAGATTCAAAGAGGCATTTTGAATTGCCTTCAAACATTAACAACCTCGGCCCTTATTAATTCAATTCACTCATAATTTACCTTCAACAATATTGTTTTGCTGTGATGGATATTCTCCCGTCAATCAATTAATTATCTCAATATGTAAGGATTATTTTTTAAATATTTACATATATTTATTTTAATTTTAATTAATGTGATTCTAAATCTAAATGATACAATGACTCAGTAAACTTGTAAATTACTTACACTGACTTTGTGGAGACCACAATTTTAACTTGACTTTTTTGCTTATAACTCAAGAATGGTATATCTATATATTATGTCAAACGTGTATGGATTTAATTGAGCAAGACTTGAAGTTAAACATTATATACACTTTGATGACCCTTTTCTGCACTTTTCCGCCACCTTTGAGAGGGTCAGAGGAGCTTATTCTCTTTTTAAATGAATCTAGTTGCCAAATGCATTAAAACATAGGTAGGAAACAACAGACCAATTCATTAGGCTCCACCAACTGCGCAGGTGAGAATCGGCATGTGAGCCTCTCCATTGTCAAGAGCGCACGCGTCAAGTATATGCACACACATTTCAGACTTTTGTGGAATTTTTGTTGCGCAATCATGGCTGTGATTGTTCACTATGCAATGACCGGGGCTTAATGGATCGGTCCACAATCACTGAAATGAATCAAAAACGAAGAAAAATATACCCTTTTAAATGTTACTTAAAACCAAAACAAATTTCAAATGTTTGGTTTCTGATAATCACTATCTTAAATTTTGAATGGGGTGGGGTGGGGTTAGATGTCATAGACTTCTAACCGCCACCCCTTCAAAATTCACGATATATCCTAAACTTTGAAGAAGGGGGGGGGTGTTAGACCTCTACCCCCCTTAATGAACACAATGTGACATTTGCCTTGATTTTAAGTAATATTTAATGGCCAGTTTGCCCACTTGGCGCCATCCTGGATCACTGATATTTTAAAAGCAATTTTGAAATGTGTGTATTTGTAAGTAACCAATTTTAATTAAATGAACTTAAAAGAAGCTTTAAAATTGAAAAAAAAGTTGTCAAAGGTTCATACTATTTAAAAAGTCTTACAAAATGTTGTTATCAATTGGTTGTTGAAAAAAATACATAGTTCTCAATAAATTATCAACTAATAAATTGTCCATGGCCAGCGTTACCATTTCATCTCACACCTGCTGTAATTAGAAGGGGAAATATGCTTAAGACTAATACAAAAATAAACAAAAAAGTTACTGGTGAAAACAAACACCCCAAAATAATTGCTGTCTGTCTGATTTTATAAGGTTTGTCTCAATATCTAATTCGAAAGTGTCTTCCTCAATAACTTTGTGACAACTTGCACTGAAATTGAAGGGACACATGGCAGACCTTGTTTTGTTACAAAATGAAACAAAAACCACACACTTTCAAAGAAATACTTGTGTGAATTCATTGTAATTCTCTCTTTGTTTCAAGTTTTTCAACCATATTCTTTTTTATAGCTAAATTCGAAGGCAATGTGTCCCTTTAATTTTACAGATGGTGCACAGTCTTCCCCTCTAATCAAAGAAATTATTAATCAGTTCTTCCCTGGCTCGTTTCCCATTTATCTGTGCTACGATTTCGTCATCTTCCAAGTTGTTGTCATTTTCATCATCTTGCTGGTCATTTTCTGGATCGAGGTGTGGCTCCCTTGCTGATGTTGAACAGCACACAACAGGCAGTGATGATTTCACAGACTTTTCTTGGCACGATCTGCATCCCTTGACCAAGCAGGCACCGAAATGTATTTTTAAGTTGCCCATTGACTTGTTCAATCAGCACTCTAGTGTGGGCATGTGCCCTTCCTCAACAAAAACAAAAATGATTAGATGTGTTGTCTGTATCTCATAGATAAAGTTTTTAAATGATATTATCATAGTTCACCAGATGACAATCTTGAGCTTTATTCTGCAAATGCACTGCTGTCTATTTAGCCCATGTTTTGTTACTGTCAAATGCAATAATTTTTCAAAGAAACAATGTATTTCGCTAATAAAGTGAATAGCCAATGATTAAAAATAACCGTCATTACCACTTGCGATTTTTGGTTCAAACCAATCTTTACAATTTTTTCTTTCCAGTGAAAATAGCTGTTTAACATTTTAGTCATTTTACCGCGGTTTCTGCCTAAAATGGACAATGCATCAATAAATCAAACACTTGTTCAGTACCTGTTGTATGCCCTTTCTTGGTGGTTGTTGGGATTTTCAACGGGTATCATCAACCATGGTCTCTGTGCATACCCTGAATCGGCCAGTATAATGCCCTGGGGATCACGATTTTCAAACATTTGACCAATGAGGCTTTCCTGCAAGATGCGGCTGTCATGCGTGCTTCCGGGCCACCTCGCAGATACATTGGTGATTTTGAACTGTGCATTGCAAATCAGCTGCACATTGATGCTGTACCTGCCCTTCCGATTGATGAAGATATGCTCGTCGGGGTCCTACATGTGAAATACCAAATAAAGAATGTTAAACTTAGTGGACAATCAAAGTGCCCCTTTTCAAGAGGGGCTCTATGTAAGGTAATATGCAGCTTTGTGATGCCCTCATGAAACTGTAAAAAAAATTACATGACTCTACCTTATGTTAAAGTGGAGCAATATGATGTCATTTAGGTTGTTGCCCCTTCATGCACATTTAGGGTATCAAAAAATGAAAATTTACACCACTTCAACTATTTTTAGGCCTACGCATACAAAATCAAGATGTGCACACTATAATTGCAACTGTAATGACCCTTGAATGTCTCAATTTAGCATGGTCTTAGACCCAGTAACTGGGGCGCTGTACTCCTTTTTAAAAAATTGACATTGTCGGTCGTACTAGCGCCCCAGAAAAGTATGTGTAAGTTGGTTTGAAAAGCTGTTATGGCGAAGAGGATTTAAAACACCTCTAAAAAAGTGGCCAAAATTACGACAAAAACTCAACAGAATTGCTGGAAAATCGCCTACTGGCTTCTCAAGATATCAAAGATGAAATAAAATGCATTTAATTGTACTTACAATCACTTTCTGTCCTCCAAATCGATGATTTTTTAGCCCACTAAAACCACTCAAATGCAGCCGTTACAATCGCCATTTTACTCCTGATACTGCGATAATCAACGACTGTTTCCTTACATGTTTATTTGTCGTATTAACACTACGCGGATTGCGAGTTCGCTGATGGCCTGACTTGCACATTGTCTTGTGCAGTCAACGCAGGATACCAGCTAGTGCAACGCCCCCCCCCATGGCTACTGAAAGTTCCATTTGGTCATGTGTGGCCGAGAGCGCATGCTGTACAGCTGGTATCCTGCGTTGACTGCACATTTGAGTACAGCGCCCCAGTTACTGGGTTTAGCATGGCCTCTAGTTGACTTCCCTTCCAGTTCCAACCGAATACGCCTGAAATTCAACCATTAACAACAATGACTATGGAAATAAATGTAGGCCTACAAGTTGAACGCCAGTGTTTGTAACTTAATATTGACTCAAGTTAAGTTTTAAAATTGGATAATTTGAGAAGTTTTTGCTGACCTTATGGTGTTCTATATCTGCCATCTCGCATCTCGCATATTGTTATATCAAATCTCGCCTTACATGCCTTAGGTTTTCACAATCTCGCCTTAGGTTTTTCAATCTCGCCTCACGTTTTTCAATCTCGCCTCTAGTTTTTCGATCTCGCCTCGCGTTTTTCAATCTCGCCTCACGTTTTTCAATATCGAGTTAGGTTTTCAATCTCGCCTTAGGTTTTTCAATCTCGCCTCACGTTTTTTAATCTCGCCTTACGTTTTTCAATCTCGCCTTAGGTTTTCCATCTCGCCTCACGTTTTTCAATGTCGCCTCAGGTTTTTCAATCTCGCCTCACGTTTTTCAATCTCGCGTTAGGATTCAATTATTGGGTCTGGGAACCAGACTGGGCTACCACACTAGCTGCATGTGCCTGCCGGACGCGATTTTCTTTTCCGTACCACACGCTCAATAAGGAGCTACAGCGAAGCGTCCCGATTGGTCAGTTACAAAATGCATTATGCAAGTTCGGTTGCAGGCTGTTTCACACGAAAGTTGTGTGTGATCGGCGTAGTACAGACCCTCCTCGTGCTCTATAATGTACATGTACAGTCGACTCTCGTTAATACGAGCTCGGATGTTACGAGGTTCCGGTTTATACGAGGTATTTTGCAGGTCCCGAACTGCCCCGCGCGTGTTTTAATGAATTTAAATGTGGAAGATACGAGCACGGTCATAACGAGTACACTGATAATACGAGGTATTCTTGCTGCCTCGTCGAGCAAATGTATTGTTTGTCTTACTTTTATAGCGAGTTTGGGGAATGAATTGTTGGGCATCGATAGTTTACCTTCATCGAGGTTAAAAATTGACGTCCCAGCCTTTCAAAACATGTGCTACTGCTCCGTTGATCATGATCAATAGAGGTGCTATTTGAGCGTTGGCAATGGTACCAGTCTATTCAATGGTAGTACAAAGTCTATTCAATGGTAGTACAACGCAGATGAGAGGTGGACACCAGACCGTTTATTGTTCGCTGGAATCCCGCCTTAGCAATGAGCTATCTCGCATTACTGTGACCTTACTAAGGGGTGACAACCAATGAAAATCAACATTGAACTTGTCATGTTGGCCGTTGAGACCGAAACTTGGCTGCCAAGAACAGCAATTTAAAGTCATATGCGTTCCTTTTTCAGTCATGAAAAATGTAAATTGTTTTTATTAATTGACTTTCGAAATAAATTAGTTAAATCAAAACAGTTTTATTTGCCAAAAATGTTGTATGTTTGCATTGTACATGTACATGTATATCATCACGGTTATGCAGTGTCCATTGCAGTCCGGGTGCATTTATACACGTGTGTCCATTATGTCATGCAATGTGCATTGTTAATACCGCGCTCGGACAATGCAAGGTTTGGTTAATACGAGAAAAATGGGCCAGTCCGGCGGACCTTGTATTAACGAGAGTCGACTGTACATGTACATGTACTATGTAGGGAATACTCAGCAGCAAGTTCAGCATGGTGTCTGTGTTCAAGACGCCGCAAGAATAACAAAGGTCACTTCTATCTGAGATACGTGTTAAGTGTATGTGGGGTCCTTTTTCTACGGTATTTTAAGTTATACCTGCTGATGTGCACTAGTTGCCAACAGGGGAGTTTCTGGTCAGTAATGTGGGGACTTTGATGTGGTACTAGCCAAAGAATGTGTGTGTACTAAGAAATGGGATTGTGGAGAGCCTTAAATGACAGGGTATTATGGGCCACCTGTTTTTTCGGTACTTCACGGGTGTAGAACAAAAGTCATGTTCCCATTGGACTTATTTTTGCTAAAGTACCGCGTCTTTTCTGTAGAATGACAAAATTAAATCCAATGGGAACGCATGTTAAACTGACCTCCCTGTCAACTTACCGCGACCGTGATGTAAAACTAACAGGCCGAATGAGGTCGCGGAAGATTTCCGCGCAGCCACGGTAAGTTATCAGGGCCGATAAAAAGTCCAATGGGAACGCTCCGCGCTGTAAACCTACCGCGACCACGGTGTAAAACGCTATGCAAATAACACCACTTCCTGTACTGTATACACACACAGAGGGCGCGCGAAAATGGAAGTATGGTTCCCTGTCTCGTTTTCACTGACCATCATACCATATGCAGCGTGTGTACATGTACCATATGCAAAACAAAAACAACGCTGTTTCCAATCTCGTCCAGTTGCTGCGAAAATTACGTCACAGATACGTCGTATCCTGCTTAGGTCAAAGGTGACTGTGCACAGCGCCCTCGATGTGTGACGATCTGCCAGTTTTGGAGAACGAGTTAACTGTTCCGTCGCGGAATTTAAGTCCAAGTGGGGACGCACGGTAGAACTACACCTAATCCAGTCACGGTAACTTTCCGCGTGGCCGCGGAAGAAAAAGTCCAATGGGAACACGACTAAAGCTTGTATAAACGTTAGAGTTGATTACCTTTCCACTGTTTATGTTTCTCCTAAAACTGTTCACACACTTGGTTAATTTAGCCTCTTGTGTAATCTTTGAGTGTGTTGTTAGTCACCCCTTGTAGTTATTGGCTTCAGACAGCAGCCCATAGCAGTGCAAAGGGGGCATCATCAGCTTTTGGTTGTGCTCTCCCATTATTTTGGTAGTTTAATTGCCTGGTTTAAACGAGTTATTACTGCTATATGGACTCGGTCTTTAAAGCTATTATGATCTCAATCTGCAACTTCCTTGGGTACTGTGTTTTGGTATTGGGTTAGCTTTTACTGTGATTTGTTTGTGTTTTATTTATTTTCTTTTAAGCTGTGTTTCATTGACTTTCTTTGCTTTCGGTCACTTTTGATCAATAAAGTGTTTTCAAATTTTATGTCTGTGTTTTTTTGTTTGTTTTGCTTTTAAAGAAACCTACAGTCGCGAGTCACTGTCCCACTGTCACAAGACAGTGTATTAAAGATGCTAATTACTATTTTAAGACGGACTATTAAGACATTGTGATTGAGTTACTTTTCTTGAATGAAAAGCCACTTGGGTCCGGACAAATTATACTCTGTGGGCTAGCTTGTAAATATTTAAGTTGGTTCGATTGGGTTAACCTAAGTTTGGTATTTTTGGTATGTGCCTTTATTTAGAAAACCCATTCAGCGGCTAACTACGCTCTTCTCGGGTACCCCTCCTTGCCCGACCCAGCCAATAGAAAGCGCTGACAGAATTGTTACCCAGTCGAACCCAAATTACTTTTGTTAAGTTATGTATGTTAACTATGCTTTTATGTATATGGAAATCTGGCACCCCTGGGGTATATAATATATACAGTTTTTCGAATAACCCGCGTTGAGTTTTATGCATCGAGCCACCGGTGTAAGAGTGTGCCGGGGAGGGGCAGTTGTTCACGGTCAAGGCCGTCAGCGCTGAGGCTGACGACTCGGGGCTTGCTAGGCAGTATTTGCCAGGCGGTTCTTCTGTTGCTCGTTGAGGGGTAGCCGTGAGGTCCGATGGGGCAAGAGGCCCGACGGCCAGTGTAAAACTCCCGGGAATGCCAGATCATAGGGAAAGCTGGAGGAAACATAATGCTTTGTAAGTTAAAGTTATTATTATTTTGGGGTGTAAACAGAAGCTTTTGACATTAACTATCGATGCATCATTTAATCGGCAGTGATGTCTGTTCTTGCGAAGTATTTGTTAAATTCAAATTTCATATTCATGTAGTTGATTCACTCTGCTGTTGATGGAATTACCTTGTTTGCTTACCAATTGATTTGGAATGCAATAATTACTGGTGAAAAGTGTATACTTTATAACTGGTTTAAATGTAACTTGTGAATTTAAGATTGACTGAACACAATTATTAGACCAAACCATAATTGATGTTCTTTCAGTGATTCCTGTAACTAGTCCACGGGGTTAATTTCTGACGGGGATGTCCGAAGACTACAGATTGTTAATTGCACAACCACGAGCGGGGACAACCAAGACAGGGCGGGGTCTTCATTGCCATGGTCGAGATTACTTTGAGTGTATTTAAAACTGTGTTCTGTCAGTAGTGTTTATTTATTTGGAGCAATTGTTGTTATCAATTAAAGTATTATTTTAGTCATTTTCTTTGAACTTTAATCCTGATTTTGTCGTCCGTTACAATGTGTGTACGGGTTTCCATTGATTAACCAGTCTGAGCGGAGCGGCGCTACGGTTCGCTTTGCGACACCCACTTCATGCATTTCCTCGCTTCTTGACGCTGTTCGATCTTTATTAGTTATAAACGTGGCACGTACAAACACTTATGCTGTGCTATGTACGCGTCAGAGCACATAAAACGAACTCTTGTGACTTGACATGCATACTACATTAGCAACCGACCACGCTGTGGCTCCCCATTCAGCCTGTGGTACGGAAAAAAAATCGCGTGCCGGACACCGAAGATCGCAGCCGCACCACTGTCATCGGGGGGGGGGGGGTAGGATCGATCGTCAGCGGGTGTTTCAAGCTTATCAAGCTAATGTAAGTACAACTTTTACTAATCTATTAATAGTGGTGTAGAGTTTGACAACTTTAGGCAGCCTCCAATCTCAATTATATTACAACCAAGAGTTATGCCATGGTAGCATTTGATGTCACATGAACAATATTCCTGGGTTGTCAAGTTTCTGATTTGAGTCTTGAATTAAGTTACTATTTATTAGCTAGTTACAAAATTACACTACATTACTTACTGCCTGGGGTCACCTCTATTCTACCTCTCGTCCTGCACTCGTCGTGATCGTGTATCAGGTATGTATTCACACCCAGAAAGCAACACAATAATGCTTCCTTGTGTTTTGTTTTAGAATGCCTGAAACTTTTGAATGTAGTTGAGCTACGACGTTTGAAAACTTGAAGTGTTAGTGACATGAATCTGTTCATTTTAATTATTTAGACTTTAGACTTAGCAGTTGAACAGTGTATTTATGATTGATAAAAAATATTGATGAAACCTCAATTCAGTGAATATGTATTTTGTGCTTCAGGAAAAAGGAGAATAATGGAGAAAATTCTTCAGGGGTTGAACCTACCAGATGTTTGGCTGGCCTTTTCGGCCAACAATGTAAGTAGTCAATGAAAAGCAAAGTTTGGGCACAATATGTTAATACAAAGAAGGTTTTTTATTTACAATATTTTTACATAACTTGTTACATACTGTATATGCTGAAAAAGTATTAAGTAAAAGTAATTACGGTTGGTATGGGTTGAACAAAAAAGCAATGGTGTCGGGGCTCATTTATTCCATTAAATATTAATAAAGGCCTATTCTGTCTTTAACATGAGTGATATTATTTCAGGGTTTTTTTGTTTGTCAAATAGATAAACATGGTTGTAATGGACTCCAAGGGATGGCACTTGAATTTAATATCTATTAACTGTTCTACTATTGAATGATAGACCTACAAAGTGAATAGTTATGAAAAATTACATGCATTTGTTAAAAATGTTTTATGTTTTTTATGCCTTCAAGTTTTGTTTTTATTACTTACTTCTTGTATGTTTTAAAAATTTCTGTGTTCAGGTTGGACCAAAGGAGGCCATTCATCTTTCAGACAAAGACTTTGAACGTCTGGGTGTCACCAAAGTGGGTGACCGGATTTGAATCAAACAAAAATGTTTGGCAGAAGTAGATAGTATGTATAATGTGCCTTGATTTGTTTGATCTTTAAAAAAAAATTGTTGACCTGCACAGGCGGCAAGGTTTTAAGCCAGCACTATGATGTGCCCGGGAGTCCTTTGGACACTCCAGCCCTGTCCTGGGAGAATGAATGACACTCCTATTGAGATCCAATTACTCTTATCTTCATCCTCCCCAGTTTGTTATACATTGTTTTAGTTTGTAGCACTCATGCCTTACTCAAAAGCCAAGCCGCCTGGGCTGTGTCTTTGTGGTTTTACGATCTGGTTTTGTGACCCTTGGGAGTGGTATAGTGTTCCATTTAACATCTGCTGGCTTATAGTTTTGATTGGAAGGGTAGAAACAGTTAAACTGTTAACTGAAAACCACAGGTTTCGTTTAACTGTTTTTGAAATAAACCTAGGTGCACAACATAAAAAATACAAAAAGGAATATTATTGTGACTGTCCTTATTGTAACATGAAGAGCCAGTCAGTGTGATTGATTACATATAGGGTTCCTGTGACATCCAAGGATTTCATGTTTTAGTTGGAACAGTTTTCATGTGTACACCAAACCCTTCCTACTCACAGGAAAAACATAGAAAGACTTGAACAAAATCAAAGTATGGTTCAGGAGTCAATAAAAAAAAGAATGTGATGATTTACAAAAAAATAAAAAATTATTAAATATCCCAACCTAACTACCTTTTTTCTGGCCCGTTATCCCAACATAATTTTTTTTTTAGTTTCTGGAACCCTTAAAATATGTACTTTTTGGAGTGTAAAATGTACATCCGAAAGGGGCCACCGGCCCATTAAATTCCGCTGGGGGTTGCACCCCCGCTAAGTGCCGCTAAAAAAATTGGACACCCTGTTTTTCAATCCAGCCAAATTTGGAAACCCTATTTTCAAATCCTGGCTAAAAGCCTGCCGGCGGGAATTTCACACAGCAAGTAGACTTCATAAACACCATTTCTGATCTCATGTTGATGATCTCATTGCAATATATGAATGAAAATTTCATGGAAGATTGGAGACCTACATTTTGTGTTTTTGCTGTTAGCCGTTGAAATGGAAATCTTGAAAAGCTAAAAAGAAAACTTGTTTTGTATTTAATACACCACCACTTTTGCTTCCTTTTTTACTGCAGAAAGTGCCAACAGTTCGGCTGCTGTTTTAAAATTACGACAGTTCATAACAAATCGCAGGCTAAAAAAAGGAGTGAAGAGCTGTCAGAAACCAACGAGAAAGATACACGCTGGTTGGAAGCATGATGGGGGAACAGGGGTTTCAAAGCAAGTGACCGCGAGTAGGGGGGGTGGGTCTTACCCACTCGACCTGCCGCATTCAGCCTCTATGCAGGAAGTTGAACAAGAGCTTTGCTCTCTCTTCTTTCCTGGAGGTCGAAATGAGGCACAGAATCTAGTTCTTGATGGGGTAGATAGACGCGTGACTACCTTCAGTGGAAAGTGCGTGATGGATTTTGGTCTTGGGGAATCCTTCACTCTGGATGACCTAGTGGATGTTATGAAAACCAATCCCGTGCGCATCTATCTGGAAACGTCATTGAAAAAGAAAGTAAGCCGCAGGATATATAAATCATTTGAATAAACTACATGTGTTATTAGCAAGACTACCTATTTTAGATGTTTTGGAATGATTAAAGGCATTGTATACGTTTGGTAATGACTCTGAAAATTTTTGGCAATAAAAACTTACTTGGTAAGAAGTACAGCAGCTTTGGATAGTATAATGCATTTTGAGAAACGTTTCACTTCGAAGTACTGCAGTTATGGAGAAATATATCACTTTTTATCACCCAAAAATTTGAATCTGAGAAGCGTTATGGCCGTAACGCTTCTCAGAATGTGTATTCCAATGACGGATACTTCTTCTGCGTGAACACAACCGCTCCAGATTTTTGGTGATATCTCAAAAACGCTGCCACCTTTTGAAATGAAATTTACACAGGTTAGTTTTATGGTATATATCTACAATTATATAGCATTAAGGCAAACGTACGGTTCAAAAAACCAAAGGTATACTTTGCCTTTAAAGGAGAACATCAAGTTCTGAAGTAGAAGGTACTTTTGTCTACTTGACTGCAAAATATTAGGTGTTTGCAACTATGTTAATGACCATGAAATTGTGATATTAGCTCACCCTGTGACTAAATGCAGCTGGAGGAAAGAACTGCCATTTACACTGATGCGATATGGGGACACTATAATTGTTATGGTAATGAAATAATATTCAGTAGTACTTTTTTGCTTAATTAATTTTGCTTAATTGATTAAAACAGGGTGATGATGATGGAGGTGAAGAATACAGTGACGACAAGGACTCAAGCAGTGACGGAGATGCTGGTCTTCCCAATATCAACATTTTCTCAGATGGTGGAAGCAGAGTTAAGGTGAGTCATTGTATTGTAGTACTTCAATTTGATACTGTGCTGCTGTATGAAAATGGGTCAGTATGGTGATATATATGACACTCTTTTGCCAAGTCAATCTACACACCAATGTGCAAATTAATTTCACATTAAAAGGGTATAATAAAAAAAAGAAAATGGAAGATGAGGAAATAAGCTATTTAATGTGAATACAGTATAAGACTCTGTGTTTTCTTATGATTTTTGAATTTAGCCTTAAATACCAGTGGAAAGTCTGTGGAAGTTCACCCTCATGGAAAGAGTAATTTGGAGACAAATCTAACTTTTCTTTTTCTTTATGCCAAAACTTATAAAAGTCTTGTTCAAAGGTTAACCACATCAAGGAAAAAATTGTGTAATTTCCATAACTTTCATTTGAAGGTTGGTACCACCCACCATGTCTCGGTGACAACTTCCTGTAGTGATTTCCCCAGTACCAGCAACAACACCTCCAACCATCCTTCGATGGCAACAGCCACTTCCCCGGCACAGGTATTTATAATATGTACATGTAATGGAAACTAGGCCCTTCGTTAGTGAAATTATTATTGACGATTAAATTCAGTTATATTTTCTGTTAGCATGATACCTGCTTTTTTATCATTGAACTTTACTGTATATGCACTTCGCTTAATTCTTTTGGACTTGCAACCGTTAATCTACCACTTCAGATCACTAGCATCCACAGATCCTGTTTTTTATTAAATGTCACATGGAAGGAAGGAGGCTTAAGTAGACAACTTGAGCAGTTCCGACAAAAATGTCCTCGACAGTGCATCGGTCAATAAGTTTTAAATGACAATGCAAAGAAATAGACAGTACTAATGTCATTTTGCATTGCCTATTGCATATATTGATAGAGAAACTGGATTTTATGCTGAATTTGTGTATTTTTGATAACTTGAAGGCTGCTGATGGAGGATGTTGTCCGAGCAAGTGGAGTATTCGAGTGTCATGCAGGTCAAGCAGCATTCACTTACAACCTTCAGCTGCTCGGTCAAAACACATACAAACTGGCTGGCCAGTTTGTAGTGTAGAGCATCGCAAATGGTGGGCAAGGAATATGCAGTTTGTGCCCTTCAGTTTATGCCTGCCTGACTGGCCAAGATGTCGACCTTCAAGACATTCCAAGCATACCTAATGCCACTGCCAGGGTAAACTTACAAAAGGTAATTTTTTTAATAAGTCTCCAATAATCTTTGAGTTAGAACTTGCACACATATAATTACAGAATCCATTGCAGAAAGGGAAAACTGCAATTCACAAGAAACTGAAGTAATATATAAGTGGAATTGTGCTGTGTAATTTATCCCTTGTTTATGAACATCTCCTGCCGACAACATGTAATACACAAATAGGAGAACTAAGAGGTATGTAACATTCTAGCCTATACCAGTGTTGAAGCAAAGGTGTTGTTCTTTAAGGCCAGGCTAATGCCTTCATGATCCTCATAGTCAAAGCAAAGGCCCAACAACCTGCCTGTAGGCAGCCTTGAGGCCAATGCTTGCTATCAAGGCACTACTCACTGGTCCTCACCATCAATGACCTTTATCCTTCATATGTCCTTGGGTTGGGTTAACATCATAATAACGATGGTTTTAGTGACTTTCCACAGCCAGTGTTGTCCTACATTTAGTGGAAAATTGAGAATGTGCTTCTACTTCCTTTGCAGCTGATGTCATGCTCTTCCTCAGAGGAATTTCAATCTACCCTTTTGCAGCTTACAGACTGGCTCATTGAACAGGGTGTCACAAACACACACAGAGCCATTTTCTCGCAGAGGGACAAGTTGGTGAAAGATTTGGTAAACCATGAACTGCAATACAGGCAAGTTGTGATAGGCACATGATTCATGATTCACATGATTTAACCCTTTAGCCCAAGCATTTAAGTTACCTTGCAATTGATATTGTTTATCAATAGTATTAGCCTAAATTAAATGTTTACTGCCAAAATTGTATACTTCCATTTTTTCTCAGTACAAATTTCGAACACAATTTCAGGCCCATTTATTGGTTAAAGGTGCACACCGGCTTCGTTGGACTATTTGGGCTACAAAATAGGCTAACATATGACTTCAAAGGTCTTTCAGGAATGGAGAATGGTTCCTAAAAGAAACCATCAAATTTTGCCGTTTTCGAGCATTTTTCAAAAAACGATTTATCCGAACCCAAAAAGTGGTTCGGATAAATCATGTGATCTTCGGAGTTAGTTTTACTTCCAGCCGTAT
This sequence comes from Marthasterias glacialis, assembly GCA_911728455.2. Classification (NCBI taxonomy): domain Eukaryota; kingdom Metazoa; phylum Echinodermata; class Asteroidea; order Forcipulatida; family Asteriidae; genus Marthasterias; species Marthasterias glacialis. The sequence goes on along the minus strand of OU452220.1, from coordinate 28,120,921 downwards.
AAAAGTAAATTACTGAACCAAATTTAAATCCTTTTTTTTACAATTATTCATCAGTATTTGACAAAAAAAGACTTATGTATTCAGATTATTGATATAATTTGTAAATAATGATGAAAAATCGAACGTAATTTTCGTATTCAGAGAGTCCGTGCAACCGAAGCGTGTCTTACGGCGCACCAGCATGAGAGCTATTGGAACGTAAACCTTGAGGCATATCCCGTACAGCCGGTGCCGTGTCTCGTGGGGCCAGAGAGACAAGCCCCGGGCCATGAACTCCCCAGCTTGCCAGTCGGTCTAGCCGTAAGCGTGGGAGCTTGTCGGAGGGGTAGGGAGCCAGACTAACAATTACGTTTTTTACGAGGGTTTTAGTCTCCATTGCAAGTAAGTTCGTCCAGTTCGTCGTATACAGAATACACTGTCCGTTTATGTCTGTTTTTTATTTACACGTGAAATTGGGCTGGATGGATATGAAGTCAGGATCCTCATGCCTCGTCATTGTAATAATTCATACAAAACAGAGCACCAGTCTACTTACAACATTGCACAACATTGTCACGTAAACTTGACAGTTGCAACGGCTGGAAAAGCGTATAAGCTGACCTTTGACCGTATTTTGTTTTTTTCATATTTTTCGTTAATTACGTGATATTTTGATGATTTTCATTCCACATCACTAAATTAGGTAAACAGTAAGCCGGTGTGTCCCTTTAATCACATAAATTGTAGTTTTATCACACTATGTATATCTCTAGCCAGGGTTCAGAGTTGCATCGAACAGTTCAAAGAGGGACTGGGACCACTTGTCCCCGTGAATACTGACCCCAGAATACAAGAAGGGATATGAATGGTACCCTGTTTTTATCCAGGATGCATTCTTTATGAAAATACTGTCCTTGTTTTTTGCTGTTTTCTCAACAAACTGTGACCATATCGTTAAAGAGATGTTTATTACAAACCAGTTTTATTTATTCATTTATTCTTAAAGCTACAGATTTCCTATACAACTCATGTTGATGTTAATGGTTGAAAGAAAAAGAAAAGTTAACCTTCTTGTGTACATGTCATTTGTTGGTCATAGTCTTAAAAGGGGCTTTATGATAAACCAATAGTCTTCCACTACATTGTCAAAACAGAAATGGTGATATTTTAAAGGCAGGGTATACTTTTGGTAATTACTCTACAAGTTAATAACCATAAAAACTTACTTGGTAAAAGAGCACTGGAGAGCTGTTGACATTATAAAACATTGTTAGAAACGACCCTCTTGGAAGCAATGTAGTTTTAAAGAACGAGGTAATTTTCACAAGCCTTTCTCAAGCGTCTGACAACATGCAAAAATATAAAACAAGGGTGGTTATTTTCTTACATTATTATCTAACAACTTTGATGACCGATTAAAAGTCTGAATTTTCACAGGTTTGTTATTTTAGGCATGTGCTGAGATAACCAAAGTGAGGATACTTGTCTTTGAAAATTACCAAAAGTGTACTCTGCCTTTATAGGAAAACTCGAAGTTGCATTCAAGTTTTAGTACCAAGTAATGATCTGTAGCTACATTTGAAAGTGTTATGGAGTCTCAAGTATTAAAAGCCTGAATTTTTGCACATGAAATTGTATTTTGTCACACCCATGCAAATTGTTATACAGTTACTTGCTCTATATGAAGAGTCAGATGTTCATTGTATGATGGCAATCCAAAAGTACCTAACTGCAACACTGGCTCAAAACAATTTATGTGGGTGAATGTTCCAATGCAAATCATAGCAATATTACCAAATTTAAACACAGGAACAAGCACAAAGTTTGTGAAAAAAGGGCCTGTGTAATAAGCCAGAGTACTGAAAACTATGACAAGTCCACTTTTTATGGAGTGCTTTGTTATGGGAGGCCTTGAAAAATGTATAAGGTGCAGGGCATATTGAAGAACGTTATCTCATTTCGCACACAAAACAATCCCTACTAGACATGGCTTCTCGAAAAAACAGTGTTTAGATGCTAGGAGCTCCCGTATGATAGTGTGTTACGTACAGTTTTGGGCAAATACTTTTAAAGGAATAACAAATGACAATCTCACAATCTGCTTGGAATTTCCTTGCTACCGACACTAGATTTCTTGATGCGTTAGGCTAACTTGTCACACAGCCATTCAAACAGTTGTAATCCTTCAGTCATTGTCTTGGATAGCACTTTGTCATGTGTGTCATAAGGTCATCACAGACGGAAGTGAACTCTGCCTCACATCCTTCAGGTGTTGGAGGTGATGTAAACTCTTCTTTAATTTCCTGAAGATCTTGGAGTGGGACTGGAACACGAAAATCATGTGAGCCTGCAAGAAAAATAAATGGTTAAAATAATATTCACAAAAAGTGTGAACTAAGATTTTTAACCAATAGGGATTTACTACTGTCAAGTACAAACACAGGAGTGATTGGGTGGACAAGTATTTATGTGAACAACACCCGGGCAGTTTTGAATAAATTAAAAGTCTGAAAGAACCCCTCCCCCCTCCCCCAAAAAAAAGGAAAAATGCATCTAAAATGTACACTTTTTGATCTCATTTTGTGGTCACTTGAAAGGGGAAATTAAGAATGTTGTTTCAGTTTAGAGAGGGTAAAATGTAAACAGAAATGTTAAACAACAAATAAGAAAAGAAATATAGCGATTTTCCACACATAACTTCTAGGGTACATTGGGCAGGGCACATGTCAGTATTGAAAACAATTGAATTGTGGAAGGCCTGTAAATTGTGTGAAGGGTCCATAAGTGTGTTTTGACGCTATATACGAAGTGTGGACCTGAGAACAAAAGAGGTCCATATAATGTAGGGCCTTGAAACACTATGTGGACACACACGTCTACACAGTGTTTTTTTCAGTGTTCAAGAATAGGATTTTCCTTAAGTGTAAAGAACAAAGGAATGTCCACAGAGTGACTGCAACAAAGAGCTGTGTATTCAAAGTGTATAGGTTTTCAGGAAAATGCATTGTTAGGAATGACTAATGGCAAGCCTCTGGGGAAAACAATCCAAATTATGATGCATTCTCATGCACTCAAATCCAAATTATGATGCATTCTCATGCACTCAAATCCAAATTATGATGCATTCTCATGCACTCAAATCCAATTTGAAAAAAAAAATGGGATTTTTAGCATTTTTCTATTCATTTTCGGCACCATTTTACTCGTATCAAAACATTCAGTGGATGTGCGCGAGGAATTGCACTCCCAACCTACACTTGATCCATCAACGTATTATTGAAAACATATTTTAACTTTGTAGCATGAAGATAAGGTGAATTTAATGAACCCACCAGACAGTTGTGGCAAGAAGTAGAGCAGATCCGGTTTCCCAGGCAAGGCATCAACATTCATAGATGCCCTCACGCGGTGTTGGTTCCACTCTTTCCGTAAGTCATCCAATTCAGACTGAATCACTCGATTCAGGGAGAACCTGAGGCATTCTCTAGAGGTGTGGTGTCATTTTGGGAAAACAGAAAGAACTTTATTAAAAAACAAAGTGTTTAATGGAGTTGTATTACAGCATGCGATAAGCACACAGAGAATCACATGGTGCATTTCACTAGCAAAAACTTTGACAAAAGTCAATTTAAAAGAACTTCTTTTTTATGACTAATTGTTATCTTTTGACAAGATGCATGATTGTAACGTGGTGGTTATCATCTGCACTGCATGAGTACACAAATAATGAAATGTAGCATGAGTTCATTTCATGTATACTTACATATGCAAAGGTGAAGTACAATCAAGTGCACCCGTGCCTACCATAGACTTAAAGGTGTCCACCCAAAAACTTGCCATCATATCGAACAGTGTCCGCCAAAATCACTCTATGCGCTATGATAAAAACGAAAAGTCCATTCACGCAAATAATCATAATAAAAAAAATAATAAAACACAAACAAGTATAGAAAGTGGCGAAAAAATGTTATTGAAAGGCAATGATCGATAAAAAGATACACAAAGTAAATTTTGGGATTTTGCTTTTTATGTTGCATTGAATTCAGTTTTAATCTTTACGTATACAGGTGTGAACATCAAAGTTAATTAATGTCATGTGAGTAGACAGTTGCCATGTGTAATTGCTCCAGGTTTAATGCTTTACAACCTGCTTACACTACACATCAGTATAGGTTTAGGCACAGTCAATTTACCTGGTTGTGTGGAGAGGTACTGTTTATCACACATGGATCAGACTGATGAGCACCATATTGTGAGTGAAGGGCCACCTGAATATCTCCGATCAGGACATTTCCCGTCCCTCTGTCCATTTGGATGCAGCGCGGTACTCCTGTAATAAGCAAGATTGAAACCATACTTGTTTGTTTTGTGTTCCGAAAGTTTGTTATCTCAAGAACTTCATGTGTTGACATACAGAGGGAAATTTGTCACAAATATAAAATATTTGGTGATTGCATTTTTGCAGCATCTCGGTGCAATGCAAATTTCCCTGTTTGCTCATGATTAAATATGGAAAGACCACTTTTTTGCCGAGCTGCGATAATGGAGACAGCTATCTCGAACTATTTTAGAAGCATAGTATAGAATTGCCTGTGTATTCAGTTGTTCTTATATGGGCCTACGACTTATTGGATCATGAAACTTGTACCTGTATAAACAAATTCTACCTCGTAATCACCTTCGCTTCGGACTTACATGAGATTACACTTTTCACCGGAGTAATTAGTCACAGTTGAGAGATCTTGAAAAAAGTCTGCTCCTATAAAGGACCACCACGCCCTACACGCCGCAATACATTTTTCTGTGCCGGAATAAGTCGCATACTTTTTACATACGTGTAGCTTTTTACGTTATCCTTATGGATAGCGCTACTGACGTTGATCTACTGGAGCTGATGGCTGGGCCCGCAGATGAGATGTTCAGCGAGACTGGTAATCCTGCAGTCTCTGGGTCTTCGGGTAAACCAAAACCCAAATCTCGGAAATCCAACAGCTCCGCATGACACGGTTTCTCGGCAAGAATTTGCCGATGTGTCGGACATACTCACAGCTATGGCGGAGGCCATAGAGACTATGCAGACGGCCATACTCAGTCAGCCGCCCACAAAACGGGCTCGTCAGGACTCTGATTCTGACTCTGACATTGAGACAGCCTCAAAGGCTATCGCTGATCTCCTTGGTGAGACATTTCCAAGTTCAGAGGCCACAGGCCAAGATGATCAACTGCTGAACAATTTCGAGAAGTTGTACTCAGAGGATGCCCCAACTGCAGCCGCAGTGTCCGACAAGTTAGCCGTAGTCATTGATAAAATGGTCGGCCACAAACTGCCGGAGGACAAGGCTACTGAAAAACTCAAAGCCATACAAGGGCCATCAAATATCAAAAATCTGGAATGTACACGGGTAAACCCGGAGGTCTGGGGGTCCCTGAAACCCAAGACACGGTCTCAGGACATTAAACTGCAGAAAGTGCAACAAGCGCTTTTAAAGGGCATAGTACCCATAGTTGGGGTGATTAATTCTTTCATGGCTCGGCCAACTACAGCGGCAGGGTAGGAATGCCTTGATGTTAAGGGTGAAATCACCAAACTTCTGGACGCCGTGGCAGTGCTTGGGCATGCTAACCATGAATTGAACATGAGAAGGCGCGACCTCATTAAGCCGACTTGAACAAGCAGTTTGCTGGGCTATGTTCATCGCATGTTCCTGTGACGGCGTTTTTATTTGGGGACAACTTGCCTCAACAGTGCAAGGACATCCAACAAACCAATAAAATTGGACAAAAGGTTGGTGGGTCGTCTTCAGGTCAACGGGGATCTGATAAATATGATCGCAGGTCTTCCCAACACAAAGGCTACTTCGGTTCCAGCCAAAGGCGTGGCAGTTTTTTAAACTACCAGCGCTTCAACAAAAATCGGGGGTCTCGGTGGAACACCAAACCTCGACCAACGGCGGACCAAACGAAGTAGAAGCACAGCCTATAGCCCCATTGGTGAGTATTGCTAATAATAAAATTGCAGGCAGACTTGCCCAATTTGTAACCAAATGGCAAACAATAACCTCAGACAAATGGGTCTTAGATGCTATACAGCATTATCACATAGAATTTGCAAAACAGCCTTGTCAATTGTTCCAACCAAAACAAATTCCGTTTTTTGCCAAAGAGGTTGAAATGATCTCGGCGGAAATTGATAAACTCCTTCAAAAAGGAGCCATTAGACAGGTGGAACATACATCTGGCGAATTCATTTCAAATATTTTTGTTCGTCCTAAAAAGGATGGACCTTCTCGCCCGATCATCAATCTTCGTGCACTGAACGAATCGGTCGAATATTTTCATTTCAAAATGGAAACGATTCAGTTTGCATTGGATCTTATTCGGCCAAAGTGCTATATGGCATCCATTGATCTCAAAGATGCATATTTTGCAATACCCATTGCGGTAAAACATCGGAAATTATTGCGGTTTAAATGGCAACATAATTTGTTTGAATTTACTTGTTTGCCGTTTGGTTTAGCATGCGCCCCAAGGGTGTTTACAAAGGTAATGAAACCTCTAATTGCATCTCTAAGACAAAAGGGTCATGAGTCTTGCGATTATATCGATGATTCTTTGTTGATAGGTTCAACATTTGATGAGTGGTAAAACCAATGTTGAAGCTCGTGTAGCCCTCACTCAAGAGCTTGGATTTATTATCAATGCTCAAAAATCGGTATTAGAACCCACTCAGACCATTGGGTTTCTGGGGTTTATCATTAATTCAGTCAAAATGACAATCGAAATACCTATGCCCAAGGTAGTAAAATTTGAATTGGCCATTCAAAACATTCTGAACATTCCTACTCCCAAAATCCGGGAAGTTGCCCAGGTGATAGGGTTTTTGGTTTCTTGCGAATTGGCTGTGCCTTATGGTACATTGTTCAGAAGAACTGTTGAATTAGATAAGAATTCAGCTTTAACAAAGAATGATAAGAATTTTGAGGCGCGGATGACATTGTCCGAACAGGCAAAGGCAGACCTTAATTGGTGGCATGCAAATTTGCGGCATTCAGGTGCTCCTATTCATAGGCACAAGCCCGATTTCTATGTAGAAACCGATGCATCCCTCATGGGCTGGGGAGCCCACTGTAATGGGCAGACAATAGGTGGACAGTGGTCAGCCATTGAAGCTCAGTTTTATATTAATTATCTTGAGCTACAGGCATGCTTTTTTTGCAATACAATCCCTTTTCAATAAGCACAGGGATATTCATGTTCATCTGAAATCAGACAATACAACAGCCAATTCATACATTCAATTTCATGGCGGCTCGCATTCCGCTCACTTAAATGAGTTAGCACGGGCTATTTGGCTCTGGTGCTTAGACAGAAAAATTTGGCTTTCTGTGTCACATTTGCCTGGGGTTCAAAACGTCGATGCCGATTTTGCATCGCGAAATTTCCACGAAGACATAGAATGGAAATTACACCCAGATATTTTTCGTACGATTGTTGGAATATTCATGACCCCCAATATTGACATGTTTGCATCAAGATTGAATAAGCAAATGCAGTCATACGTGTCTTGGCAACCCGACCCAGGGGCATTACATAATGATGCGTTTACGTTAGACTGGTCAAACCATCAAGTCTATGCATTTCCCCCATTTTGCCTAATGGGGAAAGTCTTAACAAAGATTGAGTACGATGAGGCAGTGGCGATTCTTGTGGCGCCATTGTGGCAAACCCAAGTGTGGTTTCGTAAGATGCTCAAGTTACTGGTAAACAAACCAGTTATTTTGCCCCAAAGAGCTGATTTACTTTATCTTCCTTCTTCAGGCAGACTTCATCCATGGCAAGATCGCCTACAACTGATGGCATGCCATTTGTCAGGAAAAACCTCCGACGTCAGGGCATTTCAGCTCACGCTGCCGACATCATTGTTGCTTCCTGGCGGCCAGCAACCAAGAAATCTTACCAGTCAGCAATCCAGAAATGGATTCTTTTCTGTGCTCGGACGAAAAATGATCCGGTTCAAGCGACTGTAGCAGCAGTTCTTGATTGTTTAACAGAGCAATTTGACAATGGTAATAGCTACAGCTCATTGAACACACTATGTAGTGCCATATCAGCTATACTGGCCCCCATAGATGGGACTCCGGTGGGTTCACATCCGTTAGTAAAAAGGTTCATGACCGGTGTGTTTAACATGCGTCCAGCCATGCCACGATATAATGTCACATGGGATGTTAATGTTGTACTGCAATACCTAAAAGTTTTAGGTCCAAACGATAAGTTGTCTTTAAAAGACCTTACTATGAAACTCGTTATGCTTGTTATTTTGCTATCAGGACAAAGATGTCAAACCATGTCCGCACTTGATTTAGATTATGTTAATGTAACGGCTAATGTTGTGACTTTTGTTGTTGTTAAACCAACAAAGACAAGTAAAATCGGCAAGCAGCCGATACGGGTGGTTCTTTCAAAGTACCCTCATGATGAACTGTTGTGTGTTATACAGACATTAAAACAATACCTCATAAAAACTAAATCTTTACGAGGTAAAGTACGAGGTCTCTTTATCAGTTGTGTTTGCCCTCATAAGCAAGTGGGTTCAGAGATTTCTCGCTGGGTTAAATCTACTTTGTGTAACGCGGGTATTGACACAAGCAAATTTAAGGCACATAGTACTCGCTCCGCCGCGTGCAGTGCAGCTTTTCAGAGTGGGGTACCACTCAAGGCTATCTTGAACACTGCCCAATGGGCACGAGGTAGTACTTTTGCCAAGTTTTACAACAAACCTGTTGTTTCAACGGATCACAAGTTTGCTGAGGCCGTTCTTGATTGTGCAACTAAATAGGTTGTTACAAGTTCTGTATGAAGCTTTTAATTTAAATCGGTTATACAATTGTTTTTTGAAAACTGCACAGAGTGTGACAGTATTGTAAGCAAGAGAACAGCAAATAAAAATTGTGACGTATGGTTATTAGTGTTTGTTGCCCGTCTTTGTACTCTGAAGTCTCATGTAAGTCCGAAGCGAAGGTGATTACGAGGTAGAATTAAAAAATTAAACGAAAGAAATGAAGTTTAATTGGAATTCTACCGAGTTTATCACCGAAGCTGAAGGACTTACGCTCCCACCACTTATGGGTTCTTAAAATAACTCAAGTCTAGCCCACCCATGTTCTGCGCCGGGCAACTTTATTACATTAAAAATGTATTGAGGCGTGTAGGGCGTGGTGGTCCTTTATAGGAGCAGACTTTTTTCAAGATCTCTCAACTGTGACTAATTACTCCGGTGAAAAGTGTAATCTCATGTAAGTCCTTCAGCTTCGGTGATAAACTCGGTAGAATTCCAATTAAACTTCATTTCTTTCGTTTAATTTTTTAATGTATTGACATCCTCAAAAGTGAATCAATTTGAAAAAATGATTTTATATTTCATTTGGTAATATAGTTCAATTTAGTGCCTGAGCCTCACCCTCAATTTCTTGAAGAAACTCCACAAAGTAGGATGCAGTCACTGTTGGATCCCTGTTAGTTCGGGCCACCTTCAGCCACAAGACCCTCCGCGAAAAACTGACAGGAAAGAAATGGAGTGACAAATGTTGAACCTTCAACAGTTTAAAAAAGGACTTTCCATTCACAGAAATTTGTAAATTTGTGTAAAAACTGGCATATACTGGCAAAATGTATGATATAAAACCAATTCACTCACCCGTCTATCGCTCCATGGATTGCAAATCCATAAGTTTTAAGTTTATCATACTTGTCTATGTGACATGCAAAGTGTGGTCCTTCATTCTGATACAAACGGCGCCTCAGACGGTGTCGTTGTCTGAATTATACCCCATCAGGATCAATGATACGTTGTCCTTCTAAAACTACATCCCTGAAAAAGCACATGAATGTAATCAATAATAAAAGTCAATGTAGTGTTTTAATTTACCATACCGGGTGTGGTATTGTAGCAGCAAAGATTAAGTATCAAGGTTACAATCTAAAAAAAATTGTTTTATTAATAATCTGCAGGGAAAAAAATCTGCACACCTTGGAAGAGAGAGCCCATAGCGAGATAACAGTCTCTTTCTCATAGCTCGACATCCAAGATTAAACCCACTGCCTTGTAGTTCACTCTATAGATGACACAAAAATTGAAGAGTGGTGAACAAAATTGTAGAGGCAACATTTCGTAAAGGTATTAGAACACTTTTGTTTTAATCACTTACCTCTAAATTGTGAAGAATGCGATGCAGTGTTCTTATGCTATGTCAAGACACAAATACAACAGACACTGATTCTACCTCACCTTGTATTACGTCACTCCGTGATCACGTGAGATTGCACTGACCGAGCCTTCAGTGCGTAATCTTCGGAGTGTCATTCGGTGCCAGGCACCAATGCAATTTTTTCTCGTTACATACACCTGAGACATTACGCCGCCTATTACCATGGCAGATGAAAATATCAGTATTCTTTTCGACCTAGCGTCTGAGTTAGCTGAGAGTAAAACTGTGGGGCCTCAGAATTCCGTTCCTGAGATGGCTAGAGACATGAGCATGACATTGAATGCAAATCCAGGCGTAGTGCTAACAACGCAGAGCCAAGTTCGGAAACGCAAATCGGCAAATGTGATAGAAACAAACCCAGCCGTAAAGCCGGTTCAAGCAAAGGCTCCCACTCAACGCCGCAAACGACAGTGTACAGAAGCACCAACAAATATGGCGACTTCGGGTGGCACTCCCTCAAAAGGTATTCCAGAGGCTTCAGCTAATTCTGAGGCAGCACTGTTTAACACAATGGCTGCACAATTTCAAGCAATCCAACAACAGTCCATGCAGTTGCTTTACAAAGGAATGCATGATGGCTTCAAACAACTAGCGGGCTCAATGGGGAGACCAGCCTGTACAAGCACTACAACATCGCCGATAGGGCCAATGCAGGAAAGTAAGCTTAGTAAGTGCCCGTCAACAGAAACATTGGCTAATATAGCTCCGCTTAATAGCCTTGGCGACCCAGATAAAGTTCTGAACGAACTAATGTCTGCAAAGGAAAAGACTGAAGAGCCTCCGACTAACCCATCAGATCAACCAGTAACCACTGGGTTTTTGGAAGACTTTAGTGATGGGGATAAAAAGGGGCCAAAGGTGAAACCTGAATTGGCCAATATGATTACCGCCATGTTGAAAACAAAGATGACAGATACTAAAGTAACAGAGAAAGAAAAGCTGTACCCATATCCAGAGAACTGCGATGCAATGGCTGGGATCAGAGTAAATTCCGAAATCTGGAGCAAGATTAGAACAACCACCAAGCGAGAAGATCTGAAACTTCAAAAGACACAGGGGATTCAACTAAAGGCCATTGTGCCTTTACTCCAAGCTGTTGACACCCTTGTCGACATAAAAACAGGTAAAATCGACAAGACAGCATGGGATCCAACTGATATCACTCGCAAGTGTGTGGATGCAATTGCCTTAGTGGCTACATCCTTTTGCGACATAACTCAAAAGCGCCGAGACCTCATCAAGCCAGACCTTAACGCCCAATATCGTCAAATTTGTGCTGAACACATTCCAGTCACAAATTTCTGTTTGGAGACGACTTGCCCAAGCAAGTCAGCGATATTAATGCAACTAAGCGCATGGGACAAAAATTAGCCTCTGACACAACCCCATCGTATCGTAAACAAGGTAACTATTCTTACCGAGACAGAGAGCGGCCAAGAAATAACTACTCCAGAACACCTTCATACCCATCCCGATACTCCACGGCCTCAAAAAAGTGGAACAGCTACGGCACAGGTCGCTGGCAGACAAGACCAAAAGCAAACCAGTCGAAATGGACATCGGGCAGGATGTAGCCTTGTCAACCCCTACAGACGGGGTAAGCTTAGTCAATGCTCAGTCATTTAAAGCAGGCAAACTGAAAGATTTTTCAACTAACTGGCAAAAACTTACCTCAGACAAATGGATCCTAGACCTAGTTAAAGGTTACAAAATCGAATTTATTGCAACCCCAACACAAAGGGATAAACCTCGTGCTCTGCGCCTTAATGGCCCAAAAGAAGAGCAGGCTATACATTCTGAGATCCAGAAATTAGTGAAGCTTGGAGTGATTGTTGAAACGAAACACTCTAGAGGTGAATTTTTATCAACCATATTTGTACGCCCAAAGAAAGATGGGTCGTTACGAATGATTTTAAATCTGAAGCAGTTAAATGAAATGGTTGAATACCATCATTTTAAAATGGATACTTTCCATACAGTTTTAAAAGTTGTTAGACCTAACTGCTATATGGCATCGGTTGATTTACGCCATGCGTATTACTCGGTACCTATTGATGAAAAGTATCAACCTTTTCTCAGGTTTGAGTGGAAAGGAAAACTCTTTCCATATACCTGCTTACCAAATGGTTTGGCATCAGCACCACGAGTGTTTACCAAATTACTTAAGCCAGTATATGCCTCGCTACGGCAGTTGGGGCACATTTCAGTTGCATATCTTGGCGATGCATTTTTGCAAGGTAGTTCAATTCAAGAATGTAAACGAAATGTACGAGACACAGTCTCATTGTTTACAAAGCTTGGGTTCACTATTAACAGGGACAAGTCTGTATTAACCCCTACTCACAAACTTGTGTTTACGAAATGTACGAGACACAGTCTCATTGTTTACAAAGCTTGGGTTCACTATTAACAGGGACAAGTCTGTATTAACCCCTACTCACAAACTTGTGTTTTTGGGATTTGTCATTGACTCATTGAACATGACGGTTTCTTTGACAAAAGACAAAGCTACTGGGCTAAAGAAAACTTTTCAAGCTTTGCATAGTAACAAACAACTAATCATAAGAGACATTGCTCACGTAACAGGATGTATGGTATCAGTTTTCCCAGCAATGGCTTACGGGCAATTGTTTTATCGACAATTGGAAGTTGACAAAATTGAGGCATTAAAACAAAGTGGTAACGACTTTGAAGCACATGCAAGCTTGCCAGTCTAGCTAGGCAAGATTTACAATGGTGGATTGGTAACAGAGCATGCCAGTAACCCAATATCTCACAAAGGCTTTGACTATGAGCTTAATTCAGATGCATCCTTAGAAGGATGGGGAGCTTCATGCTCTAAAGGCTCCACTGGAGGTCGATGGGCTAGTTATGAGATGAGTTTACACATCAATGTGTTAGAAATAAAAGCCGCTTATTTTGCTCTCATGGCATTCTTTCCTGTATCAGAAAACATACATATGTTGCTAAAAATAGACAACACTACAGCAGTGGCGCATATTAATCATATGGGTGGTACTCATTCACAAGAGTGCAATGCAACCACAAGAGATCTTTGGTTATGGTGCAAAGACAGAAATATTTGGCTAAGTGCGGTTTTCATCCCAGGAAAACTGAACGTGTCAGCTGATTGGGAATCTAGACACTTTAAGGATCATACTGAGTGGCAACTGAGTGTGAACATTTACACAAAAATGCTTCAACGTTTTCAGTTAGACCAGACATTGACTTGTTCGCCTCACGCCTCTACCATCATATAGCAAGATATGTTTCTTGGCATCCTGACCCACAAGCTCATGCAACTGATGCGTTTACTCTATATTGGGGTCAATTCTTAGCTTATATTTTCCCTCCATTCTCACTCATAATGAGAGTTCTCCAAAAAATGGAAGAAGATTCTGCTGAGGCTGTGGTGGTAGTCCCACACTGGCCGACTCAGCCCTGGTATCCATTACTGATGAAACTTTGTATTTCTGCTCCTTTACTATTGTACAGAAATCGCCGAACGTTAAAGATGCCCCACGACGCCACAGCTGTCCACCCACTGCACAAGAAACTGCAGCTCATGGGTTGTCACTTATCCGGCAGTCACTCCAAATCAAGGGGATTTCAGAAGCCACGGCATCTTTAATAGAAGCATCCTGGAGGGATGGAACTCTCAAGCAATATGGGGTATATCTCAAAAAATGGAAACAATGGTGTGTCATCCACAATGATGATCCGTTTTCACCGAGAATGAATTGCGCCCTAGATTTCTTGACTTATTTACATAACAACGATGCTGGTTACAGTGCCATCAATACTGCTCGTTCTGCAATGTCAGCAATTATTTCCCTGCCTGATAAATCTTCATTTGGACAGCATCCACTTGTTTGCCGATTACTGAAAGGTTGTTTTCAGTTAAAACCTAGCCTACCCCGTTATCATAGAATTTGGGATGCAAGTGTCGTGTTACGACATATTGGACACTGACGACCTGAACAATTTATCTTTGAAACAACTTACTATGAAATTAGCAACACTAATGCTACTGCTGTCAGGACAAAGAGTCCAAACAATACACTCTTTTGACATCAACTTCATGGAGATCAATGATTCTCGATGTGGTTTTCGGATACCCGTGCTGATGAAGCAATCTCGGCCAGGAGTTCATCAGAACAGTATTAACTTTCCTGAGTACCCTAAAAATAAGAAACTTTGTGTTGTGTCCTTATTGAAGAAATATTTGCAGACAACTAGTGACTCACGGAAAGGGGAGAATAAACTTTTCTTAACCATGTCGAAACCTCATCGAGCAGCGTCCAAAGACACTATTAGTCGATGGGTAAGGTGTACTTTGGAGGAAGCTGGTATAGACACAAGAGAGTTTAAACCCCATAGCGTGCGTGCATCATCCACTACGGCAGCACACCTTGGCGGTGTGCCACTTGACATTATAATGAAAAGTGCAGGATGGTCTAATGCAGCAACGTTTGCCACTTTTTATAATAAACCACTTATACATGCAGCAGACAATGACTTGTTCGCAAATGCATTGTTGGGAAAGGTGTCGCATTAACACATAGTGTTCACCGGGATCAGAGTACTCTTGGTAGCAAAATTGTTATATTACATCTGATTTAATGTCCGAACAGTGAGTTTCATTGGCAGATACAGTCACCGGAATGGGGCTGCACTAATTATTTATTTAAAATTAAATGTATTGATCGTTAAGCACATTGATTTGTATCAATGTTGTTCATACATAACTCAGTTGAGTAAACGACGTCTTAATTGTTATTAATGTAAATCGAGGAAGTTGATGTACATGTACACTTTAAGGTTGGGTATTGGCACAGGTACCTGTAGTTAACATTAAAAGTATATTTCATACAATTGTTCTTTTAAGTTATGCTGTTAACGTAAGTAACGTACCAAGAATAAAACAGCAATGTATTAGTCATTTGACTTTTGACTGTATACTTGACCCTCTTGGCGTCTCTTTCACACATAGCTTTGAACATCTCACGTGATCACGGAGTGACGTAATACAAGGTGAGGTAGAATCCTAAAATTAAACGAGCTTCACAGAAGTGAAGTTTGATTGGGATTCTACCGAGCCGTATTACGGCACGGAGGGATTACGTGCCCTCCCTGCCGTCAAAGGGGGCGCCCACCCAGTAGTTATTATCTTGTTTGGTAGATGTCCTACCTCAGATATACCAGTTTAGTGTTCACGAGACACCCACGCTTTAAAATCTGAAGGCTCGGTCAGTGCAATCTCACGTAATCCCTCCGTGCCGTAATACGGCTCGGTAGAATCCCAATCAAACTTCACTTCTGTGAAGCTCGTTTAATTTTAGGATTAAACAGATAAATTTTAATATTCAATTTCATGATAAAGAACAAATAGTACAGCACCAAAAACAGAAAATAGTTAATCATTCAGGAATTTACAGAAAAACACACAGAAAAATGTGTTTGTACTTACACAGAAAAATGTGTTTGTAATAACCTGATAAATGTTATGTACCTCAAGGTGATGTGGTGCCGAATTTCTAAAATTGAGCAGATTTCATCGTAAGTGTATCCAGCGAGAAAGTAGTAGTAGGAAAACAGTCAAGGTCAATATGAAAAAACGGTAAGGTTTGTCATGACAAACTCGGAAAGCAAGAATAAGAAAACTTCATGGAATTGTGGAAAAGTGAAGATCTTTGATACGTCAAACTGAACCTGGTGTAGGCCGCCTGAGGGCGGTCTTGGCGACACTTGATCGCATTGCATGAAATTCTGCAATAACTTATTTGTACACACAAGCATACAAAATACTTCCTCCAAGAATTTCAATGTAAGCATAGTGATTGCAACAGAAACTAATTCTGGTTTCATTTGATAGTTAGGCATATATCAAAACTCAAAAAGCATATTAACAATAATTCATGAAGGCCCGCAAATTTATGAAGGCTCGTAAGGATATTATTATTAACTCCCTGAAGCACTGCAGGGGCTCCGAAACCGAGGAATGTGTACCTCTGCATATTGATCACCTACTGTAAGGAAAAAATAACAGATAAATAATGTTTCATCCTTCAGCCCCCCCCCCCCCCCACAAATACATATATATTTATATATATATATATATAAAACTAGTAAAAAAGGGTAGATGGCCTTAGCTTTCGATCCAAACCGGACCTTTGTCAGAAGCATACATTATAAGAAGAAGAAGAAGAAGGGAAAAAACCTATAACAGTATAGCAGATCCAGTAACTGGGGTGCTGTGACAACTGTGGTTGTACGACCACAATTTTTTATGTAGGTTTTTGTGGGCAGTCCCATCTTGACTGGTAAAATAGTCAAGATGGGACAGCCCACACAGGCCAAACTGTAACGGGATACCTTTACCATTGACTGTACACACAATACACTTACTGTATGACAAGACATGAACTGCACTACACTTGACTTCTGACATGAACTACGTGACTGTAACATTGACCCTTGCACATGTGACGGACACAATGTATGCTGGGAGATGACCTTTTGATATAATCCAAGATGGCGTTTGATTAATAAACACAAGTAATCGTTTCTATCAAAGCTATCCATCTCAATCCTCAATAATTATTCCAGCCTGACCGCACCATCGAACAAAAGGGTAAAGCAAAAAGCATTAATGGCGTAGTCGGCAGGATGGCTGATTAGACTGGAATTCCAATGGATTTTTGACGATGTTTGACCATGAATAAATCAACGTTCATGAAGCTGATGAGCATGGTGTCTTGGTGAGGAAAGTGCGTGAGTACATGAACAGTCACCAATAATGACCATTATGATGACCATTCACCATTATGATGACTACACAGATCAATAATATGAAGTCAACCCTGTTCATATTTTAAGCCAATCTATGGCTGAGAGAGCTGTAATTTTGTAACAAAAAACTTTGCTGAAATTGAGGTCCAGTCATGGCGCAGAGCGGTATATCTACGTCGCTTCACAAACAAGTACATAACTCAGTTATGTCAGCTAAACCATGTAGATTAACTGAGATTAAGACAAAGCAAGAAAGGATCCAATGCCTTTGTGACCTTCCCCAAATGAAGGAACCCCAACCTGATGAGCCCCAAAAGCAACCAGGTCAAGTTGATATCTCGCAATTGTTGGTGAAGATGGAAGAAAACCGCAAACAGGAGACAGAAGTCCTATGTCAAACCCTGCTGAAGGCAGTGACTGAAGCTACCAAGGCTACAGTTCCCTCTAAAATCAGATTTGGGCCCGAATTGCCTGACTTCCACAAGTTGTCTGATGACGATGACATTACCTGTTATTTGACGACCTTTGAAAGAATGGCTTCAGCAGAGAAGAGACCAAAAGAAGAGCGGTAAAGCACAAAAAGCATTCCATGCTTTAACAGAAGATAAGAAAGATTACTCAACAATCGTTGCCAATATTCTCCGTCATTACCAGTTGACGCCAGAAGCATATCGTTTGAAGTTCAAAAACGCTTCAAAGAAATCTGATGAAACATTTGAAGAGTTTGCAACAAGATTGGAGCTTTACTTCAAAAGATGGACCAAGCCTTCCGATGAATCCTTGGCATCAAAAGATGTTAAGAGAGTAATGGAGCTTGTCATGACTGATCAACTTCTCAGCTCCATGGCTGATGAACGTCTTTGTCTCAAACTCAGAGAGAAGCTACCTACCACAACAGCCAAAGCCGCTGATGAGCATATTCTTAACCGAAAGATGTCGTTCAAACAAAACACATCAGCTAAGCCCCAACAGTACAATAGTCAGAGCTCTCACGGCTTTGCGCCCCGATTCAACCAATCGGACCATAGGCAAGAGCGTCATGACCAATCCAAGTCAGACAATAGTATGGGTAAACCATACTACGCAAAGGCACGCCCATCACCCAAACCTACTGGAAAGTTTGAGTCTGTCTGCTACAGATGTCATGAAATTGGTCACCGAATAGCTGACTGTCCCTACCAACCACCACAGTCAAAACAATATCAACCAAAGACAGATTCCAAACCATTCACACCGAAGCCTGGTTACGCCTCAGCTAAACCTGCTGAAACAACAAAGCAACAAATAAACTTCTTGAAACAATCCTCCCCGGATGATTCCGCTGTGATCGAGAACAAAGATAGTGGCCCCTACATTGTTGTGACCGTTGGTGACCGTGATGTTTCAGCCTTGATAATAATAATAATAATAATAATTAAAACTTGTAAAGCGCCATCTATCTATGACTTAACATATTCCGAGGCGCTTGAAAACAAAAAGTACAAACAAATAATGTAAAGAGTAACAAAAAAGATTACAAAGTACGTAGCTAAGAAAGAAAAGAAAAAACAGATTGACATAAACGCATATGCAAAAAGTGGTTAAAAATAATACACAGAAAGTCAATTGTAAAAAATATTGAACAGGTGAGTTTTAAGCAATGTTTTGAAAATGTCCAGAGACTCTGTAGATCGGATATTTAATGGAAGAGAGTTCCAGAGAGTGGGTGCAGCTACAGAAAAGGCACGATCGCCGTTGGAAGTGGTTGTTTTAGGGACAGTTAAAAGAAGTTGGTTTGTGGAGCGAAGATTGCGAGTTGGCGTATATGGTGAGAGAATTTCTTTGAGATAGGGAGGAGCTCTATCATTCATAGCTTTCCAGGCAAGCAAAATGATCTTGAATTTTATTCTTTGACAGACTGGAAGCCAGTGAAGCTGTTTCAAGACAGGTGTAATGTGATCGGTTTACGTGTTTTGGATAATACACGAGCAGCAACGTTCTGGACATTTTGCAGTCTTTTGATGAGATTTTTGTTAATACCATAGAGCAATGAATTTCCATTATCAAGCCTGGATGTAATGAAAGCATGTATAAGGATAGAGGCAGACTTTTTATTGAGGATTTTACGAATGCCATTAATATTTCTAATATGGTAAAAAGCAGCTTGACAAATTTTCTTCACATGGGATTCCATGCACATGGTGCTATCAAACATGATCCCAAGATTACGAGCATTTGCAGATGATGTAACAGTAGCAGTGCCTATTTGCATCTGGTGATTAATTATTTTGTCTTGGTTACGTTTAGGCGTTATTATGAGCAGTTCCGTTTTATCATCATTGAGTTTTAATTTATTATTGGTCATCCATAACTTAATATCAGAAACACATTGCTCAACACGTTTGCGCGTAGATTGCTCATCAGAATGATTTAAATCAAAAGAAAGGTACAGTTGAGTATCGTCTGCATACAAATGTACATGGAGTCTGTGTCTCTTGCAATTGCAGCTATTGGTTTAGAGTAAATGGTGAAGAAGAGTGGCCCAAGGACAGATCCCTGGGGTACACCAAACAAGAGTGTAGCAGGTGATGATAAAAAACCATTAATGTTGACGGCTTGGGTTCTGTTGCTAATGTAAGATTGAATCCATTGGAGAGCGGGACCCTTGACACCCAAAAATTTCAGGCGTCCAAGAAGGATATTATGGTCTATGGTGTCAAAGGCCGCAGAAAGGTCTAAAAGAACTAAGAACACACCGCGTTTATCATCTACAGTGCGAAGAATATCATTATGTACTCGCAACAATGCACTTTCTGTCCCATGATATTTTCTGTATGCAGATTGACAGGGTTCATACAAATTGAATTCAGACAGATGATCAGTCAGGCGGGCAGCAACTACTTTCTCAATTATTTTCGATATAAATGAGAGGTTGGAAACAGGGCGGAAATTTTTGAGATTTTCTGAGTCTAGGGTTGGCTTCTTAAGGAGTGGAGTGATGATGGCACTTTTGAAACGCTGAGGAAAAGCCGCATCATGAAGCGACAAATTGACAATATTTGTGATAGGGGTAGACAGGACATACAAGTGCCTTTTCAACAGCCAAGTTGGGATGGGATCAATGTCACAAGATTTTGAGGGTGATGAAGTTATCAGTTTCCGGATTTCATCTTCAGAGGCCGGTTCAAACCAATCGAGTGTAGGGATGTTAGGGTTAGACACCGGTTCCTGCGTTTCCCTAATCTCAGAAGAGTTATGCCGATCCCTATCGCTACCAACAAATCCTGAGCCCTCTAACTCATCGCTCTAACTCATTCTGGTCGATGGAACAGAATTCACACCCATGGGAACAGTAGAGACTACAACTGAAGTCGCTGGTGTAGCAACTCAATTGCACCTACTGTTGATGAAAACCCTGCCATCTCCACTCCTACTTGGGCGAGATTTTGCAACGCAAATCAACCTTGTGATGGATTTCCACATGAATTTATTTTGGTTGGAAGATGGCACTGGTGAACGCCGCATCAAGTGGCCAATGTTGGGCTTACCAACCCATGAGCCCCTGCAGGAGGACAGTGTTCCCCCCATACGTGACGTTGAACCTACTTCAACTACCATTGAAAAACTTCATCTTGACGATCTACTTGCAGAGTTCCCTGACATGATCACCAAAAAGCCAGGACGAACAGACATCATTAACCATCACATTTACACTGGAGATTCACAACCTCTCCGTGGTCCAGTATATCGCCTCTCTGATGATCGCTGTCAGTCACTACGGACACAGTAAGATGAAATGCTGGCTGATGGGAGAATTGAGCACTCTTGTTCACCATGGGCATCCCCTGTGGTAATGGTCCCAAAGAAAGAGAAAGGCAAATACAGACTGTGCGTCGATTATAGAAAGCTGAATAGAGTAACAAAGCTGGATGCCTACCCGATGCCCTCTATAGACTCTATCCTAGAATCACTCCATGGCGCTTAAATCTTCAGTTCTCTCGATTTGAAGAGTGGTTTTCATCAAATGGTAATGCACCCTGAAGACCGGGAGAAAACTGCGTTCATATGTGAGGAAGGACTTTTCCAGTTCACAGTGCTACCATTTGGTGTAGTAAATGGACCTGCAAGTTTCCAAAGATTAATGGAAATTGTCCTACATGGTCTAATTGGAAAGATCTGCTATGTCTACCTGGATGACATTGTATGCTGTTCATCTACATCTGAACAACACACTGATGATCTCCGTCAGATTTTCCAGAGACTACAACAGTCTGGCCTGACAGTCAATGAACAAAAATGCACCTTCGGCCGTGAACAGCATGAAGAAACTTGGCCATATAGTTGGAGATGATGGCATTCGTACCGATCCAGAGAAAGTTCAGGCAATCTTTGACTACCCTACCCCCACAAATCTAAAGCAACTCGAGCAGTTCATGGGTATGGTGACATGGTATTCCAAATTCATACCCCACCTGGCAACCATCGCAGCCCCACTCAACCAACTACGACACAAAACAGCGAAATGGACATGGACTGAGGAATGTCACTCGTCCTTCATAGAGATGAAGTCCATCCTCACTTCAGAACCAATACTGGCCTACCCAGATCTGGACAAGCCATTCGTTGTTCACACTAATGCTAGTAGCACAGGTTTGGGCGCAGTGCTTTTGCAGGAGACAGATGGACAGCTTCACACAATAGCCTACGCCAGCCGTTCTCTTGATGGTTGTGAACGAAATTACAGCACCACTGAGCGAGAGTGTTTGGCCGTGATTTGGGCGCTGGAAAAATGGAGAGTGTACCTTCAAGGAAAACGCTTTCAAGTAGTTACCGATCACCAGGCCCTCACCTTGCTTTTCAAAAAAGCCAGACTTACCGGCAAGTTAGCTAGATGGATGTTAAGATTGGAAGATTTCTCCTTCAATGTAACCTACCGACCGGGTACCCTACATGTGGCTCCAGATGCCCTCTCACAGGCCCATGATAATGTCATTGTTGGAATAGTCTGGAGTTTGCCAACCATAGCTCCAGATGACTCCACAAATGATGACACTCTAACTGCCAATGATGACGTCACAGACGAAAACTGTGCCGCACCATGCTGTGAACACCCTCAAATGGACATTGTTGATTGGATCCAGTGTGATTGTTGTGATCGCTGGTATCATCAACTGTGTGTAGGTGTTAAGAAGATACAAGCACAAATGCCCTCCTACACCTGCCCTGGATGCAAAAAGAAGCGATGGGAAACGAGACGAGAAGTAGAGTGGCAAACTACAGGTGAAAATCCACCAAACGAGACAACAATCCCATTGCCAGATATCGCACAGCTACAAATTGAACAAGCCACTGATCCAACTCTTGCTTTGCTGAGGAAAGATTTAAAGGAGTCCCTTGTGTACCGCATGAAAGGTGATGTCTTACACCACTACCACCAACCGAAGTGGAAAATGATGATACCCGACTCCTTGAAACAAGTGGTTCTACTCGCATGAAACTCAAAACCTACTGCCGGTCACCTTGGCCGCACCAAAACACTGCATCGACTTGCTAGTCTTCGTCTATGGTGGAAGGGAATAACCACTGATGTGCGCAATTTCGTCAGAGCTTGTAAGATGTGCAGACAGACCAAGCCAGTGTTTCGTAAGCCACCAGGGCTTATGCTCTCAACCACTTCCTCGATGCAATGGGAGACTGTTGGTATTGATTTGATGGGCCCCCTGCCAAAGAGTCATGGTGGACATGAATATTTACTTGTTGCAGTTGACCACTACTCAAAATGTGTCGAAGTGTTTCCACTCCGCAAAGCCACAGGAAAAGCCGAAGCTTGTCTCATTGTTAGACAATTGTTCAGTAGATACGGTGCTCCACGGAAATTGTTATCAGACAATGGCTCTCAATTTACATGTAAAGCAATGGAAGCTGTATGTCCTGAATGGGGAGTGGAACAAGTCTTCATCTCACCTTATCACCCCCAGTCAAATTGGGTAGAACGAGTGAATTGTAATCTTAAAGCTATGATGCAGTCCTACGTCGGTGATGACCACCGTACTTGGGATATCCATGTTGCAGAATTTGCATTCGCGATGAACTCAGTCGCACATTCAACCACTGGCATAGCACCCAGTATTCTGATGATTGGAAGAATGCTTCGAACACCTCTGACAAACAAACTCAGAATCGACACCATCTCCTCAGATGACCCAATCACCCCTGAAGACCCCACCCCCCAGGAAGACCCCGCCCCCCCCAGAGGACCCCACCCTGTTCCGACAGAGTAGCTGCGCACAGTGACCGCGCTAAGGAGAAGAGGAAACTGTACTATGACAGGGGACGCCGTGTCGCTGAATTGACCATTGGAGAAAAAGTGATGCTGAAGACACACCCCCTGTCAAACGCAAAGAAACATTTTGCTGCGAAACTCGCTCCAAGATTGTGTGGACCATTCATCTTCACAGAAAGACTCAATCCTGTGAACTACAAACTTGTCGCGATGGAAGGAAGGAACTGATTGCCCATATTGATCCAACGAAATCATGTGGACCCTAAGAGTGAACTTTTGTGACACAAACTGTTGATCTCCTTCATCGGCTAGCGATCGGGGCCATTTTGATTACCCAGAATGCAATGCCGGGTAATCAAAAAAAATACATCACGGGTGGCGCAAAACCAATTCAGAGTGCAAAAACAATTCAGCAGCTGTTTCACGTGACAGCTACAGCTAATGAAACAGCTTAGAATACAAAATGCATGGAGTCAGAAAAAGTGCATGCACCAAATCTATGCGTGGCATCGGTTGCATGCACGCATAGTTTGGTAAGTGCACTTTTTCTGACTCCATTCTGAAATTGTTTTTGCACTCTCGCGCCACCTGTGACTTCATGATGGCATTGCATTCTGGGTAATCAAAATGGCCCTGATCGCTAGCCAATATCTATTTGTGTGGTGTAATTTTGAGCAAAATGCAAATGATTATTTGCCCTTAATAAGGTTAGTAACTTCAACAGCCAAAGTACCGGAGGGAAGCTAAGAGGTACGTGGACACATTTAGTTGGTTAAAATCCAGCGCCGCACCCGTTAGGTTTCGGTGCGGCGGATGGGGGACGAGCTGCACAAAAGATAGGCTTGGACGTGTGGCTAAGGATTCAACCGATGTCAAAAATCCTTGCCACACTAGTGGGGCTTTCACTTGATAAGCTTGAAACACCCGCTGACGATCGATCCATCCTACCCCCCCGATGACAGTGGTGCGACTGCGATCTTCGGTGTCCGGCACGCACATGCAACTAGTGTGGTAGCCCAGTCTGGTTCCCAGACCCAATAATTGAAACCTAACGTGAGGTTGAAAAAAAGCTAAGGCAAGATTGAAAAACCTAAGGCGAGATCGAAAAACGTGAGGCGAGATTGAAAACCTAACGCGAGATTGAAAAACGTAAGGCGAGATTGAAAAACGTGAGGCGAGATTGAAAAACCTAAGGCGAGATTGAAAAACCTGACGCGAGATTGAAAAACCTAAGGCACATT
This sequence comes from Marthasterias glacialis, assembly GCA_911728455.2. Lineage (NCBI taxonomy): Eukaryota > Metazoa > Echinodermata > Asteroidea > Forcipulatida > Asteriidae > Marthasterias > Marthasterias glacialis. Next base: position 28,096,379 of record OU452220.1, on the reverse strand, counting down.
GTGAAAACCTAAGGCGAGATTGTGAAAACCTAAGGCGAGATTCGATAACAAAAGATGCGAGATGGCAGATATAGAACACCATATTACCTAGTTTGCATCCATGAAGCCCAACGTGTGTTCCATCAACTATGCCAACTTGTTGGGGGAATCCGGACACTGCAAATAATTGTCTTTGCATATCTTTCACTGCTACCGGTGTTGGGAATTTGATATCATTTCGGAGGTTACATAATACTGCTATGACTCTCCTTAGCACTCTTGAGCAAGTGGAGATGCTGCAACCATGCCTCACACACAATCAAACAGTGAGACAGTCGCATAGAACTGTAATGCAATAAATACTTGTAAACTCTGTGGTAGAGCATGGTTTCTCATTGTAGGATGCTGTAGATTTACCCCAATCATATTGATAATATGGATGCACCCAGCGCGTGTAAATCTGTACTTCTTGTACATTTCAATATCATCATTGTGGTCCAGAGGGTTTTTCCTGTCTCTAAATATTCTCTCCCTACGCAATGCGCGACGATTCTCAAATAAAAGGAACTGGAGAGCCATGTTTGAACCACTGAGTAACTTTACACTCCAACATAAACTTGGAATTTGTATATTTTTGTTTTCCTGCCAAATTCTTACTTCAGACTTAAGATTGATACTTTTGCTCCAACAATTGATTTGGATCAAGTGTAGAACTAAGATTGATTCTGAGTCAAATTAGGTTTGATATTGATTGTAACTTTCTTTATGAAACAGAGATAAGATTAATTGTAAATTTGAGGAGTTTAAGATTGATTGTTTTGAGATAAGATTGATTATTCAGAGATAAGATTAATTGTAAAGCTTTATGAAACATCCCCCTGGAATGGAAGCTACACACAGCCTGCTAGTGCTACTCAGACAGCCTCAGTCTCAAGGTGTGTAGCACAGAGCATTTTATGCCATTACAATTATGATTAATCGCTATCCTATATGTACAGTCGCTTCCACTCCTTAAACTATTTGTCAGTTAATTATTTACAATATCTCTACTCTACTCTAAAAGTGTCTCTGCAACATTTCACAACTTTTCGTTAGACTGTATTTGTGTAGTTTGGAGCATGGGAGCAGATGTCTTTGTTCCATTGGTTTCCTGTTTATAACCCTATTAGACTATACTTACATGTATAATGAATGGAGATGCAGCCGTGTACCACTAACATGACTAAATCACACGTCCAGGGACCATTAAAAGTTTTAACTCTGACCGATCAAAAGGCTCAAATTTCTGCAGGGCTAGTTTACATACAGCTACCTGGGCTGATCCCCGGGTCAGTCTTAAAAGCGCGGATTTCAAAAATGTCAGTGTTTACCAATCTCGTCTGCTACATAGTTAATCTATTCAAAGGATTTAACTAATTTCAAAACATTGTTAGAATTTCAGATCATTACTCATCGATCGATGCATATTTTTTGGAACAAATCAAACGTAGATTTAATTAACACAAGTTGTATTATGCTAACGTTTTGGCCTGCTGAACACATTTTGTCTAGTGTTTTTGACGTAGGCTAACGTTAACACGAAAACACTGCTATTGCTAACATCAGAATGTAGCCTTGATTTTAGGCACAATTAAACAGCTCACAAGTTTCTTTTACAACAAAATGTGCATTACTTATATTGGTCCAGGAACTGGCATCTTTACCCCATCGAATAACACAGTGATGAGTAACGATTTGAAGCTAAATTGGTGACATCAACCAAACCAAAAACAACATACTAAAAGTCAAATCGAAGGTAAGTTACTGTTCATTGTTATTTCATAATCCACGTGCTGTTGTGTTCTGGGCGGCGGCGTAGCCAACTTGCACTGGGGCCTACCGAAGGCAGTGAAGCAAATACTCATTAAATCTCACGGAATACACTTTTCCCATCGGGGTAAAGGGCTGACTACTACTTGTCTAAAGATCACTCCATGATCTAACTGATGTAGTTCTGGCCAACTCCACCTCTGCTCCGGCCATTGACGGTGGTGGGCCAGTACGGAGCTGTGACTGTCTCCGTGATCCGGCCAGCAGGCGCAGGTCCTGGCTCTCATGTCGGTTTTTCTTTATGCCTCTTGTTACAGGGGGCGGGTCATAATTTGTGGAGGAGGGGCGGTTGTTCCTTCAGAGGCCTGGGGGTTCTGGAGTGACCAGGGGATGGGCCATCAAGGTGATGACTGAGGGCAGTCCGGTGATGAGGCTGGCTGTAGTGACGGTTACCTGGACAGGAAAGGTGAAACCGATGGAAGTGTGATGCGGCTGGTGTCATCTTCTCAAAGATTTCCCTCAATCTCTTCTTTTCTACTGTTGTTGCCCTCTTTGTAAGTGCAGCCATAAATGACTTGCCATTGTTTATCTTGAATAGCGCCCTCCAGTGACCACATGTTTTACTTGCAGTAAAAGCATGTTTTGAAGCAGCCATCTTGCTGCATACATTTTCGTTAAGCCAAAAGTACATGTATGTGTCAATTTCCTCCGGTCAACTCTTCGATTATGCGAATCAATCTATAGGATGCAAGGAGGTATGTTATAGCTTACATTATTCTACCGTTTTTCAGTGAGTTTAAAGCACTGTTTAGATTGTTAAGACAACTTTCATGATCGTTTTATTATTGGTATTTTTCCAAGTTCTTAAGTCATGTTTGTACTGCATGTACTAAATACTGTTTATTTCTGTGATCTTTACTTACACAGTTTTCACGAAGCTTATGGAGTTTTAGAAGTTATGGTGAAGAAAGGAACATGACCATTACTGATGATGCTTCAAGCTTTTGTTGTGACCCTTGTCATTTCTTAAATGAGTTCGAGTTTGACCTTAGATTGCGACTATTTGACACCTCGTCTTTAGTGGTAGATTCCTACACTTAATAAATAGAGATAGGAATACTGCGCTGCCGCTACACTCTTTGATGTCTAATCATCTTTGTCCTCTGCTGTCTTTGACTTTGTGTACGATGACCGACTTCGGGGGGTTTGGTGACTAATTGTACAGATTTTCTCGTCTTGTCTATGTTGTCTTCGACTCTGATCTGAGCCCTGCATTCACATGGATGAATCTTGTGTTGCCGCAGCATGTGCTGTTGCATAAACCCAAACTGCCGAAGAACTTTGCCACAGCAGGGACAATCAAACTTTTCTTTATCTTTCCATTCTTTGCTCGATGTTTGTCCATCTTTCTCATCTTCAATCATCTTTTCCCACAAGAAATGATACCAAAAATTCTCATAAGGTAATGGTGATGTGAACATCCACTCCACCTGTGAGTAGTAATAACCTTGAAGATGTTCCGTCGTATCCTCAGGACTTCTTTCATCACTTTCCTTTATAATTTAACTTTTCTATGAGCAAGTCTTATCACTCAATTCTTTTTATTTCTGTTTATCGTTTTCTCTGTTTTCTCTTTTTATAATTTCTCACTGCAACTAATGCTGACTCTCATCATCATTGCGGTCTCTCCGCAAACAACATACGAGGGCGCCCTTCATAACTTCCACTCCGTGTGTGCACTGTGCATCCAAAAGCATGTGTTATTTCACACCATTTGAGTCCAGTACTAATTGGGTCCCTCTTCGAATGTCTAAAGCGTTAAACATTAAACATCTTGAGCATATCGCTGGTGATTTATTTCAATTTCTGATGGGCTTTCAAAGAATTTTACTCCTGGCCAGAGGATCAATTTATCTTCTCCCAAAAATCTATGTAACTTTTTCACCAATGGTCTTTTTCGTGCATCAACGTCTCATTTTATGCTTTTTCCACTCTAATCCTTTCATTCTCCTCAATCCCTTGCAATAAATCTTGACTGAATTTTCGTAGGACATACTGCACTACCATTTATTCATTAATTTTTTCTTTCTTTTTCTTTGAATCACCAATACTACTTCTTTGATGTTCACTTTAGTCCAGGAAAAATACGGTTTGACCCCCAACTAATTTAATTGCAAAAGAATTTATTTCACCAGTATCCATCAGAGAAAGTGTCATTCATGAAAACCTGAAGTTTCTCCTAAAATCAGTTGAGTGGAAAGATGTTTGTTGACACTTTTTATCCTTTAAAAATGTGAGGAAGTATTCCAACCAATACACCAATCCTTCACCGATCTTGAACTCTTGGTGGCAGCAGACAAGCCGCCATTACTGCGGTGGTACTGCGCTGCCTAGCGACGGTTTTAAGGGTTGGGCTACGGCGATCATCTGATCAGTCACGAGTATTGAACCTTTATTTATTAATCTACTTCGCAAATCGCTTGTTCAAAAATGGGAAAACAAGGGGCGGCCGGTCTGGAAGATGTTGTGTTGTCGTGGGGTGCAGTAGTAGCAGTGGGAAGGTGCAAGCATGGAAAAGGTTCATCTGCAATATCCACCATGACGTGATTCATAATGATTGCCCCTGCTTTAAACCGTATTCGCTGCACCGATTTCCAGCTCGGCAGTTGGAAAACGCAATGGCTAAAACACATCAACAGGAAATGTTTTGAGCCCAAGTCGTACAGTGTGGTAAGTTCGCCATTAAGTTTTTAGGACTCTAGGATAGAAGCGATATGTTTAATTTTGAAAGTTTTAACCTGAAACGTTAAGCCTAAATTATGACTTTGGGATTATCTTCATACATGTATCATTGCAGAACAAGAAATCATGGAAACTTGACATCTTCAGCTGCACAAACTGATTTACATGTACATACATTGTCAATCCATGATATGAATGACAAAGACAGTAAGTTTTATACTGGTCTTAGTGAGGCAGTATTTTCATCTTTGGTCAGTGCCCTTGTTGCATTTAAAGCCCATGAACTTCAAGCTACCTGTTCATCAACAAATTCTGTTAGTTTTGATGCGTCTACGTTTAGGATTAATGTTCACAGATCTGGCACAGAGATTTAACATTTCTCGAACATCAGCTTGTGAAATATTTTCCACTTGGATTTGTGTTATGGCCGAGTTCATGAGAGAGAAGGTTATCCTTTGGCTTCCAAGAGATACACTCGGAAGAGTACGCCCAAAATCCTTCTTAACAGCATTCCCAAGGGCAACATGTATAATTGACGGCACTGAGATTTTTGTTCAACGCCCACAGGATTTAAAAAAGGGCGCTCAGACATACAGTAACTATAAGCATCATAACACCTATAAAGCTTTGTATTGCATTGCACCCAATGGTTTTGTAATGTTTGTTTCTAAACTTTTTGGTGGTCGGGCTAGTGACACCATGATGAAAGAAAACTCTGGTTTTTTAAAACAATTGCTCCCTGGAGATGAAGTTTTAGCTGATAGGGGTTTTACCATCGATGATTTATTACCTTCAGGTGTTAACCTTGCAATTCCAGCCTTTACAAAGGGACTGCCTGAGTTGCCAGAACAAGCAGTTACCCAGAACAAGACGTATAGCTAATGTCAGGATACTGCATGTCGAAAGGGCAATCGGAAGATTTAAGTGTTTTAACATTCTATCTAATGTAATTCCTGGTAATGTAAAAAGTGTAGATGAAATTCTTACTGTATGCACAGGTCTCCGTAACATGCAACCTGAACTAATCAAAGATGAGGATGAGGAAATAGGCAACATTGTCCCGAGCTATGAAGCAAATGAGTTGTAAGGGTACATTATCTTGTTGCAGGTTTCTTGTGCAACTGTGTGCAGTCTATAATACGTGGGTAATAAAACAAATTATATAACTCACACAAAGATCCTTGTTACTTGATTGGTGGAACTTACATCACGTGACATTCAATATAACCATTCAATATATGATCCGCGTTGGCGATCATAAAGTCCTATTCGGCCATGGGTAATAGTAATTACTTTTGAACAGTTAGGATCACCTGTGCGTACAGCATGTCTGCATCCTGTGTCTACATGGAGTCATCCACGTTTTTAGAAGGGGTTTTAAGAATTTTCAAAGCGCAGGATGGACAAGGAACCGTGTCTGCTGTATGTTTATTATGCAAACATTTTAAATGACAAGGATCTTTGTGTGAGTTAAATAAATCAATTAATTAATGTTTTGCATTCGTGCAATGGAGAGAATATTTTCATTCGTTGGGATGGGGCATTCCATTCAACTCGGCTACGCATCGTTGAATGGAACATGCCATCTTTCAACTCATGAAAATATTCTCCCCATTGCACTCATAAACATTCATTATTTGTATACTGAATATTATAATTTTACCAGCAAACAAATTATGAACGAGTACCACCTGTTGTAAAACAAACCATTCTGATTCTAGAGCTGATACAGACATGGATCCCCTGAAGAAGGTTCATGTACCTTGTCATTCATTATGTATGTAGCAGTATTTAAACCATGGAATACCTCTATGGTGATAAGGCCATGTCACACGAGGCAATTTACAGGCAACCAGTTCCAGGCAATCTCCATGAAGACAGTTCATTTACCTTTCATCAGTTTTCTCATTATTTTCTTAGGGATAGTGAGTTACAGCTAAAGGATTGTCTCGTCCGAAAAAATGCCCCTTCTGATATGGCCATAAGTACCACATCACAATAAATGCAAATTGTGCTGCTTACTGTAGAGTTATGGGCTTACTGACAAAATTCTATGTACACTCAAGTGGAGATTGCCAGTAAGCACATAATTCAGTGGTTAGCATCTCAATCAAATTTGGCCCAGCTAATTTAAGCTGGTCTCTTATCAATGAGCAATGCATGTGACTCTGTATTTATACATCTACTATACAATGCTGAAAATCACATCAAAACATATCCACAATTACCTGAAAAGATTATTACTAGTGTTTTGTTTTTATTTCTGGTCCTTACTGTTTTCTTGTTATGTCAATCATTTGAATGTGGCCATAGGCTATGTTATCTGCTAGTGCAGGAAGCAAGTGTCCAAAGTAAATTTGACAGAGATGATCTACCTGACTCTGGATCTATGTTTGGTCATATGGTACATCAACAACAATGTATTCAGATCGTGTCCACACAATAAGTTTACACATGTGTTTCCCTGTGCAATGCATTGTGACTTGTACCTGGTAGTAGTACCCCAAACCGGATGCTGTCTGACGAAGAAAGTAGATGCCATTGTTTAACCTTACATCATATTTGCCACTCTCAACAAGCTTTAAGATGGAACCGTCATACTGTTCCAGCTTTTGATCAGTGGGGCACTTAATCTCAATGATTGTGTCATCATCATGAATGCCATCTGGGCTTGCTCCCAGCCAGTTATCCACTGGCTGTTCTGTACATGAAGTCCAGTTACTGCAATGTCTTTCTGAATTTCCTGACTGTACTGTTTTCGAGCAATTGGCTCACATTCCGTGCCATGTCGTGTAGCTGCATTTCCCCAAAATCAGTTGTTCAATTTTCTGGTAATCCACTTTTTGGGGTCGGCCTTCTTCAGAACACTTGAAGCCTCACTGCTTGTAATTCGGATCAATCTTTGTACATGTAGTAACCATAACTCTGAATCTTGATTGGCTGTTTCTCAGGCGAGGGCTTTTCTTTTTTCATCACCTATTTTGACATATTTTATGCACACATTGTAACAGAGGTCACATTCTTGCATGGAACATGCACCATGTGTTTTGGGCATGTTGATTTCCTTAGGCAGTGTACATGTACGATCTTTGGCAGTGACTACATGATGTAGAATTGTCCCTGGTATGGCAGAGAGACCTTTCAAGATACCAGTACCAAAATGTTTAATAACATCTGCATCAGTTTCCAGGGCAGTGGATAGGCGTGACATTGAGTTTGGTTCCAAACCATACTCTAATCTTATATTTTCAACAGTATCTGGTAAAACATTCTGAGAGGTGCCACTATAGACCGATTGCGCGACAATGTTTACATGCGGTCACGTGACCCCCTATCGGGTATGACGTTCATACAGCTGGTGAAAAAATATGTGTAAAGAGATAAGCCATGACACAGTGAGTTCGAAAACAGTCGATTATACTTTCATTAAGCAATGAATTAGTTAACCAGCCCCTTCATGTAAAGTAGTATGGTGTGGCATTAATTTAAATCACATCTGTTTCATAATTTAACAGAATTCTTCTGAAAAGAGGTTTTTTAAGCCATGCACTACCGGCGTCGGACGTCTATTATGTAGCCACCCGTCTGTTATTTTGTTTGGAATGTTGACCTAAATCACTGTAAAAAAAAAAAAGGATAAACAACATTGGAAGAGTGAGCTTTAATACCTAGCCTTGCAGAATTTCAAATAGGCAAAGGAATCACACAGTTTTGGAAAGCAATTTCTTTTGAGGATTTCAGCTTCAAAACTTTGAAATTTTTGTGTTGAAAAGTGTGTGGTGAACGCGGTCGTCTGGCCTAACATTCCGTCACGCGCTGTACACATCGTGCACATTTATACGGTACTTTTTGCCTCAATAACTAGACACTTCATCACATAAAGGGTACCAGACTAAAATAGTAAAGTGCGTCCCCGGCTTACTTGGCTGAAGCAGGTTGCAGATGCTGTGCAGCTGTCGCCAAGCGAGTGCTGGTCTCTTGCCCTTGATCGGGGAGGTTGGAGGTCACTACGACCCTCTGATGGTCAAGTGCACCAGTAGTAGCAGCAGTAGCCCTCTATTTTTGCAAATAGTTTGCTATAACAAATCATGACAATTTCTTCGCAAAGAAGACACTGAAAAACACTTTTCCACTCATTCTTTTTTTTGGCGAAACTTCAGAAGTTATTCTGCACAACTATCCGCTACTGAGGAGAATAAAATAAATTCTTTTGCAATTAGTTGGGGATTCGGCCACTTTTTGTCATAACTTTCCTGGACTACTTGGGGTCTTCTTTGTTTATGAATCTTTATTATTTTGCCGGCCGTCGGAGTTCTCGCTGACTTGGCCATCTGTCTTGAATCTCCTGGAACTTCGGTTCCTTTGATTGCTTTTTCTCATGCCTGTGATGGCATAAGTTTTCTTTTTGTTTATCTCCTCCGCCATCCTTGTAGTTTCTATACCTTGGACCAGACATTTGTGACCATCCTGTTTTCAGGGTCTTCTTGTACTTTATTCATGATTGCTGTTCTTGCCTTGTCCTGAAAACCAATGTGGTGCATTTTCTCCGCTTAAGGGCTTTAGTCTGGTGTATTTTACAATTCTTGGTTTTCCTCGTGACCCCTTTTGTATGCGATACGCAGTGTTGTAACCAAGTCATTTTTTCTCAAGTCAAGTCACAAGTTATCTTTGCTCAAGTCAAGTCACAAGTCATTTTCCCTCAAGTCAAGTCAAGTCACAAGTCAAATTTTTGCAAGTCAAGTCAAGTCACAAGTCAAATTTTTGCAAGTCAAGTCAAGTCACAAGTCACATAATGTCCCCCAAAATTACTACCTTGGTGTTGCACATCTTACAGGTGGCGATCCTTGTTTTGGTAGAACATTCATAATTTTTAAAACCATATGAAACCACTTTAGGCGTTAAAGACGACATTCTGGCTATTATTATCAGCCGTGCCATACAAGACTCAAGAAAAGCATTAATAATTTGATAAATGTACTGTACATGTAAATCAACATGACGCACGGCCGCGGCCTGGGGGAGGCTCATGAGTCATAGTTACATAACTCTGCTCTAGATGCACGCTGCAACTCCATGACACAATGCAAGCTGGGCGCATGGTGATGTAGGGAGAATTTTAAGAAATGTGATGTACAATGTTTTTATTTAATTATATTAGAAGTGAAATACTTTTTTAAAACCACATGTAACCTTATTTGATACATTATGTGTTACACAAAGGCATGTTTGAGTCAAAATTATTTATTTGTATGGTTAATTTGAGATAATTTATGTGAATATTGTACAAATTCTTAATACATTAGACGAGCCTGTACAGCCTCTTTTCCAGCCGTCTCAGTCACTATTTTTGTACAAGCGTAATGCCTACAATAATACAGTCCAACAGAGCTGCCTGTCCCAATTGGATTGTGTGGAAGAGTACACGGTATACGCATTGATGTAAGTCCATAGTAGGGGCTTTGAAATCCTTCCAGAAAATGACTCTTGTTCCCTCTGGAGAGGTATTACATGAAATATAGCCCAAGTTGTAGATAATAATATGTCTAAGCAAGAATCAAATTGTTCTTTTGTCATAAGTTGCACATTAATGTGTAATTCACGAATAAAATGTCACATTTTCCAACATAAAAAACCATAAGAAAAACAGCGCCCTCAATTGACCAAAGAAAATTAGGCTGTCTCCAGATAGAAACAGTTTACCCCAAAAAAAATTCACATTATGATGTGGAAACCTTTATAATTGTAAAGAATTTGTATGCCAAAAACATTTCTAAAAGTTTGTATGGGCATATGACTATTGGAATAATATTTGTCAACCGTACTTGGTGTTTATACTTGTGGTTGGGAATAGGGTAGGCCAGTATGTCCATTGTTAAATTGTTGAATCTCTACACTATTTCTAGGCAATTAACAATTCAGATATAACAAATGAAAGCAAGGGGGTAGGCCTACATGTGTACATAACCTGATTGGGGAGGGTGTCATTCTTGGCAAATAAATAAACACACTATTTCATGTTAATTGCAATCAAACTGGAGATTCTGTTACACTTTTTAACAAAGTATGTCTAAACAGCCCTAAGAAAAATTGACAAACCTCAGATATGTCCTTTATATTTAATAAATGTCAATCTTTTCAACTTGTTCAGAACACCCAAATTCAGAATAGACTACAATGTTTTGTTACAAGTAACACTTCGCCTAATTACCTTCACAACAAAAAGCTTAAAATCTCATTCGTCACATGCATTAATACTGTTTGTTGATCAAAACAATGCACAGAAAACTTTCAATTAATGTGGTTCTAAAAAAAAATTAGTTTTAACTTGATGGTCCTGTCACATGCACTGGCAATTTAAAGAATGAACCATTTTGCAGATATATTCCCTGTACATATATACAGGTACATTGTTTTGATCAAACAAACAGCTCCTAACATCATATTAAGATGAACAGAATCTGCCGCATACATTTGAAAGTGGTATTTTTGTCACCCATAAAATTGTGGACACTAAAATAAATGTTACGTTTGTCATTCACACATTCACAAGTCTGAAAGTTTTAGATTTTCATAACTCGATCGCATTATAATCAAGAACATAGATAGTATCAGTAAGTTGTACTCTTATGAATATCCATGATAAGTACAATTGGTAAATGGGTGGCGCTTACTCGCCAACAACAAGTTAAACAATTGTACACAGGACCCATCCACAGCAATGTAACTCACCAGTAGCGGGCCTCGTTTTTTTTTATGGGTGTCGAATGATCAATATTCATTCAGGTGCAATGCACTAGCTATATCTGTCCTTGATTATTGAAGATTACATTCCATACTGAAATGGTGTTCTGAAGGCCAATGTCAGCCTTGGTTGAACTAAAATGAAATAAAACCACCCTTTGTCATGTTTGTGTTAAATTTTGCATCAAACTGAATTTACAATTCTGCGAGATATTACTTCATCGGACCATTTCAAATCCTATTATAGTCCTACACTTTTCCCAACTGAAACTGAAAGTAACAATACAAGAACAATTTGGAATCTTTTTTTAAAAACTAAATCCATAGCCAACTCTTGGCACTTCTCAATTTGTTTTCTTCATGTATACAAATACTACAGACCCCTGTATTTTCTTACACATGTACACACATTTTTGTATGTGACTATGATGGACTAGGTCGCAGATTGCTATCTACACAATGTAAAATTCACAATATTTGAGTTTGTATTTATGCTAGATTTTGAAATATTACTCCAATGACTGATGGATTTTTGATAAATGTGTTTGCTGTAAAATGTGTAACCAATTTGAATCAGAAAATATGGGACAGGAAATTCAACATCAAATTTCATTAGCCTTATAGATTCAACATTTATACTCAAATGTCCAACTCTTTCATAGCTCCTCATATAAATGTAAGTTCCAGTGCATAAACCACAAGGCAAAACTGATAATTGCCTTCCCTTGTCTTACTCTTGTTTGGGAAGAAGAATTTACAAAACTAACAGCATCACAAATCATATCTCAGATTAACAAGTACATGTGGATGCTGGAATGTACTGGTTACAGTACCTCTATCCAAACTTGAATATGTAACATGACAAGGGATGTGCATTTCATGATCTTCACATTATACCGAGTGACCGAATACAAACAATCATAAAGATGTAACATGTACGAAGTGATGTCGCTTTAAAGTCCACCCGCGATAGCTAACAAAATTAAAGTTATGTTTTACTTTAACTTGAGTTGTGTGTAACCAATGCAATCGCAAAAGTAAGTCTCACGTCTCACTACAAAAACAATTGGACTGTTCCTTTTTATTTGGCTTCTAGTGAACAGGAATTTGACCTCATGTTATATTTTGCACCATGGTGAGTCACACATCGCACTCACGTGATCAAAAAGGTATTTGGTACATATCAGTTGCTTTCTCATCCTTCATCTTCATCTTCGCCATCCTCATTGTTTTCATTATCTTCATTTGCACGCTTTTCATTGTAACAATCTGTGCACTTGCAAAGTTCAGAGCAAGGCAATTTGTTCTTTAGACAGGAACATGCTGATGTCTCACATTTAGACTTTCTACAGCTGCAATGTGTAAGCTCAAGGACTTCATCTGGTGCTGGGGAAAGATCCATCCAGTCAATAATGAGATGATCACCATCCATTTGCCATCCATGACCGACTGGGGAGGGGGTGTCTGGATTAGAAAGCAAACTCCTCTTCCAAACTGCCGCCTGATAGTTTGATCTCAGCAAGTGTTTCCTTAAAGAGTCTTGATTTGGTGGCATTGCTGACTCTGACTTGTTCTCATGTATTTTAAAATGTCTGTACCGGGCCTCATTCACGGATGATGTGCCCTTCTGGTTGTAGACTGAACATGTAAATTTCTCCAGAGAATCAGCTACAGCTAGTGACAGAGTGAATGATTCTGCTGAGTCTGCAAATTAGCTGTATTCTCCCTGTTCCTCCATTTTCTTCCATATGTTTACCTTTTCCTTGCCGTGCAAGGAACTCACACTGTCACATCCTGTGAATATATGTAAACCTATAAGTGCACTTGTTTTCTAAGTTCCAAGTGATTCATGGATAGCTGTCAAGTTAACTCTTCGAGCAGCCACGAGGATAAAAAATAATCCAATGGTTACCAAATATGGTCATAATTTTTTTTTCAATGGGCCAATAGGGCCAAGATTCCATGTAATCCTCACCCCTGGTACACCCCACAAGCCTGTAGACTCCCATTGGACAGACCCTAACCAGTGCGGAGTAAGGAGTGTTGAAAGACAGCAGCCACCTGTCTCAGTGTAGTAATTGATTGACCTTGTGTCAAGTATTCCCTTGGGACAGGGTGGTATGCACTTTGTGAAAACAACTTGCGCCGCATACTGGTCGTAAATAACATAAATAACACAAGTCTAAGTCTTGACTGGCACTCCAATTCACTAATTATATAGATTAAAATAGGTTTGGGCTTGCTGTTGGGGGTTTTACGTAAAAAAAACTGGGTGGATAAAAAAAAAGACTTATGGATGAACCGCGTGATTTTTGTTTGTGGCTGCTCGGAGGGTTAACTATCCTCTTTACCTTCTGGCCAGTATAAAAATACACATTTCCATCTGATGTTATTTCCTTGCATAGTGTCACACCAATGACGAAAACGTCAGTGTCAGGGCTCTTTATGATCACATTAGCTGTGTCAGTAGAAGCAAACTTACTGTGGAGCAACAAGCGAGTATCAGCTTCCTCATGGTTGCAGTAGAGCTGTACAATTGGCTGAACCAGTATTTGACCACTGCTCACAGAAAATGAGTGGCATTCCTTTCCATGAGCTAAGTAAATGGTCACCTCTCCTAAGATTAATGCTGATGATGCCTGACCCCATGCAGTGAACAAAAATTTCACCAAGTCCTCCTTATTTGGACCATGGCTCAAGAATTTCTTCCATTGTCGTGGAACTTTCATCTGTCTTCCATATATTTTTAAGTTTTGCACCCCGCTAGTCCCAGCTCGCCTTTCCCGTTCTGCATTTTTGATACTAATGGCTGGGTACTGATCTGTGACAAAGTGGATCTGCTTATGAATAGTTGCTTCTGCTAGCTTCACCAGCTGTGAAAGAATGTCATCAGCTAATTTGCCAAAGGTTGCTGGTAACTTGCTGACCTTAAGGTGTTGCAACATGGCCATGGCATCCACAATCCAGGTGCAGTCTTCAGGAATACTAGATAAGTATGGATCTGGTGTACACGATTCCAAGTGATGCATGAGTTTAGCCTTTGGGTGTTTGACTAAAGTTCCATGGTGTGTTGATAATGACAGAGGTAACGGCCCCAGACAGTAATGCAACATAGACTCAAGGCTAACGTATCTTGAAGTACCACAGAGAAGCAATCTTGTGAAGAGGTTTCGGGTGGATTTCAATTCAATCACTTTTCCTTTCACTTTTGTTGTCCGTTTTCTTCTCATTGATGCGAATGTTTTCAAGTTGAGTCATTTGATTGGTGCAAAGAATCCTGTTTCTTCTCCTTGCGGCCGGTCAGTGATGAAAGATTGTACCGCCACCTCACCTTTTGATTTAGCACCAGCTAGATCTTCGGCCACTTCTTTAGAGGCCAGAACACCTGATGTGAGATTCACCAGCTGGTAACTCTCTTGGTCAAATGGGTCAACCATAGACTCTATTGAAGACATTATAGCCATGATGTCTGTTTCATCCCTTTCATTTCTGGTGGGATCTAGATCCTTTCGCTGTCGTGAAACTTCACTTTTGCCAGCCATCTCTTCACATTCTCTTGAAATTTCAGCTCGCATATGATGAGATGAAATCCAGCGATGTACAGCACCTTTGTTGACTGTGATGCCTGTGAGTCCTCCTTTGGTTTTCGAATCCCTGTTTGCAGTTTGTTCAATGGTCTGATCACATGGTGTACCTGCAAATCCATAGCTGTCTCTGAACACTGAATTGCCCCCTTTGAAATGCCTCTTCTACGGATGGGTGTTTTGTATTAAGCTCCTTCATTTCTACCCAATAGACTGGTGCATACCTTGCATAGTTAACTCTGTCGTAAGCCATAAACCATAGCATCATCGACCTGATAGATGACAAATGTAGATCCCAGTTACCTTCTCTGGATGCTCGGATGAAGAGAAGTAGAACTTGTACCATGTCTATGTAGCTGCTCCAAAATGCAAACATAGGATTGGTTGCGGCCTTGGATACAAATTCTTGGTATGACTGAAGCAGACTCTGAAGCTTTTCATCACAAAGATGAAGGCAAGTTAGTTGGAAAAGAATCACTTAAGCTCGCAAGTATGTTATGGACTTCAAGTGCCTCGTCTGTTGGTAATGTTGCAATGTATCTCTGGAAACGGAGTCGGTGTAGAGCCTCAAACATTAGCTTATGGAATCTCACTGATCGGTTGTAGTGATGTCCACTAAGCACCCCATTAATAGACCCTTGTGCAACCACTTCTTATGAAATAGCAACTTCTTCCAGCCCAGCATCCCCAAACCGTTTCCCTAGACAAGCTAAAAAGGCCATTGCAGTATGAAAGGCCCCTAGTCTAACTACAATACAACTGTTGTACGGACCACTTTTCCACCTGATTTGCTGAGCTTTGGCGTAGATAGCCTGATCGAAGACTGTGACAACTGTCGGTAGGTCTAGGGCATTGGCTATGTCTAGCGATCTACATAAAATGGTTTCAATAGTGTCCATTTCTGTAGGTGAGGCATCAATGACTGGCAAATATCCAATTATGGACTTGGCTGGTATGTTGTCAGCTATAAGGGTATTAAACCCTGTCCAACTTGGGGGTCTGTGTTAGTTGGACTCTCTCTGGATGGCTCTTGAAAGAATGTATGATATATCTAATGTCATAGCATTCACCTGCATGTCAGTTGTCTCATGTATTGGGATAGCTTCCCCAAATACACTGGGCCCTTTTTTGGCTTCACCATAGTACGAGGCCAGTTCTGTTGGTGGAGGTTCAAGGGAACGGCTCTTATTCTTCTTGTATGCAACTGACGGGCAGCATAAGGCATCTTCAGTAGATTGGTCTGCTTGTTGGGTTTGAACAACAATGCCATTGGTGTTATGGGTAGTACCACTGCCGGAGAGTGTTTCTTCCCCAAAATCATTGTTGTCCCAAACTATTGTAGTAAACTCCCTCTGCTTTATGAATGGTGGAAGGTTGATAGGGCCCATGTCAAGCTGTTTTTGAGCAAGAGCAATGTCATGTTCTAAAACGATAGAGTGTGATGTAGCGTGGCCAAAACCATTCAGTAGGCCAATCAACTTAGCAGAGCCAGTTAAATGTCGGACAGTCATGGCAAGAGCTGTGTGTTTTGGCATTGATTTCTTACCACCTGAAGAATTATAAATTATATCTTGGGCCATGGACAAAATTCTTCTGTCATGCTGTTCAGAAACCGCAACTCGCTCATTTTCAGATGGTTCTTCTGAAGCTCAAATAAGCCATGCTAGAAAATTGTAGAATTGCACAGGAACAAGGTTACGGGCTATGGCTAATGTCAAATCTTGCCCTGTTTGTGGCCATGCCGTGTCCACATGTACCTCTTGGACAGCAATTCTAAGCTGTCTAGCTGTAAAGTACATGTCACTCAGTAAAATGTGTCGACTTCTACACAAACTTTTTTGTTCACACTGCTGATCAGATTCACTACCACTTGACATGTCTAACTCACTACTTGACATTGTATCTTCTTGTAGATTAACTAGGTTTACAGCTATATCCTGAGCTTCTACAGTTCTGGAAATTACAACTTCACTTTCATAGCATAGCGTTGGTCGCAAAAACTGAAGTTGTGGATAGGAGCCTTGGAGACGCTTTTTGAGGTTGTAAGATCTGTACCTTGAGGCATCCAACCCTTGAACTTCTTGAACCGTTTTGATGAACTGGGCTGTGAGTTTTGTCATCCTGATCGCACCCTGTTGTTTAAGAATCTGTTCGTCAATGACATTGTGGCAAAATTTTGCATACGACTCTGCATATAAAGTATCTGTCGTTTCTTTTGGTAACTTCCTGGTGAGAAATCTGGTTGCGTTGCGAAAACAACTCGGATGGTATCTTGCCTCAGAAGCAACAAGGTCCCTGCCACGCATTTGTAGAAGTAGGGATTCGTTACACGTGAGTTCAGCAGCCTTTCTGAGTTTTCCAGCATCTATTGTCTTGCAACGAGTCAGGGGCTCTCTCTTTCTCTTACAGGTCAGTTTGTCCCTTATCCAGTGATTAGCTTGACAAATGATACATATCACTGGAAATATGGGCGGTCTGCCTGAAGAAGATGGTCCAGTTACGTTTGATCTTAGCATTCGTTTCTTACAGATAGGTTCAATATCATCGTTATCATTAGTGGAATCATCTGTAACTGTCAAACAAGAGAAAGATACAAACTAAATACAACTTAAAAAAAAATGTAGAAAATAGTTGCTCTGAATTCATTAACCCACAATGTTATACAACTTGAATTGACAAACCTAGCCTTGTTTATCTATACTCGTTATAAATTGTTTTCTTGTACAAATGAAAAATTGGGCGTGGGTTTGGGGCTGTCTCATTTTATCAAATCATGGAGCAATAATGAAAGATTGTACCATTGTTAATATTGTAAATGTAGATCCCTGTTGAATATTTCAGCTTGTACATGTCTGTACCCAAACAAGTTCACGATTACATCAGGTTAATGCATTTCGCACAACAAACTGACAAGGCTATACAAATTACACAAACTGTCAAGGACGAATGTAAAAGCACAGCCACATTCCACAAAATGTCACTGTCAGTCTCAGACAATATAAACATTTCTAATTGTAGCCAAAATTTCAGTTGGAAATTGGGTTCATAATCATAATATTATTTCAATGTTTGCTTACCATCTTTGAGAGGATTTTTAGCAAGCCTTTCTTCAGTCTTGTTCAGTTTATTCACATCTGTGAATCTCTGGTAGCACTCACGATGATAGCCAATGCTGCACGTACCGTGCTGACGATCTTGGAAATCAGCTAAAGATTCTGACCTCTCTAAACAGTATTTTGAAATGACATCTTTGGCTAATGCCCCATAGATACCTGGTAAAACACTCCACATTAAAGCACAATCCTTGAATTTGGCAAAAGAGCTGTCAGAAAAAGATGAAATATTCGTGTTTGTCCGTGCACACACATGCATACAGCATGATGTGATAGTGGGAGCAGCCATGTTTATGTGCAGTGTGCATTACCATGGTGTAACCAGACCACAGATCAGCAGCTGTGATTGGTCAATTAAGGTTTGACCTGGAATATGAGACCAATTAGATTAGCTCTTTTAAGTGCAGTGGGTAAACTATTTTTTTAGTTTTTCTTAATTTCTGACAGTTTGTGCAAGAAGATCAAAAAAGAACAAGTCAATCTTGATTCAGTACATATTTATACTAACTATTTCAAAGAAATCAACTTATACCACTGACCATGTGAACAAACATGCATCTAAATTGGCCATGGCCCATGGCCTATAAGCAGCATGCACGTCAGAGTGTGTGCAGCCAGAGCTTCGATATGACAAGCGCTCGAAACATCCAGATTCGTCGGCGTGAGCGGATTCGATTTTTCATGAAAACGTTTTAAGTATTTTTTCTTGGCTTTTGCATTGTTATCAAGTCTAAATCAAATTAAACTATTCGAGTCAATTCCAAACTCTCAAGTCATTTTTGCGCAAGTCAAGTCAAGTCACAAGTCATTTTTACTCAATTCAAGTCGCAAGTAAAAAAAAATGGCGACTCGAGTCGGACTCGAGTCCATCCAAGTCACCAACTCGAGTCAACATCACCGGCGATACGTAACATCACTCAAGTGCTTTGTGACGGCAAACGGTTCATCCAAAGCCAGCTGAAACTTAGGACAATAACCACGTTTTCACTTCGGGTTGTACAACCAAACACTATCTCCTTTGTTGTATCCTCCCGCCTGCCTTGTGATCATAATTCGTCGGGTGCCCGGCAGAAGGTCATAAGGGAGGTTTGGACAGAATTTTTTTTTTTTTTTTTTTTTTTACCATTTGAAAGTGTGTTCCATTACCCTTCCATTGCTACCGATGTTTTCCCAAAATATTGCGTAATAATTAGGTTATTAACTGTAAAAAGGACCTATAACGGTATCACAAAAAAATTTCCCAGCAGAAGTTTGTAAGGAAGCCAAAATACATACGACCTTTTCAAAGTTCGCCTACCGTTCGCCAACTTTCCCAGCAGAAGGGCGTAACAATGTGCAGGGTACCAGTTTTGATCAAACGACCTTTGACCAGACAGTTGTGCGACAACGCAGTTATGCATTTTTCGCCTGTGAACCTGCTGGATGGCGCGGAGCGAGTGTCAAACGGAAGCAACGTTATATAGCATGGAGACTGTAGGTAGGTTTACAGTCAATAGAGGGCGCTGTTGTATTTGGTTCATAGAAATATATCCCGGAGAACGCTGAGTGCGGCATTGTGCGAGCAATTTCGTTGTGAGACCACTTTATGGACGCGCGTCCGCCATTTTTTTACGCGTGTATGGCAAAATTAACACATTGAAAACACGGAAATGGGCTGTGCGTTGCCATTTTGCCATACACACTTGTCACGTGATGATCATTTTGCCACACACGCGTATCGATACGCCGTGTCTACAGATGACACAGAGAGCGGTCGAGCTCAGCGTTCTCCGGGATATATTTCTATGATTTGGTTCCAGATTTTGGTAATGAAAAAGTGTGTGGAGCCCTGCGCGTGCCATGCGGCAATCGGCTGGATAACAGATAAATGATAAGTGACCATACTAAATTTAAGGGGTTCATTCATAAAAATAGCCGGGACTACTTTCAAGATGGAGACTTGCCGAGTCGTTTCTGTCAGTTTTGGTGGGATTTTTCTTCAAACTCTGCGGAGAAAACGATCTGGTAAGTGTACATTTTGACCTAAAACTGTATTTAAACTGAAATACAGGCTATAAATAGTAGATGCTTATTAACGCATATGTGGTTTTTGATAGTGGGAGTATTCAATTTATCCAGAAAACAGGCATGCAACTCATCAACCCCCAAAAAGAGGAAAATTTTTCGACAAGCCAATATTTTCAGTGCGCATTTCTAAATGTAAACTGGCAATATGATGTTTAATCATGGTTTAATGGGCCCGCTATGGAGGCCGAAAACGACAAAGAATTTTATTTTTGATGCAGAAAAAAAAAGATTTTCTTTTTTTTTTCTTTGGCGGCGTGTTAGCCCCGCAATTTGGGCGAGATTATGCAAGGGGAAGAACCCATACTGTATTTTTTTTTTGAACAAAATGCTTTTGTTCCAGATTCATTGTTTGTTGATATTAATTCAAGCAATGATTGTAACTACAATTAGAATGACAATGCTCACATTTACACAGCAAACACACAATCATAACTGCCCAGTCAAGTTTTGAACAACTTCAGCAAGAGGAATTTCGTCAACTTGCAATATGCACAAATTCAAGAAAGCAGTCATCTATTTCAATATTTGAGTGAATTCAGCCTTTTTAACATATTAGAATGTATGCTTGCATATACTTTAATGGTAACAATTAAGATCATTGTTTTTTTATAACTACCACAATATCAAACATATTTGTGTTCTTCAATTATTTTGAATTAAATGTAGTATATGTTTTACTGGTAAAGTGTTGAACTCAATATTGGAAAACTCTTCTTCAACATATACATTTATCATGAAAACGGGTCAAATAACTAAATATCCAACACTTAAACTGACTTCATTTGAATGAGTCTAAGACTATTTTGTTTTTTTGTTTAAGCTCACACCAGTTACCTTGTCTAATAATTGTAAATTAATCCACTAATAAATGTGTTCAATTATAGCGCAGTAATCCAATCCCACCATGCCAGCAAGTTCTTGCAGCACTGAGGATTTTTGCAACTGGGTCATTTTACACTGTCCATGCTGATCTTCACAGTATTCCAACACCATCAGTGTGCCGAATAGTCCACAGAGTGTCAAGGGCCCTTGCTGATCGAGTTGACCAAAAAATAAAGTTCCCGGTTGATGCTAGAGATTTAGCTATTACCAAGCATGATTTCTACATGAAAGCTAGATTTCCAGGTAATGAAAAAAAGACACTCCATGGGGGAAATTGTAATCATTGACAGAATATAATTGCAAGCACTGCACAACTATGACAAGTGCATTTTCTAAACCTCCCAAGATTTCCCAAGGAATTTTCAGTGAACTGATAATTTCATCAAAATTAAGTAT
Source organism: Marthasterias glacialis (assembly GCA_911728455.2). Taxonomy (NCBI): domain Eukaryota; kingdom Metazoa; phylum Echinodermata; class Asteroidea; order Forcipulatida; family Asteriidae; genus Marthasterias; species Marthasterias glacialis. The sequence goes on along the minus strand of OU452220.1, from coordinate 28,075,066 downwards.
CGTTCAAACTGAATCTTCTTTACTATGTAGGTGAAACATTCTGCTAAATGATGATTTCAATGCATCTTCTCACCTGGCAATATTTTTCAGCTAATGAAAAAAAAAAAAAAAAAAAAAGAAACAAAATGGGACAAAACAAAGAACAGCAGATGTTGGGTTTTTGTTGTTAATGTGAAAGCTCACCAATTGTATACCTCATACTAGTAACAATCAAATTTCTCTCAATCTTTTTAAAAATTGTTCGTAATTGTTTAGGTGTAGTAGGCGTCATAGACTGCACCCATGTTAGGTTATATGGATCACCAATGGGCGAGGACGAGTATGTCTTTGTAAATCGAAAAGGCTACCACAGCATGAACAAGCAGATGATCTGCAATGCCAACTATGTTGTAACAAATGTAGTGGCTAGATGGCCAGGCAGCACTCACGATAGCGCCATTCTACAGGCTAGCGTCATTGGAGAGATATTTGAAAATGGCAGGTTAGTTTAATCATGAATTTTGTTCACAAACTGTATCACAAACGGAGTTAAATTCTGAGTAACTGTCACATCTCTTTTTTGTTAAGAGCTTCTCTACAACAATTTTATAATTCTTCCTCAACAGGCTTGATGGAGTGCTTCTTGGGGATACAGGGTATGCTTTGCGGCCATGGTTAATGAGGCCAATCGACCATCCCACAACAAGAGGACAACGACGTTTCAACTCCAGCCTAAAACGCACAAGGGTCATTGTGGAGCAGATGTTCGGCCAATTAAAAAGAAGATTCCCCTGCTTGGTAATTGGTCTGAGAATAAGCCCTGCCAGAGCAAGCACGGTCATACTTGCTTGCTCTGTGCTTCATAACCTGGCAAAGGAGTATGGCGAGCCAGAGATTAATGACCAAGTTGTTGAGGAAGAAGTTGAAGTCCCCCCTTATGCAGGGCCACTTCACGATGGCCAGCTGCACAGAGCACACCTAGTCCAACACCACTTTAATCAAGCTAATTAATAAGTCATTCTTGTCTACTCAGTAAGAGTATTTGCATAAATCTTACAATGGACCTTTATCATGGAGCCGCCATTTTGTTTATCTCTCACTCAAATCAATGGAACCAAACTATTGTCATCTGATACTGTTATTGGAATTAGGGGACATGAGCAAGATGGTGGCAGCATGATAAATGTCCATAATTGTTTTAGGGCGTGATCAGGCAACAAGTCAGGAAATGAATGTACACAATTCTGTTTTAACAAGAAAAACTTATGTTTCAATAAATTTTGGTTCTCCCTTTTCATGTAAGATAAGGTATGTCAGAAACAAGTCTCTCAAGTGCCTAAAACGCTCGCATCATCTGTTGTGACAAGCGATTTTAATTAACATGCAACTTGTATATACAAATTGAGGAAACTGCCTCAGAAAAGACGAAATCATCAGCTGATCCACAGAGATATGGCAACATGAAGTCAATTAATCTGATTGTTCGTTAAAGGCAGGAGAAAACCTTTGGTTTTTACTCCAAAAATTAATGACCATAAAAACTTACTTAGTAAGAAGCCCTGCTGCTGTTGATAGTGTACAACATTTTAAGAAACAATTGCCTTCAAAAGAATGTGATTTAAGAGAAAGCATGAAACATTTCTCAGATTGTCTTTCATTTATGCGCAGACATTGCCCACTCCAGATTTTCAGCAGTATCTCAAAAACGCTGCCACCTTTTGAAATGAAATTTTCACAGGTTAGTTTTATGATATATATATATAATTACATACATGACATAGGAATAAAACAAAGGTATGGTTTCAAGGTGTTTGTGGTCTCATCTTGTAACTGTCAACGGGGGAAAAAGTAAAGTAAAAATTGTTTATCGGTTATTTAAAGTGAAGTTTCATGACTGCGGCGTAATAGAATTTCATAAACAATCCAGACAAATTGTGAATAGAAGATTTGAAGGCTTCATGAGATTTCTAAATTTCCAATTCCAACACGATAATGTAATTGCAATTTGTTTGTGAAGCTCATACTTTAAATAGAGACAGTCCCAAGTTTTCAGATGCTAGATGAGACCCTGCAAATGTTAATTGTTCTAATTCTCAGGTTCCTGAACAACAGAAATTCCCTGCTGGTTGCAAATTAAAACAATTAACATTTGAATGTTTGCACCTAATGTGGCCACATTTTGGTTTATGCTCCTTGTTTCAAGCAGCTGCTCCCGCTCAACTTCAAGGCGATCTTTTTCAACTTGTAATCGGGCTCTTTCTATGTCATAGATTGAGCCCATTACAGGTTGCCTTGAGGTTGATGCAGGAGCCTCTGCTTGACCACAAGCAACAAAAGGGACATGTTCTTCCACATCCCTAAAATGCTCATTTCCATCATTGTCGCCTTCACCAATCCCATCACCAACCCCATCGTCATCGCCATCACCATCGCCATCTCCATCACCATCTTCATCACCATCTCCATCATCAATGCCGTCCCCAAATTCTGTGGCATGTCTTTGTGTCACTAATGCAGCATTATTGAAAAAGAAAAGCAACGAGTTCTGTTATCAAAACCAAGTGTTGAGTAGTTTTTGTTCTTGCTGAAATTGTGCTGTTCAATCTTCAGTCTTGAAGATTGTGTACAATGCAAGACTCTTTTTGGTTGGAAAATAATGTTTTATGCTCCATACTTTTATCTTTCTTTATTGAAAGCCTCTTATGAATTGCCTTTATTGTACAAGTGTTGAGTGGTTGTGTCTTCTTAATCCATTTACCAAGAAAGTTTTAGAAAATATTTGTGACAAGTATTTTATAGCAAACTTGAATTCTTGATTCTAATAGGTTGATTCTTAGAAACAAGTGTGATATTAACATATTTTAGGTGGTTCAAAACACAGCCTGCTCGTTCTAATGCTGTTCTATCTCTGGCTCTGCCTTTTCTGTCATTTCATTCTGCATGTCAAGTTTGCTTGAAGACAAATTTATGATTTTATGCGCGGACATAGACTACAGAAAAAAAGTTGTGTCTGCAACAACTTAATTGGATATGAGTCACAGGAAGCGCTTACTAAAAGAGGTGTAACTTACAACTTAATCCTGTGGGCACAGATTCCCCCTTTCCTCTGGCAACGACGCCATCTTTAGACGAAGGTGCTAGCACATCTAGTACCCTCTCTAATAATTTATTTGATTTTGGCTTCTCTCCGCCACCTGAAAAACAAGCAAACAAAAGGTTTATAGACTGACTCTATAGAATGTAATGCGCCATTCAAATAGCTGCTAAATTCTTCAGGCGCTGTGATCAATTGTAAGTGTTACATGTACATCAGAAAAACAAGGAAATACAGCAGAAACATTCATATAGAATTTACAAAATTCTTGAATTTATTTATTATTACATGTCTGTGATTCATGGTACCTACATCCATCTGAAATATTTATATAGTGTACATGTAATTGTGCTGTTTTTACTTGCCTTTAGCCTAGTTGGCCTACTAAAGGCCCACTTGAAAGTAAAGCTGACTTCATGACCAGACCATTGCATTGACACTTCAGCCTATTCTTTTAATGCAATAACATTTAACAAGCATGACCGTTGTGCTACACTTTCTGTTTAGTAAACAGTAATTAGTGCAACGGTCATGCTTTTTACTTGGAGAAGAATTGATTAAGAAATTCTTACAGTATAGTTACAAACTGTTGCTGTTACTTGCGTAACTTTTTTGATTGTTTAAACCACAACCGACAACTGCCAAGAGGTAGACAATGCGTTTAATAATAAATCCCACCTTCTCTGTGATAAAAAGTACGACTTGTCTGTGCCAACATTACTTTTTGGTAGACTTTGGTTCGATGATGAATTGATAGAGCCTAGTTTCTGTTCAGTAAAAATGTCGTAAGTGAAACAGTTATTTTGTTTTGGTCAGCTCTATCAATAAAAAAGTATACAAACACAATACAAATTACAAATGCCCTTCCCTCGCCTACATATATGTGACACTGCCTACCTGTTTTTTCTCCATCACGTCGATACTTTCTCGCATTGCTGGCAAGTTCCCCCCATTTTTTTCTTATCTTCGTCCATTCTCTCTTTGGCCCCCCATTCTCCACCATCAACTGAGCTACTTGCTCCCAATGGCGTCTCTTGACATTATTTATGTTGGCTGGCGCCCGTACCTCTTTCCCACTGCTCCCGAATAGTTCCCTACTTGTTTGTTGCCTCACAAAGTCTACTAAAATAATGCACTCTTCACAAGACCAATTTGTGTTTCTATGTCTGACCGCTATCATGTCAATTTGTCAACTACAACAAACAACACTCAGACTGTACTACTCTCGACCATGTACTTACTTCATATAGATCTATCTCCATGCAGCGGCGTGTAGCGCGTCTGACTTTTGGCAAAAGTGTAAATTTTGATGAAAAGTCAGCCCGCCAAATACTTGTGGATGTCGTCCATGATCGTCTGCTAGTTCTCACCGCTCACAATTCACACGCCCAGCCCAGACATGGGGATGTTGGGATTGCAATAATATTACACAGTCATGCCATAGACAACTATAGATTTACAATAGTGTTGACGGCAATATCCAATTGACTATCACTTCAAAATTAAAATATAACTAAGTTAAACAAGGAGTGAATATACGATCTGAAAATACACTTCGTGTCGACTGGTGTTTCCATGTACATACACGTATTTATTAATTATTTTCCCGCACGCGGGCAAAAAAAAATGGCTGACGAACCAAAAATAATGTTGCACAATCTTTACGGCTGTTTTCAGCAGCCTACTTATTGTTTCATACAACAGTCGTAGTATAAACTGTGTCCGTCCTCGTCCACAACGTTTATTTTGTTAAGTAATAAGTATGATGTTGCGCAGCTAAGACAAGTTTCGTGAAATGCAACTTAAGAGAATGGCGCAGCTGCGCAACATTTACATGGCGTAACTTTACGACATGGCGCAAGTTACGCACTACTTTCGTGAAATCGGCTGCAGGGGTCCAAGAAGAAGAAAAATAGTTTTCGTAAAATGTACAGTAGAGCAGATAAAAGAGAATCTAGTAGTTGATATGATTAAGGAACCTATCGAAGAAGGTAAAGACGAGTTGTTTGAATGTTTGAAAAACCCAGACATCCTCATAGAAAGAATGTTCGCCCAGAAATGGCAAGGAGATGGGGATGAAGACACCTGGTGGACTGGAACCATTGAGTCGAAGAACAACAAGGAGTACTGCTTGTTGTACGAGGGAGACCTTAAGAAATGCTACCTTTCCCCCGGGGAGATTCTGACAGACTTGGTGAAAGAACTAAATCTGTTGTCCGATTAGCATAGAAAGGTAAGCTCTTACATGATTATTGATGTTGCTCAAATGACTGAATGAACCAGTCCAATAAGGTAAGTTCTTGCACTTCTTATGCCATATTTTCATTTCAAAGATAATCCATGGCCATTTCATTACTAACGAAAATGCTTCTGGAGCTCTTTTTAACCCTGATCTTGTTGCAAATAGCTGTAAAAGAAAAGAGCACACAGTTAATTATGTGTTGACATTTTAAAAATATCCCCATGTTGACACAAAATGTTTAGTTTACACAGTTCTACTATTAATTATTGTTGAATTACTTTCCCAGCTAACACACAACGTAACCACAACATTTCACAACGTTGTGGTTTGGTTGTCATAAGGTACTGATTTTACAACATTGTGACAACGTTGTAAGAACGTTAGATTGAAAGCAGGTGGTTGTATAAAGGTTGTTTTGGTATTATTTGGAACGTTGTTGATGTGTTCCATGCAAGACGTTGTTAGAAAGTTATATTTTGGTATTTTATACAAACATTTTCTTTCAGGATCACAACAACGTGATATTAACGTTGTACATGTATATTGGTATTAATGTAATGTTGTCATTTTGTCCAAGGCCTCACGTTGTGGCAACGTAGGATGTTGGTGTTTTTATAACATTATATTAATGTTGCGAACGTAATGTAGTGTAAATGTAGTATTTAGGTTTTCCAGTAATGTTGTGGTTATGTTGCAAACACAACATAGTGAAGACGTAGTATTTCTGTTTTCCGTTAACGTTGTAGTAATGTTGCAAACACAACGTACTGACAACGTAGTATTTAGGTTTTCCAGTAATGTTGTGGTTATGTTGGCAACACAACGTAGTGAAGATGTAGTATTTACGTTTTTCAATAACGTTGTAGTAATGTTGCAAACACAAGGTACAGACGACGTAGTATTTAGGTTGTCCAGTAAGGTTGTGGTTATGTTGGCAACACAACGTAGTGAAGACGTAGTATTTACGTTTTCCATTAACGCTGTAGTAATGTTGCAAACACAACGTACCGACGACGTAGTATTGAGGTTTAAAATTAATGTTGTGATGAAGTCGTAAACTCAACGTAGTGGTGAAGACGTATTATTTATGTTTTTCATTAATGTTGTGGTTATGTTGCAAACACAAGGTAGTGAAGACGTCGTATTTTGGTTTTCCATTTCTGTTGCGGCTTTTGTTGCCAACACAACGTACTAGTGAAGACGTAGGTTTCCTAACATTGTGGTTATGTTGCAAACAAAACGTAGTATAAACGTAGCACTTTGGTAATGTTGTGGTCATGTTGCAAACACAACGTACTAATGTAAACTGGGGTGGGGTAGGGTAGGGGTGGGACTGAGGCATACTATAGGGTTTCCATGTGTTCCATAATTAATGGAAAGGCTAGTCATTCTACCCCCACACCCCTCTGAAAAAAAATATAAAAAAACATATCAGCGAATAATACCCACAACAAAAAAACAAAATAATCCCCGAAAAGAGGCCTATACATAATGAAAAATGTTTATTATTTAAATTTCAAAAAAGTCATCACAAAGATGGGATGGAGCTGGTCGGACCCGGGAACTCCACACTAGATCCACCTATGGTACGAGCATGGAGGAACACAATATTTTATTCCTCCATGGTATAGTACAAGCTAGTCACAAGAATGTTGTGATTGTAATACACTAATAAACCCAAATATGGGAAAATTCACCTTTTGCATACCAACAACTTCGTCACACGAACCGTTGGTTATCGTTGACCAGCGTTCCACAAGGCATACCAGTTTGCTTCATTGTATAGCCAGTCAACAAGTCATGCTGTTAATGGTAGGCTGTGCCCAACGATGGTACACGATAACCAACGGTTCATGTGTTATAAACGAACTTCGGCTGATGCCATGCGCGACACAGCAACCATCATGGCGCCGACGATGTTTGGTGTCGGTCAGTGATGATAATTTTCATAAAATTCCACCAAAAGGAGGTAGCACATGTTGAATCATCGAGGGAAACATTTTGCCAAAAAATCTAACCTTGGTTTGTGGTGAAAGAATCATGTTCTTAGCTCTCACCATTTTTAAACAAAGAGCTACTTCCGGTTTGACCGGAAGTAAATGTCACAAAGGTCACTTAATATGAATTTGTGAAATTTTCAAAAATTTTCAACTTCCGGTTTGAACCGGAAGACAAATTTTGATTTAATGTAATTCGACACCCAATGACGTCGTCATGACGTCATTCAAGCGGTTTCCTCTCCTAACGAGGTTCTAACTGTGTGTGAAGTTTGAAGTTTGTGTGACTTTAAGAAGTGTGCATTTGTTAGCGAACAACCTTCGGGGAGAAGAAGTAAAATCTAGAAATTTAGAGTTTGTGGACAAACTCACGGTGTTCGGCTTGAACGTAATAAAGTGATTGCGTAATTGCAAATTTTAAGGTCAATATTGTGTGCAAGTTTTTTGTCTCTTGTGCTATTTATTTGTACCTTTTGTTCATCTTTATGCATGACGGTTTGTCATATGAAACTTCAACTTCCGGTTTGGACAGGAACTAAAGGTCAAATGGGGTCACATTTTTTACATGATATCTAGAATTGCCTGAGAGCTTTATATTGATGTAATGATTATTAATGTACCACGTTTCATTAATAAGATACGTATTTTTTATGTACAAACTTATACTTCCGGTTTCGACCGGAAGTGAAGGTCAAATGGGATCACACATTGTAAACATTTGTAGTATCGCAGAAGGGCCTTAAAATCAGGTTATTGTATTAATGTACAAATTTACATTATTCAGATATGAATTTTCATATAAAAAAATACTACTTCCGATTTCGACCGGAAGTAAAGGTCAAATGGGGTCACACTCTGTGTAAGATATTTGTAATACTTCAAGACCTTCCATATGGTGTAAAGATCATGTATGTAGCATGTATAATTCTTAAGATATGATTATTTTAGTATCAAACTTCAATTTAATGTAATGACGTCATTCCAAAAAGTTTGCTTTGTCATGTACACACTGGTCTAGGTATATAGTAAGTTGCAAGTCTGTACATGCTTTATTTTTTGAGATAGCTAAATAAATTTTTTTCGACCTCGTGTATCATTTGCGTTGTGACGTAGCTATGACGTCATATCTCACATTTCTAAATGCTTGTGAGTTAAAGAAAATATTATGCATTGAAAATTTGTTCATATCTTCATTCACTTAGGTTCTAGAGCCCGAAATAAAGTGGATTTTAACTTTAACTTCCGTTTTGACCGGAAGTAAAGGTCAAATGGGGTCACGGTGTGCATACAATTTGTCCAACATTACAAGACCTTTCATATGCACTCAAGATTTTGAATGTAGCATTTGCCGTTCTTGAGATATGAATTTTTTGAATTATTTAACGTTTATTTAACCTAATGACGTCATCAATGACGTCATCATTCTAAAAAATGTGCGGTTTAATCTACTCACTAATATCTTTGTACATGGTAAGTTTCAAGTTCATACAAGCTTAACTTTTTGAGAAACTTTGCGGACAAGTTTCAACGACTAAGAAGGCCCAGAAAAAAAAAACTAGAAATTTAGAGTTTGTGAACAAACTCACGGTGTTCGGGTCAATTACGTAATTGAAAATTTTAAGGTCAATATTGTGTGCAAGTTTTTTGTCTATTTGTGCTATGCTGACGGGCGAAGTATTTATTTGTACTTTTTTTATCTTTATGCATGAAGGTTTGTCATATGAAACTTCAACTTCCGGTTTGACAGGAACTAAACGTCAAATGGGGTCACACCTTGTGCATGGTATCTAGAAATGTCAGAGAGCTTTAAATTGATGTGACGATTATTAATGTACCACGTTTCATTGATAAGGTACATATTTTTGTATGTACAAACTTATACTTCCGGTTTCGACCGGAAGTGAAGGTCAAATGAGGTCACACTTTGTAAATATTTGTAGAATCATTGAGGGGCTTTAAAATTAAGTTATACAATTAATACACAAATTTACGTAATTCAGAAACAATTTTTCATAACAAAACTACTACTTCCGGTTTCGACCGGAAGTGAAGGTCAAATGGGGTCACACCCTGTGTAAGATTTGTTTAGTACTTCAAGACCTTTCATATGGTGTAAAGATCATGTATGTAGCATGTATTATTCTTAAGATATGATTATTTTAGTATAAAACTTCAATTTAATGTAATGACGTCATCGATGACGTCATCATTCACAAAAATTTGCTTTGTCATATACACACTGGGGTCTAGGTATATAGTAAGTATCAAGTCCGTACATGCTTTCGTTTTTGAGATAGCAAAATAAATTTTTTTTCGACTTCGTGTATCAATTTCGTTGTGACGTAGCTATGACGTCATATATTATATTTTTAGAATGCTCGTGAGCTAAAGAAAATATTATTCATTGAAAGTTAGTTGATATTTTTACTCACTTAGGCTCTAGAGCCCCAAATAACATGATTTGTTACTTTAACTTCCGGTTTCTACCGGAAGTAAAGGTCAAATGGGGTCACGGTGTGCATACAATTTGTCCCACATCACAAGACCTTTCATATGCACCAAAGATTTTGAATGTAGCATTTGCCGTTCTTGAGTTATTAAATTTTAGAATTATTTAACGTTTATTTAACCTAATGACGTCATCATTCAAAAAAAGTTTCGGTATCATCCACTCACTAATATCTTTGTACATGGTAAGTTTCAAGTTCATACAAGCTTTACTTTTTGAGGAAATTTGCGGACAAGTTTCGATGACTAAGAAAGCCCAGAAAAAACTAGAGATTTAGAGTTTGTGGACAAACTCACGGTGTTCGGCTTAATTACGTAATTGAAAATTTTAAGGTCAATATTGTGTGCACGTTTCTTGTCTATTTTGTGCTATGCTGACGGGCGAAATATTTAGTTGTACTTTTTTATCTTTATTCGTGAAGGTTTGTCATATGAAACTTCAACTTCCGGTTTGACAGGAACTAAAGGTCAAATGGGGTCACACCTTGTGCATGGTATCTAGAATTGTCAGAGAGCTTTAAATTTATGTAACGATTATTAATGTACCACGTTTCATTAATAAGGTACATATTTTTGTAGTACAAACTTATACTTCCGGTTTCGACCGGAAGTGAAGGTCAAATGAGGTCACACTTTGTAAATATTTGTAGAATTGTTGAGGGGCTTTAAAATTAAGTTATACAATTAATATACAAATTTACGTAATTCAGAATCGATTTTTGATAACAAAACTACTACTTCCGGTTTCGACCGGAAGTGAAGGTCAAATGGGGTCACACCCTGTGTAAGATTTGTTTAGTACTTCAAGACCTTTCATATGGTGTAAAGATCATGTATGTAGCATGTATTATTCTTAAGATATGATTATTTCAGTATAAAACTTCAATTTAATGTAATGACGTCATCGATGCGTCATTCCCAAAGTTTTGCTTTGTCATATACACACTGGTCTAAGTACGTAGTAAGTATCAAGTCCGTACATGCTTTAGTTTTTGAGATAGCAAAATAATTTTTTTTTCGACCTCGTGTATCAATTTCGTTGTGACGTAGCTATGACGTCATATATCACATTTCTAGATTGCTCTTGAGCTAAAAAAAATATTATTCATTGAAAGTTAGTTGATATTTTTAATCACTTAGGCTTTAGAGCCCCAAATAACATGAACTTTAACTTTAACTTCCGGTTTCTACCGGAAGTAAAGGTCAAATGGGGTCACGGTGTGCATACACTTTGTCCCACGTCACAAGACCTTTCATATGCATTAAAGATTTTGAATGTAGCATTTGCCGTTCTTGAGTTATGAAATTTTTGAATTATTTAACGTTTATTTAACGTCATGACGTCATCAATGACGTCATCATTCCAAAAAAGTTTCTGTATCATCCACTCACTAATATGTTTGTACATGGTAAGTTTCAAGTTCATACAAGCTTAACTTTTTGAGAAAATTTGTGGACAAGTTTCGACGACTAAGAAAGCCCAGAAAAAAAAAAATTAATAAAAAAAAACTAGAAATTAAGAGTTTGTGAACAAACTCACGGTGTTCGGCTCAATTACGTTATTGAAAATTTTAAGGTCAATATTGTGTGCAAGTTTTTTTGTCTATTTGTGCTATGCTGACGGGCGAAATATTTATTTGTACTTTTTTGATCTTTATGCATGAAGGTTTGTCATATGAAACTTCAACTTCCGGTTTGAAAGGAACTAAAGGTCAAATGGGGTCACACGTTGGGCATGGTATCTAGAATTGTCAGAAAGCTTTAAATTGATGTGACGATTATTAATGTATCATGTGTCATTAATAACATACATATTTTTGTTATACAAACTTATACTTCCGGTTTCGACCGGAAGTGAAGGTCAAATGAGTTCACACTTTGTACAAAATTTGTAGAATCGTCGAAGGGCTTTACAAATAAGTTATTATATTAATACACAAATTTACGTAATTCAGAAACGATTTTTCATAACAAAACTACTACTTCCGGTTTCGACCGGAAGTGAAGATCAAATGGGGTCACACCCTGTGTAAGATTTGTTTAGTACTTCAAGACCTTTCATATGGTGTAAAGATCATGTATGTAGCATGTATTATTCTTAAGATATGATTATTTTAGTATAAAACTTCAATTTAATGTAATGACGTCATCGATGACGTCATCATTTCCAAAATTTTGCTTTATCATATACACACTGTGGTCTAGGTATATAGTAAGTATCAAGTCCGTACATACTTTAGTTTTTGAGATAGAAAAATAATTTTTTTTTCGACCTCGTGTATCAATTTCGTTGTGACGTAGCTATGACGTCATACATTACATTGTTAGAATGCTCGAGAGCTAACAAAAATATTATGCATTGAAAGTTTGTTCATATCTTCATTCACTTAGGCTCTAGAGCCCCAAATAACATGAATTTTAACTTTAACTTCCGGTTTTGACCGGAAGTAAAGGTCAAATGGGGTCACGGTGTGCATACACTTTGTCCCACGTCACAAGACCTTTCATATGCACCAAAGATTTTGAATGTAGCATTTGCCGTTCTTGAGTTATTAAATTTTTGAATTATTTAACGTTTATTTAACCTAATGACGTCATCAATGACGTCATTCCAAAAAAGTTTCGGTATCATCCACTCACTAATATCTTTGTACATGGTAAGTTTCAAGTTCATACAAGCTTTACTTTTTGAGAAAATTTGTGGACAAGTTTCGACGACTAAGAAAGCCCAGAAAAAAAACTAGAAATTTAGAGTTTGTGAACAAACTCACGGTGTTCGGCTTAATTACGTAATTGAACATTTTAAGGTCAATATTGTGTGAAAGTTTTTTGTTTATTTGTGCTATGCTAACGGGCGAAATATTTATTTGTACTTTTTTATCTTTATGCATGAAGGTTTGTCATATGAAACTTCAACTTCCGGTTTGACAGGAACTAAAGGTCAAATGGGGTCACACCTTGTGCATGGTATCTAGAATTGTCAGAGAGCTTTAAATTGATGTCACGATTATTAATGTACCATGTTTCGTTACTAAATACATATGTTTGTTGTACAAACTTATACTTCCGGTTTCGACCGGAAGTGAAGGTCAAATGAGGTCACACGTTGTAAATATTGTAGAATCGTTGAGGGGCTTTAAAATGAAGTTATTATATTAATACACAAAATTACGTTATTCAGAGATCATTTTTATGTAAAAAACCACTACTTCCGGTTTTGACCGGAAGTGAAGGTCAAATGAGGTCACACCCTGTGTAAGATTTATTTAATACTTTATGACCTTTCATATGGTGTAAAGATCATGTATGTAGCATATCTGATTCTGGAGATATCAGTATTTTAATATAAAACTTCAATTTAATGTAATGACGTCATCGATGACGTCATCATTCCAAAAAAAATTTTTTGTCATGTACACACTGTGGTCTAGGTATATAGTAAGTTTCAAGTCCGTACATGCTTTATTTTTTGAGATAGCAAAATAATTGTTTTTTCCACTTCGTGTATCAATTTCGTTGTGACGTAGCTATGACGTCATATATTACATTTCTAGATTGCTCTTGAGCTAAAGAAAATATTATTTATTGAAAGTTAGTTGATATTTTTAATCACTTAGGCTCTAGAGCCCCAAATATTATGATTTATTACTTTAACTTCCGGTTTCTACCGGAAGTAAAGGTCAAATGAGGTCACGGTGTGCATACAATTTGTCCAACATTACAAGACCTTTCATATGCACCAAAAATTTTGAATGTAGCATTTGCCGTTCTTGAGTTATGAATTTTTTGAATTATTTAACGTTTATTTAATGTCATGACGTCATCAATGACGTCATCATTCCAAAAAATTCACGGTTTCATCTACTCACTAATATCTGTGTACATGGTAAGTTTCAAGTTCATACAAGTTTAACTTTTTGAGAAAATTTGTGGACAAGTTTCGACGACTAAGAAAGCCCAGAAAAAAGAAAAAAAACTAGACATAAGTTTTTGTGTGACATCACAAAAACAAGGTGTTCGGAATATGGTAGTTAAAGTTGTTATTTAATGTATCAACTTAAGTATCTAAAAATATGAACATAAAAACGTAAAATTGTGCTTTGAAATATATTTAATTTGCAGCAGAGGACCTTCATGTTCCTAGCTCTTACCATTTTTTCCGGTTTTACCGGAAGTACAGGTACGCAATATGAAACAGAGAAGGACCTTACCAAACCTTGGTACTTTGTGAAAGAATCATGTTCCTACCTCTAACAACTTAAAAAAATGAGGAGCTACTTTCGGCTTCACTGGAAGTAGAGGTCACAGAGGTCACGCAAAGTGCAACAGAGAAGGTCATCCCTTACCTTGGTATTACGTGAAATAATCATGTTCCTAGCTCTAACCATTTTTAAATAAAGAGCTACTTCCGGTTTGACCGGAAGTAGAGGTCAGAACGGTCACGCAATGTAACAGAGAAGGATCCTCCCTAACCTTGGTATTTGGTGAAAGAATCATGTTCCTAGCTCTTACCGTTTTTAAATAAAGAGCTACTTCCGGTTTGACCGGAAGTAGAGGTCACACAGGTCACGCAATGTGCAACATAGAAGGACATTCCTTAACCTACAATCTGATGTAAGATTTGTGATTATATAATAAAAACTTCTTAAATTATGAATTTTTGAATATTTGAACTTCCGGTTTGAACCGGAAGACAAGGTCACATTGGGGTCATGTCTGTAGGGCGATTACGCAGGTTTGAATGACCTTTCAGATGATGTATAGATTGTAAAAATCCATTGTGTACTTCAGGAGTTATGAGTTTTTGAAATAATAAACTTTGATTTAATAAAAATGAATGTGAAAATATTTAAAAAGAGCTTTATCATATGTATTTCATGGGGACTTCCGGTTTTGGCAGGAAGCGAGGTCAACTCAGGTCACTAAGAATGATAAAGAACCGCATACATTTATTGTAACTCGACTCCTGGAGGAAAAACAAGTTACCTTTTTGATTTTAACTGCCAGGAAAAACCATGTTTTCGTGCTTTCCAAAGTGTTCCTTTTCCACGCAGTGCAATTGGCTCCCGCCAGGTTGTCTGTTCAAAATACTATTCATATTGCTTTTGATCAAAACATTAACCCTTGCTGCCCTCCGTTTTGTTCGGCATCTATGCGGTGTCAATAAAAAAAGTGTGTGTCTCTAGTGAACGTTGATGGCGCTATATGAAATTAACGGTCTCATTCTGTACAGTCAATCTGACATTTGACAGATTCAAATTCCGAGCTCATTATCTGTATTAAAAAGTTCCAAAGTTTTATAAAAACTACCCCACTTTGATAAACATCACAAACACAAGTGTGCACGGCTAAAGAAATACACAGACATTTTGAAAAGCGATGACTTTACTTTTTAATTTTCATTTTTGAACAGTTTTACTCAGCGTATCCCGACAACAACTCTCGCGGGGGTAAAGAGCCTCTGGCCCCGCTGTTGCACACTTGTGACGCTTGTACGTAAGCACGTACGTGATCGGTATATAGAACGAAAGACGATCATTTTGTCAATTGCATGTTCTCCACCATTATACATCAAACAACTCACGTGAGCATGTGATCGTCTCAGTAACGTCTCCTCTTCCTCTCCCTGTCACAATTAAGCCACCAGAATGACATAAAAGGAAACATTTCCACACTGAACTTGGCATCACTTAACAGTTTTTCTTTGCGTTGCCATTATTACACACACACATAACTTAACAACACACCGCAAAGTTCGATGAACTGTGACAAGACCTGACTTGTTGCGTGTATGTATATACACTGCATGCTGTAAAAGCCTATAGTGCACACGCACGAGGTGCAATACAGTAAGGTAACTGTACAGACTCTATCGGCGATCGCGCTAAAAACGGCACTTTTCACCTTAATATAACTTCGTTATGCAATGGCCAATTTTGTTCAAATTTCACAATCAGGCTTTTATAGTCGTTATCTAGTACTAAAAAATTCAACATGTAGTTTGCTCAAACAAAATTCGAAATAAAAAAAAAACTTATTTTTAAACTCGTCGTCGTATCAAACTGTAACATTTGATGACGTCATCAATGTAATATTTTCAAAGGTCATAAACTACATTTTATTTCGTACACTGAAACCATGTCCAAATTCTGTTTCATATTGACTCCACAGCTAAAATTGTGACTTTTTAAGCATTTTTTGCTTCAACTTCCGGTTTGAACCGGAAGACAAGGTCAAATTGGGGTCATCTCTGTGAGACATTTAATTATTTTCTAAAGACCTTTCCGATGATGTATAGATTGTAAAATTCCATTGTGTACTTCAGGAGTTATGATTTTTTTAAATAATAAACTTTGATTTAACGTAATTCGACACCCGATGACGTCATCATGACGTCACTCAAACGGTTTCATGTCCTAATGAATATCTAACTATGTGTGAAGTTTCAAGTTCATACAAGCTTAGAAAGTATGCTTTTGTTAGCGGACAATCGACAGGCATAAGAAGAAGAAGAAGAAGAAGGAGAAGTAAAAAAAAAAAAAAAAACGTACAAAAACAATAGGTCTTCGGACTCAAGTCCGAACACCTAAAAAGAAAAAAAAACCTTAACAATAACAATAGTTGTTCGGCTGATGGCCGAACACCTAAAAAAAAAAAAACAGAACAATAACAATAGGTCTTCGGCCGGTAGCCGAACACCTAACTAGAAATTTAGAGTTTGTGAACAAACTCACGGTGTTCGGCTTAATTACGTAATTGAAAATTTTAAGGTCAATATTGTGTGCACGTTTCTTGTCTATTTGTGCTATGCTGACGGGCAAAATATTTAGTTGTACTTTTTTATCTTTATTCATGAAGGTTTGTCATATGAAACTTCAACTTCCGGTTTGACAGGAACTAAAGGTCAAATGGGGTCACACCTTGTGCATGGTATCTAGAATTGTCAGAGAGCTTGAAATTGATGTAACGATTATTAATGTACCATGTTTCATTAATAAGGTACATATTTTTGTAGTACCAACTTATACTTCCGGTTTCGACCGGAAGTGAAGGTCAAATGAGGTCACACTTTGTAAATATTTGTAGAATCGTCGAGGGGCTTTAAAATTAAGTTATAAAATTAATACACAAATTTACGTAATTCAGAAACAATTTTTCAATAACAAAACTACTACTTCCGGTTTCGACCGGAAGTGAAGGTCAAATGGGGTCACACCCTGTGTAAGATTTGTTTAGTACTTCAAGACCTTTCATATGGTGTAAAGATCATGTATGTAGAATGTATTATTCTTAAGATATGATTATTTTAGTATAAAACTTCAATTTAATGTAATGACGTCATCGATGACGTCATCATTCCCAAAATTTTGCTTTGTCATATACACACTGTGGTCTAGGTATATAGTAAGTATCAAGTCCGTACATGCTTTAGTTTTTGAGATGGCAAAATAAATTTTTTTTCGACCTCGTGTATCAATTTCGTTGTGACGTAGCTATGACGTCATACATTACATTTTTAGAATGCTCGTGAGCTAACAAAAATATTATGCATTGAAAGTTTGTTCATATCTTCATTCACTTAGGCTCTAGAGCCCCAAATAACATGAATTTTAACTTTAACTTCCGGTTTTGACCGGAAGTAAAGGTCAAATGGGGTCACGGTGTGCATACAATTTGTCCCACATCACAAGACCTTTCATATGCACCAAAAATTTTGAATGTAGCATTTGCCGTTCTTGAGTTATTAAATTTTTGAATTATTTAACGTTTATTTAACGTCATGACGTCATCAATGACGTCATCATTCCAAAAAAGTTTCGGTATCATTCTCCCCCATAATATCTTTGTACATGGTAAGTTTCAAGTTCATACAAGCTTTACTTTTTGAGATAATTTGTGGACAGGTTTCGACGACTAAGAAAGCCCAGAAAAGAAAAAAACAGAACAATAACAATAGGTTTTCGGCTGCTGGCCGAACACCTAAAAACTAGAAATTTGGAGTTTGTGGACAAACTCACGGTGTTTGGCTTAATTCTGTAATTTTAAGGTCAATATTGTGTGCAGGTTTTTTGTCTATTTGTGCTATGCTGACGGGCGAAATATTTTTTATATACTTTTTTATCTTTATGCATGAAGGTTTGTCATATAAAACTCCAACTTCCGGTTTGATAGGAACTAAAGGTCAAATGGGGTCACACCTTGTGCATGATATCTAGAATTGTCAGAGTTTTAAATTGATGTAACGATTATTAATGTACCATGTTTTATTAATAAGATACATATTTTTGTTGTACAAACTTATACTTCCGGTTTCGACCGGAAGTGAAGGTCAAATGAGGTCACACTTTGTAAACATTTGTAGAATCGAAGGGCTTGAAAATTAAGTTATTACATTAATACACAAATTAACGTTATTCAGAAACGATTTGTTATATAAAAAACTACTACTTCTAGTTTCGACCGGAAGTGAAGGTCAAATGGGGTCACATCCTGTGTAAGATTTGTTTAGTACTTCAAGACCTTTCATATGGTGCAAAGATCATGTATGTAGCATGTATTATTCTTAAGATATGATTATTTTAGTATAAAACTTCAATTTAATGTAATGACGTCATGGATGACGTCATCATTCCAAAAATTTTGCTTTGTCATATACACACCGTAGTCTAGGTATATGGTAAGTTTCAAGTCCGTACATGCTTTATTTTTGAGATAGCAAAATATTTTTTTTTCGACCTCGTGTATCAGTTTCGTTGTGACGTAGCTATGACATCATATATAACATATCTAGAATGCTCTTGAGCTAAAGAAAATATTATTCATTAAAAGTTTGTCGATATTTTTAATCACTTAGGCTCTAGAGCCCCAAATAACACGATTTGTTACTTTAACTTCCGGTTTCTACCGGAAGTAAAGGTCAAATAGGGTCACGGTGTGCATACAATTTGTCCCACATCACAAGACCTTTCATATGCACCAAAGATTTCGAATGTAGCATTTGCCGTTCTTGAGTTATTAAATTTTTGAATTATTTAACGTTTATTTAACCTAATGACGTCATCAATGACGTCATCATTCCAAAAAAGTTTCGGTATCATTCCCCCCATAATATCTTTGTACATGGTAAGTTTCAAGTTCATACAAGCTTTACTTTTTGAGATAATTTGTGGACAGGTTTCGACGACTAAGAAAGCCCAGAAAAGAAAAAAACAGAAAAATAACAATAGGTTTTTCGGCTGCTGGCCGAACACCTAAAAACTAGAAATTTGGAGTTTGTGGACAAACTCACGGTGTTCGGCTTAATTCTGTAATTTTAAGGTCAATATTGTGTGCAGGTTTTTTGTCTATTTGTGCTATGCTGATGGGCGAAATATTTTTTTATACTTTTTTATCTTTATGCATGAAGGTTTGTCATATAAAACTCCAACTTCCGGTTTGATAGGAACTAAAGGTCAAATGGGGTCACACCTTGTGCATGATATCTAGAATTGTCAGAGCTTTAAATTGATGTAACGATTATTAATGTACCATGTTTTATTAATAAGATACATATTTTTGTTGTACAAACTTATACTTCCGGTTTCGACCGGAAGTGAAGGTCAAATGAGGTCACACTTTGTAAACATTTGTAGAATCGAAGGGCTTGAAAATTAAGTTATTACATTAATACACAAATTAACGTTTTTCAGAAACGATTTGTTATATAAAAAACTACTACTTCTAGTTTCGACCGGAAGTGAAGGTCAAATGGGGTCACATCCTGTGTAAGATTTGTTTAGTACTTCAAGACCTTTCACATGGTGCAAAGATCATGTATGTAGCATGTATTATTCTTAAGATATGATTATTTTAGTATAAAACTTCAATTTAATGTAATGACGTCATCGATGACGTCATCATTCCAAAAATTTTGCTTTGTCATATACACACCGTAGTCTAGGTATATGGTAAGTTTCAAGTCCGTACATGCTTTATTTTTTGAGATAGCAAAATATTTTTTTTCGACCTCGTGTATCAGTTTAGTCTAGGTATATGGTAAGTTTCAAGTCCGTACATGCTTTATTTTTTGAGATAGCAAAATATTTTTTTTCGACCTCGTGTATCAGTTTCGTTGTGACGTAGCTATGACGTCATATATAACATATCTAGAATGCTCTTGAGCTAAAGAAAATATTATTCATTAAAAGTTTGTCGATATTTTTAATCACTTAGGCTCTAGAGCCCCAAATAACACGATTTGTTACTTTAACTTCCGGTTTCTACCGGAAGTAAAGGTCAAATGGGGTCACGGTGTGCATACAATTTGTCCAACATTACAAGACCTTTCATATGCACCAAAGATTTTGAATGTAGCATTTGCCGTTCTTGAGTTATGAATTTTTTAAATTATTTAACAATTATTTAACGTCATGACGTCATCAATGACGTCATCATTCCAAAAAAATTACGGTTTTATCTACTCACTAATATCTTTGTACATGGTAAGTTTCAAGTTCATACAAGCTTAACTTTTTGAGAAAATTTGTGGACAAGTTTCGACGACTAAGAAAGCCCAGAAAAAAAGGGGAAAACTAGACATAGGTTTTTGTGACATCACAAAAACAAGGTGTTCGGATTATAGTACTTAAAGTTATTTGATGTAGCAACTAAAGTATCTAAATATATGAACATGAAATTGTTCTTTAAAAGATAATATTTAATTTGTAACAGAGAAGGACCTTCCTTCACCTTGGTATTTGGTGAAAGAATCCTGTTCCAAGCTCTTACCAATCTTAATTGACGAGCTACTTCAGGTTTGACCGGAAGTAGACATCACAAGCCACGCAATATTCAACAGAGGACCATCCCAAACCTTGTTATTTTGTGAAAGAATCATGTTTCTAGCTCTTACTAATTTTAAATGAGGAGCTACTTCCAGTTTGACCGGAAGTAGAGGTTACAAAGGTCACTTTATGTTTCACAAAGAAAGACCTTACCTAACCTTGATATTTCTCGAAACAATCATGTTCCTAACTCACTCTTACACGAGGAGCTACTTCCGGTTTGACCGGAAGTAGAGGTCACCCAAGGTGCAACAGAGAATGAACTTTCCGAACCTTGTTATTTGGTGAAAGAATCATGTTCCTAGCTCTTAGCATTTTTAAATAAAGATCTACTTCCGGTTTGACCGGAAGTAGGTGTCACATAGGTCACTTAATGTGTCGAAAAGAAAGAGCCTCCCTTACCTGGACATTTGTCGAAAGAATTAAGTTCATATCTCAAACGGTTGATTTTTTGTTGATTTATAAAGTTTTAAAAAAGCCCTGTATTAAAGACTTACAAAGCGTGGAGTGTGTACCTTGAAAAAAGAACAACGCGTGGTTAATGTGCATTGCAATGGGGCATCGATGTTTCACAGCCACGCACACACAAGTACGTGTACATGTATAATGGCATTGCATTTTCTACAGCAATGTGGGACACGCTTGAACGCACATGGACATTTGCGTTAAACGTCCGGTTTGAACCGGAAGTAAAGGTCAAAATGGTGTCACCCCAATGCACAAGTTTGAGAAGGCTCAATTCTCTACAATCTGATGTAAAATTTGTGATCATGTGATAAGTACTTCTTAAAATATGAATTTTTGAAAATTTCCAACATTTTCAACTTCCGGTTTGAACCGAAAGACAAGGTCAAATTGGGGTCATGTCTGTAGGGCGATTACGCAGTTTTGGATGACCTTTCCGATGATGTAAAGATTGTACAAATCCATTGTGTACTTCAGGAGTTATGATTCGTCTCCTTGCCATATGCTACCTATGTATGAAGTTTCAAGGTTATATGACCTTTGGAAGTGTGCATTTGAAGGTGGACAATCGCCAGGGAGAAGAAGTATTTAAAAAAAAAAACGAACAAAACCAAGAGGTTATCGGACCAGAGTCCGAACACCTAAAAAAACGAACAAAATCAAGAGGTGTTCCGGGCTGAGAGCCCGAACACCTAAAAAGCCGTTACAATTAGTGTTGTAGCACCATTGTTTTCAAACTTGTTACCAGAGGACGCTGTTTAATGTAATGACGTCATCATTTTTATACTTGAAAACGCAGAGTCCTTTACCTACTCACACACTGAAACCACAGTCCAAAGCTCGTTTTATACTGACCAAAGAACTAAAAATAATGGCTTTATAACAATTGTTTCCTTCAACTTCCGGTTTGAACCGCAATACAAGGTCAAATTGGGGTCATTTCTTTGAGATATTTAAAAAGTTTCCAAAAGACCTTTGCGATGATGTGTAGATTGTAAAAATCCATTGTGCACTTCAGGAGTTCTGATTTAATTAATAAACTTTGATTTATTGTAACTCAACATCTGATGACGTCATCATGACGTCATCGTTTTAATTCGCGTCTTCATATTGAGGTTCAAATATATGCACAGTTTCAAGGATCAGTTTAATTTCAATTTTGAGTTACTTATTTGGAGAAAATTTTGGAGGAATGAAACTTTTAAAGCAACATAATGGTCTCTATGACACCGTATAACGCATGGTTTTGATTTTGTTTGATATATTAAAAGTGAAATCAAATAAAACCTTTCAATATGAATATGAAAATAATTAAAAAGAGCTTTATCATATGTATTTCATGGGGACTTCCGGTTTGGACAGGAAGCGAGGTCAACTCAGGTCAAGAAATACACGGACATTTTGAAAAGCGATGACTTTACTTTTAAACTTTACTTTTAAACAGTTTTACTCAGCGAATCCCGACAACAACTCTCGCGGGGGTAAAGTGCCTCTGGCCCCGCTGGTGCACACTTGTGACTCTCGTACGTAAGCACGTACGTGATCGGTATATATAGAACGAAAGACGATCACTTTGTCAATTGCATTTTCTCCACCATTATACATCAAACAACTCACGTGAGCATGTGATCATCTCAGTAAAGTCTCCTCTTCCTCTCCCTGTCACAATTAAGCCACCAGAATGACATAAAGGGAAACATTTCCACACTGAACTTGGCATGACGTAACAGTTTTTCTTTGCGTTGGCATTATTACACACACACAGAACTTAACACACCGCAAAGTTCGATGAACTGTGACAAGACCAGGGCCCAATTTCAAAAAGCTGCTTAACAGCCAATTTTGTGCTTAACGGGCGTGTTAAACAGATTTTCTATTTCATAGCCTCTATTAGCCTCGATTTTTTGCTTAACGCGGTAAGCAACCAACAAGCAGCCTTAAAGTTAAACACTCGTTTTTGTGCTTAAGCAAGTCATGTTGTGTCAAAATGGCCGCTATAATTTGGAGGAGAGTCACAATATTGTCATGATAATCAATGTAATTATCCTGTTAATAGACTAGTTTTATCGAAAGGCATGGCTGGAAAATTGCCCTGAATTACAGTAAAGACATGAATTTAACAACAGTCATATTTCATACGGTGTGAACGTTTTGCCAAAGCAAATCAAACTTGGGAAAATAACGGCGTTAACTTTGCAGTACTGGAGAATAGAACTTAGAAAGGGAACGGACATCATGACTGACACATTTTTTGTTATGACTCACCTTGATCTTTAAGATAAATAAGAAATATGACGAAAGAAATGTCCTTTGTGATCCATTCAGTATCACGGAGTCGTTAATGTAAGTTAACTTTGTACTAGTCCAGTCCCAGCAGTACTCTTAAAAATGTGCACAGCAACGGTTATGAAACATCATCGGCAGCTAGTTACTTTTGTATTTTTTGCTTAAGCAGACGGTACTTTTTTGTTGCGTGCACAGTTTGTTTACGTGCTTAAGTTAGCAAACGCTGGTGAAATACGTTTACGCTTAGTAAGCAGAAAAATTTGCTTGCCGTTAAGCAGCTCTATGAAATTGGGCCCTGACTTGTTGCGTGTATGTATATACACAGCGTGCAGTAAAAGCCTAAAAACGGCACTTTTCACCTTAATATAACTTCGTTATTCAACGGCCAATTTTGTTCAAATTTCACAATTAGGCTTTTGTAGTCGTTATCTATTACTAAAAAATTCAACATGTAGTTTGCTCAAAAAAAATTTGAAATAATTTTGTATTTATTTTTAAACTCGTCGTCGTAACAAACTGTAACATTTGATGACGTCGTCAATGTAATATTTTCAAAGGTCATAAACTACATTTTATTTCGTACACTAAAACCATGTCCAAATTCTGTTTCATATTGACTCCACAGCTTAAATTGTGACTTTTTAAGCATTTTTTGCTTCAACTTCCGGTTTGAACCCGAAGACAAGGTCAAATTGGGGTCATCTCTGTGAGACATTTAATTATTGTTTAAAGACCTTTTCGATGATGTATAGATTGTAAAAATCCATTGTGTACTTCAGGAGTTATGATTTTTTGAAATAATAAACTTTGATTTAATGTAATTCGACAACTGATGACGTGATCATGACATCACAACAACGGTTTCGTCTCCTTGCCATATAGTACCTATGTATGAATTTTCAAGGTTATATGACCTTCGGAAGTGTGCATTTGAAAGTGGACAATCGCCAGGGAGAAGAAGAAGAAGAGGTATTAAAAAAAAAAAACGAACAATAACAAGAGGTCTTCGGACCAGAGTCCGAACACCTAAAAACATAACAATAACAATAGGTCTTCGGCCGGTAGCTGAACACCTAAACAGAACAATAATAATAGGTTTTCGGCTGCTGGCCGAACACCTAAAAAAAAACAGAACAATAACAATAGGTTTTCGGCTGCTGGCCGAACACCTAAAAAACCAACAATAACAATAGATTTTCGGCTGCTGGCCGAACACCAAAAAAAAAAAACGAACAAAATCAAGAGAAGCGTGTGAGTAGAAGTTATCATTTGTCTGTTGGAGACCAAAGGCTGCAAGGCTGCCGGGCACCCGACGAATTGTGCTTTTGTTTGTCACTTGCTACTCGAAGATAATCTCTTGCGTACTGATGCACTTGTTCCATTCTCTCAGGCGAGTGACGTACTCAGTTTAGCTTAATAATCCGTGACGATTTTTTCATGGTCTTTCTATGAGCAAATCGACCGGTGATGTTGCCTCTCTTGCCATCCTTTCACTTGGGGTAAAATCGGTTGTCTTGTGCACAGTAGTTCTGTAAGCCATCATAACATACGGTAAACATGTGTCCCAGTTCTCTTGATTCTCGTCCACATAGCCAACATATTTTCAATTGTTCTATTCGCTCACTCAATCATCCCATCTGATTGGGGGTGTAGTGCCGATGTTCTTGTTTTGTCTATGCCGAGAAGATCACAGATTTCTTTCAACAGCTGAGATTCAAAATTTCTCCCTTGATTAGTGTGTTATGGGAGAGCATATCTGCTCACAAACTGCTCCACAAAAACAGTTGCTATTGTGGCCGCTTCTTGATTGGGCATGGTATATGTCTTGATCCATTTAATAAAATAATCACCAACAACCAAAATATATCAGAAACCTCGATCAGTCAGGGGTAGGGGACCTAACATCCATAACCACTCTTTCCATGGGTACTCCGTTATGTCTTCATTGGGCTTCGATGAGTCTTGTTTGGGGTCTTTCTTGACGCGCACCTGTCACATGTAGAAAACGAGATTCACATCTCTTTACCACCGGTTCAAGTAGAATCTGTCTCTAACTCTTTCTCTTGTTCTTTTTTGTCCAAGGTGACCACAAGTCTTGTCACCATGTAATCGTGTTACCAGCCTTTTTCTCAGAGTCTTTGGAAGAACAATCTGCCACTTGACCTTGACCCAGCCGCAGTCTCCCATTGCCGGCATAAGATGCCATCACGTATGTGTAATCGCTCCCATTGCGATCAGTAGCTCTTTACTTCTACACCTTCAGATGAGACATCAGCCCCATTTTGGGCCGCTCTGTCAAAGTCTCTTTTAATTGCAGTATTTTACTGATCCTTTTGTGTTTTCTCTGTGCGTCTAGGAGGTCCTTTGTACTTATGAAATCTTCTCCGCCTTCTCGTTCTCCTGATTTATCTTGAAGGTGGGACGTGACGACTTCACAGAGTGGATTGCTTAGTTCTATAGGTGTCTTGTTGTTTCTCTCTGTACCCGCACTAACTGTATCTTTGTGCTGGTGTCTCATTCCATATCGTATCTCCCGTGTAAAATCGTATCTCTCCATCTTGCCACATCTAACACTCATTCCAGGTGCTCATAACCTCTAACCATTGCGCAGTCTGTCCCTCTGGGTTCTTGAAATTCATCGGCCATGGAAGTGCTCCGTGATCTGTTCTGATGAGGAATTTCTTGCCATACAAGTAGTGACGGAAATGTTTGATGGAAGCCACCACCGCAAGTAGTTCTTTCCTTGTCACACAGTAGCTTCTTATCGCTTTAGACAAAAAGATCTGCTGTAAAAGGCGATGACTCTCTCCTCGCCATCTTGTACTTGAGATAGCACTGCCCCTACACCTTGCATCTGTGTCTAAGATGAATGTGTCATTAAACGTTGGCTACAGCAGTATTGGAGCAGATATCAATTCTCTTTTTAGGCGTTGAAACGCACCTTCACTATCCTTTGTCCACACAAAGTTATATTGTGCCTTCTCTGTTAATCGATTCAAAGGTCTTGCAATTTTGGCAACGTTCTTATTAAATCGTTTGTAATACAAACAGTTCTAGGAAGCTCCGAACTTCAGTGACTGTAGAAGGGGTAGGCCATTTCTTGACTGCTTGATCGGTCTTAATCCGGTCAGTCTGTACTCCTTCACTTGACACGACGTGTCCCAAAAACGTCACACTCTTTGGGCTTAAGGCCAGCTGTTCCTAATTGAGTCGGTGCCTCTTGTAATCTTTTAGTGCAGATATGAAATCATCTCCATAAACAATAATGTCGTCAGTGTACAGCAAGCATGTCTGCCATTGTAATCCTGATAACACAGTCCATCAAGTGTTCAAAAGTGGCAGGAGCATTAAACCGCTGTTTTTGAGCTGCCGGTTTGTTTTGCGCACTGAAGACCTGCATAAGCATGATCGAATGAATATGAACGGTGAGTACAAAATTAGGAACCGTTTTTTTGGTATAATTTGTGTTGAGCTGATGGTATTTTGAAGCAAGTTTGAACGTCAATACATCTGTAAAGTGAATTTTTTCTAGTTGAAAATGGACTGCAAACCGAACCATTATATCACAAATGAAACAAAAATTAGGATGGCAAAGCCTTCCACAACTCTTCCCTTGTTATTTTTGTAATACATGATGACACGTTATATGTGAACAGAGGATCTGGTTACGTGCACAAACACATACAGAAATCTTTACGAATACGAAACTAGATTAGGCCTACTAGTACTAGTACTACGTAGTATTTGTAATGCAGTCAGTTGACATTAGGTCTATTATTTTGATATAGTTGGAATTTCCACAATGAAAGATGATTATTTTTAATGCTTCATGTACATTAATACAATAGTAGGCCCATTTTATGATATACCATGCAATTGCAAATAAAAAACTATACAAATAAAGATGATTCCTACTTTTTTTTAAAGCATTTCTGCGAGAGAGATTGCTGACATGACTGATCATATTTGACTGGTGACTGATCGATCAATAGTGGCCTCCATTTTTTAACAGTTTTTAATCTTATTTTTTATATCCTTGCATAGGCCTTGGATCGTGACCTAAGCCTAAAATTAAAAAAAACAAATATATATCTTACACAACATAGCCCACAACTACTAGTAAAACAATTAGGTTTAGGTTTAGGTTTAGGTTTATTTTCCATACTATAATGCAATTTTAAATACAAATTGGATAGTTTTTAAAGAATTTTAAATATAGTATGGGGAGGACAGACAAGAAGCCGAAGCTTGTGCTGGGTCTGGCCTCTTCATAAAGAATACATAAACACATAAATTTATAACATTAATTATCTATCAATTTGTATAAGTTATATGTAAAAATTAATAAATGTAGGTCAGATTAATAATTTCACAATTTTACAAGGTAAATAAATTACATGTACTATTTTATATTACCATCCGTTATCCTATACTAAACATATTTTTAATGTAATCATTTGGCAGTTAATGTTAATTTAATATAAGCTCCTAATTACCATTAACAGCAGCGAGTAGAAGTTTTTTATAATACATTTTACATTGTCTAATTGAAGTGAGTGGGCAGGAAGATCGAATATTGTTCCATAAGAGGGGTCCTTGGTGTCTTACAGTTGAAAGGTGGAGGGATGTTCTAACTTTACTTAAATGGAGTTTATTCCATGCCCTAGTATCGTAATTATGAATATCGATGTTCCTTACAAAAAGCGACTTAACATTCAGAGGCAAAGAATTATTTTT
The DNA here is from genome assembly GCA_911728455.2 of Marthasterias glacialis. Taxonomy (NCBI): domain Eukaryota; kingdom Metazoa; phylum Echinodermata; class Asteroidea; order Forcipulatida; family Asteriidae; genus Marthasterias; species Marthasterias glacialis. The sequence continues at coordinate 28,046,935 of OU452220.1, read as the reverse complement.
TCAAGATTATACATTAGAGCGCACAGATGATATTTATATAGGTCAAATACAGATAGTGTGTTGTATTTGACAAATAGTGGGGCAGAGTGATCATTAAAGCCAGAACCGCTAATTAATCTTAAGGATTTTTTCTGAATAACGTGCAACTTTTCAAGGTAGGTTTTATGGGTGTTTCCCCAGGCAAGTATACAATATTGGAGATGGGACATTGATAATGTATTATAAATGGAAAATAGGATATGGGATGGTACGAAGTGTCTAAGTTTTCTAAGGATGCCAAGATTGCGAGAAAGTATTGTGAGGACCCTCTGGCAATGATTTCTCCACGAAAACTTATCATTAATGACACCCAAAAATGTACAAGAATCAACCTGATCAATACTAATATTGTTCAAACGTATATTTACTTTTTTGCATACATTTCGATTTGTAAAAACCATTGTATGCGTTTTCTTTAAATTCAAAGATAATTTGTTACACGCAAACCATTCAGAAACATTAGTTAACTCTCTTTTCATTAAGTTAACATCATCATTTAAGTTTTTTCCACTGTAAAAGATGTTCGTAATCATCTGCGAATAAGATAAATTTCAAAAATTGGGTAGAGTTACAAATATCGTTAATATAAATAATAAATAATAAGGGCCCTAAGATAGAGCCCTGGGGAACACCACATGTAATTGAATTGTAACTGGACTTTTTAATTTGCCAGACAACAAATTGTTTTCTATTTCTCAAGTAATCTTTAAACCACTCAAGTGCTGTACCTCTGATACCATAAAATTGTAGTTTACTTATCAGAATATCATGGTCTATTGTATCAAATGCCTTTGAAAGATCAAGAAAAATGCCAATGGTATGTTCAAGTTTGTCCAAACTAGATGTTATTTTATCAACTAAATCAATCAATGCATGCTGGGTCGAACATTTTGCCGTGAATCCATATTGAAACTGCGATAGTATGTTTTGTTTTTCGATAAATTTCTCAAGACGGTTTGAAACTAACCTTTCTAACAATTTAGAAAAGCAAGGCAAAACAGAAATGGGACGATAATTATTTGTAAGAGAACGATCACCATTTTTGTAAACTGGGGTAACTTTTGCAATTTTAAGTACGTTTGGGACTTCTCCCGAACACAATGAGTGATTAAAAATATCTGTTAAGGGATAAGTAATAAAGGGAGCAATGTTTTTGATCAGAATATTATCAAGTTCATCATGACCAGAACTCTTGTTTGGAAGTTTACCAATACACTCAAGGAGTTCTTCCTGCGTGATTGGGCTTAAGAATAGAGAGTCGGGAAAATTACCTTTGATGTACTTTATCGGGTCAGAAGTATTCCGTGATATCTTTGAAGCTAGATCTTGACCAATGTTAATAAAATAATGATTAAAGCTATCTGCAATCACTTGAGGGTCCTTAACATCAGAATTGTTTATTTTAAACGAGTTATTTGGCTGCACATTTTTGCACTTTTTATTTAATATTTCATTGATGATTTTCCATGTATTTCTAATGTTATTTTTCTCTTGCTGAAAAGACGTCAAGTAAAATATTTTCTTAGAAGCTCTAATTACGGTTGTTAATTTGTTTTTGTATCTGTTATATTTGAGTTTATTGATCTCAGAGGGTTTGGTAAGAAATATTCTGTAGAATCTATGTTTCTTTCTTATGGACTTTAAGATGCCTTTAGCGACCATAAGACCCATACATATATTGTAATTAATAAGCACCCTAAATCACAAGTATTAAATAACATAGGAGGGAATCGATTAAGAAAAAGACAATATGCCAAGTAATGGATGATCATGATGATACGGAGTGTGGGTAGTTATTAAGTGAATGTGAACAAGGGAAAATAGAACATACAATACTTGATTACTAAAGTCCACAGCTACAGCGACTGGTAGATGTAATCAAACGTTTGGGTCGATCGTTGTTTCCCCGAGACGGAAGGTCTTGAAAGGACCACGATGGAGTTTGTATTTGATGGCGGCAGGCACGGACCACGGTATGTAAGCGAAACTGACCCGTTCATCTCTACGGATGGACTGAAGATGGTTCTCCCGGAGTTGCTTACGGCCGTTTTTGACGTAAGATGTGACATCGTCAGAAATGAAGACTTTGGAGCCCTTGTAGGGGTTGTTCTTCAGGGTCCTTGATGCACTTTTCAGCACAAACTGGCGGTCTGTGAATCGAAGAAGTCTGCAATGAATCGGCCGAGGGCGAGAAGCTGATGGGTAGTTGCCAGATTCCGCACCGGTAGCTGTGCGCCGACGAGTCGGGGTACGGTGGGCTCTTTCAATCTCAATCTGATCACCACCCTCCAGCTTCATATGGTCGATGAAAAAACCTGACAGGAATTCTTCAGTGGTCTGACTCCCTTCTGCACCCTCAGGATTACCATGCAGGACGATGTTGTTTCTTCTGCTTCTATTCTCCAGATCATCAATACGGTTTTCAAGCTTGTAACAGTATGAATGATTCGAATTAGAACGGCTGTTACATCCCCGGATGACAGATAGGTGCTTGTCACTGACCATGTCCAAACTGGATTTCAATTAACTGGTTACAACTGACTAGTTGGTACCTGAGGCCTATGCCATTTTTTGATGATATATGTTGGTTTTTATTGTTGCTTTTTGGCTTGTTTGCTTTTTTTTTTTTTTTTTGGGGGGGGGGGGGAGGGTAAGTTGAGGGAGTTAATTCGATATGATTGCTTCCTTGGCCTTTTCTTTGGGCACAGGGCTACGATGGAGGGGTTCACATTGATGAGATGTTCCCGCATCAAGCGTTCCAGCTTATACATTTTGGGGTCCTTGCTCTTGGTATTGCAAGTGACACCAAATCGTCACTCCAAGGTGTTGAAAACTGCATGCATGGATTCACCTCCCTGTTCACAGAGCAGACCTATGCTATGCTTGGTGTGCCTCATGAATGGAATAGGCCTGTGCGTTTATGGTTATTTTTGTAACTGTTTCCAAAACGATCGGTCATGTAGTCAAAACATTGCAACTTCATCACAGCACTTTGACTTCAAGCAATCACCCCATAAAAAAATAATAAACCAAAACAAGATGAAGCAGATCTTTCATTTTAGTGTAAATACTCTTTCTATTCATCCAGGCTGTTGTAGTTTTAGTTAAATAAAGCCTACATATTGTGCAGTTTTTGTAAACATACTACAATTGCCAGGGAACTTGCTCCACTGACCACGCTTTCAACGGTTTTCGCGTGGCACCAGCGGGTAATGCTGTCTAGCAGTCTGTGCACCTGCGATGTCCTGAACATGCGCAGATCCATCTACTTAGGTAAAGGTGTTTTGTCACTGTATACTTCAGCAATAGAGGGCGCACTCTCCCATTCATTCAGTTTGTGTTGAAAGCGCCCTCTAGCGTTCAATGTTTTTTTAAATTTATTAATGTAACACGCAAAGCAGCGAGATAACGAAGACTACCTGCCTGTAAATTACTGAAAATGATGCGAATGCTTACATGTCACACATATTTCATTCTGCATTGCATACATTGTGATGGCAATGTGGTGTGCACTTTTGAGTGCAGTTTTTGACGGTTATCCGAACCATAAAAATTTAACCGTATAACCGGACAATCGGTCGGTTAACCGTGTAACCATGGAACCAGCACAGGCTTAGAATGGAATGATGTGATCCTCCATTATGTGCATTTTTGGAGGTATGGTTTTCGAGGGGAAGTTGTGGCGAAAGAAATCAAGAAATTTTTTGATGTGATCATATTGTAAAAGAAATTAATTTCATTTTGTTCTAGTGCTTGTAAATAGGAGTAGAAATCTCAGCCTTGTGAATTGAAAGTACAAGTATTCTTAAAGAGTGGCGAGGAATTTTCAACAACACGGTAACATGATTAGTGTTCACATAAATAACTTACCAAGCTTTATGATTTCTGCTTCACTTAGGTACCTGCATGTATTAAACGGCTATTTCCACAGTAAGGTTAACATAAAATATGACATGTATCCTAAAACTCAAGTTGCATTCGGACACTATTTAACTCTCCGTTGGACCAGGAGACTATTTTTGACAGTCGGTTTTTAGTGTTTTTTGAATAACTTGTTTAATTAAATTTGAATAATTTTGAAACTCCATGTATTCCTCAAGCGGTCAATTCCCTTCAAAACAAGGTATCCCCCGTTAAAATCGGCCCAGGCACTCTGCCAATACATTCCATCATCTAGTCATGCTTCAGGGGAGTCCATTTCAACCTCTGTGCTAAGCAATACGGCCTTGTTGTTTATTGCGCTGTCACAAGGCCAGATGTGTGGTCTGATAATGGTCTGCCATACTTCAATACATTTCTAGATATACATTCAATACACTTGATATTTTGATTATGTTATATCTAATCGTATTTCATATACTTTAAATTTTACTGTAATTACATATAGATCTATAACAAATCTATAACGTTTGTATTCTACTCAATACCTCAAGTATATCAGTGTTTGGATTACATGTGGCGTGCATTAAGCTATTCACTTTCAAATTTACCACTGCAAAGTTTGACCATTGCTTTCCCTAATATTACTTATATCTTTTCTACAGAGTACCACATGTTATTTATTATAATTTATTGAAATCTGTTTCATGAAAATTGCAAATTACACAATGTAAGTTCTTTCAATACACACAATTTAAATTTAACAGTTGTCTTCCATTTTTTTGAAGGCCAGCATCATTATTTATGTGATCATTGTATCTTATTCACTAATTCGATTTTCAACCGTGAATAAATTATTTTCTTTTGCGCCATCCCGCGTCCCCCCTTCCCCCCCCCCCCCCCCCCCCAACCTGCAATAAAGGACATGTTAATGCAATAATCATGGGTAACATTGTTCTTCGGCGACGAGCTACAGGTGGGACAGGACAAGCATTTGTCCGTAGGAAGCAGTTGCGCTGAAAACGATCAATGATGGACACACCCCTTGACTTGTGCACTCAGCCTTTCACTCTTGCGTAATATGCAAATGCGTCACACTTCTTGACTCGCGATAGAAAATGTAATTATTCACTAATTCGATTCTCAACCATGAATAAATTATTTTCTATTGCGCCATCCCGCGTCCCCCCCCCCAAACCTGTAATAAAGAACATGTTAATGCAATAATCATGGGTAACATCGTTCTTTGGCGACGAGCTACGGGTGGGACTGGACAAGCATATGTCCATCCTCTCAAGCAACAAAGAGCGGGATATGGGTTCTACCTTGACAATGAATTCCATGAATTCGGTGTTCTTCAGGCTCGTTTTTTATTAACACTGTATTGAACACAATATTTAATATTAATGACTGACCTATTATGAACTATGACATATGCAGGAAGTGATTTACCACAGTTTTGGTTTTACAGCCTCGTACTTCGCTTTATTTCGTTCAGTGTAATTTAATAATTTAATGACTTCCCGCCTGAGGTGTGATGAATGCATGATGAGAAACTGGGTTTTCTGTGCGTTGAGCTTTAGTAGATTGGCTGCCATCCACCTGCGTCTATTGTCTAAGCATGTTTCAATAATGTGCAGTGTGTTTTTTATGTGTGGAAACTAGTGTAAGCGGATTGGAAGTCATCACGCAAGCGATACTCCGTGAGATGGGCGTTCAGCCTGGCGGCTACTACCTTTTCAGCAGCCTTCGACATAAATGATAAGTTGGAAATTGGTCGTTAATTATTTAAGTTGTTATGGTCAAGTGACTGTTTCTTTATAACTGGCGTAATAAGTGCCCTCTTCAAGCAATCTGGGAAGTGGCCTGAGGTAAGAGATCTGTTAATTATTGCCGTTATGGGCTTAATCAACACGTTGATATGTTCCTTCACCATTATTGTTGGAATTCGATCTAGAGCGCAGGTGGGAGTTCTTGATTATTTTCATTACTTCCTGGTCAGAGGCAGTGGTAAACGTTGTAAGGGGGACTTGCTAGAACTCACAATCCGCCACATGGGGGTCAGCGTACGGGCCAGCGTGCAGGGGAATGTCATCTCTGATTTTGATGATCTTGTCTTTGAAAAAATCAGAAAAACTATCAACCATTGCTGTGGCGTTTGGGAATGATGGGAAAACGGGAGTGGTTTTTCTATGCATAAGGTGGTTGATAACTTGGAAAAGTGCTTTTTGATTGGCTCCACAGTCACATATTTTATCAGAATAGTAGCTGGCCTTGTGGTTGTTGAATTTAGATTTAACCAGTTCTCGCTGAGTTTTGAAGATGTCACGGTCTACCTGGAGGCTAGATGAACGTCATTGTCGTTCGAGTTGTCGACGCCTGTGTTTAGCCGCGGCTATGTCCTCGTTGTACCAAGGAACCAAAGGTTTGATGATGATTGAACTGGTTTTGGTTTGAGCGTGGGTGTCGAGCAGCGCTATGAGAACGGTGTTGTACTGATCAATGAGAGGGTCAGCTGGGTTACTGATGAGGGAAGAAGCGATAATGTCCCGTTTGATTTTGGCCTGGTCTATTGTCTTTATTTTGTGATATGTAACCTGACGCCTGATGTATTTGGGTTTCTCCAAGTCAAGCTGGCAGTGGATTGCGCAGTGGTCAGAAATGAAGTCTGCTGTTGTGATGGATTGTATGAGGGAGTGAGGCTGCCGAGTGATCACGAGATCTATTATGAGACCGGACGCGTGAGTACAGTTGTTGACTAATTGTTGCATGTCGTACTGTGTTAGTAGGTCACTGTAATTCTGTGATCATGCTTCCTTTAGCTATTATTGCGACAACTCCTTTGTTATCGGTATGCAACTTTACTGTTTTACCTCTGAGTACTTGAGCAAACGCTCTGAGTGCTAGGGATGCCCCTTTCAACTCACGCCAGGTCGAGCTTTTGCCTCTTTCGTCTGAAGACCAATTCTGTTGGAATTCGACTTTCTCTGGAAAATAAATGGCCCATGCACCGCATCTTGACTTGCTTGCGTCCGTGTAGACCATGACCTGCGGAACAGAATACTGAAAAAGTTTGTTCAATTTTGGCAACTCTGTTTTCCAGGAGAATAGTTCTTCATTCGCTTTACTATCGCTTTGGAGAGAGAATTCGTAATCCCAATGTTTTTTGTTGATAATCTCCATGTGCAAGTACTTAGATTTAAGCTGTGTTATACTCCCTACAACACGAGAAAATGATATTATTTTACCAGTGATGGACGCCAGCTTCCTGGCGGTAACCTTGGGTAGTTTTTGCGTTAGTTTCTGAATTGAAGACGTCGTATCTGTGACTCTCCGATCTAGAGCTCGGATGGACCCTTCTTTAGAATTCCATGTCAGTCCCAACCAATCAATTTGTTGCATAGGTGACCATTCTGATTTTTTCTTGTTAGGTACAAGCCCAGCAGCAAGTAATTCAGCCTTCACTGCCTTGGCAGTAATTTCACACTGGTGTAGATTGTCTTCTCTTCCCCATCCATCATTAAAGTAAACTACAATATACATCCCTTTACTTCTCCAAGAGGCTACCAATGGTTTTAATATCTTAGTACATATATAAGGAGCTGAGGTTAATCCAAATGGCAACACATTAAACGTAAAGTATCTTGTTATGCCTTCAATATTCCAAGCAAACCCTAAAAACTTAGAGTGTTCTGAAAAAATGTCAATGTGATGATAACTTAGGTCAAAAGAAAACATAAAATCTCCCTTTTTAAAGTACTTCAATGCTTCTTTCCAGTCTTCCAACTTGACCTTCTCCTTCCATACAAATTGATTAACATATCTTAGGTCAAAAATTAATCTTTTCTTTCCAGAACTTTGCACGGAAACAGTCAGTGGATTTACAACGTAGGGAGGAGAACCTAACTCTGAGATGAGATTCTTAGATTTTAGATCTGCTATTGCCTCCAACACAAATTCTGAATGTGCGATTGCGGAACGATTATTCTTTGAATACATCGTGGGGGTGTGCCAATGAATGGGATTTTGTAACCTGTCCAAATAATATCTAACACCTCGGAATATGCATTAATGTTCTCCCAGAATTTTAGCGACGCTTTCATACGTCCCCTGACAATGGGTTCTGCAGAACCTAGTCAAAGTAGTTATCTGAATAGAATTGTTCGTACCCTGTCTCTCCATCTTGGTTAAGCCAATCATTGCTTGTCGAAACTTTATCTGTGATTTTACCGCTGGCCCGCGTTGTCTTTGACTCCGGTAGCCGAGTGTATTCCGGTGCATCCTTGTCTCCTGAACAGTCTAGAGTTTTATTCGTGAATGCTGCGCTCGTTTGTTTATTCTGCCCTTCTTGTCCTTTGACAGGTTAACACAGATTAACTGTGAGAAAACAGAAAATAAATATAACATGTAACAATCAGTGCATGAATGAAAACCATAAAGACCGACCTATTTGTTTACATAAATGACCTATAATTTGTCTGAAACATGTTGCTTATAAATTTAACCAAACCTAGTAACTTAACATTGCCTTTTACCTTATATTAATTGTCTGAGAATGATTTTGTATTACTAGTTAACTTGCGAAATGCAGGAAGGGTTTATCTACACCCAGTAATTTTATCAAAAGCATATGATAAACAATTAGCAAACTATAACATTCAACGTGATCTTGTAAACAAAAGGAAAACTACCTTATTTGACCTTATAAAACAACAATAACTTATTCAATAATCACTTAATCACTTCTATAAACTATAAAGACGAATTTGACTGACAAACCGTTTAATAAAACCTCAATGGGAGTAGACCTTCTGGCTTTGAATAGACACATGAACTACAAGATCTGGCCGCAGCCACGTTGCTCTCTCGCCCGAACACGAATTGTCATGACAATGCAAACAGCGCCCCCATGTGGCAAGACATAATACAGGAGTTTGGCCGTAACATACCAGCCCTCTAATTGGTTATCAATCAATAAACAATTACACTGTTTCAATTTACAAGGTCAAACTCTATAAAGCATTTTAACAAACACTGTAACACTCAATGATTGCAATGTATAACAACAGGTTGAACATTAGTAAGTTACTACTCAACGTTGCCTTCAACTAGAAGACACAACTTGGTTACAGGACGAACAAGAGTAGATGTCTTTGTCTTCAACTTGGCACTTCTGACAAATCCATTTTTGTCCTTGACAACTTCAAGGACTCTCCCTAGTGCCCATGAGTTCCTGGGAGTAGAGTCGACCACCAACACAATATCACCCTTAGACACATTGCGCTTGGGGTGGGTCCACTTTTGCCTTTCTTGAAGCAGAGGTAGATATTCTTTGATCCACCTGGTCCAGAACAGGTCCGCAAAGTACTGGACCTGCCGCCACTGCTTAACAGGATACTTGTCATATGTGACCAACAACCCAGGAGGCAGACTCTCGCCAGACCGATGAAGAAGCAGGTGGTTAGGAGTCAAAACATCCAGATCATTTGGAATGTTAGGACATTCGGTAAGTGGTTTTCCATTCATTATTGCCTCAACTTCACAAAACAAGGTGTGGAGAGACTCATTGTTCAGATAAATGTTTTGCTCTCGCATCGAGGAGTTGAGGATCTTCCTGGCGCTCCTAATCAAACGCTCCCATACTCCCCGAAGTGGGATCCTGCAGGAGGTTGAAACGCCATGATATGCCCTTCTGCAACAGGTAGTTATCCAGTACTTTCGGCGGAGCTCTGCTAGGACACAATTCTTTCCCAGGTGTCCAACTGACTTGTGGACGTGCTGAAGAATCAGCCTGGATACAGTTGAGTCCTTTGGCATCAGAATCTGGTGTCTGGACTCAAATTCCAGATCAGCTCGGCAAATTCGGCCTCCAACACGTAGAAGACCATCTTCTAGCTTTGGATCAAGCTTCCGTAATGAAGAAGACTTTTTCACTGCACTGGTCTCTTTGAGCAATTTGATCTCATCGTTCCATTGCTTCTGCTGGACATATGATACCAAAGCTCTCTCAGCAGACTCGACCATCTCTAAGGTAAGCCGGGTATTGGCTTCTTTGGGATCTGAAGAAAGACTTTGGTTGGTTCTCATCTGGTCTGATTTAGGATCAGGATGTTTGGGCAGTACTTCTTGATTTGCTGCATCCTGTTTCAACTCCTTGCGTGCAGCAACTATGTCTTGGAGGTGCTTCCTCCATCGCAGTATCCAAGCCACTGCCCGTTTAAGTCTTGTCCAATCCGAACAGTGCTCTAAGAGCCTGTCAACTGGATTATTAGTTGTCTCCACTGTCACCAACACTGTTTTCTTCACCTCAACATCATCATCTGGCAGCTTGGTCAAATCTGCATCCTGCAGAGGCCATTCTGCTTCTGGCCGGGGCAGGAAAGCCGGTCCCTCAAACCAAATGGAACTCTGAAGAAACCTCTTTACCGACAAACCACGTGTTGCAGTCAGCAGGGTTAGATTTGGTGTGCACATACTTCCACTGCTGCAAGCCAGAGGCATCTCTGATAACTGCCAGGCGGTTTGCGACAAATGTCTTGAATCGACAACTCTCATTAGCCAAATACCGCAAAACGGTCATACTGTCGGTCCAGTAGTAGGTGCCTTGAATGTCGAAGTCTAGTTCTTGGGCAAGCACTTTACCAAGCCTGACTGCGATGGTTGCTGCCGTAAGTTCCATACGTGGAATAGTCATCTTCTTCAAAGGAGCAACCCTTGCCTTGCCTGTGATTAATGAGCAGCTGACATTCCCAGATTCATTACAAAGTCGAAGATAGGCAGCCACACCGTACCCAACATCACTGGCATCTGCAAAAATGTGGAGCTGACAGCTTACAACCTTATCAAAGCCAGAGGGTTGTAGCATCCCCGAATCTTCACTTGATCTAGCTTCTTTACCTCGTCACACCACTCATTCCAAACTCTAAGGTCTTCTCCCTGGATCTCTTCATCCCATCCTCTGTCTCCTCGGCACAGACTTTGAAGGAGAATTTTGGCCTTCAACACAAATGGAGCTGCTATACCAAGGGGGTCAAACACAGAACTTGTGACAGAAAGTATTCCTCGTCTTGTAGCAGACTGCTTTGGCAAAGTCATTTTGAACCCCAGGCTGTCCGACTCAACAAACCAATACACACCCAGAGCTCGCTCATTTGGAAGATTCTGATTTTCCATCGACAACTCTCCGATGTCTTTTGCCCATTCCTCTATTGGCATCTTCTGCAAAACCTCGTGACTATTTGACACCCACTTAGTCAGATGGAAGCCACCTTCTTTGCACAGGGATGTGGTGCTTTTGACCAGGTCAGCTGCTTCTTGCTCTGTACCTACAGAGACGAGGCAGTCATCAACATAGAAGCTTCTCTTTACCACGTCACATGGAGCCTCTCCGTAGGGACCACAATGGTCCTGAACTGTTTGCTTAAGAGCAAAGCTTGAGCAACTCGGCGATGAGACAGCTCCAAAGGGTTGGACTTTCAGTCGATACGCAACCGGCTGCTATGCGAGATTCACATCAGGCCACCAGTAGAATCGGAGGCAGTCTCGGTCTTGTGGTACTGGTACTTGGTAGAACATTGTGGCAATGTCTCCCATTAAAGCTATCTTTTCCTGACGGAATCTCAGGAGCACACCCATCAAACTGTGAGATCTGGTCATTGAAGTGCCGCACCGTTCAAAGACACACCCAAGTAACTAGCGGCACAATCAAAAACCACTTGGATCTTCCCGGGCTTGCAGGGATGGTAAACTGCATGATGCGGAATGTACCACACCCTGCCGTCTGCTCGATGTAGGTCTTCTTTGGGGACTTGTTCCACGTAGCCTTCTGTCATCATCTTTGACATGAATTCGTTGTAGTCATTGCTGAATTCTCGGTTTCTTTGCAGCTTGTGCTTCAAACTTTCAAGGCGCTTCAGTGCCATTGACTTGTTGTCAGGTAACTTCATATCTTGTGCTTTGAAAGGCAGACCAATACAGTAGTGACCATCACTGTGATTGATAGACTTGTTCACTGACTCCAGGAATCGCTTTGTCTTCTTGAGAATGTTCTTTCCTGTCGTCAGTGAGCCTTTCTGGAAAATCCATATTGATGGTCTCCCGTACTAGTCTATCCAGATTTCTTAGCTGGTCTGCTTCTGATACTGCCGCAACTTCAGCCTTGTTTACCAAGAAACTGCAACTTATGTCGCCCGGTGCCTGTTCTGCATTTCTCACCACATTCCACACTAGCCAGCCAAGCCTGGTTCTTGCAGCATGAGGACTACCTGCAGGACCAGTCTTCATATCGTATGGGGTGTAGGCATCTGCTACGTTGTTCCCGATCAGGAGTCCTATTTCTGCATCTATTTCTGGTAAACTGATGTCTTTTAAGTGCTCCCACATGGAGATATCATCAGTCTTCGGGATGTGGTGCTTGGAAACTGAATGGTGTCTTTGGTGTAGGTGACTGGTAACTCAATCTCATAATTCATGTCCAAGTCACTGACTTTGAGACCGTTGATGAGATACGTCTTCATGGAATGGGGCTTACCCATGGTGTCCAAAGTGATGGACTTACATGGGCCACTTACGCCCAATTGCTCTGCAAGACTCTCGCTACAGAAGGTAACAGTACTTCCGGGATCCATGAATGCATATGTCTGTACAGCTTTGATGCCATCTCTCAGTCTGACTCGAACTGGTATTATTGCCATGGTGCACTGACCCTGCCTACCGGCCCTCGTATTTCCACCTGTCGGCTTAGCGAAGTTTGCACACTCACTACTGCTGCTGTCCAGTGGTTTTGGCTCTGGACTGGGAACTCTTTTCTCATCATGGAGGCATGTTGGATGTCGTCGTTTGCAAACGTTACATATGGACCTATTGCGGCACTCTTTGCTCAGATGACCCTGCCTGAGACACCCAAAACAGAGACCCTTGTTTTTCGTGAATTGTGTTCTTTCGACCAGAGGCAAACTGCACAGACGTTTACACTTGTCAGTGACATGGCTTGCGTCACTACAAAATATGCAGGCTTTCTTCATTTCTTGGTTGTCAGACCTCAATGCTGTCGATTTGTCTCGTTCTTTGCTGTTCCCAGGCTGCTTGGGTTGGCCACTCGAAACTTCTGTTGCAAAACTGCCCTTTGAACGATTTGTGTTCTTGGTGATGATCTTAGCACCGGTGCTCTTGACATCTGGGCACAGTGCTTCTTTTCCATACATGGGATCCATCACCTTCTTTGCTTCCATCTTCACAAACCGAACCAGATGGCTGAATTGGACAGTTTCACCTTTGTCTTGAGTTAGCCGGACCATGTTTCTCCACCTGTCATGAAGATACAATGGTAGTTTCCCCACCAGCTTCCTCATGTTGTCCGGGTACTTGAGGACCTTCACCGCCTGAATACACTTCACAGCATTTTCACATTCAACCAGCATGATTGAGAATTCATCAAGTGCCTTGGGTTTCTTAATGAAGGAGTGGGCCATGAGATGCACGTCTCCATATCTCGACTCCAACTCTTTCAGAGCTGCCGGGTATCCTTGTTTTGAAGAAAGATGACTGAAACCTGAAACAACTTTGTTTGCCTCACCATTTGTCAATTGCTCCAAGTTGCTCATTCTCTCGTCATCATTCTCAGTGTGTACTGCCACTTTAGTGTTGAACTGCCGAATAAATTTCCGGTAGTCTGCTGGATCCCCACTAAATCGCTTGATCTCCAGGGTAGGCCTTTTCAATTGTCGGACAACGGCCAGAACAGTGTTGTCACTCGACAGGGCACTTTTAATTCTGTTGTTGACACCGTGCTTGTCACCTTCACCTGAAACAGAGTGGTTATTACTGGCATGCAATGGCACTGATACATATTGTACACTGTGACGTGGGGAATTATTACTACTCTGTTTACCATGTACTTTGAATATGCATCTCGGGTACGAAACAATCAGCATTTGAATTTAGCACAAATTGACCAGTGTTTGTCTGTTCCACACAATAAGACTGGTTATTTGGTTGTGCAACATTAAACACGTCATTATTCATCTGCTCAACTGTATTCATATTCTTAAAAGGAACTGCATTTGATTGCAATTCAAAACCATCCAAAACGTTTTCCTTAGCATGAACAATGTCCAGTTCTGTGGTCAATGTCAGTTCCTCTTCTTCAAGCCTTAGTTGCAACTTTGCCTTCTTTATCTCTTGTCTTTTCTTGAGGAACTTCATTCTTGTCTCCAAAGCTGCTTTCTCCTGTTCCGCCTTGAGTCGTGCTGATGACACAGCGCTTGCAATGGAAGATCTTGAACTCAGTCTACTCAAGCGGGAAATGTTCCTCAGGCTTTCACTGTCTGTGGTACTATGGCGTTGGCCTTGAACTCCGTCATCTTGCTGCTTGTGTGACTGGGCTGTCTCCCAGTTGGAATAGAACACCTTGAAGTTCTTCAGGTAAATGTCTTTGTTGTTCCAGTTGTTGTCCAGATAGTCTTGTAGTTCTTCTTGGGACAGCAATGTACAGTACTCGCTGTTCTCTTTGAGCAAGTCCTCGTAAGTTGACATCCATTCCTTGTACTTAGCCCGAACCATGCCTCGGTCCTGTCCTTTAGTCATGAGCAGTTCAAGCTTTTTTGACTGCGCAAAACAATATTCAAGTCCGGGCATCAGCAAACACGTGATCCCGCAGCGTTAATACAACTTTTTTCAAGTCAGAAAACAGTCGTAACATTAGTAATCAAAATGGCAATTGTAACGGCAGGGTTGTCAGAGGCCCTAAAAATCATCGATTTGGAGGACAGAAAATGATCGTGAGTACAATTAAATGCATTTTATTACACCATAAACATTTGGAAAAGACAGTAGGGGAATTTTGAGCAATTCTGATGAGTCTCAGGCATTTTTTTTAACAGAGGTGATTTAAATCCTCCTGACCGTCGCAGTTACTACATATTCCTTACTGGGGCGCTAGTACGACAGATAATGTCAAAATCTCAAAAAAGGAGTACAGCGACCCAGTTACTGGGTCTAGTCAAAACCTAAAGTTAAAGTTTGTGCATATAAAAACGTTTATCTTATTAATAAAACGCCGTACAATAATAATCATTTCACCATGTTTAAGCTCCATGGCAATTCTACACATCTTTTTCAAAGTGTCAACTGAGAAATCTTAAGTCATGCGAACTTCAGAGTGGAAATGTTTCACTTTATGTCATTCTGGTGGCTTAATGGTGACAGGGCGAGGAAAAGGAGACTTTACTAAGTCGATCACATGCTTATGGCAGTTGTTTGATGGACGGTATAATGGCTGAGAAAATGCAATTGACAAAATGATCATCTTCTTTCTATAATATGCCGATTACGTACGTGTGTACGTACGAGAGCCACTAGTGTGCAACAACGGGGCCAGAGGCACTTTACCCCCACGAGAGTTGTAGTCGGGATATATATGCCGAGTAAAACTGTAAAGTTTAAAAGTAAAATCATTGTTTTTCAAAATGTTTGTCACAGTTAAGTCAAAACTCCTGAAGTGCACAATGAAATTTTACAATTTACACATCATTGCAAAGGTCTTTGGAAATTGTTTAAATGTCTCACGAAATGACCCCAACTTGACCGTGTCTTGTGTTTCAAACCAGATGTTGCAGGAAACAGTTGTTAAAATCCATAATTTTTAGTTCTTTGGTCGGTATGAAACACGCTTTAGACATGGTTTCAGTGTGGGAGTTGGTAATGGACTCTGTATATCAATTTGTTTATGGCCTAAACAGCTTCAATTTTGCGCGTGATGTAATTGTGACAAAATGTAATACATTTGCACGCACGACCTGTGTGGAATTACGGAAGGGAGCATTGACCAAGCATTATAGCCAAACGCTCTATACATAATCTGAATGCAAGCGGGGTAATTCGCAATCATCTTCTTCAATCCTTAAAGTACGGTCCAAGGTCCAATCACAAACAGTTTTAGATAATTAGTTAGACTTTTTTAAGAAGGTCATACGGTGGCGCTGTTTGTATTTATGGCGACTTGAAGAGACTTGGGTTGTTACTGAAAACGATGATTTTACACACAAAATGAAGACAAATTCTGCTAAAACGGCAATATAAATCCTAAAAAGTACGTTTTTTTTTAGTTGTGTGCAAAAAATGGCATCAAGGTGCAGTTTTTGATGGCAACTCCCATAGCAGAAAATTAGTGACTGCTTGAACGCGTGAAAAGGAGCGCTATAACGAATTGGCGTTTCCAAGGTTAAAACTGATGACATAATTACATAATGCAGCGCCCTCTAGTAACAAGTTTGAAAACAATGATGCCACAACACTAATAGCCCGTTTTTTACATTGTTGCGTGCATTAATTCATCGATGTTTACAAACAACTAATTGATCGTTCCCGAACACCTAGTTTTTGTGATGTAACAAAAACTGTATTTCTAGTTTGTTTGTTTTTTTACTTTTACTTATTCTTCTTCTGCTTCTTCCCGGGAACTTATTTCCAAAGGATAACTCAAGATTGAAATTGAATTGAACCTTGAAACTTGGCACATACTTAAACCTCAACTTGAAGACGGCACTTGAACAATGACGTCATCATGACGTCATCTAGTGTCGAATTACGTTAAATCAAAGTTTAATAATGGAAAAAATCAACTCCTGAAGTACACAATGGATTTTTACAATCTATACATCATCGGAAAGGTCTTTGAAAAACAAATAATTGTCTCACAGAGATGACCCCAATTTGACATTGTTTTCCGGTTCAAACCGGAAATTGAAGCCAAAAATGCCTAAAAAGTCAGAATTTAAGCTGTGGAGTCAATATGAAACAGAATTTGGACATGGTTTCAGTGTATGAAGTAAAATGTAGTTTATGACCTTTGAAAATATTACATTGATGACGTCATCAAATGTTACAGTTTGTTACGAACACGAGTTTAAAAATAAGAAATTTTTTATTTCAAATTTTGTTTGAGCAAACTACATGTTGAATTTTTTAATAATAGATAACGACTATAAAATCCTAATTGTGAAATTTGAACAAAATTGGCCGCTGCTTTTTTATCCCGATCGGCGATAAAGTCTGTACAGTTCCCTCACTGTATTGCACCCTGTGCGTGTGCTCTCTAGGCTTTTACTGCATGCTGTGTATATGCCTACACGTGTATATACCTGACTTAAAAAAAGTCACATTAACACTGCGGGGATTGCATGTTCGCTGATGCCCGGACTTGCATATTGTTCTGCACAGTCACCGCAGGATACCAGCTGTGTAGCGTAAACGACCCCACAATGGCAACATTGTACAGCGCGCGCTCGGCCAATCATGACCAATGGTACTTTGTGGTGTTTGTTGACTGGTATCCTGCGTTGACTGCGCAAAATAATATTCAAGTCCGGGCATCAGCGAACACGTGATCCCCGCAGCGTTAATACAACTTTTTTCAAGTCAGGAAACAGTTGTGACATTAGTAATCAAAATGGCGATTGTAACGGCAGGGTTGTCAAAGGCCCTAAAAATCATTGATTTGGAGGAAAGAAAATGATCGTGAGTACAATTAAATGCATTTTAATTTACCTTAACCCTATCAGGACCGGGGGGGGCACAATGTGCCCAGCTAACACACAACGTAACCACAACATTTCACAACGTCGTGGTTTGGTTGTCATAAGGTAGTGATTTTACAACATTGTGACAACGTTGTAAGAACGTTAGATTGAAAGAAGGTGGTTGTATAAAGGTTGTATTTTGGTATTATTTGGAACGTTGTTGTGTTCCATGCAAGACGTTGTTAGAACGTTATATTTTGGTATTTTATACAAACATTTTTTCTTTCAGGATCACAACAACGTGATACTAATGTTGTATATTGGTATTAATGTAACGTCATTTTGTCCAAGGCCTCACGTTGTGGCAACGTAGGATGTTGGTGTTTTTATAACATTATATTAATGTTGCGAACGTAACGTAGTATTTAGGTTTTCCAGTAATGTTGTGGTTATGTTGCAAACACAACATAGTGAAGACGTAGTATTTACGTTTTCCGTTAACGTTGTAGTAATGTTGCAAACACAACGTACAGACGACGTAGTATATAGGTTGTCCAGTAATGTTGTGGTTATGTTGGCAACACAACGTAGTGAAGACGTAATATTTACGTTTTCCATTAACGTTGTAGTAATGTTGCAAACACAACGTACCGACGACGTAGTATTGAGGTTTAAAATTAATGTTGTGATGAAATCGTAAACACAACGTAGTGGTGAAGACGTATTATTTATGTTTTTCATTAATGTTGTGGTTATGTTGCAAACACAAGGTAGTGAAGACGTCGTATTTTGGTTTTCCATTTCTGTTGCGGCTTTTGTTGCCAACACAACGTACTAGTGAAGACATAGGTTTCCTAACATTGTGGTTATGTTGCAAACAAAACGTAGTATAAACGTAGCACTTTGGTAATGTGGTCATGTTGCAAACACAACGTACTAATGTAAACTGGGGTGGGGTAGGGTAGGGGTGGGACTGAGGCATACTATAGGGTTTCCATGTGTTCCATAATTAATGAAAAGGCTAGTCATTCTACCCCCACACCCCCACACCCCTCTGAAAAAAACTATTAAAAAAACATATCAGCGAATAATACCCACATCAAAAAAACAAAAGAATCCCCGAAAAGAGGCCTATACATAATTAAAAATGTTTATTATTTAAATTTCAAAAATGTGATCACAAAGATGGGATGGAGCTGGTCGGACCCGGGAACTCCACACTAGATCCACCTATGGTACGGGCATGGAGGAACACAATATTTTATTCCTCCATGGTATAGTACAAGCTAGTCACAAGAATGTTGTGATTGTAATACACTAATAAACCCAAATATGGGAAAATTCACCTTTTGCATACCAACAACTTCGTCACACGAACCGTTGGTTATCGTTGACCAGCGTTCCACACGGCATACCAGTTTGCTTCATTGTATAGCCAGTCAACAAGTCATGTGTTATACACGAACTTCGGCTGATGCCATGCGCCACACAGCAACCATCATGGAGCCGACGATGTTTGGTGTCGGTCAGTGATGATAATTTTCATAAAATTCCACCAAAAGGAGGTAGCACATGTTGAATCATCGAGGGAGACATTTTGCCAAAAAATCGCCAAAAGCCTGAAATCGAAAATTAATATCAAAGTTTTTGGCAATAGGGGCTAGGATAACTATAACTTCATCTGCATTGGACTGTACAGCTCGAGTCCGAAAGGAAGTTACCAAAATTAACGATGGTTTCACTGATAGCAAGGAACAATTTCGGTGGCTATTTTTTTCTGCTGTGTGGGGAGATGCTCATTTTAATACGCAGTCACTCTTAAATAAAATGTCATCATTTTTGGGGGAACAATCCTTCTAAATATGGGTAACTTTCTTGTTGACTCACGTTGTAGGCAAGGGAAACGGCAAGGCTGGACCAATTCCCCTTATAGCGATCACGGTGGGGTTCATCAAATAAACTCTCAGCGAAGTTCAATGCACGTTTCGTGCTCTGTCTTCACGCCTTTGCTTATGAGAATCTGAACTTCGCCGCAGCCGCCGTCTTGATAGAAACACATTTCATCAAGGTTAATGGGGAGCACGTTAGTAGAAAGATATGCATGACAAAGAAATAATCATTATGCCGTCATCGCTTCCATAGCAACTTCTGTCTTAACTGCCCAATCCACCCAACCCCACAGCTCTTGGACTGTTTTTCATGCTTATTGTAATACCTTTCGGTAAATCATCCATACAAAAATCATGTTTTTCGATTATTTTGCAGAATACAACGTTGGTAAAACGTGTAGAAACGTTGTATAGAGACAGTGCATAAATTTGCATAATCATAATTACGGTAGATTGCAAGTCCCATTCGAACCTAATCCACCATTTGTTTTAATGAAATATTCAATGAACCACAAAGTGGGGGTTACTCTCAGATAGTTTTAATCTAGTTTCGTAAAGACAAATATAGTTAGGATACACCTAGCATGATTAAACTCAATTTTTTTGACAATGGTGGGTACTAATTATTAAAACAATATTTTGTAATTACCCACCATGGCAACTTAGCCATTGGAAATACGCTACATAATACAAGTTCCTAACCATTTAAGTATAGCAAGCATGAGGACACAGTCGTGTGACCAAGGTAAGATAATCGTGGTAGACTATTGTGAAGTAAATAATGTTGTAGAATAAACATCTACTAATTAGTGTAATGAGTAGAATATAATTAATACAATTTGAACAAAAATATGTACAGTATGATGTCATATTTACAATATAAATAGTATAAGTAACATGTAGTTTACATTTGGTAGGATCCAGAAAGTGTTTGAACCATACTTATATAAAATTGATAATTAGATTTTTAATTGATTGAATGTATCCATAAACGTTGTCACAACGTGCTAGACACGTGGCTAAAACGTTCCTGAAATGTGTCGGGGACGTCTTCAGTAGTATAACGTTCTTAAGACGTAAATGGGAGTCGACAAACTTCCGTTGCTACAACGTAATGTAAATAACGTTGCCAGTAACAAACTCTGGTACGTTCTCACAACGTTGTCAACACGTGACACACGTGTCAAAACTCATGTCCCAAAAAACGTAGAGGGAACGTCGCCATTACGTCGCCGTATATCGTTCTATATTATGTAAATGGTAGTCGACAAAGTTTCGTTGCTACAACGTTATACAAACAACGTTGTTGGCACTAAAGTCTGACGTCCTCACAATGTTGTAAAAACGTGAAATTGTTAGCTGGATGCCCCCCACCAATTTTTTCCCCGTAACTTTTTAACGCTTAGACCGATCACCGCGAAATTTTCTGACTTTTCCTAAAAACATATATCTAGGTTCGTATTGCCAAAAAAAAATGATACCAGGGGTTAGCTGTTGCCATGGCAACCATTTGTTTGACCTTGGGTCACACGATTTTACTGTTTTTTAGTGATTTTTAAAACTTTTTGGACATAATTTCCACTTATTTTAGATTTTTTTTGCCAGAAAAGAGATAGTGGCGAGTCACGTGATAGTCTGAAATGGTTTTGGGAATTCAAAATGGCCGCCACTTTTGGTGGCCATCTTTGATTTTGTGTTTTCAGCCTGTAATTAGGGGGTCAAATTATATCAATTTTTTTAACAATGGAACATTTTCAACCTGCTAATTTCTTACTTGTCAGACCCCAAAAATGTTCAGATTTATCAATCAAGCCTGATTATTTCTCCCTGGGCCCTTGGCGGCGGCCATTTTGATTGTTAAGTGAAAAAAAGGCAAAAAACATTTTTTTTTCCTGAAAATGGGATAAATGAATGAATTATTATGCCCCCTAAAGATATTTCCAGTGACTAAATTAGTTTCAAATTATATTTATCTTGTTAAAATGTACAAGTATGCCAAGTTTCAAAACATTGGGACAAAAAGTACAGAAGTTATGGCAAAAACACGATTTTTGACCAAAAATGGGCAAAAAACAGTCAAAAACGCCCTCTTACGTTTTTTTGAAAATTTGTGACGTCATCATTTAGAACTCGGTGAAATGAACATTTGTGGCAAGTTTCATCAAAATCGGTCAAACACTCTAGAAAATACGGAGGGGGGGTGCACTATGTGCCCCTCCTCGGTCCCCGTACAACCAAAAAAAGCCCGGTCCTGATAGGGTTAAACACTTGGAGAAGACAGTCGGCGAATTTTGAGCAATTCTGTTGTGTCTAAGGCATTTTTTTTAACAGAGGTGTTTTATATTCTCCTGACCATCGCAGTTACTACATATTCCTTACTGGGGCGCTAGTACGATAGATAATGTCAAAATCTCAAAAAAGTAGTACAGCGCCCCAGTTACTGGGTCTAACCGATCACGTACGTGCTTATGTACCAGAGCCACAAGTGTGCAACAGTGGAGCGTGAGGCACTTTACCCCCGCAAGAGTTTTCGGGATATGCTGAGTAAAACTGTTTAAAAGTAAAGTTTAAAAGTAAAATCATCGCTTTTCAAAATGTCCGTGTATTTCTTTAGCCGTGCACACACGTGTTTATGATGTTTATCAAAGTGGGGTAGTTTTTATAAAACTGTGGAACTTTTTAATACAGATAAAGAGCTCAGAATTTGAATCTGTCAAATATCAGATTGACTGTACAGTACACCTGTGTTCAGTAAAGATGTTACAAACTGAGACCGTTAATTTGATATAGTGCCATCAACGTTCATTAATGATACACACTTCTTTATTTTATTGACACCGCATAGATGCCGAACCAAACGAAAGGGCAGCAAGGGTTAATGTTTTGATAAAAGGCAATATGAATACTATTTTGAACAGACAACCTGGCGGCAGGCAGCCAATTGCACTGCGTGGAAAGGAAACACTTTGGAAAGCACGAAAACATTGTTTTTCCTGGCAGTTAAATTCAAAAGGTAACTTGTTTTTCCTCCAGGAGTCGAGTTACAATAAATGTATGCGGTTCTTTATATTTCGTAGTGACCTGAGTTGACCTCGCTTCCTGAAATACATGATAAAGCTCTATTTAATTATTTTCATATTCATATTTAAAGGTTTTATTTGATTTCACTTTTAATATATCAAACAAAATCAAAACCGTGTGTTATATGGTGTCTCATAGAGACCATTATTTTACTTTAAATGTTTCATTCCTCCAAAATGTTCTCCAAATATATAACTCAAAATTGAAATTAAACTGAACCTTGAAACTGTGCATATACTTGAACCTCAATATGAAGACGGGAAATAAAACAATGACGTCATGATGACGTCATCAGATGTTGAGTTACAATAAATCAAAGTTTATTCATTAAATCAGAACTCCTGAAGTGCACAATGGATTATTACAAACTACACATCATCGCAAAGGTCTTTGGAAACTATTTAAATGTCGCAAAGAAATGACTCCAATTTGACCTTGTATTGCGGTTCAAACCGGATGTTGAAGGAAACAATTGTTATAAAGCCATTACTTTTTAGTTCTTTGGTCAGTATTAAACGAGCTTTGGACATGGTTTCAGTGTGTGAGTAGGTAAAGGACTGCGTTTTCAAGTTTAAAACTGATGACGTCACTTTGTTAAACAGCGCCCTCTGGTAACAAGTTTGAAAACAATGGTGCTAAAACACTAATTGTAACCGTTTTTTGTACAATGCTGTGTATTAACTCATCGATGTTTAGAAGCAATTCATTACCCGTTCCCGAACACCTAGTTTTTGTGATAAAACAAAAACTGAATGTCTAGTTATATTTTACCTCATGTTCCTTTTAAAACTGTTATGTACATGTAATGTTTTTGTGTTTTTTTATATTTTACGAGCTGTCAACAAGACAATTTTTTTGATTGGATAACAAATTAATAAATATCAATATATACCATAATAATATTTATTGCAAGAATGAAAATAAATAGAGCTCGACTGCACTGTGCCCTGCTGTGGCCGCACATATTGATACAATGTGACACGCCTTTACAGCAACCTCCCTTTGTGGTCTGTTGGCCAAATGCTTGTTAAAAACCTGCTCAGGATATGGTTTACTTAGTTTTGTTAAGGGTTTAACTTTCATGTGACAATCCAAATTTCTTTTTAGAACATAAATTATTTCAACATAAAATTTTTACAAATTCAATTCATAATTTGCATCAACCAGTGCAACACATTACATACTTGGATCCAATTTCATAGAGCTGCTGAAGCAGAAAATATTGCTGCATTATTTCTACAGTTTTGGCACAGGTAGTATTTTGGCTGGCAACCTTATCCTGCTGAGCATAATGTTGTTACTTCTGTGCAGCCCTATGAAATTGGGCCGAGATTATCAATAAAAAAAAAACATTTCAAACTGCAATTTTAAAGTGGGGCTCTAACGAGCTTTTATAAAACAAGTTGTTACTTTATTGTGACTAAATAGACATCATAGATGGCGATTAATATTTTTTTACATTTAAAAAAAAAATTAGCACTGGAAAATACCGTCCGAAATGTACTCTTTCGAGCGGCCTTTGCAAACGAAAGTCAAAACGGCTCACAGCGCTATTTGTATGCTAATAATATGCATATGACCCCTTGACGTCACTGCATCCCCACACACACTTTGTGGACTGCATGCACTATGACTCACAAAACATTTTCCCTCTAGTTTTCGCGGTTTTTTTTCATCCCCGCCAACCTTTGGTAAAACATGTGAGGTTACAGATTAGATCGACGACTTGACTAAGTTCTGCTTATAAATGATGCACGATCACAGCCGCATCTTGCAGAAAAACCTCATTGGTCAAATGTTTGAAAATCGTGATCTCCAGGGCATTATATTGGCCGATTCAGGGTATGCACAGAGACTATGGTCGATGACACCCGTTGACAATCCCAACAACCACCAAGAAAGGGTATACAACAGGTACTGAACAAATGCCAGTTCCATATAATTTTAAAGTTTGATTTATTGATGCATTGCCATTTTAGGCAGAAACCACGGTAAAATGACTAAAATGTTAAACAGGTATTTTCACTGGAAAGAAAAAGCAATAAAGATTGGTGTGAACCAAAAATCCGAAGTGGTAATGACAGTTATTTTTAAACAATGGCTATTCACTTTATTAGCGAAATACATTATTTCTTTGAAAAATTATTGCATTTGACAGTAACAAAGCAT
The DNA here is from genome assembly GCA_911728455.2 of Marthasterias glacialis. Taxonomy (NCBI): domain Eukaryota; kingdom Metazoa; phylum Echinodermata; class Asteroidea; order Forcipulatida; family Asteriidae; genus Marthasterias; species Marthasterias glacialis. Next base: position 28,022,361 of record OU452220.1, on the reverse strand, counting down.
GGGCTAAATAGACAGCAGTGCATTTGCAGAATAAAGCTCAAGATTGTCATCTGGTGAAATATGATAATATTAATTGACAACTTTATCTATGAGATACAGACAACACATCTTCTTAATCATTTTTGTTTTTGTTGTGGAAGGGCACATGCCCACACTAGAGTGCTGATTGAACAAGTCAATGGGCAACTCAAAAACAAATTTCGGTGCCTGCTTGGTCAAGGGATGCAGATCGTGCCAAGAAAAGCCTGTGACATCATCACTGCCTGTTGTGTGCTGTTCAACATCAGCAAGGATCTGAGGGAGCCACACCTCGATCCAGAAAATGACCAGCAAGATGATGAAAATGACAACAATTTGGAAGATGACAAAATCGTAGCACAGATAAATGGGAACCAAGCGGGGGAAGAACTGATTAATAATTTCTTTGGTTAGAGGGAAAGACTGTGCACCATCTGCAAAATTAAAGGGACACATTGCCTTTGAATTTAGCTAAAAAAAAGAATATGGTTGAAAAACTTTAAACAAAGAGAGAATTACAATGAATTCACACAAGTATTTCTTTGAAAGTGTGTGGTTTTTGTTTCATTTTGTAACAAAACAAGAACTGCCTTGTGTCCCTTCAATTTCAGTGCAAGTTGTCACAAAGTTATTGAGGAACACATTTTCGAATTAGATATTGAGACCAACCTTTTAAAATCAGACAGCAATTATTTTGGGGTGTTTGTTTTCACCGGTAACTGTTTTGTTTATTTTTGTATCAATCTTAAACATATTTCCCCTTTTAATTACAGCAGGTGTGAGATGAAATTTTAACGCTGGTCATTGACAATTTATTAGTTGATAACTTATTGAGAACTATAATTTTTTTTCAACAACCAACTGATAACAAACGTTTTGTAAGACTTTTTAAATATGAACCTTTGACAACTTTTTTTCAACTTTAAAGCTTCTTTTAACTTCATATAGTTAGAATTGATTACTTACAAATACACAAATTTCAAGTTTGCTTTTCTGTTATCAGTTATGATCCAGGTTTGCGCCAAGTGGGCAAACTGGCCATTAAATATTACTTAAAATCAAGGCAAATGTCACATTGTGTTCATTAAGGGGGGGTAGAGGTCTAACACCTCCCTTCTTCAAAGTTTAGGATATATCTTGAATTTTGAAGGGGTGGCAGTTAGAAGTCTATGACATCTAACACCACCCCACCCCATTCAAAATTAAAGATAGTGATTATCAGAAATCAAACATTTGAAATTTGTTTTGATTTTAAGTAACATTTAGCAGGGTCTGCTTTTCTTCTTTTTTGATTCATTTCTGTGAATGTAGACCGATCCATTAAGCCCCGCTCATTGCATAGTGAACAATCACAGCCATGATTGCGCAACAAAAATTATGGCCTAACGTTCCGTCGTACGCTGTACACATCCTGCACATTTATACGGTACTTTTACAATTTTCAAGACTTGCTGGAACTGTCCTTACTGGCTTTATTCAGCCACTTGAAGTTCTTTGGTACAAACTCTGGAATATCTTTCACAGATTTCGAGCAAGAAAAGCCTCGAACGAATAAACTAAATGCATTAATCATCGTGTACCGTACCACCCTGTCCTATGGAGGATTACGTGTGTGTTTACATTTTATACTCAACAGGGGTCACGTGACGTAGGTCGCGCAATCGGTCTATTAATGACCTGCGTGGAAACATTCTTTCACTATAGGAATGATATTGGGCGACACCAAATTAAGTGTCCTAGAAATTGTATCAGGGATAACGAACGGTCAAATACGTAGGAAAACCAATCTATTGGGGATGCCCAAGTTTTGGGCAATTGCTCACTTTATTGATAACCTTTTGATATTTGATTGCCGTTAGGTTTCATCAGAGGAACTTATCAAAGCTGAAACCAAACTCTTGACTTTGACCGGTAAAAGCTAAATGCTGGCTTTTTTTAACTTGAACGATTGTGTCTTTTGGCTTTATGGTATGATTATTGTGCTTTTAAAGAATCTGCTTATCGTCTGGATGAAGGACAGTCTTAAAAATGGAAAGTTCTCACTTTGTGTTAACCCCTCCCTTCCCATGTACGAAGGATCCGCCCCAGTGACGTACCAATTCGATTGTGAAGTCTGATGCATTTGTTCAGACGATACTTGTTACTAACAACTGACGTTTTCATAGCAAACGTGTCATTTATTGCATGTCAATACGAAAAACATCTCTCCACTGAATACCCGGTCAGGACTAGTATTTGTTCAACAGTAACTACTATATTGAATGGAGGTGCTACTAAACACAAAAAGTAACCACCAGTGTGTAACAAGAGCATTCATACCTCATCATTTTCGATTCTCTAGATCGAAACCCTGTCGTGAGTATTTTATTTACCAGTCTTATGCATACATTGTTTACTGTGGGATGTCCTTTAGGCCACGTGCAAATATTGGGTCCATTGTATGTCTTTTATTATCGGCTTTGATGTGCTGCCTTGGCTAGGAAGTCTGCTGTGGGATCGTTATCGTATAATTGCAATAAAAATGTATGAATTTAAAAAAAATTGTAGTGGGTAGGGGATGCCGATACATTATTGGTAATCGTTAAATATCCACATTTTATGTGAACCAAAATTTTAAACACAGATGTCCCCTTTTTTAAATCTGTCTTGTTTACTAATTCAATCCGCCCTTTTTCCCACCTTTGATTTTGTCTTTTGTGTTTCCAACCTATTGTGGTGAAACCAAATTCTTCCCCAGAAAAAAAACACCCGTTTTCCCCCTCTTCATTGTTCATCCCTTGCATCTTCTGAATGCTTTCTGCCTCTCTTTTTGCTTCTTTCCACTTGACTGCTTTTGTTACTCAAGTATACTTGTATGCGTGTGTTGTGTTGTCATTTTACCTTTGAGAATGACTCTGCTAGGGTCGAAACATGAGGCCAATAACAAATTTTTTGTACATTTCAAAAACAATGCATGAAGACTATCACATCTCCATTCGCAAAGGGCGGGCTTCTTCCAACATGGCTGATTAAGGAGTTGACATAAAGTTATAGAAGCCTCCTCATTCTCCATTCATTTAGGCCACATGCCAACATGGTGGCAGTGGTAAAGTACCGTACTTGATCTTATATAGTGTAAAGAAGACATTCAGACACCTGGCGACTATTTCTGTCAGGAAATTGAAGATTTGACAGCGTTTTTGTGCACTAAAACCTATGGAGCCAACACCGAGTATAGCGTGTACTACACAGCTAGACGTACGTAAACCGTCCTGTGTGGCGACCTCAACAACGCTTCAAGCCCTACCGAGTTCAAGGTAAGCTGTGTCTTTTCCTTCACATCATAATCAGAGTGTCTAAATACTACCGCCATGCCTGAGAATGCAGGATTAAGCTCCAGAATGAACTGGGATGATGCTGACCAAGCAAACTCAATACAGTTATTTCGACAGCAGTGTGCCCTGTACTTTTCTGTCAAAGACATACACATCGACAAGCAAGTTGATCACATTCTCTTGTTCATGGGTGCCCCTGGAATAAAAATCTACAACTCCTGGAGCCTCTCAGAGGCAGAGGCAAAAGACCCTGAGGTTGTTCGGTCCAGATTCATGGCTCAAATCCAGCCCAAAGAGAATTTCCATGTGGCTAGACTCTACCTGCAGAAGTTTGCTCAACGTGACAGACAATAGATGATATTCTGTCTCGCCTCAAGCTTCAGGCACAAAAGTGTGAGTTCAAAGATGATGGTGAATTCCAAGACCGAATCATTGAGCAGTTTATAGCAGGTGTGAAATACACTGAAGTACAGAAAGACCTCCTTGGCAAGGACAAAACGCTCACGATACAGCAAACCCTTGACCTGGGACGCACACATGAAGCCTCGATTAACCACATGCGTCAGCTTGCCCAAGTCCAACCATCTGCCACGTCCGCACAACCCGATGCTACTACTGTTGATGCCGTCTGCTCCAAACAACAGTGCCTTAACTGTGGAGGCACACACCCCTTCAGACCGAAAGACCGTTGCCCAGCCTATAACTCAGCATGCCGTAAGTGTGGCAAAAAGAACCACTGGCAAAATGTATGCCGATCCACAGGGTCAGATTGTAGGCAGCAAGACAGTTCCAGGCCGAGAACACGAGCTAGGTCGAGTTCTCGTCGTAAAGCCCTTCCCTTCTCCAGAGCACAACAGAAGATCAAATCGAATGTACACTACCAAGCAAAAGTTATGGCGCACCTGTACTAGCGATACAATTTTTCATACTACGTTTATAACATTGTGGAAATGTAAATAAAAACTGTACCTGTGTGTTCTCTGAATTCTTCAATTACATAAATTCATGTTTCATTCAGTTAATTAATGTTCCAATGTCATTAAAAGGGCAAAAAACGGACGTCATGTTCTTCCGTGTGCACAAAGTTAATGGAAGATTATCCTCATTAACATATCATTATGGGAAAATTCAAGATGGCGGCGCCCTGTTCTGCAGCGAAACACGGAGGATGGCAAGAGTTTAGTACCGCGTAAAAGCTCCGCCAGCATCGATGACAGCTTGGCATCTCCTTGGCATTGAAGCCAAGAGATTGGTGATGGTCTGGCGGTCCAGTCCTTCCCAAATCCGATTGAGAATCTGGTACAATTGATCTTTATTTTGGGGCCGCGCTTAGCGCTGAAGGCGCCTTTCCATTTCATTCCACAGATTCTCAATCGGATTCAGGTCGGGACTCTGGGCCGGCCAAACCATCACCTCGAACTGCCAACTGCCCCCATATCTTTTATAAAATCTGGGGTTGGATCGTCCATGAATTCAACGGTAATTCCGGCAGTATGTGGAGGGGCATTATCATGCTGAAAGATGAATTCATGGCCGATCAAACGATGGGCAGATGGCAGCATGTGGTCACGAAGAATACCAATATAAACAACGGCATTGATATTCTCCGTGACCCGCACCAGCTCACCGACACCAGCGGCGCTCATGCAGCCCCAAACCATGATGCCAGAGCACCCGTGTTTCACCGAAGGAACAACACAGTTCACGGTGTAGTCTTCAGCGACCGCACGCCTCACAAAAATAGGGCCATCGCTCTGAAAAAGCTGGAATCTGGATTCGTCACTCCAGATGACTCGGCTCCAGTCATTGGCTGTCCAGTCGCGATGCTGTCGGGCCCAGTCCCATCGTCTGGCTTTGTGGGCTTCAGACAGGCGAGGCTTGTGCCTAGCGACACGTCCATTAAGCCCCACCTCAGCCAGACGACGGGAGACTGTTGATCTGTGAACACTCACTCCAGTGGTGGCAGCCAAGTCAACCGTGAGCTCGGGGGCGGTCAAGAACCTGTTGCGCCTTGAGGTGCGGACAAGGAGCCGGTCATCCCTTTCACTGGTGGACCTCGGGCGACCAGATTTTGGCCGAGATTTCATCGAGCCATGGTCAGGCAGCTTCTGCAAATTGCGTCTGACGGTACTATCACTTATACCAAGACGCCTGGCAATTTCACGGCAAGAAATCCCCTCCCGGTCCCAAGCCTCAAGCATCCCTTTTTCATGATCGGTCAGCGGAGTTTTCGTTGCCATTGTTCTCGTACCAAATGTCAAAGAGAGAGTATTCACATGCAAAGCATGGTCCTTTTATAGGCAGGGGGTCATCTAGAAGGCATTTTGATGAATGGGGGTCTAAGATTTACGTTTAAATATTCATAAGCTCGCTTTTCCCACTGCGCGATGTTTGTTGCCATTGGTTTAAATGCCCGATAATGATATTAATGAGCTCATGAATATTTAAGTAGGCCATCCAAGATGGCGATTTAGCACAGTGAAAAAACATCGTCGGAAAATCCGTCTTTAGGTGAATTAACAAACGATCGTGGAACTATAGAAACATGAATTTATTTGATTAAAATAATGACTCAACACACAGGTAGGACAGTTTATTGACAAATAAAAACATTTTAAGAAGAAATCAGTGAATGAAATTTGCAACTGAAGTGCGCCATAACTTTTGCACGGTAGTGTACACTATGTCTCTGAGCATGATTACGAGAGTGAATTTGAAGATGACTTTAACGAGATGGTCATAAGTCCAATCCTTGTGCAAAGGAGCGCGACAGCCCCGACACACGAGATGAGGTGTTCACATTTTTAGAGGTGGAACGTGATCGGAAGACGCTAGTGAAGCTTTGCGTCAAGGTCGATACTGGTGCCCAGGCCAACACATTACCCCTGCGAATGTACCGCCACATGTTCCGAGACAAGCTCGACTTGGATGGATTTCCAAAGCCACAATCTACATCCAATCGCAAAGCCATACTAACTGCTTACAACAACACAAACATCAAGCAGTATGGATCTACTTCCCTCCCCTGCCGGTACGATGGAACTGCCTGGGCGACAGCAGATTTCTTCGTGTGGACTCTGATGGCCCAGCAATCCTTGGCTTGCCCTCTTCTTGCAAATTGAAACTTGTAACTCTACATTGCGCAATCACAACACCGCAGTGCCCCCTATCAGCTCCACTGAGGATCTTCAACGCCAGAACCCTGACCAGTTCGACAGGATCGGTAACTTTCCCGGCAAATATCACATTGTACTTGATGAACATGCTCACCCGACAATCAGCGCCCCCCATAAATGCCCCATAAAGCTCAAAGATGAACTGCAGTCCGAGCTAGACAGCATGGAGCAACAAGGAGTGATCAAACGTGTCACTGAACCGACTAATTGGGTCAGCAGTCTGACAGTCTCCAGACAAAAAAATGGGAAATTAAGAGTCTGCCTCGATCCTAAAGATTTGAACAATGCAATCAAACGATATCATCACAAAACACCCACTGTAGAAGAGATCACTCAAAAGTTCTCGGGAGCCAAATTCTTCAGTAAGCTAGATGCAAAGAATGGCTACTGGTCTGTAAAACTAGATGACAAAAGTGCCCTGCTCACAACATTCAACAGCCCCTTTGGGCACTATTGTTACTTGAGATTACCCTTTGGCCTAGTAACGAGCCAAGACGTGTTCCAGCTACGCATGGACCAATCTCTCGAGAATTGTTCTGGTGCAATTGCCATTGCAGACGACATTGTAGTCTTCGGCGCAACTGAGGCAGAACATGACAAAATCTTCATCAGCTGATGAAAGGCGCCAACCAGTACGGACTGATATTTAATAGCTCAAAGTGTGCGATCAAAACTCCACAGATAATGTTCTTTGGTATGATCTACGACAAGTATGGTGTACACCCAGACCCAGCGAAGGTTACTGCCATCAAACAAATCAATCCAACCCAGGACAAGACAGGACTCCAAGAATTCCTTGGCATGGTGACCTACCTAAGTCCCTTCATTCCAAACCTGTCTGACCATACATCCGACCTGAGGGCACTACTAAAGAAAGACGACGACTTCATCTGGTCTCCTTCCCATCAGAAAGCTTTTGAGAAAGTTAAAGACCTCATCTGTGCTGAGACGATCCTAACATACTTCGACCCATCCAAACAGACGACCATCCAAGTAGATGCATCCATGAAAGGCTTGGGTGCAGCCCTAACCCAAGATGGTAAACCGGTAGCCTTTGCTTCAAAGTCCCTTGGTCCAACAGAACAACTGTATGCAAATATCGAACGTGAACTCCTTGCAGTTGTCTTTGGGTGTGAACGTTTTCACACATACATCTATGGCGATCATTTTACTGTAGAAAGTGACCACAAGCCCCTGGAGATGATCCAGCGCAAATCACTGAAAGCTGCCCCTCCGAGACGCAGCGAATGCTTCTCCGTCTCCAACCTTATAATGTCACAGTAACCTACAGAGCAGGTAAAGAGATGCTCCTGCCTGATGGCTTATCCCGTCTCCCTGTAGCCGATGCCAAACACATCGACCTTGACCTGCATGTGACTTTTGTCCAGTTCACACAACCACGTATCAACATTCTCCAGCAGGAAACAACCCTGGACGCAACCCTTATGACACTCAAAGATGTCATCATCAAAGATGGCCAGAGCAACGTCAGGACCTTCCTAAAGCTCTCCATCAATATTGGCCATTTCGAGAGGAGCTTGCGGTGGAAGATGGACTTATCGTCAAAGGTGAATGCATAATCATCCCCGCTTCACAACAGCAACATGTCCTCCTCCAACTCCAAGAAGCCCACCAAGGTAGCGAAAAAAACAGACAGAGAGCCAAAGAGTGTGTCTTTTGGGTAGGCATAACCAAAGACATCGATGCATTGATGAAAAATTGCCCAACTTGTCAGCAGTTTCAGACAGCACAACCACGAGAAACTCTCCTTCAACACACTGTCCCCACTCGTCCATGGCAAGTTGTCGGCACCGACCTGTTCCCCTTCAAAGGTGATAATTTTCTCATCGTGGCGGACTACTACTCGAAGTTTCCATTCATCCGGAAGCTACCCGTGCTGTGCACAAGCCAAACAGTAATTAACGCCACCAAACAAATCTTTGCGGAGCAAGGCATCCCTGAGAGAGTTGTTAGCGACAACGCCAGACACTACGACTCCAAACAGTACAAAGACTTCTCTGTCTGCTGGTGTTGTGACCATATCACCTCATCACCCCACTATCCCAGATCCAACGGATTCATTGAGCGCACAATCCAAACCGTCAAGAAAACTCTATGAAAGGCTCGATCCAGTGGCAGTGACGTGAACATGGCGAACAACCCCCAATGACCACACCGTCCCAAGTCCAGCTCAACTACTCTACAACCGGAAAATCAGAGGCAATCTACCCGCAAAAATCCGCAACACACTCGCATCTTGCGACAAGATCCAAGTTCGTCTGCATGAGCATCAGAGTACTCAGAAGCGATACCATGACAGACATGCCAGAGATCTGCCTCCTCTGCGATCCGGTCAAGCAATCTCCATCTGTGACCCCATCAGTGGCCGTTGGACACCAGCCACTGTAGCAGAGAAATGTCATGAACCCAGATCATACATAGTTCGTACCCCCAATGGAAGTGTTCTCCGTCGCAACCGCAGACACATCCGTGACCTTGAACCAGTCAAGAAGCGAGTGACCTTTGGCATGGCCCCTCAGCAACCCCCTCAACCACTGTGACGAGCACCAATCGATGCTCCCCCACAAGTCAATACACAAACCACAACTCCTCTCCTTCAACCAGTGGATCCACAACAACCCTACACAACCTGCTCTGGACGACTTGTGCGAAAGCCTGAGAGACTTTCTTTGTGAACAATGAACAGTGAACATTGATTTCTTCTTCGTGATGATCTGAACCATGTGAACACTATACATGTATTCACCCAAGTTTATTGGACTTTTTGCTCCGTTCAGTAACAAAAACATTTTTGCCACCACAATTTTCTTTTCTTTCATCAATACTGGACTCACTTTGAAAATCACAAAGTGCAAAATGCTTTAAAATTTTTGTGTTAATCATTTGATGACTTTCACTGAAACTTATCTTTGGTAGACTAAAAACAAAACAAAACAAAACATCCAGTTTTTTTTCAAAGTTCAATAGCCAACCATTTTTTATTTACATTCAAAGGCAGTTGCTTCCTTATTGTTTAATCAGCATAAAAATCTGTGTTCCGAAATAATTTTGTTGTATAAATCATGCAATAAGCTCCTGTTATTTACCACTTTTTTTCAAAAGGGGGATGTCACATCTCCACCCGCAGAAGGCGGGCTTCTTCCAACATGGCTGATTAAAGAGTGGACATAAAGTTATAGAAGCCTCCTCATTCTCCATTCATTTAGGCCACATGCTAACAACGACATAATCCTGGGAAAGCCCAATCGGTCATCAGAGTAACAAGAAAAAAACAAAAAAAACTCCATTTTATGTTTTCACTGTTTTCGGAAACAGGGTTTTGGACTGGCGAGGTTAAAATAAGAGTTGTTCTACTAATTTCTCAAAAAACTATAGCATTTCAGGCAAAAATAGTTACAAAAGTTTCCCCATCATGAGCATCCCTTTAGTGTAAGTTGTGCCAATCCGAGTGTGAACAATTATATTTTCATTACGTGTTCGGACCCGAGTCCGAAAGACCTCTTGTTAGGTGTTCGGCTGATGACGTTAAATAAACGTTAATTAATTCAAAAAATTCATATCTCAAGAACGGCAAATGCTACATTCAAATATTTGGAAATGTGATGTCATTGATGACCTCATTACGTTAAATAATTTGAAAAAATCATATCTTCAGAACCAAAAGAGCTATGTTCAAGATTATTTCATTACATGAAACCTCTCTTAAAGATCTACATGTACAAATGCGCTGCACAACGTGACCTCATTTGACCTTTACTTCGGGTTGAAACTGGAAGTTCAAAATTTCAAATATTCATTATTCAAAAACTGTTAACCATATTGTCAAAATTTAAGTGTCAGTTTGAAGATATTGAAAATCTACAAAAAAATCAACCATTTGAGATAAGAACTTGATTCTTTCGACAAATATCAAGGTAAGGGTCTTTCTTTGTGACACATAAAGTGACTTCTGTGACCTCTACGTCCGGTCCAACCAAAAGTAGCTCCTAATTTAAAAGTCGACAGAGGTAGTAACATGACTCTTTCACCAAATACCAAAATTAGGGAAGGTCCTTCTCTGTTGCACATCAATTGACCTCTGTGACCTCTACTTCCGGTCAAACCAGAAGTAGCTTCTCATTTAAAAGTGGCTAGAGGTAGGCACATGATTGTTTCGAGAAATATCAAGGTTAGGGAAGGGCTTTGTGAAACATTAAGTGACCTTTGTGACCTCTACTTCTGGTCAAACTGTAAAAAGTGTGACCCCATTTGACCTTTAGTTCCTGGCGAAACCAGAAGTTGAAGTTCCACATGACAAACAATCCAGCCTAAAGATCAACAAAACGTACAAAAAAATATTTTGCCCGTCCGCATGTACAGCACAAGGAGCCAAAAACTTGCACACAATATTGACCTTATAAATTTCCAATTACGTGATTGCTTTATTACATTCAACTGAACACCGTGAGTTTGTTCACAAACTCAATTTCTAGTTGGTTTTTTTTTTTTATATTTCTTGTCTGTCGATTTTCTCAATAAGTAAAGCTTGTATAAACTTGAAACTTAACATGTACAAAGGTCTTAGTGAGTAGAAGTTGCAATCGCCGATATATGGAAAAACCCGTAGTTGATATCTGCTGCTAAATGACGTTATTTAACTCGCTATTTTAGGCTGTGAACTCTGACCTGATATTCCATACTGCTTTGCAAGTACTACTCGATCGTTTACAAAAAAATTAGTGTGGATGATCATTGCAAAAACCAATACTCCTTTGACAAAAAATGCATCTATTTATCACTTCAGTTCCAATCCTTCGGTAACCAGGGTGACTGTAAATGCACAATAACACTTCTGCGTCGCGTGGATGCATAGCTGGTGTTGCGTTATCATTTTGAAGACCTGATTCAGTGACTTTTTCGGACGACATTTACATCGTCGATAAGACTTTTGATTTGCTATATAAATGTACATGTACATGTAGTCCCGTCTGAAGACTGCCGTGTGTGTGAATACAACTATGGCTTCATCAGATTTTGATTCCTCTGATTCGGAATCGGACAATATTCCGAATATATAATATATCAATCAAATGTTTCAGTAGATTTTACCCCCATTGGTCATGGAAAAGTAATTATATTATATACTTCCTTATCCAATTACTCATACTAAAAATGATCCAATACACGTGTTATCACTGTAAAGCTCTGATTTTTTGGAAATAATATGCACTTTTGGATTCAAAAGGATCATATTTTTGATTTGTGGATGAATATGAGATTCATTTTTATTTTTCATATCTTCATAAATCATATCTGATTTCTGAAAAATGGTACATTTTTGTGATTGGTCTAAATGCATGTTTATTTTTAAAAAGTAAAAGGCATTCATGCTCTTTATTTGGATACATAACTTGTCAACCTTCTGTTCTCTTAAGTATCTATGCAAGGGATGTGTAATGAAAAATGCTTTGAGTGTGAGTGTGTGTGTGAAGTGGCTAGGTATAATGGGACTTTACATAGGATAATGCGTTAGGCGGATATGGGTTAATAATCATTACATTAATTAAAACTCTGGCAATTTTAGATATCATGCACAAAGTGTGACCCCATTTGACGTTTGGTTTCTGTCAAACTGGAAGTTGAAGTTTCATATGACAAACCTTCATGCATAAAGATAAAAAAGTACAAATAACTATTTCGCCCGTCACCGTAACACAAAAGACAAAAACTTGCACACATTGACCTGAAAATGTTCAATTACGCAATCACTTTATTACATTGAAGCCAAACACCTTGAGTTTGTTCACAAACTCTGAATTTCTAGTTTATTTAAATATTGTAACAAAATTTCTTTTCAAGAATTTATCCTATGTAGGTCCTGTGCTCTTACATTTATATAAAATAGCAGAACTTTAACAGAGAAAATTCTGACTTATTTGCGCATTCTCCGTGTCATATCATGTGAATTTAATAAGAAATGATTATGGTTAAATGACACATCACAAGCTAGCTGAAAAACAAAAGGACAAGCTGCTATGGTAAATTCACATTCGTTTTCGCCTTTCCCTGTTTCCACCATAATTTTTAAAATTGGGAAGGCAATGTCAAATGAGTAAGCAATAATATAATAAATACAGTTTATTTTTCCAATCCAATCTTAATCAGGATCGACATGTTATTGTACATGCAGACTAGACAATGGTCCTTCGTACGTGAAATTACGTATATGTCTGAATTTAGAGTTCCTCAGCTTGCTAAAAATTTGTAATCTACCGGAGGTCTCGGATTGGTTGCTGGTTTTGCACTAGCTATCTAAATACACAAATACTTGCAATAGAAATATTATCTTTATCTTTCCCTGAAGCTTCACTAAAGGATTCGTTTTTGATCTCATGTACTGGACTTTCCATCTTTATCAACATTTCTTCTCTCTACTTGATATTCTTTAATTCACCAGAATTGAGATCCCACCGCTGCCACCAAATGTAACGATTCTGACCCCACTTTTGTTTGTGCCTCAGGGGTAGAAGCAGGTATCATCCGATGAAATGTTGTTGGGGAAACCTTATCCACTGGACATAATTGGACATGTTGAAAACAGAGGGTTACTCTCAACCAAAGATCTGTATTAATTTATTATCTCCAACTCCTTATTCATACAACATTCACTTGTTATTTCATTATTGTTGGAACTAATGGTGTACGAGTATTATTTATTATGGACCCTCAATGTTATTGTTAACGTGGGCTTCAACCCTAGGTATTACGTTTTGAGTACAATGGTCTTTGTGTCTTTGGTCTTGCGGTGAGAAGAGCTCAAAAAGAAGTCCCTGAAAAATGAGTTTGCAGCTGAACTTATAGCCGTCAGGAGTGCGTATGCACAACACGCACTTCTGTTACATACGAAATGATCAAAGCGCACTAAATGATTGACCAATCACAAATACCTTTCTACGGTAGCTTGCTCCACTTCAGCCAGCGTGCGTCCGTACTCTGAGTCTGCATCAGGTGTGCCTCATACAATGTACAGTAAAGACTACTCAAGAGCACAACACGGCGCAGCCACAGAGTCGGAACAGCGCACAGCTGGGTGTCACAAGCCTGCAAAAATATTACGGCAAGGAAAGAATAATAAAAAGAAACGATGATCAACAGGAAAGTGTGTGTACACATTGGTTATCTCCACAGTATGTGCATCCCATCATGGCAGTGTATAGCGGATGCCATGGGTGTCACACAGCATTAATGAAAGCAATCACGGGATGTATTGTCACTTTGGTGGTGGACCAGTGAGCACCTTTGCACTTTATCCTGTTTGACTTGGCAAAGTACCGATCAAACAGTTGCTCTGTAAACATCTTCCGGAGAGACGTTACCAAGGTTCCAGTTATCTTGCTGCCCCAATTGATGTGAGCATCTGAATAGTTGACCCTTGCATGGCTCTGTATCTGCAAAATTAGTAAAAAAAAATAATCCCGTATGTTAAAACAGGAAAGAAGTAACATCGAAAACAGACCGGTATTCATGTCCTTATTGAAAGTATTACAGTCGACTCTCGTTAATACGAGGTCCGCCGGACTGGCCTGTTTTTCTCGTATTAACCGAACCTCGTATTATCCGAGCGCGGTATTAACAATGCACAGTGCATGACATAATGGACGCACATGTATAAATGCACACGTACTGCAATGGAAACTGCATAACTGTGATGATTTACAGGTACATGTACCATACAAACATACAACATTTTGGGCAAATAAAACTTTTGATTTAATTAATTTATTTCGAAAGTCAATTTATGAAACTATTTACATTTTTCATGACTGAAAAAGGAACGCATATGACTTTAACTTGCCGTTCTTGGCAGCCAAGTTTCGGTCGCAGGGGCCAACATGACAAGTTGAATGTTGATTTTCATTGGTTGTCACACCGTACCTTAGTAAGTAATGCGAGATAGCTCATAGCCAAGGCGGGATACCAGCGAACAATAAACGGTCTGGTGTCCGCCTCTCATCTGCGTTGTACTACCATTTAATAGACTGGTACCATTGCCAACGCTCAAATAGCACCTCTATTGATCATGATCAACGGAGCGGTAGCACATGTTTTGCAAGGCTGGGACGTCAATTTTTCACCTCCATGAAGGTAAACTATCGATGCCCTACAATATTGATTCCCCAAACTCGCTATAAAAGTAAGACAAACAATACATTTGCTCGTTACGGGGCCGCAAGAATACCTCGTATTATCCGTGTTCTCGTTATGACCGTGCTCGTATCATCCGTATTTAAATGCATTAAAACACGCACGGGGCAGTTCGGGACCGACAAAATACCGTTTAGAAGATCAAGTGCCACGTTTTTGCCTGCTCCTCCTGTTATGTTTGCTGTTCGGTTCAAAGTAACATTATGTGCAAGACAGACAGTCAACCAGCCATTTACACCTCAAATAATGAAAGAAAATATTCAATAAACAATTACTATTACTCCAAAAGTGTGCTAAAGGTGCTAAAGGTACCATCAGTTGAAAGCCGTGTGGGAGCAAATGTCATGGTCTGTGTCACGTTAAGCTGTGTTGTTGGATTTTGAAATTTTGAAATATTACTGGTCCTGCAACTAGATTAACAAGATGTACTGTTGACAATGTAAAATATTGTTGTAATTAAATACGAGGTTGCGACTGTGTTTCTCAAAAGAGGTTAAAGGTTAATGTAAACGTTTTTTAGCCCTTGAACTGTCAAAAACAGTGAGTTGCTTGCATTAAAGTTTTTTTTGTCACTCACCTTGAGTCGAGGGTGGTCTTTGTTTGTGCAATGATGCTGTGAATGCTAGAAAAAAAGGAGGTAATAAAATAAGTACTTAAGAAGTAACTTAGATTCATGAATGGCTTTGTTGACATTCAGTCTAATCATTGTTTAGAAACTACATGTACATGTATTCATTTTGAAATTTGCATATCGTGCAGATGTGACCATTAGATAAAGAGCTTAAAAACACATTTGTGAGCACAAACCTCCATCCATTTCTTTCAGCACTGGTCCAATTTTACGAATAGCTTCCTCTGCAAGTGGCGTTTGATAACAGTGGAGTTTATCAATGCTGAATGTCCTAGGTGCTTATAAAAAAGTACCCTCTCGGCCTCTGGCACATCCAAGGCTGCATATAATGTACTTGCCCTATGACGCATGTGTGTTGCAGTTATCTGACCTGAAGATTTCAGTCCATCAACCATGTAGCATACCTTTTGCACAGTGTGCCAACCGCTGATATGGTTGGAGCTGTTCTGAATACTTGGGAACAAGTATACATTGTCTGGATTTATTCCAGCAGCCTTTCTCCCTTCAGAGCTAGCAATGATATTCATGGCGTTCTGCGTGTCTCATGGTATAAGCACAGGCACCAGATGGTCATTGCCTTTTCCTGTTTGGTATGTTATCTTGATGTCATTGAATATCTTCCTTTCTTGCTCATCAAGATTGTCAATGTGCTGCTTGTTTAACCAGGAACCATTCAGAGCTTCGTCCCAGTTGGATATACGCAGACGGGCTGGTTCGCCTCCTCCTCTGAAGTTGAACAGCGTTATGCGGCAGGCCACAAGATCACGCAGCTTCACAAATTCATGGTCATTCCATGAGGTCTTCTGGGCCAATTTTGTGATCTGTTGAATGGTGAAGTCTCGGATCTTCTTCAGATCTTCTTCGAGGGGGAGCTCATCTGGTTTTCGCAGTTTCACCTGTCTGTTTTGGTTTAGATGGTAAGTGGCATCACCAAAAATGAAGTTTTGGTTCAGTTCCATAATCTTCACAAACTTTCCGACTTCTTCAGCCATGTCATCATCTCCCTGAACTAGGTATGTGCCCTCTGCGATTTTTGCTGTTGTTTTAAGCAAATAAAGTAGAGCAATTTTGAGGCCTGCTTTTATTTCCTTTGTGGCACCAGACATGCCCTCCTCACAAGTTGTCGTGTAAACATCAATTGCTTCAGCCAGAACATCAAAGTTGCTGCGATCCAACATGTCTGCGGCGGAGTTTTGTTTGGGTGTTTTTAAACTTTGTGCTGCCTGTTTAAGGAAAACATGGTAAAGGGATGCCAGCCTCCGCATGTCACTTCTTACAGACCTTTTCACCTCGTTTTTTATGTCTTGCTTTCTTCTCATTTATTGGTAGAGCCGATGTCCCACCATGCAGATAATGGGGTCAGTTTTGCAAATGTTGCCAATTGCATCGTCACGCATTCCTTGAAAGATCTCCGAATTGAACGTGTCATTAACCATATTTGGTAGTGGTCGGAGCAGTGTGGTGGACATGGGCTTTGCACATGGGGAACTTTTCTCTTGAGTACAATGGAGCCTATGGCTCCAAAAATACCTCCTGCTGAAGAAACCACGGCAGGATGTGCACATCACAATACTTCCTTCAGACTTTTTTTTGTTTTGCTGAAGAAGCTTACTTTTACTCCCTGCCGTCGTGAGGACATCTCTGTTGAAGTTATAAATTCCGTCCAGTCTCAATTTCTTTGATGCTTTAGACTGCTCATGTTTTGGAAGTTCCTTCATGGCTTTGATTTCTTCATTAGCTTTGTGTTTTCCCCTCATATGCCGTTTCAGCTGGCTCTGAAACTCTCCACATATTGGACATGGTCTGTAGGGTTTTTGTTTTTTCCTCGTGCCTGTAAGAAAGAAAATGCATGTTTGTATAAAAATATCAGTCACTATGATAATCCCTTGTGGTTTATTACTTTAGGTTTTTTCCTAATTCAAAATGCTGTGATGAAAGATGCAATGTTTTGATCATACTCCCGATCGTGTAAAGGTTTTTTTCCCCCGAAATTCTGTACATGTATACACATAACCGACCGTTTGAGAAACGGTTACATGGTTACAAAAGTAACCGTTAATGTACAGGCTTGATACATGTTGATGTGCAGTACACCGGCTGGTGGTGCATGCGTTCGGGCACACCGTAAAAAAGAATGTTGCATGATACCAGTTTGACCTTTTCTTCTGGTCGTAAAAGTGTGCATTTGTGTTGACTTCCATTCATAGCGCGTAAAGTGTACTGTACATGGGGTGTGTGTACATGTTCAACACTTGAACAAAAGTAAAGCGTGTATGAACTTAAAATTCACCATGTACATAAATCTTAGTAAGTAGATAAAATCGCAACTTTTTTGGAATGATGACGTCATTGATGATGTCATTACGTTAAATCAACGTTAAACAATTAGAAAATTCATCTTGAGAACCACAAATACTATGTAGGCAGCCTCCTTGATTTGTCATTATCTTTGTTGGTAGGTTCAGTGTATTGAAAATCTTCATGATATTGGAAGATGAAAAATAGAATGGCTTGATTTCCACTCATCAGATTATGTGTATAATGTAAATGTACATGTACCTGAGTCATCGCTGTCATCAGACATACATGTATCATCATGTTTGGGATGGTACATGTAATCGTCATCGTCATCATCATCTGTCTCGCCTGATGATATAAATGAAAATTTCACAATGTAAAATCTTCCCAATGAAATGCAATCTGATCAGAAATTTTTGTATAAAGAACCTTGGACAAAATTTTTATATAGACGGTTGTTGAAAAAAAAAATCCTTGTCACCAACCGTTGCCAACCTGTAAAATTTACAACCGACATATACCGTAATTTCCTGCATATAAGATGCGGCTTATCTGACTTTTCACCTACCGAGGCGCCTCATCTGACACTGCTTGAAAACAAAATGAATAATATCCGTGTGTGTGAAATCGTATGTGTTATTATTTAATTAAAATAAAAACCTACTGTCTGTGTGCGAGGTGCTACTGCGTCTTACACAGTGAAGCACCTTATATGGTGATACTTGAATTTTTTTATGTCAGCAAAGAAAAAATAGACTGGAGCAAGATTCAAACCAGCGACCATTGTTAATCCGATGGTCGCTGGTTCAAATTCCACTCCAATAATTTTGTCTGTGTTCCCTTCAAAATTGAATAAGAAAAAAACACACAGTTTCCCTTGTGTTTTATTTTGCTTGATATTTGAAAAGACCATCACCACTTGTGAATGCATCACTGATATGATGATCACCTTAAATGACTCATTGATGTAAGAACACAAACAGAAACTCCTCATCAGGGTGCAAGTGAGCCATACTTGCTAGTAGTCAGTACTGAATTTCTCTGGTGGCCCTGTATGATCTGTGCTACAAGTACGTGCATTATTTATACTGCATGACCCTTTGGAAAACTGTGTGGAGAATAGAACTCCGCACTAATGCATGTAATGACGTCAAAATATCCGGATGTCAGTCAAAATTTCCACCATACGTGTGTACTCGCACACGATTACTACATCGGCACGCCAGACCGCAGTGGCAGAACTGTACATAAATGCGAGTAAACATAGAACACAGACATGTACGTGTATGTACGTTGTTGAAATTTGAACTTGTTTCTATCTTTAGCATTAGTGCGGAGCGCTATTGCTGATGGTTGCATTTACCAACAAATCTCAGGATATTTTTTCATTGAACAATTCAACCGTACGCTGACCCTCCCCCTCCCCCTCCCCCTCCCTCCCCCAACAATTGGGCCCTGATGACTCCTATGTCCAATTTTCATGTGACTCCCAAAACACATGACTTAAAACTCCTAAACCACAGGTACATAAGCATTCAAATTTGTGTTGTGAAGTTTTTTTCTCATTAACATAACAAGTTATTGAAGAAAATCCTTGGGATTGAATCTTCTTGATATCAACCCATACTGTACTTACCTTCATAGAAGAGCATATATTGGTGGACTGGTCTTTTCGTAAATGTAAATAAAAAGCTCAAATTAATACATAATTACTTTACTTTCAGATCGGGATCTGGGATTAAAGGAGTAACAAATGGCATCTTACATGTACATGTATTTCACATACATTTTATTTTTTCCTTAACTCCTTATTTTTTTCCTTGTATTTTTCCTTAATTCAGCCTCTGGCTGCAATGGAAAAGTTGTTTTAATGATAATAATAAACCATGAATATATAAGTAATTAAATGCTGATGTAATCCTACTGCAGTTTAAGTAAATTTTATTAAATATTTTCAGCAGTCTCAACCTAACAAGTGATAGTTTTGTATACATATATATATCAAAGGGGATCAAATGGTTAGGATGACCGGGATGATGTGAGTGATTGAGCAACCTCTCACTATTAAATCTCCCATATGGTCAGCGTCTCCAACAGCCTCTCCTAACTAAACTCCTACTGCTTGGCTTCATGCGCCGATCCCTGTTTCAAACCGATGGCAGTGGTGTGAAGGCGAGTATCTGGCGCCTCAAATCCAGACAGCTATGGGCAGATGGGGCTCGTAAGCCATGGAAGGCAGCCCATCTAGGAGAAGGAAAACTCTGATTCCAAACCCGGGCAGGTGGGGCTCGATAGCCATCCCACCTAGGAGAAGGAAAACTCTGATTTCAAACCAACCATGCTCAGGACTATGAGCTGTTAACTACTCGACCAACTGAGGTAACCTACGTGGGGTAGAGGGACCCCTGATGAAGGAAATTTCATCTAAAGGCGGATGAGCTGTTCCCCCAGCCAACGGCATCCTCAAACTCCACTAGATGTGGCGCATCAATGGAGTTTACTTAGCCATGAAAGAATAAAGGAAGCAACTAATTGAACCAGGGTTAGAGCCCCTGCTACAAGCACTTCCTCAAGTACATCTAATCCGCAGGAGCGGACTTATGATGCACCTGCCTCAAACCTACATAGGAGGGCAGATGTTGACAACGGACTGGAACGAGGAAGTACCAGAAAAGGTCTCATGAGATGTAAACAAGTCATCCCAGTCAGTACCTTTAACGCAAGAACTCTTAGACACCAACATAATACTGGAGAAATGATTGAAGCAGCAGACAAATATGGTATTAGCATCATCTGCATTCAAGAACATCGATTGTTTCACAATGATATTGTAGAATTCAGCCAACTTTCCGAAGACTACACTCTAATAACAACCTCTGCCATGAAAAACTCTATCGGAGCTGCAGTTGATGGAGTTGGATTTTTAATTAACTCTAGCTCCATGAAGTGTTTAACATCAATAAAGAGCCACAGTCCAAGGATCATATCCTCATCTTTTCTTGGAAACCCAGCAACAACAATTATTAGCTGTTACAGTCCAACAAACTGTTCGGATGAAGAAGAGGTCATCACCTTCTACTGTAACCTATCCGACACTCTTAGAGATATCCCTGCTCATAACATGGTCCTAATATGTGGAGATTTCAATGCTCAACTAGGTGTGGAAGATGTCACACACTCCTTCCACCTATCAACAAACCGAAACGGTGCACACCTACTGGACTTTGTAAATACTTTCAACCTTGTCGTGTCGAACACTAAATTCAAGAAGCCAAACAGAAAATTATGGACTTTCCAGTATCCAAACACAGCTAAAGCTCAACTTGACTACATCTTGGTAAGGCGGAAATGGTTGAACTCTGTCCAGAATGTTGAAGCTTACAGCACTTTTGGTACAGTAGGCTCTGACCATAGAGTCATTACAGCTAAAGTTAAACTCGGTCTCCGTGCTCCAAAAGCCAAGTCAAGCACAGCTCGCTCCCTGAACTTCAAAGTATCAGCCAGAACAAGCATTTACAGGACATGTACACAATCCGGGTATCCAACTATTTCGACCCACTGGTTCAAGAGAGTCATACCATGTCAAACCAAGAGCAGTACGATGTTCTCCAATCTTCCTGTGCCAAGGCGGCAAAGGACATCTTGCCAAAGAAACCAAAGAGAACCTTTAAGAATATTTCCCAAACTCCGAAAGTCCAGGCTGCAAGAAAAGAACTTCACACTGCAATGAAGGAGGGTAACAACATCCAGCAAGCTAAACAGATTCTGAAAGAATCGTATATATCAGAAGAAAAGGCTTTGCTTGAGATGCATGTTGAGCAAGTACATCAAGCGTCTCTCTCTGGCAGGCACAGTGTGGCGTGGAAAATCGTAAATGACATCTGCGGTAGAAAGGAGTCTAAACCTGTGCATCTTACCGGAACGCCACAAGAAAGAAAGGAGGCATGGATACAGCACTTCTCAAACTTACTGGGGAAACCACCATCCATCCCAGACAGTGACTTTACTATCACAAAAATTTCTGAAGAAAATTTGCCCATAACCACCACTGAGTTTACTGAAGAGGAAGTAGATCAAGCACTTGCGCAAACCAAATCTGGCAGTGCCGTGGGTTTAGACAACATCCCCCTTGAGATCTGGAAGTCTCATACTTATAAACCCCACCTCCTACACTTCTGTAACCAACTACTGCTGCAACACAACAAACCTAAGCAGTGGTCAACGGGGGGTATTATCCCCATACCAAAGAAAGGAGACCTGTCACAGCCCTCCAACTACTGTGGTATCACACTCACCAGCATCGGAGCCAAAATCTTCAACCGGATGCTGCTGAACAGAATAAGACCATTTGTTAATCCCCTGCTGCGTTGGAATCAAAACGGCTTTAGACAGAAGAAGTCAACGGTCTCCCAAATACTGGCACTCAGACGAATCATTGAGGGCATGAAGTCAAAGAACCTACCATTGGCTCTAGTGTTCATCGACTATTCAAAGGCCTTCGATTCCATTCACAGAGAACGAATGTTCAACATCCTACATGCTTATGGTATTCCAACAACCATTATTGAAGCCATTAAGCTAATTTATGACAACTCCTCTGCATCAGTAATCACTCCAGATGGCGAGACGGAATCCTTCCAGACCCATGCTGGCGTACTCCAGGGCGACACATTAGCACCTTTCCTCTTCGTTGTCGATTTGGATTATGTAATGAGACATGCTTTAAGAAATATCCAACAGGACACAGGAATAGTGCTTAAAGAAAGAAAGAGCAGACGTTACCCGGAGATTCGTCTCCATGATCTGGACTTTGCCGATGATGTAGCACTTCTGTCAACATCAATCGTCACTGCAGAAGCATTACTACACAGTATTGAGGAAGCTTCCAGTTGTGTCGGTCTACATCTAAATGCAAGAAAAACCAAATCCCTCCTTGTGAATATTCCTTCAACATCCAGCATTCAGACTTGTGATGGTACAAAACTGGAAAATGTCTCAGAATTCAAATACCTTGGCTCATCATTACCTGACTCGTTCCAAGATTTCAAATGCAGGAAAGCTCAAGCATGGTCAGCGTGTAACAAATTAGATAAGATCTGGAAGTCTGATCTCGACAGAGCTACGAAAATCAAGTTCTTTAGGGCCTGCGTCGAAAGCATCCTGCTATATGGAGCCGAGACATGGACAACAAACCAAAAGATGAATGATCGCATCAATGGTTGTTACACTCAACTGCTGCGTAGAGTATTAAATATCCATTGGCGGGACCATATTACAAACATGGAGGTATATGGCAATCTACCGCTCCTATCCGAAACCGTAAAGCGGAGACGCTTGCAGTTTGCTGGTCACTGTTTTCGCACCACTAATCAACCCATTTCCAACCTCATCTTCTGGAATCCTGCTGGTGGACATCCAAACCGAGGCAGAAGGAAACTATGCTACCAAGACATCATTGCAAAGGACATGAGCCTCAATGAAAACGAGATTCAGCAACTCATGGGGGACAAAGCTACCTGGCACCACTTCGTTAATGCTGCTTCTACTATTCCGTCCAAGGACAAAGGATGATGATGATGATGATGATGATATATATCACAATGTGGTACGCCACTTCTAACGTTACACCATCTTTACGGGCATTAATCATGTAATTTGTGTAAACACTGTGTGCGGCACACAAGAACTTCATTAAATCCATGACATGATTGGTTGGTGAACTACTCAGCTGTGTGGCAAACCTGGAACGCTGGACAGAGCTTCAATTCAAAATAGATTTTGCCCTTTAAGATAGTGTCTATTGGGAACTATCTAGAAACATTTTATCTATTGAAACGCATAGCACTGGCATGCTGCTAAACACGCATTGTACATATGACTTTGGCTTCTTCAGGAAAAGATGTATTTGTTGGCCTTCATGTATTTATGTTTAGCATTTTTACTAAGCCTCAAATCTTAATATAAATTGTTTGTACCTGTTTTGCGTGCCCTTTTCATTTTCACTTTTTCACAAAGTGATTGTGTTTAAGTATGAATAACTTATCAAAACAGTTTGCGTGATTGAAAAACTTTTGTCAATTTTGTATGAATAATAAAGTCATCTTTATTTTGGTATAAAAAAGAATTTAAAAATATTTAGCAGTCCTTTAGATAGCAATTTTGTAAATAGTTCCACTTTAAGCGCATTGTTTCACAAGCGTTGAATTTTGATTGTGGAACATATACATCGGTTCAGGGTGCAACTGACAAAATGTTTTAATAATCTTCTAAAGTATAGGTGGGTCTGGAACTTTTTTATTGGATTGATCATTAGCACAGTCAATACAGAATATTTTGATTTTGTGTTGTTTCCAAACCCAAATTTAAGACTTTCTAGTGCCCTTTACCAAATTGAAATGGGAGACTAACTCCTCCAAAAGCCTATTCATGAAGTTCTCTGGCTTTTTAATGGGAGACCTTTGAGACGATAGCGAGCGTCACACAGACCGGTCCTTTTCCATTGTTCTCAGCGATGAGAACAATGGAAAAGGACCGGTCTGAGGGACGCCCGCTATCGTCTCAAAAGTCTCCCATTGCCTTGCCCAATTGTCCCTTCAATGATAAAATTTCAAACCATACTTTCATGTTCTGCTCTGGGATTGATATAATGAACTCCCATCAATGAAGTAAAACTTACTGTGTTCCGTGGGTGTGGAGTCGTCATCATCATGAATCTGCATCAAGACAAAGACATTTTAATCACTTGGGTCTTTCGGGCAATGCATATTTAGGGTCCACGATACTTCATTATGGTGTGTTAAAGTAACAGTCTCATTGATACTTGATTATAATGTGTTAAAGGAACAGTCTCATTTGTACTTGATTAAAATGTATTTAAGGAAGTGTCTAATTGATACTTGATTATAATCTGTTAAATGAACAGTCTCATTGAAACTGGATTATGATGTGTTAACCCTGTCAGCACTTGGGGGGGGGGGCACAATGTGCAGTTTCTACCCTGTAAGTTTTCTGGCTCCTTGATCCCTGGGGTAATTTTCTTTTAAAACTGTTATTGGGGTGTTGGTTGACCTTGAGTCGCCCGGTATTTGTTGTTAAAAAAATTTTTCCAATTTTTTAAATGTTTTCTTTTGCAACAATAATGAGAGTTTGAAGTGTATTGCTGGAATTAAAATGGCTGCCATGTTTGGCAGCCATCTTGGATTTGGTATTTTTATATGGTATGTACAATGTAGGGGTTCAAACTATGCGCAATTATGTATCAATTGAATATTTTCACCACCATTATTTTTCAACTTTTTTAGGCTTAGAAATATATAATTCTCAAACAGGCTTTATAATTGCACCCTGGGCACCTAAAGTGGGCGGGTGTACTGCTTTTTCTGTAAAAAAAAGAAAGAAAAAAAACGTTTCATAAAAATGGCATTTTCAACAGCTATTTTAGCACCCCAAATGGTGACCCTAGTAGCCTTTAGTCAAGGCACTCGCGGCTGTCAGGGACACAAACAGTGCCACCACTGACTACCATAAAAACAGACCAGCGGGCGGCGAAGCTGCAAAGCGCCTTTACCAGTTTGTCATCTAATCAACTACAGGTATTCATATATTCAAGAAGGTGATCTTAGTAATGATTATTTTTATCTTTAAAGATGGCTGAATACCATTACCAGCATGACGTCATAAATAATTCTGTCTTCTCATTGGCTCACCTCAAAGGAGTCTTGTGCATTATGCATATAACTTCTACCAAAATTGGTAGGAGTAAATAAAGAAAAACATAACGACCTGGAACGAACTGGAACGAACTGGTAAAGGGGCTTAGCAGCTTCGCCGCTCGCTGGTCTTTTTTTGTGGTAGTCAGTGGTGGTGCAGTTTGTGTAGTACACTATCCAGACAGCTGCGAGCGCCTTGACTTAAGGCTATGACCCTTGAGGAACAGAACAGTTGAATCGATCATATTTTTAGCCATCATTCTGTTGCTTTATCATGCAGGACTTGGTGAAATATTGAAAATATGGAGGCGGGGGGGGGGGGGGCACAATGAGACCTCAACCCTCAGTCCAAGTAAGAGAAAAAAAGCCCAGTCTTTATAGGGTTAAAGGAACAGTCTCATTTATACTTGGTTATAATGTGTTAAAGGAACAGTCTCATTGGCACTTGGTTTAATGTGTGAAAGGAATAGTCTCAATGATACTTGGTTATAATGTGTTAAAGGAACACTTGAATTGATACTTTATTTTAATGTGTTAAAGGAATGGTTTCATTGACACTTGATTTCAATGTGTTAAAGGAACAGTCTCATTGAAACATGATTATAATGCGGGAAAGTCTCAATGATACTTTGTTATAAAGGAACTTTGAACAATATGGGAGGGGGCACAAGGAGAACCCCCACCCTCGGTCCAAGTAAGAGGAAAAAAAAGTCTTTATAGGGTTAAAGGAACGGTCTCAATGATACTTGGTTATAATGTGTTAAAGGAACAGATGAATTGATACTTTATTTTAATGTGTTAAAGGAATGGTCTCATTGACACTTGATTTCAATGTGTTAAAGGAACAGTCTCATTGAAACATGATTGTAATGCGTGAAAGTCTCAATGATACTTGGTTATAAAGGAACTTTGAACAATATGGAAGGGCACAGTGAGACCCCCCCCCCCCCCCCCCCCGGTCCCAGATTCTCGATAACCCTAACTGGGACTGAAACGAGTTAGGCCATCCTGTTGTAATGCGAGGCCTGAAAATCAAATTGTTGACAATTCAAAACTAACTCTTTAAAATCGACTTACCCTTTAAGCTAAAAAGACAGTCAGACGGACTCAAAGTTTGTCGCTTTTCTTAAAATTCTTTTCACGATACTGATATTGATAATGACAATGATGCGTTGCACCGACTCCCTCAAGCTGATGAGTGATGATGATATCGGTAATTTGGTGAAAAATCAAGAAATTGTCCAGCGCGCGCTGAAAAGGTTACTCAAAGCTGATTGGCTTAATGTTTAGTACGTCAGAAAATTTCCCGCTCTTCTGTGTGTATGTGTGTATACCGCATGCGTACCGTACGCGCAATATCGCCCGTTAATGAAACATGAACAAACCACAAAAAGCCAAAGGTGTCCACTTATTTATCGTCATGTTGGCAGTTTTTCTAATGGTTGTGATTCGTTTTGAAATACCCCAAAAACAAAGTAACAACTTGTGAATAAACATGCATGCTTGTCCTGCAGATGAGTTGATTACTATTAATTATCAATTTTTGTAATGACTTTCACATTTCCATTACAAAATGGACTGAAAAGTGAGGTAGATGTTTCCGTCCAATGTTTGTGAAAATTTGAGGGTTATTTAAAACAAAATAGATAAAAAAAACAACCCAATCGAAAATTGTTTCCAGTATGAGCCTGACTGTCCATTCACATTATTGAAACACTTTTGGGTTTTCATGGACTTGATTTGGTTTTTTTTTACAACCACTGGGAAAACTGCTAATGTGACAAATGCAGCTATGTAGGTGGCCCCTTTGTGTTTTATGTCAAATGCACGTTAATACACGAGAAAGAAAGAAACACGGACTGAATCGAATTCGAATCGCACAGCTTCTGTAATGTACTGCTACTGTAGTGTGTTAGTGCTGCTGATGGATATGTATGCATGCATCCTCGATATGTCAGCAGTACGGGACGTACGTCCGGTCCTAGTAAGTAGTAGTAGTAGTACTATAGTAGTGTGACATACGGTCCACACCACACAATGTGTACTGCTGCTTTAGACCCAGTAACTGGGGCGCTGTACTCCTTTTTTAAAATTTTGACATTGTCGGTCGTACTAGCGCCCCAGAAAAGTATGTGTAAGTTGGTTTGAAAAGCTGTTATGGCGAGGAGGATTTAAAACACCTCTAAAAAAGTGGCCAAAATGACAACAAAAACTCAACAGAATTGCTGGAAAATCGTATACTGGCTTCTTAACATATCAAAGATGAAATAGAATGCATTTAATTGTACTCACGATCACTTTGTGTCCTCCAAATCGATGATTTTCTAGCCCACTAAAAACCGCTCCGATGCAGCCGTTAAACATTTAAGCAAGGATATTTCAGCAGTAGGAGTACGGGAATTGCTAAATGTTGATCTTCGTATACGCACTGCCTCTGTAGTTACTGGGTCTACTGCTGCTTAGAAACTTTTTGTGATGTATATTTGCGTAATACGTGAATTTACATGTTCGTGCACATCTGAGTATTGTTTTGTGCCAGATTTTGCAGATTTGTTGTCACAGCCTGCGCTGTTCTCTGCTCAAGCCTCGGAGCTCAATCAACTAGACCTTCTCGAGTGGTGGTAGCCTATGGTAGCATGCATCACAGCGTGGGAGCATGGAGGAAAAAACACCTCAAATGGAATGTTAAAGCATGGTTGAAGCATGGTTGAAGTAAGTAGACTCGATGTACAATTGAAGTATGCCTAGTGTAACGGACTACTACTACTAGTATTATTAGTATACGCACTGCCTCTGTAGTATTAGTAGTGTAAGTAGTAGGACTAGTAAATAGAGTAGTCCAACTCAAGCATGCTAAGTTGCTTAAGTAAGTACTGACTTTATAATTGCTTTGTGAATTGATTGTTGATTGAATTAAAACAGTTTGCAGCAGTTCAATTAGTACTTTTTTAGCAGCCGGGACATAGGCGGGGACTTTGCCGATACTAGTGTACAATTTTGCTGTTGCCTGGCCTAGTGGGGACCTACCCAGGGATGTCCCAACAAGAATTTTACCTGAGATTTTATTTTAAAAAGAGGGATGTAGCGGAACATAGCTATTTTCCTTCCTCCATGGTAGTGCGGTAGTGTAGTAAGTAGAGTAGGCACTAAATAAAACTTCATCTCAAGTTTGGCGTTTGCGGGTACTTAGTGCGACAAAAAATGTTTGCAAAATTTTTTTGGGCATTACTGCTAGTGCCATGCATCATCAGCTTCAAATTAGAGCGTTCAGATAACTAAATTTATTTTTACACGCCAGAAGCAAGGATATTTCAGCAGTAGGAGTACGGGAATTGCTAAATGTTGATCTTCGTAGATCCCTGTGCTTGAAAGTCTGAAACGTGCATAAATATTGAAATAGGTTCTTTTGTACAAATCCAAGGAAAATGTTTTTTGGTACTTTAAATATTTTGGTTCTTGTCCGGAACCTTGTTCACTTGATTGTGAATAGCACTCCACACTATCTCAAAATACTCGGATGTCGGTCAAAGTTTCCACCACACGTGTGTTGGCCTACTCTCAGTCTCACGCGATTACTACATCAGCGCGCCAGACCACAGATGCGAGTAAACAGTACACAGACATACATCACGAGCATACTTTGTTGAAATTTACAAGTCGTCTGAGATCCGGGAACTTGTTTCTATATTTAGCATTTGTGTTGACTGCTATTGTGTGGTTGTAGTCTGTCAAACCGCAGTGGCTGAGATGACGTCACCACTTTTGACGGTTGCTTTTGTGAAATGATCTGGTCGTAGAGTTTGTCCAGTTTATGCCCCCCTCGTCCTTGTTTATCATGTTCCTGCCCCTGCTTCTGATCCAGATTGCTGCCTTGAGCCAACGTTTATCTGCCTCCTTATCGATTATTTTAGATTCTTTCCAATTTTTAATATCACTCCACACTAATGCTAAAGATTGTAACAACTCCCAGATCTCAGACAACAAGCCAAATTTCAACAACGTACGCGCGCGTACATGTCTGTGTTTTATGTTTACTCACATACTGTTCTACTGTGGTCTGGCGCCCTGATGTAGTAATCGCATGAGAGTACACACATGTGGTTGAAACTTCTGACATCTGGGTATTTTGACGTCATTGATGCTGTGGTTGCTGGCCTTAACATGCTTTGTTACATCTGATTTGTGTGTTTCTGATGTAGATGTAGGCCTATTCCTCGGTGATCTTCTGACAATTTTTTCTCTGCATCTTTTTGGTATTCTGCGAGTCTGGTTTGAAACAGACGGGCAGTTTCTCTTATGTAAGTTTTTTTGAACTTTTTGCATGGGATTTTGTAGAGGGGTCTAGCACTTTCCGGATGGTGCAATGTGCACTGCTTGGAATGGCTCAACCAATTGCGTTGCCCTAAATCTTGCAAATTTTTGTATTGGCTGAATGGCACACGCAAAGCATTACAAGCTATCCTATTGACTCATGTTCGTCCGGACACACTACCACGTAGTCTGGTTCCCAGACCCAATAATCTCTGACCTTTATGCCAGTAACAGTCAAACTTAAAAAGAGTCATCAGGGAATCTTCCAACCACCGCGCACACTCACTTCTTTTTCTAGAAGTTCTATCTCCATCTCCATGGATGGAGCGAGTTTCACATCATTCTCCATGGTCACACTAGAAAATCTGATTTATGTGATAAATGCCCTGCATTACGTGGCCGGGATTGTGAAACAATGGCCCACATGCCACGGCCGGGGTATAGCCAGGAATGTACAAACAACAATTGCCCCGCACAGCCGGGCTGTAACGGGGACATGGCCTTGTCTGTCACACCAGGCCAATTGTACAACCCCTGCCCAGTCCCTGCTAGTCCCAGGTCCCCAATTGAAACGTGTATAACACCCAGGATTTTGTCACTTGCAGATAAAGACAGGACCAGTTTACACACAAACAAGACTTGGAGCATGTGGAGTCGGAAGATAAATCAAGTCTTGTGATTTCCTTAATGCGTAAGCTGATCAGCCTTTATTTTTACTTGTTTATAGAGTTGTTCGAGTAGCTTCTGACCTGTTTTGGTCTGAAGTCCAATTAAGCATCATATATTCAAATACCTGTCATCCAACCAACATCATTCAATATTTTGAATGAATCTGTGTAGCAGAATGGTTCCTGGGCAGAGCTTGCCCTAACTTTTTAGGTTTTTTTCTTTTTTTTCTGACTAGTCCAGCGGGTTTGTCGGCCGTAGTCGACTAGCCCTTGCAAATTTTTACTAGCTGACCATTCACACCACATGGAAAGCAGATTGGGTACATTTAGAAAGGAGAGTTATCTGATTTACTCTTGACTAGTGTTTCTGTATCTGGAGGTAGCTATGCAAAAGCTTGGTCCGAACCATTGTCCGTTTTGTCTCAGGAATTAACATTTTAGCGGTAATGCGTGACTGAGCAAGTCATTGTACCAACCATTCAAATCTAACTCGCAAACAGCTTATAGTAAGAAGCACAAGACCAGTCAGCCCTTGTCAAGTCAGAAGTTCACTGCCCAAACCCTAAAAATCTCTTGCCTGTTGTCCAATGTTAATTTCGAGCCCAGAGAAGAGGCAAGTGGGGTCAAAGACACAATTATGAAGACTAATTAATGTATAGTTTCATTCATTTGTGTATTTTGTGAATTTTATTAGGCAGTTGGAGGGCAAGTTTGCGCCACTCAGTATCAACATTTTTTAAGTTGGAACAAAGATTTGATTTTAAAAATCTGAAAAGTTGATAAAAGGTTTTGTCAGCTCACTGTTCATCCTAAAATTGATGACATCTCATTGGGTGTCAAATGTAATCTGTTCATAGATTCAAACATTTTAAAATCACACAAAATTTATCATGAATATTAATGATGTATATGACTATTATGATGAGCAGCCAATCAGAACGAAGCCTGTGTAAATAAAAGTGTATGGCACACATGTTCTTTCTAAATTCCTGGCTTGTGAGTTTTTTGTTTTTAACTTTCACCCAAAATGCAGCTTGAAGGTTTGAATATTTCAATTGGCTGCACCAATTCTCTGTGGCATTGCTTATTAGTCACTTTTTTTCAGCAACTTCATCTTTAAATCCTTAAAGACAGTTTAAATTTCTATTGTTTAAAAAGCAGAGCAAACTTACCTGTTTTTTTTTTCTCCTTACACTTCGTCTCACGCTGGACATGTCTTAAATGCGTTACTCAAGTTTTATTGGCACGTACAGACTTGCTTGTAACTTGAGTATTGTGACAAGGTAATAAATGGGGGAAAAGGAGTTCATCATTTGTCACTCTTTTTCTTTTCAGCTTCTGGCACATCTAAGAGGTCTTCTGGGCCAATTTTGTGATCTGTTGAATGGTGAAGTCTCGGATCTTCTTCAGATCTTCGAGGGGGGGAGCTCATCTGGTTTTTCACAGTTTCACCTGTCTGTTTTGGTTTAGATGGTAAGTGGCATCACCAGAAATTAAGTTTTGGTTCAGTTCCATAATCTTCACAAACTTTCTGACTTCTTTAGCCATGTCATCTGTTGCTGGCCTGAACTACAATCCTGGCCATATGTTGCTGGGCCACCCTCGTTCCCCCGTTCAATGTT
Source organism: Marthasterias glacialis (assembly GCA_911728455.2). Lineage (NCBI taxonomy): Eukaryota > Metazoa > Echinodermata > Asteroidea > Forcipulatida > Asteriidae > Marthasterias > Marthasterias glacialis. The sequence continues at coordinate 27,990,409 of OU452220.1, read as the reverse complement.
GGTTCTCATTGCACGGTCTGTACTCCGGTCGGAATAAATAACACTGAACGGGGGAGTAAGGGGGACAGGGGAGACCGGAAAGTGGTTGGAGGGGTACATTTATTGCCACATGGCCCAGGCATTTTGACCAAGATTGTAGGAACATACCCCTCTGCAATTTTTTTCTGTTGTATTAAAGCCAGGCTCCGAACGTAAGCGTATTTGAGAAATCGTGTAATTTTTTCGAAGGAAGAACACTTACTGATCCAAATTAGCACTACTCTACCTCGATATCATTTTTCTGAAACCGCAAAAAAAACCGTAAAAATGTCAGTCATTTTTGCGAGGAGGTGAATCCGCGAGCAAAACCGTGGTGACGTCATAATGTATGCAGTGACCCCGAGAAACGTCACTTGTTAGAGTCCCAATGACCCCGCGTTGTGATGAACTTGTGTCACAAGCAAGATCTACACACGTGTACATGTGCATTAGCAGCAGACTTGCGATTCAGTGAATAATCCAACTTTTGTAGGCGACATTTTTGCTTTTGTGGGGCGTTTGAGATGCCACTTTCTTGTGTTGTTGGCGGATGCAAACGAAACTTCGACAAAAACCCAGAGGTTTGCTGGTTGTCGTTTCCCAAAACGGCAACAACCCGGAGAGAATGGGTCCGGTTTGTTATAATAATACACGGTCAGATTTTCGATTGACGGAGTGGTCGCGGGTTTGCACGGCGCACTTTGGCGACGATGCCATTGCCGACAAAGTGAAACTGAAGAGAAGTATGGGTCTGACGGCGAAATTTAAGCTCAAAGACGGAGCTGTGCCCTCGGTGAAGGCACCGACAGTGAGCTCAACCAGCAGTGGTGGTGATGCTCGACCATGTCAGCAAGACGATCGCGCCAGCGGTCATGGTGGCAGCAACAGTGGCAGTCATGCAAGGGACTACTCCGCCGCCGAAGCCAGGCCAACTCGCAGGCAGTCCGGTGGGGCATTTCATAAAAGGGAAAGGGCTGGGGTAGGTTGATTTAATATTAAATACTTAATGAAACCTAGAAGAGCAATGTTATAAACAGATGACAGAAGGCAGGCTTCTCCATTTGGAGTGTTGTTGGAGAACGGACTAAGAACCAAGAACTAGGCTTGTGTTTTTAATTCCACAATGAACAAAATTTATTTGTGATTATTTCTGACTCTGAGACTGTGTAGGTCATCTCTAGGCAGCATGCACAATGTACATGTCCATGCATTTGCAGTAAACACTATCCTTAGTATGCATGTCATTTTTCATCATGACTTGAACTGTTGTCCCAAGGTTTAGTTGCTAATTTGTTAGCAATGTTTGCCGGGGGAGCTGGATCCTCATCCATGTCGTCACTATTGTGCCCGCCGTCGTCATCGTCTCCGCCTTGATGGTGTTCATGGCGTGCCGTTGCAAGGGGCTTGAATCTATAGGGTTCAGCCCCGCGTACAACTTCTACTTCCTCGTCGGCCTGAAGGTCATCACTTTCATCTGATGAATCTCCCGAGTCTGGGTCGTCAAGATCACCTTCTTGAACACTGACTAGTTAATGAGATGAACGAACTGGTTAGTCTTTTTTCGTTTTTTGTTGTAGTCAGTCTGGTGGCGCTTCTTGTGTAGTACACTATCCGGTCAGCCAGGAGCACCTTGACTAAAGACTAACCATGCAGTTTTGCAAATGTTGCCAATTGCATCGTCACGCATTCCTTGAAGGATCTCCGAATTGAACGTGTCATTAACCATATTTGGTAGTGGTCGGAGCAGTGTGGTGGACATGGGCTTTGCACATGGGGAACTTTTCTCTTGAGTACAATGGAGCCTATGGCTCCAAAAATACCTCCTGCTGAAGAAACCATGGCAGGATGTGCACATCACAATACTTCCTTCAGACTTGATTTTTTTTTTGCAGAAGAAGCTTACTTTTACTCCCTGCAGTCTTGAGGACAATCTCTGTTGAAGTTATAAATTCCTTCCAAACTCGGTTTCAATTTACTTCCATTGCATTCTCTTCTAGTCTTTAAAGCTGAACTTGTCCGTTTGCTGTGTTATTTTTGGTTTCTTTGCACACTTTTTCTGATGTTGAATCACATTCAATTGGTTAACTATTTTAAAAAAATGTGTAGGTACTGGTGTATTATTTATAAGAACTTTGTATAGGGGGACTTTCACAATTTTCCTGTTTTTAAACTGAAGAAAATAAGGATGGAAAGTTGCCAAAAATAAGTACTTTTTGAGTTTTCATGTAGAGACACTGTTGCCACTGATTTGCACATGATGCACTTCACACGGATCTGGTTTGGGCAATTTTACATGCTATGATTAAAAAATAACACCAGATATGTTGAATTTTAGATCAGTAAAATGTCAAAATTTTTCAGCGAGAATGATTGTCTGCAGGGGCTCAATAGTGTCTCTTCATGAAAATGTTCAAATGTTATTTCTCTGATTAATTTGCATCTTTACAGGATCAAATTTCTACCCCCACCCCTTCAAATTGTAATTATCTTTGGCTAGAGACTCTCCCATCCTCCCAAATGTTTGATTGGTATGCCTGTTTCATTGATAAATAATCATTTGAGCCTTTAGTACTATCCTAAAGTCAGACAATTTGCTGAATTAAATTGGAGGATTTGGGACTGTTGGATAGCTTGGGAGTCTCGGAGACGAACCTTTTAAAGCAACAAATATAAACAGAAGCTAATGCATTTCGAGTATTTTTTTCTGTTTTGTTTATTTAATGAGCATTTTTATGTGCATTCAAAATTTCACAAAATGATTATGAAAAACAAATTGTATTTTTTTAAAAATATATGGCATAGCTGTAACATGCTCAAGCTACAGCATATCACATTTCAATTTTTTCACTTTTTTAATTACCAATACCAGGCTGTTCCCTCATTTTTTGTTCCAAAATATTTTATTATCATATCTCTTCGCTTAAAGACGCCCGCTCGTCACCATTACACGACGACTATTTTTGTGGCACAAAACAATCATGTACCCGTACCTAGTTTACTTACAACGCGAACACAGGTCAAAGGTGATCTTTTGTGGCACGAATTTGTTTGTTGCGCGCTGACGAGCGTCGTCTTTAATTTGTTCTCAGATTTCTGTCAGTATATAAGCAATGCAGCATATATTACAGTGATGTCATGATGACGTCATCACCTGTCACGTGACGTCATCTTAAAGATTTATAGATTAAATATTTGAAAATCCATATCAAATCAGCCGTAGAGTTCTGATTGCAGGATTGGGTACAAATAAATTAGATCTTCATTTTGTTCAGTGTGCATGACCTCACGTGACCTCTACTTCCGGTGGAAACCGGAAGTGCCCTTGTAATTCAAAAGTGGTAAAAGTTATGAAGTTGCTTTTAACGATGTTAGTGTCCAGGCAGGGTCAGCTTTAAAAAAAAAATACTGATGACGTCATAATTTGCAAGAGCGCCCTCTAGTGGCAGGTTTAAAATTGTTCAAAATGCACTTTGAGAAGATGTGTGTGGTGAAGTTTGTTGTAATCGGTTGAAAATCGACACACATATTATCATAATGACCCTAAGGCAGGGAACATATGTGTTAAGTTTTAGGTTAATGACGACATCAGCGGTCACGTGACGTAACATTGAAGGTGCACTTTTTGAAGTTGTATATCTCACAAAGTTTAGGTCCGATCACATTGAAACTTCAAACCTTGTTAGATATTGGTACGATCAACTGATATGTGAAGTGACATGATGCCGTCATCACATGATTTTTTTTTAATCTTTTAAGTTTTTGCCCCTTTAAGTCATAATTTGCTATCGGAATATGATATGATCAAAATTCCTTTTAAAACAGGCTCGATAGCTCATAAATGCTCTGAAAACGAATTGATGTCATCATGACGTCATCGCTTGCTATGTTATATATTCTTAAAGGTGCAGTTTCACAAGATGTAAAACAGAATGGATTCGATCGCACAAGGCAGTGTTTTTTACAAAATTAACTTGGATGTGCACACAATGTCAGCAAAATTAACACTTTAGAGGTTCGGAAAAGCCATTTGTTCTGTCTCAAGCTGGGACAGACAAAATTTTTAGTTTTAGACACGCAAAACCATAATGTATTTCACTGTATATTTTGCATGCAACAATAAATTTAATCAATCAATCAACTCAGCTCTCTGATGACGGTGTATAATTTTGTATAATCAAATTTAATTTTAAGAAAAATTGTCTCGAGTGGGATTTGAACCAGCGACCATCGGATTAACTTGCTGATGATGCTCTACCAATTCAACTGAGCTACACATGTATCCAGCCCTGTGTTGGCAGCCTCCCTAATTTGTCATCTTTTTTCTTTCAAAAATCATAACAGCCCTGGCTACACGGTTGAATGGCTTCTGACTGGCATCCCCAAACAAAGATATTGACAAATTAGGGAGGCCGCCAACATGGAGCTGGATAGCTCAGTTGGTAGAGAGTCAGCATGATAATCTGATGGTCACTGGTTCAAATCCTGCTCCAGTCAAATTGAATTTAGAAAATACCCAGTCAAACTGGTGTCTCTTGTGGTTTATTGTTTAACATTACTCAAATTTATTTAGAAATGCTTCTGAACTTAATAATAACCATGAATAAGTTCCGGGGGGGGGGGGGGGGGTGAAAGAGGACAGCAGTAATTCTTTACAAAGTCTCGTTTCCATTTAGCAGTACTTTCTGCCAACTTGTACTTTAAATAATAACAATAGATATGGCTTATATGCAACTGGTATTTTCCACGATCTTCAACCCAGTCTGAAGTAACTATTCGCCCTCTAATCCCCCCACCTGAAATCTGCTGTCCATGCAAATGTAATCTACAGTTGCTGGCTGTTCCTGCTAGTTAATTATGCTGCTGTTGATCAGCTAATTTCCAACACAAATTGTAATCTTTAAAGTATGCATATTTTTCACATACATTCACAACAGAAGTTGGTGTAAAAACAAGTAAATTGTTTTGATCTATGAAAAAATTACTTTTGTGGGTCATTCCACCAGGTTGGGACACTGTGATTTTCGTGCAACATAAGTATAAAATTGTTTAATGAGTGTTGACAAGTTGTTAAACGGCCGTTTTAAACCGTGCGATAAATAGGTATTGATTGCGTTCTGCATAAAGTAAATTGGCGTACATAAGCTTGCGCGTCCAACACGCGAAGCCAGTTGGTTTTAAACAGCTCCAGCTATGTTTTTATCAGCCGTTTAAACACCCCCACGTGACATGACATGCTCTCCACCTATAGGAATAGCGAAACTGGAGTATTTATGAATGGAAATTATTATGAAAAATGTGTCATTTAGACATAACATAGACACCGTGTCTGTATTACATGTACATCATGAATTTATTTTGCAATTTTTTTAACATTCAAATACATAATCAAATTCACTCTATGCACTAATTAGAAGGTACAAAATGTTCCAGGTAAAACATTTGTTTTGATATTCAGTGATTAAATACAGCAGAAATGGGGCAGTACTAAAATCATGCAAACGTAACGGGACACCATCAGTTGTAACATTTTGGTGTCTTTATGTCTGCACTAAATTTTTGCGCAAATTAGTACGCAAAGTAAGTTTGAATAGAAAAACCTTTAAGGAATCATTAATTCAGACGTAACAATTGAGACAGTGTCCATGTTACATCTGAAACATTTGTCTTTTAATTTTTTTGTTAAAATACATGGAAAAAACTTCTAACTTTAATAAACACTTCCACACTCAAATGAAAATGTTGCATGCGAAAATCAAGTCATATGAAAGAACACAAATGTCAAATAACTTGGTGGAATGACCCTTATTGAATTTTTTCTTATGAAAATCAGACATACTGGATTATGGTATTTTGTGATATAGTCTTCTGAATTTCTGTGATGTCTAAATTTTACTGATAAAATCAATACATTTGAACTAAAAGTGATCAGTGGTATATATTTTCGAGGGGGGGGGGCTATTGCATTGATTACTATACTTCACTTAGAAATATCAAGAGTTTGAACTGCCCTCAGCAAAAAGTAAACTTAAATTGTCTTCCTGGTTAAAGACTCCTTACAAGTACATGTACATGTAGGAACATGTACCTCATCTAGCCCTGTCCAACGGATGCCTCCAATAATTTGTTGCAGCAGTACTTTGGATCTGTTAAGGTAAGAACACAGAGAACAGGCAGTTTGTGTATAAATGCAAACTGAATGAATGACTTTGATTGACTATTCCGGCTATCCACGAAGCTCCGCCCATCCCTCTTGCCATTCTTCATGCACATACACACACACATGTCCGACTTTTGATTGCGCATTCACTACTGTTCAAAGCAGAATTAAAAAGACAACAAAATACTCTGCTAGTGTGAACATTGTGTGTACGAGGTGTTTACAAAATTGGAAAATATTCACACCCTTGATCAGATAACATGGACATAACAAGTCCCATATGTGAATAAATTAATACATACCAAATTTATGTTGTACAGTTCATTAAATGGAGCAGTAGGGTGAGCAGTGAGAGAGCAGTATCACATGAGAGCTGTTACATTATAAATGACTTGTCCACAAGTGTACCTGACACAAGGAGATAACATAAGTTAATGTCAATACTACAGTAAAGTACCACAATCAAATTCATAAAACATCTTAATTTTTTTTTTTTTCATCAACGGAAGTTAATGTGAATGTGTGTATTTGAAAAACAAGATCTCCAAAATTTTCCACAAATGAAATGATGTTTTGGATCAAGGTTTAATAAATTAACTAAACACATGAATTCGAAACTCCTGGACCAAGTGATCTATATGTGTAGAGGTTTTATTTTCTCCCTTCCATTGCAAGCATTGTGGCACTGTTGAGTGCACAAGGGCACTTTGAATGGCTTCTAACCTCACATGGTCAAAAATACTGTGAATTGTGATGTATTTTTTTTCATTAAAGTATCAATTTTGTACTAATTATAAAAACGAGTGTACCAGCAAGCCAAACAATTGAATTAAATTCCACTTTTCCACTCTATACTCTCATGGAACTGTTTTTTGTTTACTCAGACTCTGAGATGTGTGTGCAACATTTGGCAGGCAATATTGTTCACATGTATGACTGTTAACAACTCCCCTCCGAATGTCTTCATTTCTGGGGAGTCCGACAATCCTGACCCTAATAACCTGTCCTCTGACAAAGCATAGAAAAAGGGAAAATACATCATTTGACTTTTTATGGTGACCATTTGTTTTGGACTAATTTCCATTTGTGCCCTTCATGGATATGTGATAAGTACTGTATACTCGGTGCTTTCGAGTCCTGTGGTAAAAACTTCACAGGCAACTCGGCGGGATTCAAACCCACTACTCGCGCATTTGATTCCCATCCGAATTGCCTGTATACAGTTTGCTTAAATTTATATTCATTTCCCCCATGCAAATATGACATCTTGATCTATTTAAACAATTTGTTTGTACATGGAACATCTTCCATCATGTCCATGATTAATTTGTGTAAAGAAACTTCATACTAATGAACAAAAGTCACCTGAGGTACATGTAGGACTACTACATGTACTAGGAGTAAGGTAGGGCTAGGAAGGAGTCTAAAGGAGGTGCAAGGAGTAGAGTATGGAAGGTATTTTATCAAAGAAAACATGTGCATAATGAAAATTAGTCAAAATTTGACACTGTTTGGGTGGACAGCCATTTATTCAGAAACCCTGGAGTGTATACATGTAAATGTAGATGCAGACATGTCAGGTAGACTCTGGTTTAACTTCAAGATGGTTTCAGTCCGAGGCTGTGAAGATTTTTATTTAGGAGCTTGTGTGATAAATTTGTTAAGAACATCGGGTATGTTTGGGGGCTTCACACAAGCTTATTTAAGTGTCCATCCACAACCAGGGTCCAATTTCATAAAGCTGCTTACTTAAGCACATTTGCTTAACGTTAAGCATGAAAAAAAATTGCCGATTTTATACTCATGTATTGGGCCCAAACTTTGTGACTAGTATTTGGCCGCTGTTTACTAAGCATAACAACAACAAAAAAAGAGTTAGTCTGATTTTTATAAGCAAGGATTGTTGTTTGTTTGTGATTAAGCAAATGTTTGGCCCCTGATGGCATCGCACACTAGGCATGGCCAAGGTTAGCCCTATAAATAGTGCCAGGGCAGTCTTTGCACCCAAAAATTCACAAAAACTAGCCAGCACATTTTTTATTAACAATAACAGCTTTGCTGAATTGTGCAGGCTCTGGATTAGTATTAGTAAACATTTAGATACTTTGGGAGGCGAAAGATTACTTGGTTTGATCATGGAAGAAGGAATAGAAGTTTGAACAAGATCCACATCAATTCAAAGGTCCAAGCTCTATTACAGCGAATGCTGCAGTACCTTGTGAAAATATTCTAAATACCTTAAATTAAGAGTTTACGAGGGCAAAGTTGCATTTTTTCACAACCATGACAACTGTACATTCTCAGTGCAGTTTTGGGTTTAAAAATAAAATTGCCCTGTGATCTGATAATTTAGGCCAAAAAAAAACAAAAATACCAGTCGATCGTCCCCTCCCTCGTCCTTTTTTGAGGCCGCATCCTTTTTATTATTTTTTATTTTACATTTTTTCACATTTTTCTTCAAAAAGACAAACTTTTGGTGTATTTTTCGTTAAAACTTACCAATTTTTTTTAAATTTGGTTCTACAGAAAGTAGGTCGTGATTTTAAACTAAATGAAAAATTGGTGGCCATTTTTAATTAAATTGCTTGGCAGCAATCTTAGTAACAAACTATTTGATATATGCGTGATAGTGGGCTAAAAATCATCAATTTGGAGGACCAAAAATGATCTTGAGTACAATTAACTGCATTTTATGTCACCGTAGATACTTGGAGAAGCCAGTAGGCGATTTTCAAGCAATTCTGTCGAGTCTTTGTCGCAATTTTGACAATTTTGTAACTGATTCAGAAAAAAACCGCTTCGGAGCACTTTCCAAATATACCACGGACTGGGGCGCTAGTACGACAGATAATGTCAAAAATCTCAAAAAAGGAGTACAGCGCCCCAGTTACTGGGTCTACTCTTTTGGTTTTGAAGATATGATTTTTCAAATTATTTAAGGTTTTTTTAACGTTTATTTAACGTAATGACGTCATCAATGACGTCACCATTTTAAAAAAAATTGCGGTGCCGTCTACTCACCGAGGGTGATGTTCATGAGAAGTTTCAAGTTCATACAAGTTTCAGTTTTTCTCAAAATTGGCGGAGAACGTTCAGGCAGAAGAAAAGTCGGAGAAAAAAAAAAAAAACTAGACATAGAATTTTTGTTTATTACAAAAATACGGTGTTCGGTTCAACGTTACATGATGACGTAGTTCAAAAACATTGAACATAAAAAGATGAATTAAACTTCAACTTCCGGTTTGACAGGATTTAAAGGTCAAATGGGGTCACACTTTGTGCATAACATCTAGAATTGCCAGAGAGCTCAAAATTGATGTAATGATTATTAATGTACCACGTTTCATTAATAAGATACACAATTTTGTATGTACAAACTTATACTTCCGGTTTCGACCGGAAATGAAGGTCAAATGAGGTCACACATTGTAAACATTATTTTGTAGAATCGTCGAAGGGCCTTAAAATTAACTTATTATATTAATACACAAAATAATATTATTCAGATACGATTTTTTATAAAACAAACTACTACTTCCGGTTTCGACCGGAAGTAAAGGTCAAATGGGGTCACACCCTGTGTAAGATTTGTTTAATACTTCATGACCTTTCATATGGTGTAAAGATCATGTATGTAGCATATCTGATTCTGGAGATATGAGTATTTTAATAAAAAACTTCAATTTAATATAATGACGTCATCGATGACGTCATCATTCCAAATTTTGTTCTTTGTCATGTACACGCTTTGGTCTAGGTACGTGGTAAGTTTCAAGTCCGTACATGCTCTAGTTTTTGAGATAGCAAAATAATTTTTTTTTCGACCTCGTGTACCATTTTCGTTGTGACGTAGCTATGACGTCACACATCATATTTTTAGACTGCTCTTGAGTTAAAGAAAATATGCATTGAACATTTTTTCATATTTTGATTCACTTAGGCTCTAGAGCCCAAAATAACATGATTTGTTACTTTAACTTCCAGTTTCGACCGGAAGTAAAGGTCAAATGGGGTCACGTTGTGCACCGCATTTGTAGATCTTTATAAGAGGTTTCATGTAAAAAAAGAATCTTGAACGTAGCTTTTTTGGTTTTGAAGATATGATTTTTCAAAATATTTAAGGTTTATTTAACGTTTATTTAACGTAATGACGTCATCAATGACGTCACCATTCCCAAAAAGTTGCGGTGCCGTCTACTCACCGAGGTTGATGTTCATGAGAAGTTTCAAGTTCATACAAGTTTCAGTTTTTCTCAAAATTGGCGGAGAAGGTTCGCAGGGAAAGAAGAACACGAGGAAACATAGAATTTTTGTTTATTACAAAAATACGGTGTTCGGATGAACGTTACATGAAGACGTAGTTCAAAAACATTGAACATAAAAAGATGAATTTGTATACAATGTTTGGGTTTTATAGTTAAACTTGTACCACACTTTGTAACAACTCCCGTTTCTTGACAAATGTTTATATTTTTGTTACATTGGCATCAGGTTTTTTGGTTTTATGTCATCAATGACGTCATCAGTCCAAAAAAGCGGTGGTTTTGGTGCGAGACGTTATCACTCAACTATTGCAATTTTCCGCTCTGCACATAGCGCTCAATGTTTCAAAAATATTTATTCCCAATAGCGCCCTCTTTCGTTGGACCAAAGAGAGCGCCGTTGGGTATTCCCCCGAAAATTCGCGCCATATGTGTTTTACAAATTTAAAACTTTGATTCATTGTGATTTAATGCCCGATGACGTCATTATGACGTAGTTAGGTCTGTGGTGTCTTGATACCAAGGTTCACCTATCTGTTGAGTTTCAACGTTCAAATCAATCTCAATCTTGAGTTATTCCGTAGATGAGCTTGAAAGTTGTTTTTTGATGAAAAAACACGGAGGCGAACTTTGACCCAGGGTAACGACCCGGAAGTTAAGGTCGTACGATTTTGGGGTTAACTTTTCAAATGTTGTCCAAGGGTCACACTTTGTGCATAACATCTAGAATTGCCAGAGAGCTCAAAATTGATGTAATGATTATTAATGTACCACGTTTCATTAATAAGATACACAATTTTGTATGTACAAACTTATACTTCCGGTTTCGACCGGAAATGAAGGTCAAATGAGGTCACACATTGTAAACATTTGTAGAATCGTCGAAGGGCCTTAAAATTAACTTATTATATTAATACACAAAATAATATTATTCAGATACGATTTTTTATATAAAAAACTACTACTTCCGGTTTCGACCGGAAGTAAAGGTCAAATGGGGTCACATCCTGTGTAAGATTTGTTTAATACTTCATGACCTTTCATATGGTGTAAAGATCATGTATGTAGCATATCTGATTCTGGAGATATGAGTATTTTAATAAAAAACTTCAATTTAATATAATGACGTCATCGATGACGTCATCAATCCAAATTTTGTTCTTTGTCATGTACACGCTTTGGTCTAAGTACATGGTAAGTTTCAAGTCTGTACATGCTCTATTTTTTGAGATAGCAAAATAATTTTTTTTTCGACCTCGTGTACCATTTTCGTTGTGACGTAGCTATGACGTCACACATATTTTTAAAATGCTCTTGAGTTAAAGAAAATATTATGCATTGAACATTTTTTCATATTTTCATTCACTTAGGCTCTAGAGCCCAAAATAACATGATTTGTTACTTTAACTTCCGGTTTCGACCGGAAGTAAAGGTCAAATGGGGTCACGTTGTGCACCGCATTTGTAGATCTTTATAAGAGGTTTCATGTAAAAAAAGAATCTTGAAGGTAGCTCTTTTGGTTTTGAAGATATGATTTTTCAAATTATTTAAGGTTTATTTAACGTTTATTTAACGTAATGACGTCATCAATGACGTCACCATTCCCAAAAAGTTGCGGTGCCGTCTACTCACTGAGGTTGATGTTCATGAGAAGTTTCAAGTTCATACAAGTTTCAGTTTTTCTCAAAATTGGCGGAGAACGTTCAGGCAGAAGTAGACGGAGAAAAAAAAAAAAACTAGAGATTGAGAGTTTGTGAACAAACTCACGATGTTCGGCTGGAACGTAATAAAGTGATTGCGTCATTGAAAACAAGGTCAATATTGTATGCTGTGCTGATGGGCAAAATTTTTATTTGTACCTTGTGTTGATCTTTAGGCATGAAGGTCAGTCATACGAAACTCCAACTTCCGGTTTTGACATGAACTATGGTTCAAATGGGGTCACACTCTGCGATAGTTGTACAGTATTTCAAGGGCTTGCATATGGAGCAAATATCTCGTGTGTAACTTTTATGATCCCCCAAATGATTTTTTTAAACATTAACATTGATTTAATATGACTTATCAATGATGTCATAATCCGAAAATAATCCAGTTTCATCTACACAGTAATGTCTAAGGCAACAGTAAGTTTCAAGTCTGTATCACGTTCAGTTGATGAATTATGAATTTACTATCTGTGACATTTCAACATCCGTTTCAACCGGAAGTAAGGGTCAAATGGGGTCACATCTTCAACACAATTTTAGAATTGTTAACGAGCTTTCAGATGAAGTAATGATTATTAATGAATTCTGTTTTGTTATTGAAAAATAATCTTTTTGAAAAAAAAATTTCAACTTCCTGTTTCAACCGGAAGTCAAGGTCAAATGGGGTCACAAACTGTGTAAGATGTGCAGAGTAATAGAAGAGCTTTTATATGGCGCAAATATCTTGTATGTATCATTTACGGTTCTTCAGATATGAATTTTTGAAATATTAAACGTTGATTTATTGTAATGACGTCATCAATGACGTCATCATCCAGAAAAGACAATGCAGTTTACTGCACAGTAAAGTTGAAGGTAAAAGTAAGTTTAAAGACTGTACCTCGTTTGGTTAATGACCTATGAATTTTTTTATACTTCAACTTCAACTTCCGGTTTCAACCGGAAGTCAAGGTCAAATGGGGTCACACTTTCTGTAAAACATGTAGACTGGTTAACGTGTTTTCAGATGAAGTAATGGTTATTACTATAGCCTGTTATTGAAATATGATTTTTTTGGGAAAAATGACATATTAACTTCCGGTTTCGACCGGAAGTCAAGGTCAAATGGGGTCACACACTGTAAGATTTGTAGAGTAATCAAAAAGCTTTCATATGGTGCAAAGATCTTGTATGTAACATAAACGGTTCTTCAGATATGGATTTTTTAAATATTAAACGTTGATTTAATATAATGACGCAATCAATGACGTCATCTTTTACGGCCGGAAAACATTGTCAAACCAGTATTATGTCTGTACAAAAGTTTAAGCAGGCTAACCGATCTTCAAACTGACATTCAAATTTTGTCAATATGATAAGCAGTTCTTAGGATATGAATTTTTGAAATTTTGAACTTCCGGTTTCGACCGGAAGTAAAAGTCAAATGAGGTCAAGTTGTGCACGACAATTAAAGGTCATTACAAGAATTTTTATGTTTTGAAAGAATCTCGTACGTAGCTTTTCTGGTTCTCAAGATATGACTTTTCTAATTAGGTGTTCGGCATTGAGCCGAAAACCTATTGTTATTGTTAAGTTGTTTTTTTTAGGTGTTCGGCTTTTAGCCGAAAACCTATTGTTATTGTTAAGTTTGTTTTTTTTTTTTTTTTTTAGGTGTTCGGCATTGAGCCGAAAACCTATTGTTATTGTTAAGTTTTTTTTTAGGTGTTCGGCATTGAGCCGAAAACCTATTGTTATTGTTAAGTTTTTTTTTTGTTTTTTTTTTCCTCGTATTCTTATCAGCGAACCTTCTCCGTCGATTTTTAACAAAAGTAAAGCTTATATGAACTTGAAACTTATCAGGAACATGAACCATAGTTAGTAGATGAAACCGCAACTTTTTTAGAATGATGACGTCATTGATGACGTCATTATGCTAAATAAACCATTAATAATTAGAAAATTCATATCTTGAGAACTAGAAAAGCTACGTACGAGATTCTTTCAAAACATAAAAGTTCTTGTAATGACCTTTAATTGTCGTGCACAACTTGACCTCATTTGACCTTTACTTCCGGTCGAAACCGGAAGTTCAAAATTTCAAAAAATTATATCTCAAGAACTGCTAATGATATTGTCAAAATTTGAATGACAGTTTGAAGATCGGTTAGCCGGCTCAAACTTTTGCACAGACATAATACCAGTTTGACATTGTCTTCTGGCCGTAAAAGATGACGTCATTGATTGCGTCATTATATTAAATCAACATTTAATATTTAAAAAATCCATATCTGAAGAACCGTATATGTTACATACAAGATCTTTGCACCATATGAAAGCTTTTCGATTACTCTACAAATCTTACAGTGTGTGACCCCATTTGACCTTGACTTCCGGTCGAAACCGGAAGTTAAAATGTCATTTTTCCAAAAAATCCTATTTCAATAAAAAACAGGCTATAGTAATAACCATTACTTTATCTGCAAACACTTTAACCAGTCTACATGTCTTACAGAAAGTGTGACCCCATTTGACCTTTACTTCCGGTCGAAACCGGAAGTTGAAGTTAACATATAAAAAGATTCATAGGTCATTAACTAAACGAGGTACAGTCTTGAAACTTACTATTACCTTCAACTTTACTGTGCAGTAAACTGCACTGTTTTTTCTGGATGATGACGTCATCGATGACGTCATTACAATAAATCAATCAATAAATCATTTAAAAAAATCATAACTCCTGAAGTACACAATGGAATTTTACAATCTATACATCATCGGAAAGGTCTTTAAAAAATAATTAAATGTCTTACAGAGATGATCCCAATTTGACCTTGTCTTCCGGTTCAAACCGGAAGTTGAAGCAAAAAATGCTTAAAAAGTCACAATTTAAGCTGTGGAGTCAATATGAAACAGAATTTGGACATGGTTTTAGTGTACGAAATAAAATGTAGTTTATGACCTTTGAAAATATTACATTGACGACGTCATCAAATGTTACAGTTTGTTACGACGACGAGTTTAAAAATAAATAAAAAATTATTTCAAATTTTTTTGAGCAAACTACATGTTGAATTTTTTAGTAACAGATAACGACTATAAAAGCCTAATTGTGAAATTTGAACAAAACTGGCCGTTGAATAACGAAGTTATATTAAGGTGAAAAGTGCCGTTTTTAGCGCGATCGCCGATAGAGTCTGTACAGTTACCTTACTGTATTGCACCCCGTGCGTGTGCACTCTAGGCTTTTACTGCA
The DNA here is from genome assembly GCA_911728455.2 of Marthasterias glacialis. NCBI lineage: Eukaryota > Metazoa > Echinodermata > Asteroidea > Forcipulatida > Asteriidae > Marthasterias > Marthasterias glacialis. The sequence goes on along the minus strand of OU452220.1, from coordinate 27,975,031 downwards.
CGCTGTGTATATACATACACGCAACAAGTCAGGGCCCAATTTCATAGAGCTGCTTAACCCTCGGAGCATCCACATTAATCAACAACTTCCCTGGATCCAGGAGGTTAAAAAATCGTCCACCCTGTCTTTAAGGTCAATAACCCGCCCTGCAAGCCCAAAACCATTATAAATCACTGTGGGGGGTGAATTGGAGTGCCAGTCAAGACTTAGACTTGTGTTATTTACGACCAGTATGCGGCGCAAGTTGTTTTCACAAAGTGCATACCACCCTGTCCCAAGGGAATACTTGACACAGGGTCAATCAATTACTACACTGAGACAGGTGGCTGCTGTCTTTCAACACTCCTTACTCCGCACTGGTTAGGGTCTGTCCAATGGGAGTCTACAGGCTTGTGGGGTGTACCAGGGGTGAGGACTACATGGAAGCTTGGCCTTATTGGCCCATTGAAAAAAAAATTATGACCATATTTGGTAACCATTGGATTATTTTTTAACCTCCCGGCTGCTCTGAGGGTTTTAACGGCAAGCAAATTTTTCTGCTTACTATAGCAAAAAATGTGCTTAAGCGTAAACGTATTTCACCAGCGTTTGCTAACTTAAGCACGTAAACAAACTGCGCACGCAACAAAAAAGTACCGTCTGCTTAAGCAAAAAATACTTCCGATCGAAAAATTTACAAAATGGCGGACGAAGTCAACGGAGTAGCGGTGGCTAAAAAATCAACAAAAAAGGAAATTATCGATGGAAATAATAAAATTTTCTGATGGAATTGGGTCACGTCAGCAAGCGCCCCCTTTGGTTCGAAAAAAAAATTATTTTGCTATCTCAAAAACTAAAGCATGTACGGACTTGATACTTACTATATACCTAGACCTTAGTGTGTATATGACAAAGCAAAATTTTGGGAATGATGACGTCATCGATGACGTCATTACATTAAATTGAAGTTTTATACTAAAATAATCATATCTTAAGAATAATACATGCTACATACATGATCTTTACACCATATGAAAGGTCTTGAAGTACTTCACAAATCTCACACAAGGTGTGACCCCATTTGACCTTCACTTCCGGTCGAAACCGGAAGTAGTAGTTTTGTTATGAAAAATGGTTTCTGAATTACGTAAATTTGTGTATTAATATAATAACTTATTTTTAAAGCCCTTCGACGATTCTACAAATTTTGTACAAAGTGTGAACTCATTTGACCTTCACTTCCGGTTCAAACCGGAAGTATAAGTTTGTACAACAAAAATATGTATCTTATTAATGACACATGATACTATAATAATCGTCACATCAATTGAAAGCTCTCTGACAATTCTAGATACCATGCACAAGGTTTGACCCCATTTGACCTTTAGTTCCTTTCAAACCGGAAGTTAAAGATTCATATGACAAACCTTCATGCATAAAGATCAAAAAAGTACAAATAAAGCATTTCGCCCGTCAACATAGCACAAATAGACAAAAAAACTTGCACACAATATTGACCTTAAAATTTTCAATTACGTAATTGAGCCGAACACCGTGAGTTTGTTCACAAACTCTAAATTTCTAGGTTTTTTTTCCTTTTTTTCTGGGCTTTCTTAGTCGTCGAAACTTGTCCACAAATTTTCTCAAAAAGTTAAGCTTGTATGAACTTAAAACTTACCATGTACACAGATATTAGTGAGTAGATGAAACCGTGAATTTTTTGGAATGATGACGTCATTGATGACGTCATGGCGTTAAATAAACGTTAAATAATTCAAAAAATTCATAACTCAAGAACGGCAAATGCTACATTCAAAATCTTTGGTGCATATGAAAGGTCTTGTAATGTTGGACATATTGTATGCACACCGTGACCTCATTTGACATTTACTCCCGGTAGAAACCGGAAGTTAAAGTAACAAATCATGTTATTTCGGGCTCTAGAGCCTAAGTGAATGAAGATATGAACAAACTTTTAAGTAATAATATTTTCTTTAGCTCAAGAGCATTCTAGAAATGTGACACATGACGTCATAGCTACGTCACAACGAAATTGATACACGAGGTCGAAAAAAAAATATTTTGCTATCTCAAAAAATAAAGCATGTACGGACTTGAAACTTACTATATACTTAGACCACAGTGTGTATATGATAAAGCGAAATTTTTGGAATGATGACGTCATCGATGACGTCATTACATTAAATTGAAGTTTTATACTAAAATAATCATATCTTAAGAATAATACATGCTACATACATGATCTTTACACCATATGAAAGGTCTTGAAGTACTTCACAAATCTCACACAGAATGTGACCCCATTTGACCTTCACTTCCGGTCGAAACCGGAAGTAGTAGTTTTGTTATGAAAAATCGTTTCTGAATTACGTAAATTTGTGTATTAATATAATAACTTATTTTTAAAGCCCTTCGACGATTCTACCATTGTTTACAAAGTGTGAACTCATTTGACCTTCTCTTCCGGTCGAAACCGGAAGTATAAGTTTGTACAACAAAAATATGTATCTTATTAATGACACATGGTACATTAATAATCCTTACATCAATTTAAAGCTCTCTGACAATTCAAGATACCATGCACAAGGTGTCACCCCATTTGACCTTTAGTTCCTGTCAAACCGGAAGTTAAAGATTCATATGACAAACCTTGATGCATAAAGATCAAAAAGTACGAATAAATATTTCGCCCGTCAGCATAGCACAAATAGACAAAAAACTTGCACACAATATTGACCATAAAATTTTCAATTACGTAATTAAGCCGAACACCGTGAGTTTGTTCACAAACTCTAAATTTCTAGTTTTTCTTTTTTCTGGGCTTTCTTAGTCGTCGAAACTTGTTCGCAAATTTTCTCAAAAAGTTAAGCTTGTATGCACTTGAAACTTACCATGTACAAAGATATTAGTAAGTAGATGAAACCGCGAATTTTTTGGAATGATGACGTCATTGATGACGTCATGACGTTAAATAATCGTTAAATAATTCAAAAAATCATAACTCCTGAAGTACACAATGGATTTTTACAATCTATACATCATCGGAAAGGTCTTTAAAAAATAATTAAATGTCTCACAGAGATGACCCCAATTTGACCTTGTCTTCCGGTTGAAACCGGAAGTTAAAGCAAAAAATGCTTAAAAAGTCACAACTTAAGCTGTGGAGTCAATATGAAACAGAATTTGGACCTGGTTTCAGTGTACGAAATAAAATGGAGTTTATGACCTTTGAAAATATTACATTGATGACGTCATCAAATGTTACAGTTTGTTACGACGACGAGTTTAAAAATAAAATAAAAAAATTTTCAATTTTTTTTTGAGTAAACTACATGTTGAATTTTTAAGTAATAGATAACGACTATAAAAGCCTAATTGTGAAATTTGAACAAAATTGGCCGTTGCATAACGAAGTTATATTAAGGTGAAAAGTGCCGTTTTTAGCGCGATCGCCGATAGAGTCTGTACAGTTACCACCCCCCCCCCCCTCCACCCCCCCCCCCCCCGTGCGTGTGCACTCTAGGATTTTACTGCGTGTTGTGTATAGTATATACACAGCGCTGCTCGGTAGTAGTGTCAACAACAGTAATGCGTGCACAGTAACTTGGCATGCTTCCAAGAAATGAACCTGCGAGGCGCATACACAGTGCTTTTACAAACTAAGACCGTTAATTTGAAATAGCGCCCGCAAACCTGTATGGACGCACACTTCTTTATTTTATTGACACCACGTAGATGCTGAACAAAATGGAGGGCAGCAGGCTTAATGTTTCGATAAAAGGCAAAATGAATACTATTTTGAAATGTAATTAAAAGTGCTGTATACTATCAGTTATTTTTTCACTTCGTGGCTGTTTACATGAAAATTCCAATGTAAAAAGATACTGCAGCCTTCATCCATGTAATAAATAATTCAAAAAATTCATAACTCAAGAACGGCAAATGCTACATTCAAAATCTTTGGTGCATATGAAAGGTCTAGTAATGTTGGACAAATTGTATGCACACCGTGACCTCATTTGACCTTTACTTCCGGTAGAAACCGGAAGTTAAAGTTACAATTCATGTTATTTGGGGCTCTAGAGCCTAAGTGATTAGAAATATCAACTAACTTTCAATGAATAATATTTTCTTTAGCTGAAGAGCATTCTAGAAACGTAATTTATGACGTCATAGCTACGTCACAACGAAATTGATACACGAGGCCGAAAAAAAAATATTTTGCTATCTCAAAAACTAAAGCATGTACGGACTTGATACTTACTATATACCTAGACCACAGTGTGTATATGACAAAGCAAAATTTTGGGAATGATGACGTCATCGATGACGTCAATACATTAAATTGAAGTTTTATACTAAAATAATCATATCTTAAGAATAATACATGCTACATACATGATCTTTACACCATATGAAAGGTCTTAAAATACGTAACAAATCTTACACAGGATGTAACCCCATTTGACCTTCACTTCCGGTCGAAACCGGAAGTAGTAGTTTTTTATGAAAAATCGTTTCTGAATTACGTAAATTTGTGTATTAATATAATAACTGATTTGTAAAGCTCTTCGACGATTCTACAAATTTTGTACAAAGTGTGAACTCATTTGACCTTCTTGAGAAAATTAGCGGACAAGGTTCAGAAGGAAGAATGCGCAGGAAAAAAAAACTTAACAGTAACAATAGTTGTTCGGCTGTTGGCCGAACACCTAAAAAGAAAGATTTGACTAATATGGTAAGTCTAACTGAAGAATGTTAAAAAGACGGGAAAACATTTAGTATTTGTGTATTTTGCACTTTTGTTTTTTGTGTTTTTAAAATGTCCTTGAAAAATACAAGTTTACTTGAAACATACATATTCTTATTGTATTATACTCCTCCTAATAAATGCCTTGTCAAAAAACTGTCGAGTTTTCGTAACCAGCTACTATAACGATCAGAATCAGTTGTGGCAATCACTCCAAGGCTCCCGATGACCAAAAAGGGTCAAAATAAAGTAAGCCAGTGCAGTTTCGACAGAACAACAGAGTAACCAGAGCGGAGCGATCCCAATAGTTTATTGCACAATATAAGCGGAAATATAAGTGGATTATTGCACAATATGAGTGATTGCAGTAGATTATTGTACAACATAAGTAATATGATAATGAATTCTAAGAAGAAGAAAGAAAGAATAAAGAGGGTCAGCAACCAGTCGTATGCCTGTCGGTGGCCAACCCATTGTTGTAAAATTGGAGTGATGGCTGGGTTATTGAGAAATTAAGTTTCCTTGAGTGTGAGGGTTGACAACATTTCATTTCTATTCTTTTTTCGAAGAAGTTGAAGTAGGGCATCCTGCCTATGGTGGTTTGTACTTCTGAAATACATTTTTGTAGTTATGTCATTAAGCTTCTCAAGACCTTGTTGAGTGAACTCAGAAATTGAACCACACTTGAGAAGCAATTCTGGAACATGGTTAACAAGCACATGCATATAAGGCGTAACATTTGCACTCGGATAAGTCGCAGTGTAACATTTCAACCATTTCCTGCTTCTGAGTTCAAACTCGTGAGCCTCTTCTTTGGTGAATTGTCCATGTTCACTGCGTAGAGATGAGCAAAGGCTGTACAACTCATCCCACAAAAATTGAACATCTTCAGGCTTGCTTAAAAGATGAGGCACATCAGAGAGCAAATGATCGATGTTGACATTGTTACATAATTTAATTTTCTCTGTACCAAAGAGTGTTCGCCATTTCAGTTTTTTGGACGCTTGGCCGACATAAAATACAAAGCCTGTGATATCATTACTGCAAAGAAAATTTTCAAGCTTGACAGTGTGTATGTTTCTCTCGATCAAAAATACAATTGCCAGTCGTGGCTATCTCGTCAGCTCTTCTGAGTTCTAAGATAAGCAAATTCAAAAGTGCATCGGTTGTGCGTAGAAACATATGAAGTGTGTCCACCACTACGTTATCTATTTGAATTGAGGAAAATATTGGAGCAAGAGAACAGTTATATTTTTTGTTAACTCTTTTTCGACAAGAGAGCACACTGTTCAATATCAGCAACTGTTCTACATCCTTTGGTTTTGTCATTCATAGACTACTTTATGTCACTTTTATGAAATTCCTTGGTGGGGTACTTGCAGTAAACGTAAGCGTAAGTAGTTCACGTAACTAAGGATTCCGTGCTTACACAGATAGCGCAGAAATTCGGCGCTAACCTCGTAAGCGGCGAATGGTCTTCGTAAGTGCAGAATGACGCAGTAAGCAGAGCCATGAAATTGGGCCCAGATGATTGCTCTAGGCGACTCTTTCCGAACAGGCTTCAAGCAGCGCTTTATATCTACCAGCAATTGATGAACTAAAATAGGTGATTGCTCCTGAAGTGAATGATCGCTGGTGAATGTTTATGATAGCTGTTTAACAGTTACAATTTGCTGGGCAGGAAGCCATTCGTTCTTTGACTTTGACCATCCAGGATATGTGACATACACGTTATTGCCTTCCTCTCGCAGAATCTTGGGGAAAAAATATGAAAAAGAAATAATTGTTTCTAAATGCTTTTAAAAGTTCTTGAAAAAATATTTCGCAGTTCTTGAGACTGATATAGCCTTATAAATATTATTATTAACACCGTTTTGAATTTTGTAAAAAGAAAAAGAAACAAAAATAATTACAATTATTATTATAATTGTATTCGTAAATGACTAAATAAGCCTAAAAAGTTAGGGGCCTAACGTTGCACCCATGTTTTTTTCAATTTTTCAACACTGACACTACAATATAACGGACATTGGGATTACGGTATAAACAATTTTAAAGCCAAAGTATATTTCAGAAATAGTTTTAATGTTCACTCCATTTTACTGGCCGTTGTTATTATTGAACACTTCCTAACGGTGTGAGCCCGCTGCACGCTAGCTGCATACATGAATTTTACCCATTGCAAAATGGAATATGCAAACGCCACGCGAGTGTACGTGTGTGGCTGATCGAACTCGGTAACAATCATTACTGAAATGCCTACATTTCTGTAAAGTTTGGACCTTACCTCAACCTTGAAAAGTTCCTCTGACGTCCAGGTCTGTCGTGGAGAAATGTCTTTTAATAAATACTTCCTTGGAATGTGAAGACTGTTTAGATTTCGGTAAAAATTGTTTGGTTTTATTGAAGACTTTCGCCGAAGGCGTCCCACTCCGAGTGACGACATTGCAAAGGCAACGCTACAACGAACCAAAATAGGGGCGTGGTTAAAACTTGCGAGCAATCTGATTGGTTCCGGATGTACACGTTGCGTATCCAGGGTAGCAGTGTTGATCACATATGACGCCCTCACTCTCTTTGAAAAATCCAGGTTATTGAGACAATCAACTCAATATTATTGACAATAATGTAAGTAATTTTTACTCTATTATCATACTTTTATTCTACTCCGTTTCGTAAAAATAAATTTTTGAAAATGAAATAATTATGACACCGTCATGATTTAACACTTCGTAAAAATTATCAAAAATGTAAGTAATTACTTGTTTTAAAAAAACGATAATAATTATTTATTGTTTAGTTTATTGTATTGATAATTTTTTTTAATGTTTTTGTCAACCCTGTCTCACGAGAAATCGAGTAGGCCTACGTCATTAACGGAGCAAAAAAAAAAAAAAAGAGGGGGGGGCGTGTCCGAATGAATGGCATCGGCAGTGGCTACGGCCGGATTGCTGAAAACTGCTATGCTCAAATGTTGTCGCTATATACAGCCAGCGGCCACAGCCGTAGCCAAAGTTACTTGATTCGGACACGGTTGGAATAACCATGCGGGTGCGATGCGAGGATTTTGTTAGTCTGGTTCCCTTGTCTTGTTAAAATCGACATAGAGAGATTTTCGGGTCCGGGCCCGGCTCGCGATTTTTTTTCCCGTACCACACGCTCAATAAGGAGCTACAGCGAAGCGTCCCGATTGGTCAGTTACAAAATGCATTATGCATGTTAGGTCGCAGGCTGTTTCACACGAAAGTTGTGTGTGATCGGCGTAAAGTACAGACCCTCCTCGTACTCTGTAATGTACTATGTAGGGAATACTCAGCAGCAAGTTCAGCATGGTGTTTGTGTTCCAGACGCCACAAGAATAACCAGGTTAATTCTATCTGAGATGCATGTTAAAACCCTCAGAGCAGCCACGAGGATAAAAAATAATCCAATGGTTACCAAATATGGTCATAATTTTTTTTTCAATGGGCCAATAAGGCCAAGATTCCATGCAATCCTCACCCCTGGTACACCCCACAAGCCTGTAGACTCCCATTGGACAGACCCTAACCAGTGCGGAGTAAGGAGTGTTGAAAGACAGCAGCCACCTGTCTCAGTGTAGTAATTGATTGACCTTGTGTCAAGTATTCCCTTGGGACAGGGTGGTATGCACTTTGTGAAAACAACTTGCGCCGCATACTGGTCGTACATAACATAAATAACACAAGTCTAAGTCTTGACTGGCACTCCAATTCACTAATTATATAGATTAAAATAGGTTTGGGCTTGCTGTTGGGGGTTTTACGTAAAAAAAACTGGGTGGATAAAAAAAAAAACTTATGGATGAACCGCGTGAGTTTTTTTTTTGTGGCTGCTCGGAGGGTTAAGTGTTTGTGGGGTCCTTTTTCTACGGTATTTTAAGTTATACCTGCTGATGTGCACTAGAGGCCAACAGGGGAGTTTCTGGTCTGTAATGTGGGGACCCCTTGATGTGGTAGCCTAAGAATGTGTGTGTACTAAGAAATGGGATTATGTGCCACCTGTTTTTTTTCACTTCACGGGTGTAGAACAAAGCTTGTATAAACGTTAGAGTTGATTACCTTTCCACTGTTTATGTTTCTCCTAAAACTGTTCACACACTTGGTTAATTTAGCCTCCTGTGTAATCGTTGAGTGTGCTGTTAGTCACCCCTTGTAGTAATTGGCTTCAGACAGCAGCCTATAGTAGTGCAAAGAGGCATCATCAGCTTTTGGTTGTGCTCTCCCATTATTTTGGTAGTTTAATTGCCTGGTTTGAACGAGTTATTACTGCTATATGGACTCGGTCTTTAAAGCAATTTTGATCTCAATCTGCAACTTTCTTGGGTACTGTGTTTTGGTATTGGGTTAGCTTTTACTGTGATTTGTTTGTGTTTTATTAACTTTCTTTTAAGCTGTGTTTTATTGACTTTCTTTGCTTTCGGTCACTTGTGATCAATAGAGTGTTTTTATGTCTGTGTTTTTTTATTTGTTTTGCTGTTAAAGAAACCTACAATCGCGAGTCACTGTCCCACTTCATGCATTTCCTTACCTCTTGACCCTGTTCGATCTTTATTAGTTATAAACATGTACGCGTAGTAGCACATAAAACGAACTCTTGTGACCTAACATGCATAATACATTAGCAACCGACCAATCGGGACGCCTCGCTGTGGCTCCCTATTCAGCGTGTGGTACGGGGAAAAAAATCGCGCCCGGCTCGCGATTTTTTTCCCCGTACCACACGCTGAATAGGGAGCCACAGCGAGGCGTCCCGATTGGTCGGTGGTAATGTATTATGCATGTTAAGTCACAAGAATTCGTTTTATGTGCTACGACGCGTACATAAGCATAGCATAAGTGTTTGTACGTGCCATGTTCATGAACTAATAAAGGGTCAAGACACAAGGAAATCCATGAAGTGGGACAGTGACTCGCGATTGTAGGTTTCTTTAACAGCAAAACAAACAAAAAACACTGACATAAAAACACTTTATTGATCAAAAGTGACCGAAAGCAAAGAAAGTTAATGAAACACAGCTTAAAAGAAAATAAATAAAACACAAACAAATCACAGTAAAAGCTAACCCAATACCAAAACACAGTACCCAAGAAAGTTGCAGATTGAGATCAAAATAGCTTTAAAGACCGAGTCCATAGCAGTAATAACTCGTTCAAACCAGGCAATTAAACTACCAAAATAATGGGAGAGCACAACCAAAAGCTGATGATTTGCAGTGCTATAGGCTGCTGTCTGAAGCCAATTATTACTACAAGGGGTGACTAACAACACACTCACAGATTACACAAGAGGCTAAATTTACCAAGTGTGTGAACAGTTTTAGGAGAAACATAAACAGTGGAAAGGTAATCAACTCTAACGTTTATACAAGCTTTGTTCTACACCCGTGAAGTACTGAAAAACAGGTGGCCCATAATACCCTGTCATTTAAGGCTCTCCACAATCCCAATTCTTAGCACACACATTCTTAAGCTACCACATCAAGGTCCCCCACATTACTGACCAGAAACTCCCCTGTTGGCCACTAGTGCACATCAGCAGGTAACTTAAAATACCGTAGAAAAAGGACCCCACATACAATTAACACGTATCTCATCTGAGACTCAGATAAAAGTGACCTTGGTTATTCTTGCGGCGTCTGGAACAAACACCATGCTGAACTTGCTGCTAAGTATTCGCTACATAGTACATTACAGAGCACGAGGAGGGTCTGTACTTTACGCCGATCACACACAACTTTCGCGTGAAACAGCCTGTGACCTAACATCTATATTATTAAAGCCGTAACTCCGCCATCTTGGACATACGCGGAGCGCCATCTTGCATTTTTGGTGTGGTGACTTCACAAATGTTGGTAGTAAGATCGTTCTGTTCGTCTGGGTTTCAGATCCACCAAAACACTGTTTGATGTGACCTTTGACTCGAAAAAAGCTCCCGAATGACCCTTCACACTCGCAGCATGAACTTTGACTCATGTCACATGTCTGTTGGCTCTGTAGACGGCGGTTTTGATTGGCCGTTGATTGTTGTTGGTTTTTCCCAGTTGCCCTTTTCCCCCTTTTTATTATTTTCTCCGTATGGTATTTATTGTTTTCTTTCATAAAAAAAATAAGACAAAATAGTCTCTCTCTATTTAACGGATGAAGTGTAGTTTCAACAAAATTGTACGATCAAGGTATGTCACAGACGGCTATTTTGATTGGCCGTTGATATTTTTGGGTTTGCCTCAGTTGCCCTTTTCCCTTTTTTGCCCTTATTTTTTTCGTATGGTATTTATTATTGTACTTCATAAGAAAAGTCGTCTCTCTCTATTTAACGGATAAAGGGTAGTTTCAACAAAATGGTACAAAGATTATTTCATTTCACATCCTCAAAATTTGAGTTTTTGCGTCACATAATGACCGATTGTGTGGCATTCTGGGAATAGGGATGAAGGCCAGCTGAACAAGGTAGTCATTTATGACCTTTGCCTCGCAACGACACTGCATTGTGTTCTCACACGTATCTGATTGCCTCCTTCGGAGGAGGGCATTTTCAACTGGTCACTGTTTATTGTTTGATCTTTGGCTTTTGACCTGGCCGATTATACAGTCAATGCCACATCAATGCCACGTTGGTCATGATCATGTTAGTTGGATTGGTATGATTTTCTCAATCGCTGGTCTTTCATCATTATCATGTTGGATAGTTTGGTGTGATTTTCGGCATTGCTGGTCTTTTAAATAAGCCATCGGTAGTCGTTGTAGTACCCGTAGGCGTAGTTTGTACTCATCGCTGGATGTTCGAAAGTGGTAAGTACATTTCTATTCTATAAAAAAAACCCAATACAAATACAAACTTCACTGTAAGTGTAAACTCAAATATTTCATAATGATGTATGATTATGAATTTATACCTAGACAAAAATCAAGTATTTTGGGCTTCACCGCCTCACCTATCCTCTTCAGACCCTGTGGTCCATAATAAGGCTGCAAGGATTCTTCTCCAGAGTCCAGGGGCAGGGCTTATTTATAGTCAGATAGCTGGATAGTGGTACTGGTACAATGTAGACCCAGTAACTGGGGCGCTGTACTCCTTTTTTGAGATTTTTGACATTATCTGTCGTACTAGCGCCCCAGTCCGTGGTATATATGGAAAGTGCTCCGATTCGGAGTCCGAAGCGGTTTTTTTCTGAATCAGTTACAAAATTGTCAAAATTGCAACAAGGACTGGACAGAATTGCTTGAAAATCGCCTACTGGCTTCTCCAAGTATCTACGGTGAAATAAAATGCAGTTAATTGTACTCACGATCATTTTTGGTCCTCCAAATTGATGATTTTTAGCCCACTATCACGCATATATCAAATTTGCCGTTAGAATCGCCATTTTGAATGTGATACTCAACGACCGTTTCCTTATGTCTAAAACGCTTCGAGGATTGCGTGTTCGCTGAGGCCCTGACTTTCATATTGTTTTCCGCGCAGTCAACGCAGGATACCAGGCTGTGTGTAGCGCCAATGTTCACTGACGCCCTGACATTCATATTGATTTGCGCAGTCAATGCAGGATACCAGCTGTGTAGCCAGTTACTGGGTCTAGGTACAATGTGGGCTGCACTTTCAATGGGGTCCATCCGAAGTTCCCTAATATACAGATGTTCCCCAATACCAACGTTCCCAAAAACATGGTTATGTTTGGGTTTTGTTTGGCCACGGAAAATAGGCCTACATCTACTTATCAGTTCGATGTAGATCCATCTCGACTCAAAACCGACCTGACGCATGCCATCTCGACTCAAAAGTATCTCGACTCAAAAGCATCTTCACTTACAAATGTCACCAACTCGACTCAAAACCATCTCCACGCAAAAACCATATCGACGCATATTAAAGAATTAAAGAAAAAAGTCCGAAAAGGGTGACCCTGAAAAGAATAGACCAAATAGTTAATTCAGCTTAGCTCGGTACTTATTCTTCAAACAATTCTTCATTTTCCATTTATCACTTGCTAAAACTTTTACCACCTCACTACCTTACTGAAACATACTCATACAATTATCTCTTTTCTTGCAGATATCCCAATTGATGATCCCTTCACAACTGATGAAGACACTGTGAAATACATCCCAACCACTCCAATGACAACCCCACCACCCACAACACCACCTGCGCGAAGATCAAGCTCTACAATACCTCAACCTCCACCAACAACAATTGACTTAACAAAGACAGGACCGCAAGCTACTCAACAAACGACCAATACAACATCACCCAAATTGCCTCCTAGAAAAAGATAGAGGAACTCTAAAAACAAACAACCTCTATTTTAACCTGAGCGTGCATTTCAAACTCCAATAGACCTTATGCGTTGAAGACATCAAGCCCCCATACTAAGGGTAAACCAATGCAATGATTAGCCTCTAACCCAATGAAACAATTGTTAACCAAACCTTTGTAAGTTAATTAGCATTTTTTTATATTTCATTAGTTTCTTTCACGTAAATTAGACAATTTTTTTATCTTTAACCTGTGCAATTTATCTTCCAAGTTTCTTTCAATCTCTTTTATTACAAATGTTTCCATGACAACTGTAAATCAAACAAAACAATTCATGAGGTACAACAGTACCTCATTCCAAACCAAACTATTTCTTTTCATGCAGTTGTCTTTTTAATTTTCAATATGATTACAACTCCAAAACGTCCAATCATAAGCCTCAAGCCAAAATAACCTGTTCCCAACCAGTCTTTTGTTATACAATAAGTGTTTTTACTTCATTACTTTTGTTACTGTAAATTAAACCCATATTTATTTTTCTGTTTAACTATACAGCTACAGTTTCAAGTATTCTTTAAATGTATATTATTAGTCTTTGTATAAAAACTCACCAAAGATAGGGCGTTCTAATCAAACTCAATACCTCATTGCAAACCAATTTTCATTATGTCATTTTTATTGTTCAATATGTTAACACCTCCAAAACGCCACAATTATTCGCTAAAATCCCAGTCAGCTATTGCCAACGAAACCATTGTAATACAATATAAATTCAATCCATATTTAGTTTTCTGTTTAACTATACAGTTACAGTTTCAAGTATTCTTTAAATGTATATTATTAGTCTTATTTATATAAAAACTCACCAAAGATAGGGCGTTCTAATCAAACTCAATACCTCATTGCAAACCAATTTTCATTATGTCATTAGTATTGTTCAATATGTTAACACCTCCAAAACGCCACATTTATTCGCTAAAATCCCAGTCAGCTATTGCCAACAAACCATTGTAATACAAATTGCTTTTTTACTTCATCACTATTTTCCTGTGAGTTATACCTTATTTATTTTTGTTTACGCTGTACAGTTAATGTTACAAGTATTCTTTAAATGTATTTTAGTAGTATTATCTTAAAAACAACTCAACAAAGGTAGTGTACATTCAAATAACACTACAATACCTAATTGCAAACCAATCTATCCCTTTTCATTTTGTTTTCATTTAACACTGTTCAATGATAACACCTCAAAACCTCACATTCATTACGCTGAAATCCACAAACTATTGCCAACCAAACCTTTATTATATAAATAGCTTTTTTACTTCATAAGGCATACTTTCTCTCCTATAAATTAAACCTTATTTATTTTGCTGTTTAAACTTTAAACTAATGTTCAAAGTATTTCTTAAATATATCACAGTTACTTTCATAATCACTCCACAAACGTAAGACATTCAAATGAGACTACAAAGCCTCATTGCAACCCAATATGTCCCTTTTTTATCTGTTACCATTAGTATTGTTCAATATCTTGCTTTCAACTCAAAAACATCAAATTCATAACGCTGAAGTCCCCCAAACTATTGCCAACCAAACCTTTGTAATATAAATAGCTTTTATTACTTCATGACTTTCTTCCATGTAACTTAAAGCAATATATATTTCATTTTTTAAAGTGTACAGTTTGTGTTACAACTATTCTTTAAATGTCTTTTAATTTTGTTATTTTCATACGTCTCAACAATAAAAGGAAAATCAAAACACACCAAAACTCTCATTGCAAACCACTCCCTTCCTTTTTAGATAACAATGTTCAATTTTAAATAACAAAACCCACCAGTTTCACACCAAAAATACCATCCCTTAAAAAAAAAATCATTTTGACTTCATAACTTCCACATAAGAATCTCCCACATTAAAAACTATGCAACTTCTTCAATGAATCCTGAAGAATAATTTCAAAGTATAAAATGATTTCATACATTTTCACCATAAGGCTTTCAATGTTGTCAATGATTGTTCTCTTCTCCAACTACAATAATTATGTACTTCAACCCTATCACCAACAGCACATAAAACACGCACAGCCCCGCCTAGCAGATTGCCGGGCGAAGCGCGGCAATCTGCTAGTGCATAATGCATTTTGTAACTGACCAATCGGGACGCTTCGCTGTAGCTCCATATTGAGCATGTGGTACGGGAAAAAAAATCGCGCCCGGCTCGGGGGCCGGGGACGAACAAGCAGAGTGTACGTACAGGCCCACATGTAGCAGCTAGCACTAGGTTGGTGTGAACTCATTTGTAGCGGTAAGTGAATGCTAGTTCATGACAATAGTTTTATTATTATTTGAAGATGGTTAAAGTGCTTTTACATATTACTATATTTGCATTGTGTTACATTTACGTTTTGGTTTCTGAATTTGCAGATGACATCAATTGTGTTTAAAACACTAGGGGCCCTTGAGCCACGTGGAAAGTCAATGTGTGTTGATGTGTTGACTGGTGAGAAGCAGATTCGGCAACTGTACACAGATATTGAGGAACATTATGCGACCCTGCAGCCAAGTGGATTTTTTAAAGCGTCCAGAGCCAATGTTACTTGTACCAAGGAAGGTCAAAATATCATAAGATTAACTGCACAAACAGTGGTGAGAATTTGTCATTCTTTTACATAAATAGGTTTTGTTGGTTTGGTTAAAATGGCAAAAGTATTGAAGGAATGATTTGTGAGGGGTAGGCCCTATTATTTGGCTTTTGTGCACAGGGCAGGGCCATGTAAGTTGTTGGTTAAAAATATGAAGACTGTTAATCCTTGTGGTCTTCCTCTTGTATTGTAAGGATTTGATTTTGATTGTGCTTGCATGCTGCATGCATTGCTCATGGTTTTGAGATACTTTGTGGAAGGAATTGACTTTTTGTGTGTTGTTGTTGCTCTCAGTCTAAGCATAAATATGAGTCTGTGAATCATAATTTGGAGGAACTATTGCCAGTATGTGAATCAATGTTTTGAAACATCATGTGTTTGATATTTATTGGGAGAAAATAGAAGTAGCAGATGGTAATGGAAAATTTGTCAATCCTAACAGAATAACTGGTAGGAGTGGTTACAGAAATATAGGTAAAACATTTTAAATGACAGATGTTTTGATCTGAGCAGAATCTTTGTGAAAGATGCATTTGCTTTGAGGGCATACTCAAAAACGTTTATTTTGTTTGCCAATAGTAAAGTTGTATTGTCTTGAAAAAGCTTGTTATGGCTGTTATAAAATAATATGTAGGTATTTTTTTTCTTTAGATATACAGAGGTAGAGTGTTTGACACTGATTGTGAGGTATTGGAGGCATTTATAAATGCAGAAACTGTTGGGGTTGCAGATGCCTTGAAGAAAGAGCCATATGAACGATTCTCTGTCAAAGGAACTGTTGTCAGTGTAAGTTTTTGCAAGGAGAATGTGGCTTTGTTGAATAGAGTGTTGTGTCTGTAAATGTGTGATGAAACTGAAAGTATGAGATTGTTATTTGCACAAGTTAATGTTATGGAGTGGTAAGCAGACATTTGTGGTTGAGATACAGATAATATAAAACAAGGATACTTATATACAAAAACATAACATAGAAATCAACCAAAGTTGCAGATTGCTCAGGAGAGCATGTAAAGATAACGTGAAATGACTGTGATTAGTGGGTATATTGAGTGTTTCGTAGGGGGGGGGGGGTGTTATTTGACAACTATTAACTTTAAAGATAGGCCACATTTTAGGGGTACTTAATATTTTAATTTGTTCTGTCAGTTGTGGAAACATATATATCTAGGATGTTCAACCTGTTATTATTAAGGCCAAAAAAGTATTCTATTTCCGATTACCCGACGTTTGCCTTGTTCGGCGGCTTAAAAAAATGAATTAATTAAAATGAAAAAAATATATACAAATAAAATCACAAATAAATACATAAAATGGAGATCGACTTCGTTACTATTGAATGATCATAAAAATAAAGTGGTCGTATTTCGTGCGTCGACATTGTCGTCAAAAAAACATCAACCCAAGCCGTAAAAATCTTTTGATTGTTGGCAATTTGGCATATTTTGTGTTTTGTTTGTAAAGTTTACAATTGAGATGTCATGAGATTTATAAGTTGTGCTCAATCAATTGTAACTTCAGGTTTCACCGTTGAAGGAAACTCCGAGATCAAAACGCAAAGAGATGGAGTTGGAAGATCTAAAGGATCACAAGAAAAGAATTTGTGTAACTTTGTGGCGTGATATTGCAGTGGATTCAACCGTTGCTGTGAAAAATGTATATAGCAAGCCTTACTTGAATGTTGTTAATTTTAACAGCACACAGCAGACAAGATTGGAGGTTAGTTAAAATTGATGATATTGGAAAGTAATTGCACAAATCTTTGGACCTCTGGAATGTGAACTAATTTGTAATGGGTTGGTCAGTGTTTTCATTGGTGGAAAGATTTGGGTGTTGAATAATATATGTTCAGTTGGTGATTGTATATTTATGGTAATTTTTACTTTTATGGACAAAAAGTTATAACTTGTTAGTAAAAATTAGTTGAATGCAAATGGTGGGCAAATTATGGATATACTAAAAGCGAAGTCATGTAGTGACAATTTCTGATAATAGTAATAACATAATAATGGTGGGGGTTAATCAGCTGAGAAGTTGAATTGCGAAAGTTGTGGTTAGAAAGTGATCAAGCTGTGCTCTGGGCAGTAAGCCACATCGACCTGTCATGAACAATGAGCACAGCCAGAGATTGAAAGTGGTTTTTCTGGAGGGATGAAAAATGGAGGGCCCAGAGAAAACCCCTGTGGCACAGGAGAGAAGTAATACACAACTCTACTAACATTCGATCCAAGTTTGGAATTGAAATGATTGTTGAACCTTGGACAGAATGGTGAGAGGCGAGTGTTTTGTGTGCTAAGTGACTCATGGAATTACAAATGTAATGAAAGGAACATTGTAAATTATTGTTATTGTAATTCAGTGTAAGGTTAGAAAAATTACTGCTTTGCAACTTTGGCAGAAAGTAATTGTTAGTCATGAATGGATGACTTTTGACAATAATTGAAAATATTTCATGGGGAATCTTTGTACAAAGGTAAGTATGTATTTAGAATAGAATGCAATTGTATAAAGATTCTTATCATTTTTGTTTTATATAAAAGGTTGTCGAGTCAGACACTAAAGCAGAAATCTGCAATGACGGCTTCATGGAAGGAAATGAGTGAGTAACTATATATTGTTCAGATTTTTTTGTGAAATCGTTGTTTTGGCAATGAGAAATACAAACAAAACAGGGACAAAAGAAGGTCCTCAATTACGGGTGTTTTTGGTGTGTGTGTGTGTGTGTGAACTTGTCATTGCTGCAAACCGAGCTCTTCTATGTGAATACACACTCGCACATCGGGGACTTTCATCAGACCGAGGACGTCCTCGCTTTGAAAAATTGTGATAAATGGAGCATTGTAGGCAATTTGGACGCCAATGAAATATCTAAGCTTTTGGAAGCAATCCTCGGTTTACGTCATTGGCGAGTGGAGTATGTGTGATTTAACACCTCTATGCCGGCGTTTATCACTCCTAGGTGGTTACAGCGCCCTCTGTTGCTATTAAAAGTTTCCTTCTTGTGCAGAAGGGTAGATGAAGCGGCCATTTCTAATTCTAGAGAAGAGTCATTATGCATGACGGTTAGTTTATTCGGTTTGAGTTGGGTAGCGTGGTCCGGTCGATCCAGGGGGTTGTTGCAAGGCAGCTGTCATGGAGACGTATCATAAACATTGAGTGTATTGCATCCATCCCAGGAGCGTCCCCCTCATTCGACTCATGGCAGCTCTCCAGAGTACACATGATATGGTGAGTAACATAATTTTTGTATATTGCATAGTTACAGTACTATTATTTAATATAAAAGTATAAATAGACTACACTAGCCTACCATACCTAGGTCAATACAGTCGTTTGACATTTGATCTAGTTTCCATACCCGCCTGCCTCTAACTAAGGTATTTGTTTACATTTGTTATAATGGATGTTGGGCTGTTGGTTTATTTCCTTTTTTTAATATTCCTCTTGAGGAATTGGTTGGAAACATAACCATTAGGCTAATTATTGACCTCAACAAAGAAAATTCAAGTTTTTCTAAGTGATTTTTGTTGGTAATGGATGTTGGGCTTTATTTTCCTTTTTTCCTCTTGAGGAATTGGTTGGAAACATAACCATTAGACTAATTATTGACCTCAACAAAGAAAATTCAAGCTTTCTAAGTGTTTTTTTTTTTGGTAATGGATGTTGGGCTTTCTTTCCCTTTTTTAATATTCCTCTTAAGGAATTGGTTGGAAACATAACCATTAGACTAATTAATGACCTCAACAAAGAAAATTCAAGCTTTCTAAGTGTTTTTTTTTTTTTTTTTTTTTTTTGGTAATGGATGTTGGGCTTTATTTCCCTTTTTTAATATTCCTCTTGAGGAATTGGTTGGAAACATAACTATTTAGCTAATTATTGACCTCGACAAAGAAAATTCAAGCTTTCTAAGTGAGTTTTTTTGTTAATGGATGTTGGGCTTTATTTTCCTTTTTTCCTCTTGAGGAATTGGTTGGAAACATTATTACTATTACTATTAGACTAAATATTTACCTTAAAAAAGAAAATTCAAGCGGGCATTTCATCGCGCAGCTGCCACTCTCGTACATTCATGCACAAACGAACTAAAATGGCGAGCCCAACGTAGACGTGAAAATGGCTTTATTGTTGATGATTTCGACACTTCCTGACTAAATTAAGGGAGATAAAGGTGCAGCTGGATAGGGTCGACATTTTAGACAAAGCAGATAATAACATATATGTTACATTTCTATGTCCTCTTTATAGTATCAAGAAGGAGACAGCGTGACGGCACTGTGGCCTCCGGACTTGTCATGGTATCCAGCCGTAATAACCTCCATAAACAAAGGTATTAAAAGTTAAACAACTTTTGTATTGTCAACATTCGAAATGACAGCTCCACACCTTATTGTGATCCCCATCACATGTAGACCACGTTTCAAACACCAAAATCAAAGTGGATTTAAACTTAATCAGAAAAGCTGTTAAACTCATTAGTTATTCATAGCCGCCCCTTTCCTGTGCACCCTCCCGAATAAGTCACAGCCCATAGGCTATTGTGGTGCAAATCCAAACAACGATTGCCAACTCACAACCGCCATCTCCATCCCCGGACACAGTTAAATTTGATGAAGTCTAATGACAAACTGTTTGCCTTTTATTTTTCAGGGAAGTCACTAACCAAGTACTCTGTTTGTTACACTGATGATGGGATGACACGCTGCTTATTTGAGCACCAGGTGAGTAAATGATCACGTATTCATTCCATCGGGCAAACAAATGTCCTCTGTAAATGTAAAAGATTGCCAAACCACTCGCCCTTTATGGCAGACAACTCTTTTTAAAGTGAAACCTGCATAATAACCACTCCGCACCCCCCCCCCAACATGGGATATATTGTTTGAAGGATGGTTTAAGTTCTGACTAGCTGGGGGTCAAGTGTTATTTGCCTAGCAACTTAAGGACACGCTGATCCACTCAACCCTAAGACATAATTATATTTAATTGGTGTGATAATCCAAATAATATCGCAGTGGTGTTAATGATGTCATTTATATT
This sequence comes from Marthasterias glacialis, assembly GCA_911728455.2. Lineage (NCBI taxonomy): Eukaryota > Metazoa > Echinodermata > Asteroidea > Forcipulatida > Asteriidae > Marthasterias > Marthasterias glacialis. The sequence continues at coordinate 27,954,326 of OU452220.1, read as the reverse complement.
TTCCTTGCTAGCTGGCCCATCGAACATCAGATGAACAGGTCATCACTTCTGATCCTTCAAGGCTTGACAACCCCCACACTAGTTCCAGGGATGACAGTGACCCACAAGCTATTTCCGAAACCAATAAAGCTGTAGGGTCCGACACAAATGATCCTAGTGAGAAGTGTGCCGTAACAGTCATGCAGACCGATAATGTGGGTGGACAAAGGAAATGGGACAAGAAGCACTTTTGCTTTTACTGTGATGAACCTCAGGCCAAGTTACCCCGTCACCTCAAGGCGTGTCATAAGGAGGAAAGGGAAGTTGCAGAGATAGCATCGGAGACCGACCTTAGTGCCCGCAAGAAACTTCTGTTATACATCCGCAATATCGGTAATCACAGACACAATAGCCAAGTCCTTAGAGAGGGACAGGGTGTCCTTATTGTAGGTTACAGACCCAATCATGAGGCAGCTCCACACGCATATGGACCATGCATACATTGTTATGGCTATTACGTGCGTCTTGATCTTTGGCGTCATCAGTGCCCACTTAAGCCTGCGCTCCCTGCACAGACTGTTGGTAGCAGTAGGATAGGTCGCGTTAGGGGGCGTGTAGCTAACAAGAGTGATTTGTTAAAACCTCCTCCTGCTGGTGTATCTTTCCAGTTGAACAAAGTTCTTAGTCTGATGAAGAGAGACGATGTTGCTCTGGTAGTCAAGAATGATTCTTTGATTCTCGAAGTCGCCAAACGTGAATACCTTAAGCTTGGCCACGATGCTACACAACATGGCTACATTCGAAACAAACTAAGAGAACTGGGTCGTCTTGTCATACAACTGAGAAAGAACACCCACCAACCAAATGCATCACTTGAAGTATTCGTGCATCCCCACCATCTGAATGATATCGTCAAGGCTGTTCATGATGTCGCCGGCTTCAGTGAAGGAAAGCAGATGTATGACGTTCCATCTCTAGCATTAAAGATAGGACATTCCATCAAGAAATGTGCACTCATACTGAAAGGAAATGCTATAGAGTGTTGTCTTAAGCACAAAGCGGAACAGGCCGAACAGTTTCTGCAGTTGTGTGAAATCAAGTGGCGAGAACATGTGTCAACCCACGCACACAGAACACTGTACCAAGGAAAGCGCAACAAACCTGCTGTTCTCCCGACAAATGCAGATGTGGTGAAAATGTCATCGTTCCTCAGTGAAACTGGCAAGAGGGAAGTGCAGCTCCTTCACTGTGCTCGGGGCCATGAAATCACATCAGCTTGGAAGAAATTGAATGAAGTCACACTGTGCCATCTCATTATGTTCAACTGCAGACGACAGGGGGAAGTATCTAAAATGAAACTGGAAGATTTCCACAAACACAGTGCAGCCATTGTCAATGGGGATTGCTTGATGACTGATCTTGAACGGCACCTCTGTAAAATGTTCAAAGTCGTTGAAGTAGTTGGTAAGAGGGGCAGAACTGTTCCTGTGCTTCTCGGTACTGATGCGATGGCGTGGTTGAATGCTCTGGTCGCAAATAGAAATGCAGCTGGAGTGGCACAAGACAACACATTCTTATTTGCACGAAGTTGTTACGGAGGCACAGGTCATATACGAGGGAGCGACTGTCTACGAGCATATGCAAATGAGGCGGGCCTTGACAATGCTGATAGCATACGATCTACAAAGCTCCGTAAACATGTAGCGACTGTTTCACAAATTCTTGCCTTGAAGGAGCATCAGCTTGAAACACTTGCAGACTTTATGGGTCATGATTTGCGGGTCCATCGCGAGTACTACCAGTTGCCAGACACTGTCCAGAGGGTTACCAAACTGTCTCGACTTTTCCTGAGCTTGGAGAGAGGCAACTTGGTTTCGCAACACGGCAAATCTTTGGAGGAGTTGCATGTTACTGGAGGTAAATAAACCCGTTTTTAAGTTGTCTTTCCAAATTACTACAAACTGTGGTTTTGGCTCCCGACCCCTCAAAGAAAATTCTTTTGGGGGCCCGTTAACTTTGCCTGGGGCCGTCATGACCTAACACCCACCCCCCTCCATGAAACATACTTCATACACTGTACGCCCCTGCCGCCTACCCCCCCCCACCCCATGGATTGGCCGCCATTTTTATTTGTTTGTGGAAAAGCAATCATAGCTAAATGTAGAAATTGCTCTTTGTTTTATTGCAGAAGGCTTCACCAGCGACGAGGACAGCAGCGACGAGGACAGCAGCGATTCCAGTGACTCATGCGACCCGTCTTACCCGTCTTTGGAGGACAGTGTTAATGCCAGTAAGTTTGACATATTTCTGTGCCTTTCGAACTGCCTTATTCTCTTGCATATGTTGGTCCTATTCCCTGTTTACACCCATAGACGATAATGTGATAAGGTGCCAGATTGCATTTGTTTTCCTTTCCAGCCCATCTCGGTTACTCGTTTTAAACGGTAGGATGAAACAAGATGACTGCACCATGAAAAACATCAATTGGGCTTTCTCTTGTCAGACATTTTATGCAGGTGTATCTTTACGCACTGTGCAATTTGTTATTTATTTTGTGCTAAATTGCTGATTGATTTACTCAGGGAGTAAATCTCACATCGGTGAAAAGTTAAATTTGTTGTTGTGAATAGGCCCCGTTTGATTATGTATCTTATCTTTCCCGTTCGTTCCTGTGTGTTCTAGGAAGGCCACCAACTGCAAAAGCTGCAACTGCAAAAGCTCGACAAATCAAGCGTCGCCCCTGGACTGCCGAGGAGAAGAAAGACGTATAGGAGGGCTTGCAGAGATTCTTTTTGCTGAAGAAACTTCCCGGAAAACACAACATCGAAACGTCCTGTCCTGTGGCATTGCAGACGCGAACTTGGAGGAACATTAAAGACTTTTGTAGAAATACAATGAAACTTCAACAAATGTAAGGTGTAATGCACCACCAAAGTACAGTCATAACGTAGAGTCACTCTGTAATCCCCCCCCCCCCAAGAAGAAGAAAATACATGTACCATCCACAAAAACATTCCATGGAAGGCTAGAATACACATTCGTATTCTTATCACATTACTCAACCGCAAGAAAAGGGGTTCATGTGTTATGTCCTCACATCGATAGGTACAATTCAACTGTTGGCAATGTCCTCCATTGGATAGGATGAAAAGTATGTCCTCACTCTGCAGTGTAGACATGTATGGGTGTGTGTGTGTGTGTGTGTGTGGGTAGGCACACACACTGGTATGGGGACATTTATACAATGGAACAAAGGTCCCCACAACGTTTTTCTTTGTCAAACTCTGTCCCCACAGAGGGATTCTTTAGAAAAGGGAATAATAGAACAACAATAGGGAGTCCCCACAACTCTGTGTTAAAAAGACTGTGTGTGTGGGCTTACACATCGACACTTGTGGGGTCCCGACAACAAAAGAACAATGGACCCCACAAGGTAAATTCAATAGGAACAAAAGGACCCCACAAGGGAATTCTTTAGAAAAGGGACAATAAGTTGAACCATGAAGTACCTCCCAACTGGCCATGTGTAAGGATGGGTGTGTGTGTGTGTGTGTACATGCATGCTCCCATAATTGCCTGTGGGTGTGGGGGTGTGTGTGTGTTGCAGGTTTTAAGAAAATTGATGGATGATGTTATGTTGAATAATTATGCTTGATTTAGCATTATTAGTGGTGGCATTTTGGATGTGATTGCATTATTTTCTGATTTACTTAAAAAGAAAGTGGAGGTGACATAATCATGTTCTTTTAATTTTCTATGTTGAGCTAAAGCAGAGTTTACCATGGAAATACTGTTTGTTTGCTTTTATGGTAGTGGCTTCTTGCATCTGGACACGGACACTGATGTGGAGTACAAGGTTGAATGCCGTGTGTTGTTGGAAGCGCTGGAACTGGAAGATCTTGATGAACTGCAAGCTGCAATGCCTTTGACTGTTGAGGTGAAATACAACAATGTCACAAAGAGTATTTCAGCTTTCAGTAAAGACTAGGTTAGGTTGCAAAAAACTTGGGTTTTTGTTTGTTCTTTTTGCATTGCCGTATATTAAGTTACTACGTACAAGTATTAATTTGATAACAAGTTAGAGGTACATTTTTTTTAATTTCTGCCAGAAAATATTTAGTGTGGGTTTTGTAATACAAATCTCAGAAATGTCAGTTGAGCAATGAAAACATTGGGCTTGCAAAAAAGATATAAGATTAGTGCAACCATGTTTTGAGTGTGGATTTCAAGATGTCATACTAGTGTCTTATATGTTCTAATGGGAGGAATATTGTTGGAAATTGTACGATTCAATTGGTTGTTTGAGTTGCATTTGTTTCGTTATGAACAGAAGTGGGGTGGTAAGTGGTATGAAATAGTAGGCAGGCCTATAGTATGTTTTTTTTTTATTTGTGGAGGCATAGAGAGTTTTGAGCTATTTGAGAATTTTTGGGCACCTATAAAGGCCAAACATAATGGTAACACATTTTTGTACTGTCTACTTTTGTGTGTGGGAACATTGTAGGTTTTCATCAAAATACAAATTGGAGAAAGAAACATGACTCGTACAGTACTTCCCAAAAATTAAAATTTAACAAATGGCATGGGTTGATTATGTCTTTGATAAAGATGAAACTTATACAAGTCTGTTGGAAATTGTATGATTGTTTGAGTAACTGAGATTGTTGCGGTGAGTGTTTGTTAGATTGAAAGACTTTACATTATAGAAGTGGTGAAAAAATGAAGTTTTTTAAATTGTTGTCTTTCTTCATTTTGTTTGGGTTTACTTGGGGTGTGTTATGTGTGTTGATTAATAAAACAATTGTACACACTTGGCAAACAAGCTTCTACCACCAGGACGTGTGTGTGATTTCGGTCGGTCCCACAATTGCAATGAGAGGGAGGATGCACTGATCTCTCCGCAAGCGATGGAAACACGTCATTCTCGTTTCCATGGTGGTGGTGGGTGGGTGGGGGCGGAAGAGGTTGCGCCCTCAATATTGAAATTGATCTCATTTCCCTCTCTTGCGCGCGGCGGGACGCTGGCAGTTCGTAGTTCCGTGCACAAACCTACCTACACGTGTGTGTGGCCGGGCGGTGATGGCACGTACCATGCACGTACTATGAGTAAATGGCAGAAACCATTTTCTTAAACAAACCTTTGAAAAGACTTTCGAATATCGAGAGAATGTACGGAACGATTTTTTTTTAAATTTGCATAAACAATAGATCTGGCCTTGAACATTACGTTTAGTGGAAAAAATGAGAGGATTCAAATTTGTCTACATTTCTTCCCGTTTTAGGGTTTTAGGTAATGAATTTTCGCACCTTAACACATTTAAAGCACGTCAAGCCTGGCCAGAAATCACAATGACTAATATTCGCCAATGTTTTACGCATTTTATATAAACTTTTTGTAAACAATTGGAATTACTCATGAAACCTGTATTGTTATGTTATGTTTTCAGTGCTAACTGATAAATAAATCATTTCAACGGTAAAAAATGCTTTTCTGTTGTTTTTTTTAAACAATGGTATGACCTCTTTTTACAATAGCAGTCCGCACTAATGCTAAAAATAGGTCACACATGTACCCGGATCTCAGACAACATGTCAAATTTTACTGACGGGCTTCGGACGCGTACGTTGCTTGTACGCGCTGTGTGCATATAGAGCGTTCTCGTATGACGTATCGGCTGATACGTTGGAGTACAAGCACGCGCGCAACGCACAGAAATCAGTTCCGGTAGATGCGCGCAATGTGAACATGTTCTATGCGTAAAGGAAACGCAACGCTGAATGGTGACACGTGTGCGTATCTTGGCATAGAGCTGTGTACAAATAGCTCATGCCATGTGCGTAGCTGTCCTGCAGCATGGCGGAAATGTGACGTCAATGAGAACGCTCTATACTACTGCGGTCTGGCGCGCCGGCACGACGATCGCGTGTGAGTGGTGCAATGTTTGTCTGACATCCGGGTATTTTAAAGCAAAAGTGACATCATTAGTGCGGAGTGCAAAAATATAGTCAGCGGTTTTTTGTTTTTTTGGTCTGGGAACCAGAACCCCTTCGTTCCGTCTGGCTATAATGCTGATTTCCGTATATGATTTAATGATGATGCATGCAACATACAGACTACAGTACTTGTGTGTGTGCCCGCGCCCGTATGTATGTATTGTAAGTGCAATTATTGCAAACAACAACACTACACGCACTCATACAGCGAGAAATAAGTTGAATACTGACATTGGGAGCCTATCTGCACTGGTATTGCTGTTTAATTATTTGTTAGAAATATAATCTTGATTATGAAATTAATGCTGAAAAGTCTAGTTTTGTTTTTGTATTTGCATGAGTGGTTGTCACATCATCTCTGATGCGATGCGGGTATCCGTTTGCGGAGTAATATCCAGATCCAGAGAATGATTGACTTAGTGTTTCTTCTTCAATAATTCTACTTCTACATTAACTTAAGGCTAGACCCAGTTACTGGGGCACTGTACTCCTTTTTGTGATTTTGACATTATCTGTCTTACTGGGTCTAACTTAAGGCCTACTTTCTTACGATTAAGTCGATTTGTCAACAAAGCTTGTTCAGCATCTGGACAAGGGTGTTGCCTAGACCCAGTAACTGGGGCGTACTCCCTCTCTGACGAATTTGTCTGGCAGTCGTACACTACGACCGCCTGACAAATTCGTGAGAGAGGGAGTACTACAAAACATTGTCCCAGTTACTGGGTCTAGGTGCTGCCATAATTATATTATTATTTGTAATTTCCTTCTTTTTATTGAACTTGTTGAAAGGAAGTTAGTCTTGATTTATTTCACTTAACATTAAGAAAAAGATATAAATTTAAAGTGAAATTAAACCTAGATTTTAGAGAGTAAGTTGAGTATACTTTAGTAGTAATATGGCATGTTAAGTAGGCCTATAAATACAAGAAATGATTCAAGGAGAAAGTTGATGCTGAATACCATGGAGGAAGCTATTCCATCATGACATTACTGGCTGGAGTACTAACTCACTAAACAGTCATCAGTTATGTAATGATAGATTTTTTCCAAACTTTTAAACATTTTTAGAATTATAAATGAGAAAATAAACTAAGGTAAGGGCTAAGCATGGTAAGGATCAAGGCAAGGATGCTCAATGGTTAGGAGGATGTTGAGATGGAGGGGGGAGGGGGTGGCAATAATGTCACAAATTAATCTCCCAGCTAATTTTTTGCCTGATTCCCCCAAGCATGATTTTGCCAGTAACTTTATTTGACTCGAGTAGCATACATGTATATCCAGTGACCACAAAACATAAGTTAATGTAACTTAAACTGTTGTTTATTACATTGTACAAGGCACACCAGTCACGTCAAATGTTAAGATAGCTTTATTATTGAGAATTCCGAGTTAAGATGAGTTTTATTGTACAAAGTACAATTAAGGACCAGGAGTTACTTGGGATAATTGTAATGTTCCTGTGAGGCTCTCAATTATCCCAACTTATCACTCATTATCAGTGGTCAGCAGTTTCTATGGCAACGGTGTGTTTGATTGTCAAGTTTTTCTAGCATAAGTTGTGTTTTTCAACAAATTGTTTATATGGTTTTGTCTTTCTTACCAAAAAGGTTAAGATGTGTTACATAAATAGTGTTAAGAACATCATGGGAGTTCAGACTTGCGACGTTCATTTGCCATTGGGTGGTGTGTTTTCAATGAATATGAAGCATTAATTATAGCATATGTAAAATTTGTCAATATTTTTGGTGTATTAGATCTCATTGATTCATTCACGAAATTTTGAGTAGGTCAAAGGTCTGTGTCAGAACATATATTGTTTGCTATTGGTAATAAAGTATAGTACTGATTATTTTGATAAGTTTGACACGAGTTATAACAATTTAATTTGCCCTTGAAATCATCACTTTCGTGACATAGACTGAGGCACTGAATGATCAAGCACAAACAGTGACAATGCACCTTGGTGGCATTTTCTCATGACAACAAAACCAGATACAGTGTACATTAGTTTGCTTATTGTATTGTTCAGCCAATCAATCGTTATGCGGTAACCAACAGCATTTTCCTTGGTCTTTGGCAGGGATTCGTCTCCTTTCAGCGGCAAGGGTTTATCCCTAATTTTAGTTTCATTTTTTGCATGTAAACATAATTCTTTTTTTTGCTTTATTGGGTAATGTGGGTTTTAAATAATGAATTCTCATGAATGATGATATTGCAATGATATAATTTAATGTTGACGTAGGCCTAAGTTCAATGTTCATTATTTTTTTGTCATTTATTTTTACAGATGAACATTTTAATATGCCTCTGAAGCTAGTAACTTTGGCAAAAATCATATTTTGTGAACAGACAATGGTGAACCATCTAACAAAAGTGAATGCGGCAAGGAAAGGGACAAGTCGGTGCCAGCTCAAACAGAAGGATGCTCGAAGATGTACGTTTCCCTTGTCTGTTCATGTGCAGTGTCATATCACACACCCTTCTTCATCCTTCCATATCTTTCATTCCATCCCTTCTATATGTTCTCCTGGTACCCATCTTCCATGTGACATTTCATTTCCTCCACTGATTGCCTTGGGGTTGGCACCTCCTCATGGTAATTTGATATGCCAAAAGGACGCAATATGCTCAGTATGCTCACATGAAACATGCTCACAATCAGAAGCCAAAATCATGCAGAAATTAAACTGGGAAGTGTTGCCCAAATCATGCTCTGAAGTTATGCCCGTCATGCACTGAAGTTATGCCCAAATCATGCTCTGAAGTTATGCCCAAATCATGCTCTGAAGTTATGCCCATGTCATGCTCTGAAGTTATGCCCATGTCATGCTCTGAAGGTATGCCCAAATCATGCTCTGAAGTTATGCCCAAATCATGCTCTGAAGTTATGCCCAAATCATGCTCTGAAGTTATGCCCAAATCATGCTCTGAAGTTATGCCCAAATCATGCTCTGAAGTTATGCCCAAGTCATGCTCTGAAGTTATGCCCAAATCATGCACTGAAGTTATGCCCAAATCATGCTCTGAAGTTATGCCCAAGTAATGCACTGAAGTTATGCCCAAATCATGCACTGAAGTTATGCCCAAATCATGCTCTGAAGTTATGCCCAAGTCATGCTCTGAAGTTATGCCCAAATCATACTCTGAAGTTATGCCCAAATCATGCTCTGAAATTACGCCCAAGTCATGCTCTGAAGTTATGCCCAAATCATGCTCTGAAATTACGCCCAAGTCATGCTCTGAAGTTATGCCCAAATCATGCTCTGAAGTTATGCCCAAATCATGCTCTGAAGTTATGCCCAAATCATGCTCTGACGTTATGCCCAATTCATGCTCTGACGTTATGCCCAAGTCATGCACTGAAGTTATGCCCAAATCATGTGTTGTTTCAAATAATTTAGACTTTTTATTTCATGAATTTGCTATTCCAGAAGATGGTAATGCAGTCAAGTCAGTAATTAGTGAACAGAGAAGAAAAGTGTAAGCTGAGGAAACTGAGATTGACCAAAAAAAGATTATGTAATTCTAAGGCAGTGAGTAAGTTGAAGGCAAGTAAACAAACATGTTGTAGTCGTAGTCGTAGTCGTGTACTAGAATGTGTAATAGAGTACTATCACGAGAAGAAGGTAACAAAGCCAAATAGAAAGAAGATCAGAAGAAATGAACGCAAGAAGTTTCTACAAAGGTGTAAGAATGGCAAGGTGGTGCAATTTCGTATGAGTAAAGAAGAACAAAGGATTCATGAGAAGGTACAGAAGAACATTGAAAGTCATACAAGAAGAAGTTTGAGTTGTGTTGTAAACAACATGCTTGCCAAGACAGTATTGCACAAAAAGAAGCATAATGACAGAGAAAGCTCGAATAAGAAAAGTGTGTGTACAGAGGTAGTAAAGGAGAATAAAAAAGCAAGGATTTTCTGTAAGAATGAAAGCATTGAGGATCAAAAGAAAAGAGAAGTTGGTCAATGTTGGATATGTGATGAAAAATTTAGTCCGATGGTAAAAGCAATCAAATGTGATTGTGGCGTACCATGTACATTGTATGGGATTTGCGAATGTGGAACTTGGTGTAGTAAACAAGCCAGTATCATGGATGTGTTGCAAATGTGGTTGATGTAATTACACGGTGTCATTGTTTTATGATTTTGCAATTCCTACAGATGAAAACATATATGAGAGTAACATTCAAGAAGAAGTAGTTGAGTCATATGCTGACAGTGTTTCTTGTTTTGATGACTCAAAAATCAAAGGAACTGAAGGTGAGGCACAATTTGATGATGTCATGATAGATTATGTCGTTGTTGATGAAGTGTGTCAAGGTGCAACTAACAAGCAAAGTATTGTTCATCAAACTGGAGGATATAATTTAAGGAACAAGAAAAATAAAGATAAATATGAAGGAAATAATGTGAAGGAGACCCAAGAGCAAACAGACAAAAATAACAGTAAAGTGGCCTTTGATACAAAATCAAATTCTGGAGGCATTCTTCATTCTCAAAATGCACAAGTGTCTGTATCAGTGGGTAGTGAAATAGACAATGATGTCAAAAAGATAAGCAAGAGAAAAGCTGAAGTATATGTGGAAAGTTTGAATGAAGACACGGTACATGTAACTAAGAAAAGATGTATAAAAATTAAAGCAAGGAAGCATAAGAATATTGAATTAAAAGGAAATTTGAAAAATAAACATGATGAGGAAGTGGTTGTTGATAACAGTAATGAAATGTTGGATGCAAATGCTCAACTAAGACAATTACATGGATCAATATTTGCACAAGGAAGTTTTCATCAAGGAGATGAAGGATTTGGAGTAAATCGTGGAAAACAGTGTGTTGCTAATTGTCTAGTGTCAATGATGTATAGCAAGAAAAAATATTTGAGGAATTGGATGTGTAGTGATCTGGATAATATTCTCAAGACTGAGAATGAATTGTATAGCTTCTTACAAGAAAGATGAACAATGACTACTTATTGATTAATGAATTGCCCACTGACTTGGATGTATTTGACACACAGTATAGTATGAAGTATCATGTGTCTGTATCGGGTACATTTGTTGAAAATGCTTGTCATATGATACCATTGAAAACTGCACTTGAACAGAATCTTCAGAAATATCATGCATGCTTCATAAGTTTCCATGGAAACATTTGCTGTAATTGCTCAAGATGGCATGTATTTTGTATTTGATTCCCATTCCAGAAGTATCCACGGCTGTATGGTTGAAGATGGAACAAGTATTCTGATGCGAGCAAGTGCATTTGAACAGGTATACACATATTGTACCAATTTGGCTCATTCCATGAATCTGTCTGATAATGAGCAGTATGAATTAACTGGCGTATCTCTTTGTGTCAATGGTGAGGCTGTAATGTGTACATGTACAGATGATGAAGGTTCAAGTGATCAACAGGGCATAGTAGAACCCATAGAGTTGTGTTTTAATATGGAGGAGTGTGACTTGTTTGAAGTACCAGAAGAAGATGACACAAACACGAGGAAAGATGTAAATATTGGTCATCAAGATACAGAGAGTGTCAATAAGGAATATTGTAATGTTGAAGATGATTTTGATAAGTCAAGTAATCAGATTAGAAGAGATATATATTGTAGTGACAGTGCAGACAGTGAATCCAGTAATGAAGTGGAAGTAGTTGAAGTAAGTGGACCTGGTCTTATGAAATTCTCTCCGTTCACCTTCGATGCTAAGGTCACTCTTTGTAATGCATATGGTTTTGATGTATCACACTTGAAGTCCAACACAGTTAATGTACAATGTCAAGCCATGGGTAAACCCAGATCTGTAAGATGTATAAGTGGTGATGGTAATTGTTTCTTCAGAGCTATATCATTTGCCATGTCAGGAACTGAAGGTAACCATGTTCAATTGAGAGTTGCTTGTGTCAATCATCTGTTGAGGAATGTCGAGGAATTGACATGTTTTCTGCGAAATGGATTTGCTGATGTGGAGGATTATGTAATTAGACAGAGACTGTTTGATACTGGTACATGGGCAACAGAGGTTGAAATTATGGCAATGGCACATATGCTTAGTATTGATATATACACATTTGATGAAGTATATAACTGGTGTCAATTTTCTGCAAAGAATGTCGAGCAAAGTGCTGACACATCTGAAATAGGAATTTATCTGGATCACAAACACAGAGTGCATTATGATGTTGTCACATCAGTAAATGAGGTGGTGCCACAAGTAAGTGATGTTCACAAAAACAAGAAGATTGTTATAAAACATTTGATGTCTGTGTAGAAAACACTGAACAGAGTGATGACAAACAGTCTGAACAATGTGAGAAGCAGGTTACAGATAGGGGTATTAATGATAAGACTACAGTAAGGAAAGAATCTGTGAAAAGAAGTACTCCAAAGAAAAGAAAACGTCTAAATGTAGTGAAAGTCAGACAATTGGCGAAAGAACGCATGAGAGAAAAACGTAGAGGAAGTACAAGTACTAGTCAAAGTGAAGTGATTGAAAGTCGAAAAAGGACACATGAGAGTGATAAATACAAGAATGATGTTGTTTTTAGAGAGACAAAGAAAGCAAAGAATAGAGAGCACAAAAAGATGAAATACAAGTATGATAAGGAATATAAACAACATGTCAGAGAGTCAATGAAATTTGAAAACCAAATTAAATATCATCTAAGTGAGAAACACAGGGTCATGAAAATTGATCAAAGTAAGAGAAAGTACAAGACTAATTTAAAGTTTCAAGAAGAAGTAAAGAATGCAAGTAAAATAAAGTATACAGAAAATGAAGATTTCAGGACTGAAGTAAAGAATGCAAGTAAAATAAAGTATAAAGAAAATGATGTTTTCAGGAATGAAGTGAAGATAGCAAGCAGATTGAAGTATCAGAAAAATGATGAATTCAGGACTAGTGTGAAGGTCTCAAACTAATTGAAGTATGAGGAAAATGATGAATTCAGGACTGGTGTGAAGGATGCTAGCAAATTGAAGTATCAGGAAAATGTTGAATTCAGGACTGGTGTGATGGATGCGAGCAAATTGAAGTATCAGGAAAACGTTGAATTAAGGAATGAAGTGAAGAATGCAAGTAAAGAAAAATACCACAATAATGAGACTTTTAGAAAGGAAGTTATTAATGGAATTAAATTCAAATACTGTCACAACCCAGAGTACAAGAAATCAACTATTGACAGAAGTGCTCACAAATACCATGTTGATGAATTTTATAGAAATAAACTGAAGGAGGCTTGTACATCCAAGTATCAGAAAAATGAAGAGTTCAGGAAGAATATTATAGGATTTACAAAAAAGAAGTACCAGGATAATGCTAGTTTCAGACAGAATATTAAAAGAAAGAATACCAGTCGATCGATGCTAAGGAAATTGGAGAAACATGATATCAAGATAGTGATAGCCAATTTTAAGAAGGAAATATCAAATGGACCAGAGTATGTTTGTGCACTGTGCATGAGACTGTTGTTTCGTAAGCAAGTCATCAAATGTAACAAGAAGAAATACAAGAATATTGATTGTATCAATGAAAAGTACCTACACAAATGTGATGATAATTGTAGATTGTGTTGCACTGTATATGAGTCAAGCAGGTCTTGTCTGTGGATATAATACACATGTGATCGCAAGTTATTGAATAAGGTACCTGCTGAAGCTTGGTGTAATAATTTGGAGCTGGCAGATATTCCTGAAGAGTTGGCATGTTTGAACAAGTTAGAAGAGCATCTAATTGCCTTAAATGTTCCATTTTTAAAGTTGATGGCATTACCTAAAGGTGGACAGCATGGTGTACATGGACCTGTGGTATGTGTACCTTCAAATGTGTCTGAAACAGTGAAGTCCTTACCTAGACCTCAAAATGTTGATCAGATAATACGTGTCAAACTGAAGCGGAAATTGTCTTATAAAGGATACTATCAATATCAATTTGTAAATAAGGAACACCTACAGACTGCTTTACAGTACCTTAAACATAATAACAAATGGTACCATGACATTGACATTGATACAGAGTGGAATAATGACTTGTCAGAGGATGTGGAAGAGGAAGATAATAGCAGTGATGTCACAGAGAAAGTTGAAGACAACGTTGAAGACAACATTGAAGATGACAATGCTAATGAGGTAGAAACAGATGAAGAACGTATGAGAGGAATACCCTTAGATACATGTTTACAGGCTGCCAATATTGGACAGGAAATTTTGGATCAGTATTATGATGATGTGTATTGTGTAGCAACGTGTGAAGGAAATAATCCAATCAGAGTGCTTACGGAACCATCTAATGAATGCAAATGTTTCCCGGTAATGTTTCCAAATGGTGGGCCAGTATTTAGTGATAAACGTGATATAGAGATAACACTTAACAGATATTTCAACAACAGACTAATGAATGTGGATACTAGATTTGCAAAGAGTACACAGTACATCTTTTATGCTCAATATCTGCCTGAAATAAAGCAAGTAATTTCAAGTGTTTCCATTGCGTTAAGGAAAGGCTCAGGCAAAACGAATGATGGTCAGAAAGTCACTGCTAGAATGCTGAATGACAAAGACAAGTTGAAAGACTGATTTAATCAATACACTACTCAGACAACAAGGTGATTGATGAATTAGATTGGAATGAAAAATGTCTCTTATTGAGGAGTAATCATGTAACTGTTGCGAGAATGTTTGATAAACGATTTCATACATTTTTGAAAGATGTGATGTCAAAAGCAGCACCTATTGGAAAAGTGAGAGATTATTCTTATCGAGTAGAATTCCAGCAAAGAGGCTCACCGCACACTCATTGTATATTTTGGATTGAAGATGCACCTAAGTTGAGTACAGAGACTGATGGTGAAGTGGCAGAGTTTGTTGATAAGTACGTTAGTTGTGCATTGCCATCAAAGCAAGAAAATGAGGAGTTGAATGAGATTGTAAGCAGTGTACAGCAACATAGTAAGAGACATTCTAAGTCATGTAAGAAGAAAGGAACACAGTGTAGATTTAATTTCCCAAGGCCACCATCAATGAGAACATTTATTGCCAATCCTGAGTCAATGGATGTTGATGATTGTGAGAATAAATCTGATAATACATTAACTGAACAGGATGCTAAAGAATTGTTGAAATCGGTGTGGAATGCTGTTAATGAGGAGGAAAATCAACACATGACAACTGATGAATTGTTCACAACAATTGGTATAACACAAGATGATTTTGAGGAAGCCATTGATGTGCTGACTAAAAAAATGAATATTGTGTTGAAAAGAGAGCCACAAGATGCTTGGGTTAATCATTCAATCCTGACTTGTTAAGATGCTGGAATGCCAATATGGATATTCAATTTATCACCGATGTATATGCATGTGTTTGTTATGTTATCAGTTACATGAGCAAAGCAGAACGTGAGATGGGACAATTACTGAAGCATGCACAGAGTGAGGCTGAAGAAGGTAATCAAAATGCTAAGCAGAGTATGAAACAGATTGGAAGTGTTTATCTGCAAAATCGTGAAGTGTCAGCTCAAGAAGCAGTTTATCGCTGTTGTACGTTGAGACTTCAAGAGTGTTCTAGAAAAGTGGAGTTCATACCATTGGGAGAGAATCCAGTTCGAATGAGCGTAATTCAAAACAAGTTAAATAATGGTGGTGATGATGCTAATATAGTAGTGATGACTAGACTGACCATGATGATGATAACAGCAATGAAGACGGTGTGTAGATGATCAGCAAAATTGATCGATATAAAGCAAGACCAGACATTGATACATTTGAATCAATTTGTCTAGCTAGATTTTATTCAGAGTACAGAGTACTGTATAACAATTTCAAAGTAACTAGTGATAAGAGACAGTCACCAGTGTATGCACTGAAGAATGATTTGGGACATGTAATGAAACGCTCCAGAAGTGATCCAGCTGTGATTAGATATCCAAGATTTTCAGTCACCAAATGTCCTGAGAAATACTATCAAAGCATTCTACAACTGTTTCTCCCATATCGTGTTGATGCACATTTGAGACCACCATCATTTGAAACATATTGTGATTTCTATGAGAATGGGTTTGTCAACGTATTTGGAAGATTACAGTCTGTTAAAACTGTTGTGGATAGTAACCGTTGCAGATTTGAAGTTGATCTTGAGTCACTAGAGAGTGCAGAACTACATCTTGAGAACTTTGGTGTACAGGAAGATGCTTGGGCATTAATCAGTCCAGAAACTGAACAGCAAAGAAATGAATGTGAAGAGCAGATGCAGCCTGTCATAGATGAAGGTGAAGATGAGTTGAGTATTCCAGACTTGAAAGGTGATAAGAAAGAGGAAATAGTCTGTGACATTGAAGCACACACCTCCAGAGTAGCAAAGTCAGATGCATTGACAAGGCTAATGGTAAAAGCCCTGAAGCATTTCGAGGGTTTGTTACTGGTGGTGCAGGTACTGGAAAATCTGTACTTGTAAAGTGTATTGATTATGAAGGAACAAGAATACTGGGATCATTGATGAGAAACCCTGACGATGTGTCTGTTATGCTAACTGCTCCTACAGGTGTGGCTGCATTTAATATCAATGGTGCTACAATTCACCATGCATTGTCTATACCAATAGACGTGAAACTACCATATCAACCACTTGGTGAAGAAAAGATCAGTACACTTCGAAGTAAGCTCAGTCAGTTGCAGATTTTGATTATAGATGAAGTTTCAATGGTTAGTCAGAAATTACTGTATTACATTCACGGGCGTTTAAGACAGATAAAGCAATCTAGGAATTATAACCCTTTTGGCAATGTCAGTATTTTAGCCGTTGGCGACTTTTATCAGTTACCTCCAGTGAAAGCAAAAACTTTGTACCATAATACTTTAACATGTGATTTGTGGAATGACAATTTCAAGTTAGTTGAACTGAAGGAAATAATGAGGCAAAAGGAAGATGCCAAGTTTGCAGGGATACTTAACAGACTAAGAGTGAGAAAGAAAGATGAAGCCTTACTGGACGATGACGTAACAATTTTAAAAGGACGTGAGACAGGTGAACAGTGGAATGAGGCTCTCCATATATTCCCTTGCAACAAATAAGTGGATTAACAAAATATGAAGATTCTGCATTCAAAGTGTTCAGATTGTGTGCTTATTGAAGCAAAGGATTATGACACAGACTCGCATAATGCCAAGAAGATCAGAGGAGGAAAACAACTTAAGAACTCTGGAAGCTTGCCACAGTCCCTGTTACTTTGTGTTGGTGCTAGAGTTATGCTAACGAAGAACATTGACGTATCTGATGGCCTTGTTAATGGTGCCTTTGGAACTGTATCACAATTAGTAATGTCACAGACCACATCTGATGAAGTAAAATGCATCAATGTTAAGTTTGATAATGAGAAGGTTGGAATGAAGTTGAGGAAGAAATCTGCATCATTTTCAAATGAAGGCAATAGTAGTGTACCCATTGAGATTCAGGAAGAAAGCATTGGTAAAAAATGTGTACGACATCAGTTTCCATTAAAATTATGTTGGGCATGTACAGCACACAAAGTACAAGGAATGACAACAGATAAAGCTGTAGTATGTCTTGATAAAACATTTACAGCTGGACAAGCTTATGTGAGTCTGAGTCGTGTAACATCACTCAATGGTCTCGTCATTCAAGGTTATGATGAGAAATTTGTATACTGTAATGAAGCAGTTGCTGATTCTTTGAATAGTATGCCATCATTTATTAACAAACAGGATATCGACTCTACAAACACACCTACTATTAACATACTGATGCATAACATCCAGGGGCTGAAAACACATTACATGGACTTGAAATGCAACAGTGAAATGATGAAAGCAGATATCATTTGTTTGACAGAAACATGGACTGAAGATCAACTACAGTATGACTTGCAGCTGAATAATTTCAAAAGCTACCATCAACCAAGATGTCTTTCCTATGACAGTTCCAGTCAACTTACTGAAATGTTACAGCAACAATGTCATGGAGGTGTAGCAGTATACAATAAAGCCAACAAAACAAGTAGACTGGTGCTGCCAGTGCACAATATTGAGTATATTGCATTTCAGATAATTTCCAATGTGTCAATAACAGTTGTTGTTATCTATCGACCAGCTTCATATGTGCTTCGTGATTTTGTATCTAATATGAAAGTCCTTGTAAATGAATTGCACAAAGTATCCAACAGATGTATCATAATGGGAGACTTTAATGAAGATGTTCTGAATGTAAAGAGTTCATGTTCTTCAAGCATTATGAATACGATGCAGGACCATGGTTATAAGCAGTGTGTTGTGGATGCTACTACTGAGGAGGGAACATTGATTGATCATGTGTATGTCAGAGGGATAGAATCAGTTCAGTGTGAGGTCATTCCTACTTATTATAGTTATCATGAGTCTGTTAAAGTTCAGTGTGAGACACAGCCAAGGTAGCGTACTGCAAATAAGAATGGAAAAATGTCAAGAATAGATTTAATCTATGAGTTACATGACTTTAGATGAAAGATGTGAATAATTCAATTTAGTATTTTCTTTTATTTTGACATTTACACACTAAAAGTAATTGTAGTGAAACAAAAAGCTGAAAACAATTATTAATTTCTCTCCAGAACATCAGCTCAATAACATTTTATTGAGAATTTAACAAAAAAATTTCTGCGGCACATCAGCAATGATTCTATAACAAGATATCATTTAATAAGAAGTCAAAGTAAAAACATTATAGTGAGTATTATAGAGCGAGTATGTGAATGTGAATATGTATTTGTACTACAATCAATGTGTATTTTTGGACAAAGTTTGTCATTAGAAAAAGAACATAGATCTTGAATTTGCTAAATTATTGCACATGAAATGCGCTGCTAGTGAAAACAAACTATTGAAATGATATAAATACTTTGTTAAATCCACAAAAAAAGTGAACGATTTTGAACAATTCATTTATTTTATTTTGAATTATATGCAGATGATAAACTGTCATTTTACAAGACCAACATGCGGAAGAAGTGTTCCATAATGAATGTTCATGACAGTTGGTACTGATGATCAACACAGTACTCTGTAAGTATTGATCAAAAAAAGGTTGTGTAAGTTTAAAGGCATTGCATACGTTTGGTAATGACTCCGAAAATTTATGGCAATAAAAACTTACTTGGTAAGAAGTACAGCAGCTCTGGACAGTATAATGCATTTTGAGAAACTTTTTTCACTTTGAAGTACTGCAGTTATGGAAAAATATATCAGTTTTCATCCCCAAAGATTTGAATCTGAGAAGCGTTATGGCCGTAACGCTTCTCAGAATGTGTATTCCAATGACGGATACTTCTTCATCGTGAACACAACCGCTCCAGATTTTTGGCAATATCTCAAAAACGCTGCCACCATTTCAAATGAAATTTTCACAGGTTAGTTTTATGGTATATATCTACAATGAGATACAACGTATGCATCTTTTTTAATAAGTAAGTGAAGTTAAAAATTTGCCCAAAGCCCTTACACCGGAACATAATTGTAATTGCAATAATCACAAAATCACTACAAAACTGAATTTTCTTTGTCACGCAAAATGTCTTCTGAAATGCAAGGGGGTAACATTGTGACCCTGCTCCCCTGGGAGTCTACTTCACTTATTGAGTCTAGTGTGCTGAAGTGGGTTGACATCATGACCCTGCCCATCTGGAACTCTTCTTCACCTACCGAGTCTTGTGTGCTGAAGTGGGGTGACATCAAGACCCTGCCCACCTGGGACTCTACTCCAACTACCCAGTCTAGTGTGCTGAAGTGGGGTGACATCATGACCCTGCCCATCTGGAACTCTACTTCACCTACTGAGTTTAGTGTGCTGAAGTGGGGTGACATCATGACCCCGCCCATCTGAGACTCTACTTCACCTACTGAATCTAATGTGATTAAGTGGGGTGACATCATGACCCTACCCATTTGGGACTCTACTTCACCTACCGAGTCTAGTGTACTGAAGTGGGGTGACATCATGACCCTACCCATCTGGGACTCTACTTCACCTACTGAGTCTAGTTTGCTGAAGTGGGGTGACATCATGACCCTGACCACCTGGGACACTACTTCACCTACCGAGTCTAGTGTGCTGAAGTGGGGTGACACCATGACCCTGCCCATCTGGGACTCTACTTCACCTACTGAGTCTAGTGTGCTGAAGTGGGTTGACATCATGGCCCTGCCCATCTGGAACTCTTCTTCACCTACCGAGCCTAGTGTGCTGAAGTGGGGTGACATCAAGACCCTGCCCACCTGGGACTCTACTCCAACTACCCAGTCTAGTGTGCTGAAGTGGGTGACATCATGACCCTGCCCATCTGGAACTCTACTTCACCTACCGAGTCTAGTGTGCTGAAGTGGGGTGACATCATGACTCTGCTCACCTGGGACTCTACTTCACCTTCTGAGTCTAGTGTGCTGAAGTGGGTTGACATCATGACCCTGCCCATCTGGAACTCTACTTCACCTTCTGAGTCTAGTGTGCTGAAGTGGGGTGACATTATGACCCTACCCATCTGGGACTCTACGTCACCTACCGAGTCTAGTGTGCTGAACTGGGGTGACATCATGAGTCTGCCCACCTGGGGACTCTACTTCACCTACTGAGTCTAGTTTGCTGAAGTGGGGTGCCATCATGACCCTGACCACCTGGGACACTACTTCACCTACCGAGTCTACTGTGCTGAAGTGGGGTGACATCATGACCCTGCCCATCTGAGAGTCTGTTTTGCCTACCGAGTCTAGTGTGATTAAGTGGGTTGACACCATGACCCTACCCATCTGGGACTCAACTTCACCTTTCGAGTCTAGTGTGCTGAAGTGGGGTGACATTATGACCCTGTCCACCTGGGAGTGTACTTCACCCACCAAGTCTAGTGTGCTGAAGTGGGTTGACATCATGACCCAACCCATCTGGGACTTTATTTCACCTACTGAATCTAGTGTGATTAAGTGGGGTGACATCATGACCCTACACATTTGGGACACTACTTCACCTACTGAGTCTAGTGTACTGAAGTGGGGTGACATGACCCTGCCCACCTGGGACTCTACGTCACCTACCGAGTCTAGTGTGCTGAAGTGGGGTGACATCATGACTCTGCCCACCTGGGACTCTACTTCACCTACTGAGTCTAGTTTGCTGAAGTTGGGTGACATCATGACCCTCACCACCTGGGACACTACTTCACCTACCGAGTCTAGTGTGCTGAAGTGGGGTGACATCATGACCCTGCCCATCTGGGACTCTACTTCACCTACTGAGTCTACTGTGCTGAAGTGGGGTGATATCATGACCCTGCCCATCTGAGAGTCTGTTTTGCCTACCGAATCTAGTGTGATTAAGTGGGTTGACACCATGACCCTACCCATCTGGGATTCAACTTCACCTTTCGAGTCTAGTTTGCTGAAGTGGGGTGACATCATGACCCTGACCACCTGGGACACTACTTCACCTACCGAGTCTAGTGTGCTGAAGTGGGGTGACACCATGACCCTGCCCATCTGGGACTCTACTTCACCTACTGAGTCTAGTGTGCTGAAGTGGGTTGACATCATGACCCTGCCCATCTGGAGCTCTTCTTCACCTACCGAACCTAGTGTGCTGAAGTGGGGTGACATCAAGACCCTGCCCACCTGGGACTCTACTCCAACTACCCAGTCTAGTGTGCTGAAGTGGGTGACATCATGACCCTGCCCATCTGGAACTCTACTTCACCTACCGAGTCTAGTGTACTGAAGTGGGGTGACATGACCCTGCCCACCTGGGACTCTACGTCACCTACCGAGTCTAGTGTGCTGAAGTGGGGTGACATCATGACTCTGCCCACCTGGGACTCTACTTCACCTACTGAGTCTAGTTTGCTGAAGTTGGGTGACATCATGACCCTCACCACCTGGGACACTACTTCACCTACCGAGTCTAGTGTGCTGAAGTGGGGTGACATCATGACCCTGCCCATCTGGGACTCTACTTCACCTACTGAGTCTACTGTGCTGAAGTGGGGTGATATCATGACCCTGCCCATCTGAGAGTCTGTTTTGCCTACCGAATCTAGTGTGATTAAGTGGGTTGACACCATGACCCTACCCATCTGGGATTCAACTTCACCTTTCGAGTCTAGTTTGCTGAAGTGGGGTGACATCATGACCCTGACCACCTGGGACACTACTTCACCTACCGAGTCTAGTGTGCTGAAGTGGGGTGACACCATGACCCTGCCCATCTGGGACTCTACTTCACCTACTGAGTCTAGTGTGCTGAAGTGGGTTGACATCATGACCCTGCCCATCTGGAGCTCTTCTTCACCTACCGAACCTAGTGTGCTGAAGTGGGGTGACATCAAGACCCTGCCCACCTGGGACTCTACTCCAACTACCCAGTCTAGTGTGCTGAAGTGGGTGACATCATGACCCTGCCCATCTGGAACTCTACTTCACCTACCGAGTCTAGTGTGCTGAAGTGGGGTGACATCATGACTCTGCTCACCTGGGACTCTACTTCACCTACTGAGTCTAGTGTGCTGAAGTGGGGTGACATCATGACCCTGCCCATCTGGAACTCTACTTCACCTTCTGAGTCTAGTTTGCTGAAGTGGGGTGACATCATGACCCTGACCACCTGGGACACTACTTCACCTACCGAGTCTAGTGTGCTGTTGTGGGGTGACACTATGACCCTGCCCATCTGGGACTCTACTTCACCTACTGAGTCTAGTGTGCTGAAGTGGGTTGACATCATGACCCTGCCCATCTGGAACTCTTCTTCACCTACCGAGCCTAGTGTGCTGAAGTGGGGTGACATCAAGACCCTGCCCACCTGGGACTCTACTCCAACTACCCAGTCTAGTGTGCTGAAGTGGATGACATCATGACCCTGCCCATCTGGAACTCTACTTCACCTACTGAGTCTAGTGTGCTGAAGTGGGGTGACATCATGACTCTGCTCACCTGGGACTCTACTTCACCTACTGAGTCTAGTGTGCTGAAGTGGGGTGACATCATGACCCTACCCATCTGGGACTCTACGTCACCTACCGAGTCTAGTGTGCTGAAGTGGGGTGACATCATGACCCCACCCATCTGAGACTCTACTTCACCTACTGAATCTAGTGTGATTAAGTGGGGTGACATCATGACCCTACCCATTTGGGATTCTACTTCACCTACTGAGTCTAGTTTGCTGAAGTGGGGTGACATCATGACCCTGACCACCTGGGACACTACTTCACCTACCGAGTCTAGTGTGCTGTTGTGGGGTGACACCATGACCCTGCCCATCTGGGACTCTACTTCACCTACTGAGTCTAGTGTGCTGAAGTGGGTTGACATCATGACCCTGCCCATCTGGAACTCTTCTTCACCTACCGAGTCTAGTGTGCTGAAGTGGGGTGACATCAAGACCCTGCCCACCTGGGACTCTACTCCAACTACCCAGTCTAGTGTGCTGAAGTGGGTGACATCATGACCCTGCCCATCTGGAACTCTACTTCACCTACTGAGTCTAGTGTGCTGAAGTGGGGTGACATCATGACTCTGCTCACCTGGGACTCTACTTCACCTACTGAGTCTAGTGTGCTGAAGTGGGATGACATCATGACCCTACCCATCTGGGACTCTACGTCACCTACCGAGTCTAGTGTGCTGAACTGGGGTGACATCATGAGTCTGCCCACCTGGGGACTCTACTTCACCTACTGAGTCTAGTTTGCTGAAGTGGGGTGCCATCATGACCCTGACCACCTGGGACACTACTTCACCTACCGAGTCTAGTGTGCTGAAGTGGGGTGACAACATGACCCTGCCCATCTGAGAGTCTGTTTTGCCTACCGAGTCTAGTGTGATTAAGTGGGTTGACACCATGACCCTACCCATCTGGGACTCAACTTCACCTTTCGAGTCTAGTGTGCTGAAGTGGGGTGACATTATGACCCGTCCACCTGGGAGTGTACTTCACCCACCAAGTCTAGTGTGCTGAAGTGGGTTGACATCATGACCCAACCCATCTGGGACTCTACTTCACCTACTGAATCTAGTGTGATTAAGTGGGGTGACATCATGACCCTACCCATTTGGGACTCTACTTCACCTACTGAGTCCAGTGTACTGAAGTGGGGTGACATGACCCTGCCCACCTGGGACTCTACGTCACCTACCGAGTCTAGTGTGCTGAAGTGGGGTGACATCTTGACTCTGCCCACCTGGGACTCTACTTCACCTACTGAGTCTAGTTTGCTGAAGTTGGGTGACATCATGACCCTCACCACCTGGGACACTACTTCACCTACCGAGTCTAGTGTGCTGAAGTGGGGTGACATCATGACCCTGCCCATCTGGGACTCTACTTCCCCTACTGAGTCTACTGTGCTGAAGTGGGGTGACATCATGACCCTGCCCATCTGAGAGTCTGTTTTGCCTACCGAATCTAGTGTGATTAAGTGGGTTGACAACATGACCCTACCCATCTGGGATTCAACTTCACCTTTCGAGTCTAGTTTGCTGAAGTTGGGTGACATCATGACCCTGCCCATCTGGGACTCTACTTCACCTACTGAGTCTACTGTGCTGAAGTGGGGTGACATCATGACCCTGCCCATCTGAGAGTCTGTTTTGCCTACCGAATCTAGTGTGATTAGGTGGGTTGACACCATGACCCTACCCATCTGGGATTCAACTTCACCTTTTGAGTCTAGTGTGCTGAAGTGGGGTGACATTATGACCCTGTCCACCTGGGAGTGTACTTCACCCACCAAGTCTAGTGTGCTGAAGTGGGTTGACATCATGACCCTACACATCTGGGACTCTACTTCACCTACCGAGTCTAGTGTGCTGAAGTGGGGTGACATGACCCTTCCTACCTAGGACTCTACTTCACCAACCAAGTCTAATGCCCTGAAGTTGGGTGCCATCATGACCATGGTCACCTGGGAGTCTACTTCGCTTATCAAGTCTGCCCTCCCGGGACTGCAGTTTACCTAACGAGTGTAATGTGCTGAAGTGGGTTGACATCATGACCTTGCTCACCAGGGAGTCTGGTGTGCTGAAGTAAAGTTTGAGTCCCTAGTCGAATTTGCCTGAATATGGTGACACGATAGCCCTTAAATGTAAGTGATGTTGCCATAATTTAGGAGTTGTAGCACATACGTTTACCATTTCCACTGTATAGTGACACTGTGCTCTTCAAATTTAGATGACATGATGTTTTTGAAAGCAAAAACATTATTCGTTAAGCCTCAAACACCATGTTCTTTAGCATAATTCATATTGGTGTGCTGCAAACAAAAAAAGATATTAAATTTTTGTTGTTTTTATTTCAGTGAAAGTTCTTGCAACAAGTATGGTTGAATTGAGAATTACTTTACGAGAACAATTTATTTGTTCAGTTTTTTAAATGTGTTAATATTTGAAGACTGGTGGTCAGTTTTTCCCATACAGTAACGTAATGAATTAATATTAATTATCTTCCAATTGACTGTGTTCTGTACAATTATGCAGTATTTTGTATTAAGTAACAGTTGCTAGTTTTAACAAAAATGTTACATGTTTTTGTATAGCTGTAATGTTGAGTATACTACTGAATGGCATTCCAGGAGTGTTACCATGGTGAACATGTACCCATAATGCGACAGTTTCCTATGTTGTAAAGATCAACTAGTTGGTAAGTTTGTTTCCATACCTGAGAAGTGCATGCATGCTTAACTGTCCAAACACTGTATGTGACGGTGGCGTATAATTGTTGTACAATCCATTTGAAATATGTGTTGAATATGTCATAAATAATAATAATACAAGTGCATTACAGAATATGAACATATACTTAAAAGTGCTTTAAAATTTAAGAGCTGTATAGAGAACCCTGAGTTTCTCAACAAAATAAGCTTTTCTATAATTGTTGATAATTTTAGCCAGCGGAAACTGATTACAAATTTAAAACTACTTCACATTATTCAATACATTTAATTATTAGTATTAGTTTCATTTATTTCATGATACTTGGATTTACAGGAGTGATGTTAGCTACAGTGAGCTATACAACAGCTGCACATGAAGATAACATTGGACAACATGATCCGCAGGTAAAAGACTACATCGCCATCTACTTCAGTTGTAGAACCACATCAGCTACATGTAAAAGAACACATGCCATCTCCCTCGGTTGTAGGACCATATCAAGTGAAAGAACACATCACCATCTCCCTCAGTTGTAACACCACATGAGGTGAAAGACTACATCACCATCTCCCTCGGTTGTAGGACCACATGTAGAGCCACATCAAGTGAAAGACCACATCACCATCTCCCTCGGTTGTAGTCGTTGTAGATCACGTCACACACATATATTGATTGTTGTACCAAGGTGCTACATTAGTGAATCTTAAAATTAAAATACCAACTGTATAAAGGTATACGCGGTTGTCTTAAAGTAACTTAATTCTTATTTAAAGAGCTTTTTCAATTTTTATTGATCACTATTTGTTGTTGTTTTAAGTGGGTCTGTCACTGTAAAGCACTTTGTGATTTAATTTTAATGTAAGGCACTCTATAAGTATCATTTATTATTATTATTTCTAAATAACATATACATCAACAGAAGATAGAGAGGGGTAGCAGTTAACAAGTAGCCCTTTAAAAACAAGTTTAAGTAAATTGATCCTAGGATAAATTGCTGTAAGGAGAGTATATGACATGTGATTTGATACATATCAAAACTATATCATAGTATAGCAAATAATGAATTAACATGTAGAATTATTGAATTTGATATGATATTATGTAAATGTATGATAATACATTTGAAAAAAGGCCTTAGAAGATGTACTGCTAATTGTACAATTGTTTCTTAATGTAAACACAGGGGGTGTGTGTTATGGACACACAGAGACAATTTCCTTATGCACAAAACATGCACAAATCTTGTGTTAGCTGTGTAATCTGTGCTTAGAATCATTGTTGTACAACATGCACAAATTAAGTATTGGTGTGCATGTACATCTTTGATGTACCTAGTGTATAAAATGCTACTTTAATAGTGGGGGTAATATATGATTTGTGTATGTCATAACTCTTGTGTAATATGCTTTCTACATTGTAGCTTCATTGACTCTATTAGAGCACAAAACGCAGGAATTTACTATGTTCAGAAAAAAAATTTGCTGAGCAGAACCATGTCCTCACAAGGTACAGAACTTGATGATTATTTTAAGTAGACTGAGTAGAAATGCTGATGACTTTGAAGAATATGCACATATCACAGTGCATTGTTGAATGACAAGGAGAGGAAAGTTATGAAAGAGCAACTGTTTTATTTTAGATATTGATGTAGCTTAGGATAAATAGGAGTTTGGTTTTAGAAGTTTACTTACTCACCTTATCATGTATTTGGAAGTTATGCAAAACTTAGGATTATAACTTTCTCTTTGCCCAGTTGAAGTGAATAACTTTTGCAAGCAAGCAAAAGTTGAGTGATGGTTAGATAATGACCATACAAGGCATGTAGGCATACATGTAGATATAGTTTGTGTGTGGCAGTTCACATGTAAGTCACATGTACACACAAGTAAGACAATCAACAAGTGAAGTTGGAGGTCAGTGGGTAATTAGGTTGTTGCTATGGTAACAAAGGTCTGGGCCATAGAGGTTTGGAGTGTTGTTACTCAAGTCTCCATTTGCTGTTTTTGATAGTTTTGCCAACCTACAAGTTTAGTAATTTGTTTCTTTATTATAACCATTCCATAGGCAGTGATTTATTGATTATGGATCATGTTAATTCAAGTTGTTGTTTAGAGTGAATGATTAAAGCACTTTTGCATTGTTTTATGAAGTGAACAGACATTTTCTCATGCGCTTTCCATTACTTCAACCTATTTTTCAGGGTTCGCATGAGCACCTAGTAACGTAGCACTATGAAATAGTTGGGAGATGTGCTACAATAAGGCTGGAGAAAAGATTGGCCACGGCACTAAAGATCAAGTGTCTCCAAACAAAAAATGGCATAAATGAAATAACATGACTACTCATGAATGTCTCTGAAAAACTGAAAAGATCACAGGTTTTACAAAGTGACAAAAACCTTCACAAAATAAATATAGGAAATGGAAATAAAAACTAAACTTTTGTAAATAAACTTTTCCCTTGGAAACCTGCCAAAAAGGCAAACACATGGTTTCCTTGAAAGTTTAATACAAAAACGGAACTTCTTAAAATGATACATGTATATTTCAAAGGAAAACATATTTATACAATAAAAAAAGGGGAATATAAAAAGAAACTCACCAAAATTCTTGAGCAGTATGTAAAATTGGAAGAAGGCAGCTGTCCAGGATATGTGTTTATCGATTGCTGCTCATCTGCTCACTGACCAAGCTAAGCAGAGGGTCAGTGCCAGGACAAAGAAAATGGTCTGGTGCACAACTGGAAACATAAGGTCTAATCTAAAGAAGTCAGGGGACTAACTAGACTTATGTAATAAAAAAAGGGGGCCACACAGTGAACTAAAAAGCAGTTGAACCAGGGGGAACTACCCCTAAAAAACGGAAAATGTAAAATTAATACCAAAAACTTTAAGTTACATTTACTCCCTCTACACTCGCCCAAATTTAAAACCTTTTGTTGTCCCCAACAACATTTCAACTAATCTTACAATGTATAACGAAGAGTCTTCAGATAGTGAACAGTTCCATTTACATCCAGTCACCGTATCTTCGTGGAGGCCTGATGACTCTCCTAGAGTGGCGTTTTCTTGCAAGCGTCCTGATCACTTCTTCAGTACTGGAAGAATCGCAGTTGTCACAGACACTCAGTGAAGTGCGTAACTCGTCTCTGCGTGTGAACCCAGAGGGCTGGTCTCGGTAACCGATCGGTGCTGGAATCACCTCAGAGTCATCGGGGGTGTGGGTAAACTCCCATGGTGGAGGGACAGCTCTTACCTCTTCCTCAGGACTATCACTGAACTCCAGTGGCGGGGAATAGTTGATTCTGCATCAGAACACCCAGTATATGATGAAAGATGGGCCCTGGCTGTAGTGGTGCCATCATCAGTTGCAGTTACATCAAAAGGACATAGTGACAACATGGTTCTATGAAGAGTCATTAACCTCTTTGAGTGGAGTTGCCTCACGACGTAGACTGGAATGTCCTGGTGCTTCCTGACTACAACGTATGGTGTTTGCTCCCAAAGATCTCTGAGCTTACACTTCCCCCTGGGTGTCTTGTTTAGTGCCAGCACTCGATCACCTGGTTCAAGATTCTTTTCTTTTACCTTCTTGTCATACGTCTGCCTCTGTTTGTTCCTTGCCTCATCAGCATTACCTCTAGCCTCAGCAAATGCCTCTTGCATTCGTCTCTGTAGGGTCTTGACATATGTGCTGTAGTTGCGATCATGAGTGGCGTCTGCTGGATGTTCGACTGGCTGTGTGAGCATCGCATCTACTGGTAGTTTTGCTTCTCTCTGGAACATGAGGAAGAGGGAGAGTATCCCATTGATTCATGTTGACTGCAGTTAAAGGCATGGGTGAGAACCTCAACATGGGATGCCCAATTCACTTTCCTCATCGGATCCAGTGTGCCTAGCATTGACAGAAGAGTGCGATTAAATCGCTCCGTCATACCGTTGCCTTGGGGATGATAAGGTGTTGTCTTACTCTTGGACATCCCCATGACTGAGCAGAGTTGATGAATCACTTCCGACTCGAAGCACTTCCCTTGGTCTGAATGGAGACGCTGTGGAATACCATAGTTAGAGATGTAGTTCTCCCATAAAACACGTGCCACAGTCGTTGCCTTCTGATCTCTTGTTGGATACGCTTTGGCATATCGCGTGAAGTGATCTGTCACAACGAGTAAGTGCTCATATCCTCCAGTAGACCTCTCCAGACTCAGAAAATCAATACAAACTAACTCCATTGGGCATGTTGTACAGATATTGTTGAGACCGGTGCATCGTAGTGTTTTCCCAAAACCAAGATGACCCATCTCATCGTGTAGGCTTTGGAAAGCAAGTGGACGAAGAACTCTGGGAAGAACTGGACGAGACTTTACATCAGCATCATCTGCCTTACTATGGACCAGCATTCCTGACTGTATTCGGAGTTGATCCCATGATCGCAGTAGCCGGCGCACATCTCTGGTTTCCCGTCGTGTCTGTCTTTGGCTGGGCTTTCTGGGTGAAGCAGATTTGAGTTGGATAACTCGGCTGATGGTTGGGTCTTCCTTCTGAGCCTCTGCTAGATCAATGGCACTCTGCATGCAGCTGGTGCCAGCAAACTCTAAACCTGTGTTGTGGGATGATAAAACTCACCGCTGGAATCATGTACAGTCGACTCTTGTTAATACGAGCTCGGATGTTACGAGGTTCCGGTTTATACGAGGTTTTTTGCCGGTCCCGAACTACCCCGTGCGTGTTTTTATGCATTTAAATACGGATGATACAAGCACGGTCATAACAAGAACACGGTTAATACGAGGTATTCTTGCGGCACCGTAACGAGCAAATGTATTGTTTGTCTTACTTTTATAGCGAGTTTGGTAAATGAATTGTTGGGCATCAATAGTTTACCTTCATTGAGGTGAAAAATTGACTTCCCAGCCTTTCAAAACGTGCTACCGCTCCGTTGATCATGATCAATAGAGGTGCTATTTGAGCGCTGGCAATGGTACCAGTCTATTGAATGGTAGTACAACGCAGATGAGAGGTGGACATTAGACCGTTATTGTTCGCTGGTATCCCGCCTTAGCAATGAGCTATCTCGCATTACTGTGACCTTACTAAGGTGTGAAAACCAATGAAAATCAACATTCAACTTGTCATGTTGGCCGTTGCGACCAAAACTTGACTGCCAAGAACGGCAGGTTAAAGTCATATGCGCTCTTATTTCAGTCGTGAAAAATGTAAATAGTTTTCATAAATTGACTTACAAAATAAATTAATTAAACCAAAACAGTTTTATTTGCCCAAAATGTTGTATGTTTGCATGGTACATGTACATTTATATGATCACAGTTATGCAGTGTCCATTGCAGTACGGGTGCACTTATACACGTGCATCCATTATGTCATGCACTGTGCATTGTTAATACCGCGCTCGGATAATACAAGTTTTGGTTCATACGAGAAAAACGGGCCAGTCCGGCGGACCTCGTTTTAACGAGAGTCGACTGTACATCTGATGTACCCATGCTAGAAGAAGATAACTCTGGTACGAACTGCACATGGCCCTCCACAGTCTCAGCAGCAGGGTGTCTCTCTGTTGTCTTCAACTTCGCTGTATCTAGTATTTTGACAACTTCATCGTGCGAAATCCTGGAGAGTGAGTCAGCTTGCCATTGCTTTTGCCTGGGCGGTATGTGATGTCAAGATGTAAGAGGGACAAGTCGCTGATCCATCGATGTCCGTGGGCATCCAACTTCGCAGTTTTCAAAACATACGTCATAGGGTTGTTGTCCATATAGGTAGTCTCTGAACTTGATGGTAAGTGCCCAGTATAGAGCTCGAAATTCAAGTTTGTGGGCGGGGTACTTGGCCTCTGCTGAAGATAGGGTTCTGCTAGCGTAAGCGATGACTCTTTCTCGTCCATCTTGTTGTTGGGTCAGTACTACTCAACCCCGAGAGAAGCATCTGTCTGTACTACGATTTGCATTGTGTAGTCAGCATAGGCCAGAATTGGTGCAGAGGTTAACCGTGAAATGAGGGTCCTAAACGCTGCCTCACAGTCATCACTCCAGATGAAGGGTGGATCTTTGACGCCTCGTTTTCCTCCAATTAGCCCAAAGAGTGGCTGTGCAATCTTGGCATTGTTATGAACAAACTTCCTGTAATAGCCCGTTATGCCAAGAAAACCTCTGACATCCTTCTTGCACCTTGGGACTGGCCAGTTCACAATATCAGCAACCTTCTCCGGATTTGTTGAAATTCCTTCTGCTGTTACAATGTGGCCAAGGTAGTTAACGCTCTGCTGAAGAAGATGGCACTTGGAAGGTTTCATTTTCAGATTATGCTGCTTGAGCCTTTGGAAAACCTCATTGAGACGGCAGATGTGTTCTTCTACTGTGGAGCTATAGACGATGATATCATCAAGATACAGCAAAACACTTTCAAATGCCATGTCGCTGAAGACTGTCGACATCAGGCGCTGGAAGGTTGCTGGTGCATTGACAAGGCCGAATGGCATCTTTGTGAACTCAAACAGTCCCATTGGTGTTGTAAATGCCGTCTTCAGTTGATCTTTTTCTGCTACCTTCACCTGTAAATAGCCTGAAGTGAGATCCAAACACGAAAAGTATTTGGCCTTTCCCAAAGCATCCAGCGCCTCTTCTATACGGGGAAGGGGTATGCATCTGAACTGTCCGAGAATTTAACTTTCGGTAGTCAACGCAAAGTCTGATGCTGCCATCCTTCTTCCGTACGATGACTATAGGGGGAGCAAAAGGGCTCTGACTGGGTTTGATGACCTCGTTTGCTTTAAGGTCTCTGATGTGTTGTTGGACTTCTTGAAACTCAGCTGGTGGAATACGTCTATACGGCATTCGGAAAGGGGTTGGGTCGCTCAAGGGGATCTCGTGTTCCACAGTTGTAGTGGAACCAATGTCCATCGAATTTGCAGAAAAGACATCAGCAATCTGTCTCAGCAACTCTCGGATCACCTCCTGTTGTGATGTAGAAAGGTGTTCACCCTGTAGGTCTACATCTTGTAGAACGCTGTCTGTTGTAGCAGAATGCCCCATAGCTACAACTTCTTCTGCATGTTCCTCTTCAGTAGGAGGTTCAGAGGACATCTCTTGGACACAAGATAGTGTAGCTACGACGGTATGTCTCTTGATGGTCACAGCATGTTGTGAAAAGTTACACAGCCTGATCGGTGTCCTTCCATCCTGAACTTCTACTAACAACTTCAACTAGAGCAGTGATGGTTCGGCCCCTCGTAGATTTTGGCGCCTTCTCAAAGATGACAACCTCTTTCCCTGGCTTGACCTCAACGTGACGTCTCCCAGAATAAGTCAACTGTCCAATTTCTCCATTTGGACAAGCAATATCAGTGCCATCACTGTTGACGCACTGGAAAGCTGAATGCCAAGCAAAAGACTTCTTCTTCATCTTTGACATCAACCCTCTTCCAAACTTCTTGTGGATGGAGTCTCGTACGGCAAGGATCACATTGGTGCCTATCAAGAGTGGGGTGGATCGCCGAAAATCAGTTACCGGTACAACAAAGGCAGGGACGTTCTTCGTAACTTCTCCAAGGACATCGATGGTGAGGAGTATATACCCCCCATGCGGAACACTCTGGCCTCCCGCACCACTGATAATGATGGGTGACTTCTTCAGGCCTTGAAGTTTCAACGAAGGAAGTGCTGACACGAACTTATCAGTTATGGTCGTCACTTGCGAACTGGTGTCTAGCAGGGCCTTGCAACTTCTTCCTGAAACTTTGGTAGTGTTCACTGGGCCTACAAGTCCATCATCATTTGATTGGTTTTCCTGATTGGTCTGAACAAATGTCCCGCCTTGTTGTTTGTTTATTGTGTTAGGGCGCTCTTTTTCTACAACACCTGCCGACTGCCCAGCATCCGCAGGTCCATCTAGTTTAACGGCTTTCCTTGCTCACCGTGCACCTCCTTCCTGCTGTCTGGTTTGTCGCACTTCCTTGCAAAATGGCCATTTTCTCCACAGTTGTAACATCTCTGGGTTGGTCCAGCTGCAGGAAACCGGCGGGGTTGATGGTTGACGTGAGTAGGGGGCCTCTGACGATTTGCACCACTGTAGGACTGTACTGGGGGTACTCTTCTTAGGGCACCCTCAACGTGGTCAACGCGTTGACTTGGAGAAAACTGGCCGTGAGAAACTTGATCCAGGATTGACATTTGTTGTTTCATCATACTGGTCAACTCCTCCAGTTGTTTGTTGACATCTTGCGCAACCAGGAGATTGGTGTGTGCCCGCTCCATCATTGATTACTCCGTCACCTTGTTGTGGTCACTTGGTGGTAAGCTGGCTTTGTGTTGGTTGATAGATGAATAGTATGGATGTCTGGATTGACGGCCTAGTGCAAATTCTTCACTGATGATTCGGAGTTCTTTCCTCAAGGTCTTAAACTGCATTGGTGCCAGATGTTGTCGCACAGCATCATCGTTGAGGCCTGACATGAACTGTGTCGTCAAAAGAAGATCACAATCTTCACCGAAAGAAATTGACCTTCCTTGTCTCCGATTAATGTCGTTGACATGCCTGAGTAGTGTTTCGAGAGCAATGGCGTAGTCTGTTGCTGTCTCATCGGGTCGTTGTCGTCACGAGAAGAATGTAGCAATTGGGGTGGCGGCTGTGTTTCCTTCTCCAAATTCATCCAAAAGTTCTGCAATGGCCTCTTCTGCAGTGATGGCCCCACGGCTTTCAAGATTTAGAACCACATTACGGGCATCACCCTTGGTGTGCCGCACTACCTCCTGGAACTTGACTCGACTCGGTTGTGCTCCTTTTACTTCAACAAGGTAAGTCATGTCTCGTGCCCAGTCCTCTACTCTTACACCATGTTTCTTAGAGCTGGTTCCACTGAAGGTGGGAACATCCTTCAGCTGATGGTTGATTTCTCAATCGGGTCAAATTCTGCCATCAGTATGGGGGTATGGTGAAACTTTGTTGGGGCTCCGTGTGTGTTAGGTTGACTAACAGTCGTGGAGTACTGGGGGTATGGGCCTTCCATCGATGTCGTGGCTTTCGGATGGGTGTGTGACGTAAATGGTGTACTTCCATCATGTCCATGAAAGGTGAGATTGGCTGGACACTGGGCTTCCGCCACCCTGCCCCACAGAAGCTTTTCAACTGAGAGCACTGTGTTGGTTCTTAAAAAAATTTAGAAATTTGCCCAGAACAAAAAAACTCTGTCCGAAGTAATTAAAAAAAAATTGGCTAAATTCAAAAAAAGAATATTTATCACTACCCGGATCTTCCACCAAAAAAAAAATGTAACCTAAACATATGTACCAAATGGGGACTCGCAAAGCTAAATGAAAGAGAACTTGATCTGGTGATAAAGGCGCGAACTTTTCCTTAAAATGACTTGGACAGAGAGATGTTTTAGGTTTCCAGCAACAACAAAATATAATTTTTTTTTATTTATTTACTCTTCTCAAAAGCTCCTCACAAAATGTAAAATCAATCCACTGTAATTGTACATAAAATGTAAAAAGCACAATATATCCGCCAAAACTAGAAACTTTGAGAATTTGATTAACTTAACAAAGAAAAATGCAAACTTCCGACAGTGAGTTGATAAAATTTCAACCAAAACCTGGAAACCCAAATAGTTTTTATGATAAAAAAACCAAAATTAAATCAAAAATAACCAACACAGCACTACAAGTGAATTACTTAAATAGTACAGTAGGGCGTTAATCTGTAAATACAAAGAAAATACAAAGGAAAAATGATTAAGAATACATGCTAACAACTAAATATTAAGAAAAATGAGTAATACTGTACTGTACAAAACCAAGGTAGAGGGCACTAGTAAGAAAAATATGCACTTCAGGAAGTCAACAAATCTAAATAACAAAAGAGACTGGCCAAGGTAGCAGGGGATTAAGTAATAAAACCAGCAATAAATAAACTTGAAGAACCTACACATCCCTATGAAACTCATTAGGTATGCAAATCCCTAAACAAACATCTTAGAGGACAATGAGTTACAGTGGCATGGCATGGTCAAAGAACTCACAGTCTCAAGAAAATGGCAAAAATACATATTAATTGGAACAGAAATGAAATAAGAAGACCTATAATATAAAACATCTCTAGACAAGGCAATGGCTACAAGGAATCAAACTTAAAAGGCAAGTAAACCAGTGATTAAAACTGTAAATAAGGCTGGAGAAAAGATTGGCCACAGCAC
Source organism: Marthasterias glacialis (assembly GCA_911728455.2). Taxonomy (NCBI): domain Eukaryota; kingdom Metazoa; phylum Echinodermata; class Asteroidea; order Forcipulatida; family Asteriidae; genus Marthasterias; species Marthasterias glacialis. The sequence continues at coordinate 27,918,470 of OU452220.1, read as the reverse complement.
TAAAGATCAAGTGTCTCCAAACAAAAAATGGCATAAATGAAATAACATGACTACTCATGAATGTCTCTGAAAAACTGAAAAGATCACAGGTAACAAAGTAACAAAATCCTTCACAAAATAAATATAGGAAATGGAAATAAAAACTAAACTTTTGTAAATAAACTTTTCCCTTGGAAACCTGCCAAAAAGGCAAACACATAGTTTCCTTGAAAGTTTAATACAAAAACTGAACTTCTTAAAATGATACATGTATATTACAAAGGAAAACATATTTATACAATAAAAATGGGGTAATATAAAAAGAAACTCCACCAAAATTCTTGAGCAGTATGTAAAATTGGAAGAAGGCAGCTGTCCAGGATATGTGTTTATCGATTGCTGCTCATCTGCTCAATGACCAAGCTAAGCAGGGGTCAGTGCCAGGACAAAGAAAATGGTCTGGTGCACAACTGGAAAAATAAGGTCTAATCTGAAGAAGTCAGGGGACTAACTAGACTTATGTAATAAAAAACAGGGGGCCACACAGTGAACTAAAAAGCAGTTGAACCAGGGGGAACTACCCCTAGAAAACGGAAAATGTAAAATTAATACCAAAAACTTTAAGTTATATTTACTCCCTCTACATAAACAGGGGGTTATTGGGTCAGTGTCACTAGCCGACATCCATGACTCTGTGACACAGACAAGATCCATTGGATGGACTTGCAGGAATGCTAGAAGATCTTGGGTCTTGCATAGCGTCGAGTGATGAAGTGAGGTTGTTTGTGGTGTCAAAAACATCCTGGAATGAAGTGTCACTACAGGATGAAAATGGCAAAGATGCATGTGTAGAACAGCCAGGGCAAAACCAGTCGATTTGTGCTTGATATAAGCAATGTGTACTGAGCAATAGTCATTTCAGGTTCACATTTCTGATGCCAGTAAATATTGCAGTCCTCACAGAGCAGGGATCTTTGATTACATTTTACTGGACGATGACAGTTGCCACATGCATCATTTACAGGACCTGGGTTCAGCTCAATATCACCAGAGACAGCCAGAGGAATGTTGAATGTAGCTGTTGAGTTAGGATAATAAGTAACAGGTGCTTTGCCAAACTTACTGTGCTTTAGATGTCTGAGTTTGAGATTAAAGCTCATGGTCAGCCATATTGGATGCACTAGAGACAGCTTGTTGTACAGTGATGCTTGTTGATAACAAAGGCTGGCAGGATGTTGACAATGGAGTCGATCTGGCGTGCTCTGAATGATGCAGTTGGCTTGTAAGATAGCTTGAAGATGAGAGTTTTCAGAGTAAAAACCACTCCAAATGGAATTTACCTCAGCTGCAAATCTCTGATTAGGGTAACCAGGTTGATCAGGAATAAATACTCTATCATGTGGTATACAATGGAAAGTTCTCTGTAAGCTGAAAACAGGAACATTTGTAACAAAGATCAGAGCCCAACAAGGAGCTTGTAGACTGGTCGCCATCTTGAAGTTGTTTTAAGAGGTGGTTTAAGTCATTGAGTTCCCATTATTTAAAAGTCACTGTGACAACTATAATAGTCAACAGGTTTATATCACATCCTACTTTATGAGACAAGTTCAGTGGTTGTATCATACAGTAAGATGTGGGACAGGATGAGGGGGTACACTGGGGAGGGTGGGGTTGATTTGATGTTACATTAACATTTATAAAGAAGTGACAACCTTGAAGAGAAACCCAAAACATTGATAGTGTTGAAATGGTCTGTCTATTAGCACTGAGAACAATTTTAATCTAATGTGTCCCTGTAAGAATTTACTGCAGAATTTGGTCAAACACTGGTGAACTTACGCAGATTCTTGGGGAAAACCCCTGAATTGTGATTTCTTTGAAGTTTTCTTTTGACAGAACCTGCAAATAGAATAAAGAAATCAGTTTCAATAATTTGATATAGATAATATTGCTGAAGTGAATGTAAGATATGAAAAGTCTTTCCCAGGTAATATTTTGTATGTTGACAAGGCTACATTATTTTTTTAGAACACTTGTTGACTAATTAGTGTACAAAAAAAAATGATGGCTTGTGTGTGTATTGGTATTCAAAGTTCAGCAAGAGCATGTGATGTCTCAATTGTGGGTCTGAATGTGTTTTTCTGATTTAAAAATCACACCTGTTGATGTGTTGGTGTGTATTTTGATAATCACAAAATTTGTTATTGAGAGGCCAGAATGAGAGTGTGCCAAGATTCCCACAGCCCAATTACACACGACTGTAATTAATAAGTATGTGTCACAAGTAGACATCAAACACAAACTAAATTGTTGTCTGTTTTTATGCTTATACTTCTAGTCAATCACCAATGTTGCCAAAAGGTTTGGTCTTCAATTTGTGTCTATCAGTGCTGATTTCTGCATTTTCTGCATTGACAATTGCAAACAATTGCATTGTACGTGTGTGGCCTTTTCTTTTCTATACAATATGAATGCATCTATATATTGGGTTTTTTTTTGTGAAAATCAGATATGCAGAAGTTTATAGAAACTTTAAATATTTGCCCTTCAAATGTGAGCTCTTATTTGATAGAAATCATCCTTTGTAAGTCGATATGAAATGTCTTTATTTGCTGTTTATTAGGCAATAGGAAAATTTGTGAATTGGTTTGCTCTGATTCCCTTTTAGTGTGAATTATAGCCGAGTGGTAAAAAATAAACATGTATGCCCGGTTGTTTTGCTGCTGAGTTAATCACAATTATGGTTATGTTTAAACTTTACCCATATCACAGATGTTTTATTTGTTACAAATCATGAAGAATGATTTTGGTGGAAATGTTTATCAAAGGGTGTTTTATTACATTCATGTGTTTGTTAATAGCACGTGTGGAAAGGCTTTCAGGTGTGTCATTACGTGCGGGTGTTATTACGCCTAAAATCAGAAGGACTAGAGTGTAATATATAAATAATTATGCCCTGCCAAAAGCGTTGTGTACAAAATTATGAAGGTCAATTATTATTATATTATATATATATATAAAAATATATATATATATGTATAATTAATCCTGCTCTGTCATGCAAGCCGCATCATCCACGATGCAACTTGCCCCATTGTTCGGTTCAATAATCCCCCTTTTGTACTGTCCAACATTGGTCACCCCTTTGTCCAAACTGTTTAACTCTGATTGGTCATTGGCCATCCCTTTGTCTTTAATGCCTCTAATTTGATTGGCTATTATTTTCCCGCTTATTTCTTGATCCCTTCCCATGATTCCCTGCTCCCCTTTTCCCTATTAAAATGGACCCTTTTTTGTTTGTACCTTGTTTATGCCTCTGAAGAAGGTCCAGTTTGGATCGGAAGCTAAGGCCATCACCCCTACTAGTTATATATATATATATAAATAAATAGGGTGAGCAAAGAAAATTTGGCTGATGCTGGACTTGAACCCGCGACCTCTCGAATACGGTACGAGCGCTCTACCAACTGAGCTAACCAGCCCTTATTGTTGGTGGGCGGTCCTATGTGCAATACCTTTGCTCGGGGGGACCAGTCAGAAGCCGAACCGTGCTGCCGATAAGCCAGGGATCACTACCCCAATTAAGATGCTAACAACCTGGTAAACGGCAGTAGCGGGGATACACAACGAATGGATACAGCTTTTTACGTGGATTTACACAGAGAAAGTACATGAGAAACTGACTGGGAGAATATTATAAATATATATATATATATATATATATATATAAAACTAGTAGGGTTGATGGCCTTAGCTTTCGATCCAAACCGGACCTTCGTCAGAGGCAAAAACAAGCACAAACATAAAAACGGATCCATTTATAGAAAAAACCTTGGGATTAAAATAGATGGAGAGTATCCAAAATAGGCGGGAAAAAGACAACCAATCAGAGTTAATTAAATACAGTCAAAGAGATTGTTGATGACCAATCAAAATACAGCAGTGTGGACAATAGGATGTCCAGTGGTCGGTCAGTACAAAAAGGAGATTAGTGAACAAAGGAGGAAAGCTGCATGGTGGGTATTGCGGCTGACATGAGAGGAAAGGATTATCTACTCAGATGAGGGAGGTGATTAAGGGTAATCTCCCTAAATATAGCAGTAGAAGTGTAAACATTGAATAATAGAGAGGGGGCTATAATGAGAAGACTGTAATGATAATGTAAAAGCATGGAAATATAATAGTTATTTGCCAAAAGGAATTATTTAACACCTGTGTTTATGTTTAATCCGAATGGTTGGACTGTTCGGAGTTGGTGAATCCAGTGGGATTCTCTGAGTTTTCGATGTGAATCGTCGCCGTTGCAGGCCTCAATGACAGTTAGTTCCACATATTTAACACTATGATTAGGGCTATTGAAGTGGATAGATACTGGGTACAGTTTTTTGGTCTTTATGGAGGAGACATGATTCGCAAAGCGAAGACTGAGTTTGGTCTTTGTCTCTCCCACATACTGTACTCCACTCTCTTACATGATATGACATAAATGACAATTGGGGTTTGGCATTGGGAGTTGGTCTTGATTTTGTAAGTAAAGCCAGTGCTGTGGCTTTTAACCTGTACAGTGGGTTTGATGTATTTACAAGTCTTGCACTTAGAGCAGGTGCAGTGGTGACAACCCTGTATGTCTTGTGGAGAGGAGTTTGGCCTGTACCTGGGGGAGTTTTGCTCTTACTAGAATGTCACCTAGGTTCTTAGGGCGACGGAAGGCGACCATGGGGCGCTCAGAAATTGCTGAGCGCAACCTGTTGGAGGAGTGGAGAATTGGCATGTTGTCATTGATTATAGATGACAACTTGGGTAACATAGGGTGGAAAGTTGTGACCAGAGCAACTCTATTGGTCGGGGTTCTCTTGGTGCCCGTGTTGGTCAACAGAGTATGGCGAGGTATGCCAAAAGCTCTGTTGATGGCAAGTTGAACCCTTCGTTTGCTATGGCCCCTAGAAACAAGGTGGTGCCTTAGGTCAGATGAACGCCTTTTGTATAGAGTATCTGTGGAGCAGATACGTAATATACGTAAGGCTTGACTGTAGGCAACTGCCTCCTTGCAATGGCTAGGGTGGCAGCTATTAGAGAAAAGATATTGATGGGTGTCAGTAGGTTTGCTATAACATCTGTCACAATACCATTAGGGGATTTAGTTACAGTCACATCTAGAAAATTTACGCAGGTAACAGAGAAATCGGCAGTGAATTTAATGGTGGGGTGGAATGAGTTTATATGATCAATGAATTCTTCCAAGCTATCTTGGCTACCACACCAGATAGCGAAAATATCATCAATAAATCTCCACCACACGAGTGGGCGGTTGGGAGCAGAGGACAATAATTTGTCTTCTAAGTCAGACATGAACAAGTTAGCATATGAAGGCGCCATTTTAGTACCCATGGCGGTACCTTGTGTCTGTAAGAAGTGCCTTTCTGTGAATGAAAAGTTATTCTTAGTTAGGATGTGGCTGATGAGTTCTGTAAGGTGTCTCACAGAGGGGCGGGTTTGTTTGTTGGCTCTGAGTACAGAACCACATGCCTTAATTCCTTCTTTATGAGGTATGTTAGTATACAGTGACGATACATCTAGAGTCACCAGAAAAGCAGAGTCAGGTATTTTGTGTTTATACCCTCCAATTTACAAAGAAAGTCAGTGGTGTCTTTAATGTATGAGGGAATGCGAGGTACGAGTGGGTTTAGAAAGCTATCAACAATTTCAGAGATGCGTTCTGTGGGGCTGCCATTGCCAGATACAATGGGACGGCCTGGGTTGTTAGGCTTGTGTATCTTCGGTAAAAGATAGAAGCGTGCTGTACGGGGATCCTGTGGGAGAAGGTAGTTAAGTGTATCCTTTTCGATACCGTTAGCATTGTGAATGCTGACGAGGGTGTCACTGATTTGTTTGGAGAATGAATGAGTGGGGTCAGTGTCACATTTAACATAATGATCAGTGTTACTGAGCTGTCTGAGGCCCTCAGCTATATAGTCATCTGTGTTCATGACTACAACTGCAGACCCTTTGTCAGCACGTTTAATCACTATGTTAGGTGACTGCCGAAGTTGAGTTAAGGCCTTGCGTTCCTCTTGGGGGAGGTTATTAGGTACCCTGGTATTGGGAACCTTAAGCACCTCAGTGTTAACTGAGTTGATGTAGGTGTCCAAAGCTACATCTCGGTTCTTTGGGGGTACCCAATTGCTCTTTTCTTTGAAGCGATTGCGAGCAGGCTGAGTGGCCTCAGATGACTCATCATATGTTGAGGGGTTTACATGAAAATATTCACGTAAACGTAGCCTGCGATTGAATTGGACAATGTCTTGTTGTACAGACAGCTGGTTGGGTTCTCTGGGTGTGGGGCAAAACTTTAGGCCCCTTGAGAGCAGATTTACCTGTGGATCAGTTAAGACAGTGTCAGACAGGTTAACAACTGTAGTAGGCTGTGTGGTTACTGATGGCCCTTCAGTAGGAGGGTCACTAATCACCTGTTTGTGGAAACGCCTTAGAATGTATTTCTTGTGATTAGCTTGAACATTACGGCGCTTCTTGTTTTGTTTGTCCAATAGGCTGGTCCTTAAGTGGTTGATGTTAGACAACAGAATGGCTTGGAAATGTTCATACTCAAGATTGGAACATGAAGCTTTCAGTTGGGATTCAATCTGAGTAATCTCAAGCAACTGGTCATCAATGCATTGTTGGCATTGTACTTCCAACAACATGAGTAAATGGAAAGACGTGTCTGTTAGTGTCTTCTTCCATTTCTTCTGAAATGCGGGGTTAAGGTCCCCAAAGGAAGGGGCACATTTGATTTGAAGGCCTTTTGGGAGGATATGGGATAGACGGTAGAAACGGTAGTTGTCAAGATGTGACAAGTAACGCACGTTCTTTTCTTTCAGTTTGCGTAACTAACGGAAAAGACATTTAGCCTTAACAGGGAATGCCATGTGAACAATGAAATATAAACAGCAGAAAAGTTAGGTACAATGGAAACGGATATGGAGACAATGGGTAGAAAATACCTGAAAATCAAAACGGTTAACTTACAAATCTGTGGAGAAAACGGGTTATAAAGACCTGTAGGAGACAAAGTAAAAGACCTGAAAAATAGAACGATTAACTTACAAACCTGTGGGAAGAACGGGTTATAAAGACCTGTAGGAGACAAAATTAAAGACCTGAAAAGCAAAACGGTTAACTTACAAATATGTATATATATATATATAATTGCTCACCTTATTTATTTATAATATTCTCCCAGTCAGTTTCTCATGTACTTTCCCTGTGTAAATCCATGTAAAAAGCTGTATCCATTTGTTGTGCCTACTGCCGTTTACCAGGTTGTTTGCATCTTAACCGGGGTAGTGATCCCTGGCTTATCGGCAGCACGGTTCAGCTTCTGACTGGTCCCCCCCGAGCAAAGTAAATTTGGTATTGCACATAGGACCGCCCACCAACAATAAGGGCTGGTTAGCTCAGTTGGTAGAGCGCTCGTACGGTATTCGAGAGGTCGCGGGTTCGAGTCCGGCATCAGTTAAATTTTCTTTGCTCACCCTATTTATTTATAATTTATATATATATATAAATATATATTTATATATATATAAATAAATAGCGTGAGCAAAGAAAATATATATATAATTTTTTTTGGGGGGGAGTGCGGCAGTTCTTGTGGCACATGATTGTGATTGGATGCATATAGTGTATGCTAGGGAGTCAGGTAAGATGTGCACTGATTGATATGTCTTGTATATGAAAAGTTTATTTTCAAAACTGCATTTTTATGTGAATTTTTTAAAGTAATTTTCATTGCCGTACAATGTTATTTGTGGATAATATTCAAGTTTTTCGAGTATTTGCTAAAAAAGTGCCACATACACATTGTACTTATTGTTTACTTTGATGTGGAATTTAAAAAAAACAACTAGACATTAAGATTTTGTCTATGACAAAATCACAGCTGTTCCGTTTATTTTTTCTTGACACGGAAGTAAATGTCAGCATAGGGTCATGTAAACCTAAGGCTAATCTTCAATGCTCAAAGAGTCCATAACTGAAAAGAATTTGAAAATCGGCTTTGTAGTTTTTGAGATATAGTCTTACTTCCAGTTGACCTGGAAGTAAAGGTCAACATGGGGTCACAGTAACCTATATGCTAATCTTGAATGCTCAAAGAGTCTATAACTGAAAAGAAATTAAAAATCGGCTGGGTAGTTCTTGAGATATGGTCCCACCTCCGGTTGACCCGGAAGTAAAGGTCAACATGGGTCACGGTAACCTAAGGCAAATAGTCATTGCTCAAGGAGTCTATCTGTGAAAAGAAATTGAAAATCGGCTGTGTAGTTTTTGAGATATGGTTCCACTTCCGGTTGACCTGAAAGTAAAGGTCAACATGGGGTCAAGGTAGCTCAAGGCTAATCTCCAATGCCCAAGGAGTCTATAACTGAAAACAAGTTTGAAAATCGGCTGTGTATTTATTGAGATATGGTCCCACTTCCGGTTGACCCGGAAATAAAGGTCAACATGGGGTCAAGGTAACCCAAGGCTAATCTCCAATGCCCAAGGAGTCTATAACTTAAAAAAGTTTGAAAATCGGTTGTGTATTTCTTGAAATATGATGGACACAAGATTACCTATATTCACATCGCTGTCACGCGCTTCCTGATGATGTCACGATGACGAAAACATGTTTTTCATACTAACAAATTTTATAAGGTACAAGATGGTATGCAACTTGTCCCCATCAAATGCCTTTTAACAAAAACCCTATCAAAACGTATACAAGTATTGTTTGTACACATATCGAATGGGCTATACACTAACTATAGGTCCTCTCTCGGTTACGATTCAAATATCATGGATCTCCGACGCATTGCTGTGAATGCGCAATCAAAAAAGCTATCCATGGTGTCAGATTTATCACTTAATCGTTAAATTATCCTGGAAATACATTGCTGATTAGTTTTAATGACCTGGAACATCTCTTATAATAAGTGTTTAAGTTTTCAAAGCATACGCGCTTCCCGATGACGTCACGAAGACGAACACATGTTTGCTTCCTTATGATTTTTCATTGATTACAAGGCAGTATAACTTTTAATCCCATGCGATGCCTTTGAACGAAAACACTAAAAATGCACAAAAAATGCAAGTTTCATGTAGATAAACATTTAACCAACAGAGGGCGCTATGGCATATGAGAAGTCATAACATGAGGCCAAGTCCGCGTGAATCGCTTCGGCAGTGACTTTGCGCTTAAAATATAACATAACTTCTGATTTGATTACGTAAAAGCTTTCAGACTCACAATGTTATTAGTCAATGTCAAGGGCATTGAACAGGTAGATAAAAGTTTTCTGTATTTAAAGCTCAGTTATAACATTTTCAAAATTGCGTTGTATTGAACTGTTAAGGGCTATATTTTTTGGTTTGTTTGATGGTAGTGTTATTTTTGTGTGCAACACATCCATGCCTACTTATACATAAAATTTCAGGCAGTTATGTTTGACCATTATCGATTTATCAGCAAAAATCTGTAACATCATGACATACTTGCTAGTTTTGTTTATGCTCAGACTCCATAAAAAAAACCAATAAGAAACATTTTTGTTTGTGTGAATTTATGTGACAGCCTTTTTATTCAATACTCCCGGATACCGAACATTTGGCAAACCGGTTCCACAAATTCAAAACAAGCACCTACACTAGGTCCATTCAGTATTTGCTCATATGGAAATGTTTTGGCTAGTTTCTGCATGCTGGCTTTGCAAGAGAGCGCGCGCGCAACAAATGTTCATGGACCATACCATTTTACAAGCGGGGGTACTTAAGCCCGTTGAGCCACGCGCACACGTTTTTTATTATCTTCCTCGGACTAATTAATATAAATTTACTTTCCACAAACTACTAAATTCATTGATTTCTATATTCAGAAGACACTCCTGCTGCAGCTAATATGCAATATATTCATTCGTAATTCTTTGGTAAGGATTTATTTCCTGTTATAAATCTTCGGTCCGACAGCGCGCCCTTCCATGTAGAAATCTTTCCACACACAAAACTTATTGAACTTGCGCTATTGTCATGATGATTCACGCGTTATGATTGGTAGAAGCTATGGTCTGGTCTTTATCCTCAACCAATCATAAAAGTTGTACAATTGGTGGAAAGGCAATTTTTTAACGAGTAGATCGATGTTTAAACTGTAAAAAATTTACCATCAGGTGGCGCTGTTGTGTTTTCTGAAAAACAGTCAAAGCCTCGAACAGCCGTTTCTCTCTACACAAAAGCACGCTTTACTGGGTATAAGAAAAACTGCAGTCCGGTCAACTTGAACAACTTTTTATTCAACTAAATCAGTTTAAACCAAAGAAATACATTAAGCCAATCCGGAGAAATTGTGCATTTTGCGCCTGAAATAACAAAAACGCTAATTGGCTGGTCCGTTTGTGATACGCTGGGCGTCAATTCTGTCCGCAACTTCTTCATATGCATGGTACAAATACCATCATTTTGCTTAACGATAAACGTGAAATACATTAACTTGTCTTATAAACCTAGTCAAAGTATAGTTGCGCTTCCACCACTGTGACCTGTGGTGGGAATTATAGCCTCAGGAAACTCGGGAGCGCTAAGGCAACTATAAAAGCTCACAAAATACAATTATGAAATCAACATTGAACACTTATTAAACAACTGGCTTAATAATCCCAAAAGCCCCCAAATGTGTGTAGTGGCTGTCTGTACCCTGAAAACTTGCCTACCATGAGGCTAATATCCTTTGCCATAATCATGACCACATTTAACCGCTAGCGAGAATCACACATTGCAGACTCAACTTCCCGCCCAAGAAAAATACCAAGAGCAAAATGGGAAAAAATTCCACTTCCTGCCCGGCTGCCCCCATAACATACCAGAGCATGGAAGACTCAACTACTGTTTACCTTGTACACGCACTTATTGGGATATGGAGGTGACCCCATAAACAAAATAAAACGCTGGTGGAAGGAAGGGGTGGCGGAGGAAAAATCTTTTCATGTCTTATCACTATGGTTGGCTGTGACAAAGTGAGGATTTCCCGCAAAAAATCATAACCTTTAAGTTAACCGCAAAGGTGATTGGTTAAAAGTTATACTTATATTTATAAGTACTGACCGATCATTTGTAATGTAATACAAAATTGTAACATTCACTGAGCGCCATTGCTTTTTGCGCGTACGTATACAAAGCTGCTGGCCATGGACCTGAACCTGATATTACAAGGTCACCATATAATTAAGCAGTACAGACCTGTGACCCAGAAAACAACATTCAAAAGTCCCAGGTAAGCCATTTCAAAGTGTGCATGCGCAGCAGCTACTTACAAGAAAGTAAACGGGAAACATGTCGGTCGGTAAGATACAAGTATGTACATGTACATGTTCACTGAGCATAAGGCATTTTATCATTTATTGATGATAAAAGGAAATATAAAAATCCTTATCTATCTTATCAATCGCCTTTCCTATTCTGTAGATATGTACTGTAAAGAATGTACCCGTCAGTTCTTATTACATGACGTTATCACGACTTTCAGCTTTATTTTTGTCATAAGCAGATGGATCCATTCGTATATTAAATTGCAGCCAGATATGCTTGATTATATTTTAAAACATCATATTAACTTTATTCTACAAATTTGTATCTCAGTCTTACAGTTATGTTAATTTTGGTGTTGCTTGTTTGACATAATTATCAAAGTGTGTTCAATGAGATGAATCTAAGACATTAAAATGGATTAAATACTACCAACGTGCGTCCGCGTAGAAGTGCTTGTTAATCTAACCATGATGGTTTGTGATATCGGTAAGACAGTAAGACAATGTCTTATGTACAGTAATTATATTTAACATGGCCACGAACAGCCATTGGTTGTTTTGGGAAGCAGCGCCTGTTTGAGAAGAGCTGCAAACGTGCAGGGTCGCCGTTAAAGTTGTATTGCGCCCTCAACCGGCTAATCTAATCATGCCACCAGACAAGAATCCATCGCATCATAACAAACTTAAAAAATAAATGGTAATTGGAAACAATGCTGCAAAAGTGTTCGGTGTTCTTGACATATTAATTATGTTGTGACCTTCAATTCAATTCAATTCAATGGAACATTTATTTCATACAATCAATGTCAAAACTAAACATTACAATGTTACAATAAAGTACAGAACAAAATAGTAAAGTACAAAAAACAAAACAAAAAATGTAATGAAAACTATTCGTAGAAAAGATGAGTGTATGCGGCTGTTATGATAAGCCGAAGCTTGTAACAAACAGCCTACACAGACAGACAAATGTGACAAACAGAAAACTTAAGACGAACAAACAGACAAACACGCTAACAGACAAAACAAACAGAACTAACAGACATCAATAGAATCGAATAAAACTGCAGAATAAGACTGAAGAGAGAAGCTATGCTACATAATGAGATAGAAGGACTCGTTTGTACGAGGTCTTGAATCGACCCACAGACGGTGAGTTCCGAATTTCGTCTGGAATATAATTCCATAGACGGGGCCCTTTAAACCGAAGAGAGTGGAGATTGCTGGTGTTAGTACGTGCCCAGACAATGTTGCAATAATTTAGGTAGGGAAGTATGAGAGAGTTATATAGTAATATTAAAGAGGAAGCGGGTAGAAAGTGACGTAGCTTGGAGATGACACCTGTATTGCGTGAAGTAATTTTAGAAATAGAAGAGATATGTTCAGTCCAAGAGAGATTTTGGTCAATAATGACACCGAGAAATTTGGAAGAGAATGTTCTGTTGATGGAAATATTATCAATCTTGACTGAAGGTAAGTTAATAGATTGAGAATTGCGCGACTTGCTAAAGAAAATGAACTTAGTTTTAGAATGGTTTAAAGAAAGTTTATTTGCTTTAAACCAAGAAGAAACAGAAATAAGCTCAGCATTGAGAGTAGAAATCAGAGAAGTGGGATTAGAGCATGAATGGAAAATAGTTGTATCATCAGCGAAAAGGGTAAAGTCGAGGAGAGAGGAAGAATGCTGAAGATCGTTGATGTAGAGCAGAAAAAGAAGTGGACCAAGAATAGAGCCCTGGGGGACTCCATGTTGAATAAGAAGAAGATTAGAGTCGCAGTTAGCAAATGATGTGTACTGGTATCTGTTTGAAAGATAATCAGTGAACCATTGGAGTGGAACACCCCTGATACCATAATGGTCAAGTTTAGAAAGAAGAATGTCATGATTGATGGTGTCGAAGGCTTTGGAAAGATCTATGAACACACCAATGGCACATAATTTATTACTAAGCGCGTTAGTAATGTTATCAACTAAATCAATGAGAGCCATATCAGTGGAACGATTAGATCTAAAACCAAATTGCTTTTCAGAGAGAATTTGAAAGTGAGTAGCAAAGTTGGAAAGACGGTTGAAGACAAGTCGCTCTAAGATTTTGGAGAAACAAGGTAAGATAGAGATAGGTCTATAATTATTGATGTTGCCCTTATCGCCACTTTTAAAAATGGGAATGATCTTAGCGACTTTAAGACTCGAAGGAACAGATGCAGTAAGGAAAGAGAGATTGAAAATATAGCTCAGGGTTTCAGAAATCAAAGGAAGTACGAACTTCACAACAGTGGAGCTGATACCATCGTAACCACAGCTACTTCCACTCTTTAGAGCACTGCCAACCTTAATGATTTCATAACTGTTAGTAGGGGTGAGGAAGAAAGAGGAAGCGTTGGGATTGTGCAGTGATTCGGTGAAGTGGGAGTCAGTAGCGGGAATTTTGTTAGCAAGACAGGAACCAATGTCGGTAAAGAAACGATTAAAGGAATTGGCTATCTCTGGTGGAGTGGTCAACACAGTATCCTCGTCAGTGAAACTATCCGGAGGAATATCTTTCTTCTTTTTACCGAGTATGCCGTTAATTTCTCGCCATAATCCTTTAAGATCGCCTTTTGTTCTATCCAGTTTGTTGGCGTAGTAGCTCTTCTTGGCTGAGCGAATAGTGGCTGTGAGTATATTGCGGTATGTTTTATAACGTCGCTCGTTGACTTCGGATGGATTGCGCAGGAAGCGTCTATGTAATCTGTTTTTGAAAAGACAAGAATTGACAATAGATGGAGTAATCCAGGGTTGTTTTTTCCTGGCTTTTCCAACAGTTTTGAAAGTGAGAGGAAAATGACGATTATAAGAAGCGGAGAAAATAGAGAGAAAAGTTTCATAGGCAGCGTCAGGATCTTGGGCTTCATAAACATCACACCAGTCAATGCTGCCGATATCATTTTTAAAGGAGTTGAGAGAGTTGATGTTAATATCTCTCGTAACAAAGGATGTATCAGAAACTTTGGTACTCTGAAAGCAAGAAGTAGTGATTTGAAAAAGGGGATAGTGGTCAGAAATATCAGAATACAGAATGCCAGCATTAGTATCAAGGTCAGAGTTAGTTAATATTATCTATTAGTGTTGAAGTGTGAGGAGTGATGCGAGTGGGTTTTGTGACTAGAGGGCGGAGACCATAGGCGAAAACGGCATTCACAAAGTCATCTGTGGGTCGATGATCTGAACAATTGAGTAAATTGAGGTTGAAATCACCCATTATATAACATAGCTTACCCTCTTTTGTGATTTTGTCTAGACAGGAGTCAAAAGCTGAGTTAAAGTTATCAATTGAAGTTCCAGGAGCCCTGTAAACAATTCCCACAATCAGATTACAGGTTTTCGCTCGCTGAACTTCAACAAAGACAGTATCAAAGTCGTCCCGTGAGGGCAAGAGATCTTCACGAATGTAAAAGTTCAGCGAGCTGTTAATAAACATGGCTACCCCTCCGCCAGGCTTTATAGAACGGGAAGAGTGAACGAGTTGATAATCATTCATATGCACATAAGACGGAGGGGCTTCTTTAAACCAAGTTTCTGTGAACCCATAAATGGAAAAGGAATGATTCAAAGTAGCCAAATAATCCTGAATGTCATAGATGTGTTTACAGAGGCTCCTGGAATTCATATAAAAGGTGGAAAACGTACCCGGAGTGGAAATATTCAACTTATTGAAGTCAGTACACTCATAATAATCACAATGGTTATCACCAAAGTCTGCATTATAATAATCAGAACAAATATCAGCAGATATGTCTGTAAACATGTAATAACAGGAAACAAACAAAGCAAAACAGTCAGACAAGACAAAACAAACAATAAACTAAAATAAGCAAATTATTCAAGAAAACAAAATGGTGAAATCAAATCAAAGCTGATGAAAATATTAGGTAACGCCAGACGAGCTATAAATGGTAAGGTAACAATCAATGGTCAAAACCACTGATAACCCAATTCGAAAAACAAAAGCAGCATACAATGCAGAAAATAAATAAATGAACACACGAATTATTGTTACAAAACAAACTGATATATATATGGATAGGCAGCTGAATAAATAAAAAAGAATGTCCGAAGTATTCCCACGAGGGACATACAATTATAATAAGCAAAATGGTTATATGATGATGGAATTAATATTGAAATCAAAAATAAGGAATAATGGTAATAAAATCAATCAACAAAAGTCAGGTGTGAGTTCGTTGGAAAACTAACCACTAATGTAGATGGGCATGTGATGAGAAGGGGATGATGAAGACAATGTTGAGGCTGGATGCGATGAGATGGATGAGAACAGATGAATGTTAGCTGACTTTCAGTGACGGTAAAAGTCAGCAAGGGATCCAGTGGAGTCACGCCACTTACCAGCGACGAATCTATACCGCTTGCCATCCTGGTAGGCCTTGGTGACTACAGTTGACCAACGGCGCTTCTCCTGTAGATCTTGGCGGGTGAGATCCTCCACACAGAAGAAGGGGGAGTCTGCGAGGACTTGTCGCTGGTGTCGTAGGACTTGAATCTTGTCTTGATACGAGTTGAATTTGACCAATAGGTGTTGAGGGCGGCCAAGGATCTTCGGACCATCTCGATGGGCTCTTTCGAGCTTGACGTCCTGCATGTCGAATTTGTCTTGTAGCATCTTTTTGACAATGTGTAGGCAATCTTCACTGCTTTCCTGGGGATGACCGATAATTCTTACGTTATTTCGTCTACTGAATCTTTCCAATTTGTTTAGTTTTTCTGAGTGATCGGCCAGCCGGTTCTCTGTTTTTTCAATCAGTGGAACCATCTTTTCCAGCTCCTTGACTCTTTTCTCGAGATCAGTTATTCGGTTAGATTCAAATTCCAGGGCCTGGTTAAAGCTTTCTTCAAGCTTGTCGATCCGTCTATTGTGCTCCGCTTGACCGTTGCGTATCTCATTCAGAGCGTCTTTGACGAACCGTTGGAAGTCCGTGTCAATGGGCAGTGGTTCACGGCGTTGACTGCGGGTAGGCTCAGGGCTGCTCACGGTCTGCTGAGGTGATAGCGAAGGTGGTTCTCGGTCGGGGGATTTCACCGATTTTTTTCGACTGCCAGGCATATTGAGGTGTAGAAATGTTGATTTGGATGAGCAGAAATATGTCTACAGTTGATCAGTTGAATATTTTTTGAGAAAAAACAGCAAGGAGCTGGAATTTTTATGATTTTTGAAGGAGCTCGTAAGAAAACGTGTCTGGTGTTCACTCGAGCATTACTACGTAATTACTTACCTTCTATTAATGCAAGAGACGTCTTGCATTATTTTTTATTAAATTGCTGTCAGGTGTGCTTTTTCACTATTGTTTTATGAGCAAAACCTGTTTCGCTTAAAATATAACATAACTTCTGGTTTGATTACGTAATAGCTTTCGGACTCACAATGTTATTAGTCAACGTCAAGGGCATTGAACAGGTAGATAAAAGTTTTCTGTATTTAAAGCTCAGTTATAACATTTTCAAAATTGCGTTGTATTGAACTGTTAAGGGCTATATTTTTCGGTTTGTTTGATGGTAGTGTTATTTTTGTGTGCAACACATCCATGCCTACTTATACATAAAATTTCAGGCAGTTATGTTTGACCATTATCGGTTCATCAGCAAAAACCTGTTTTACATAAAACATTAGATAACTTCTGGTACAATTACGTAACAGCCTTAGACTCAGATATGTTAAGACTTATGTGAAGAGATTTTCTGTGAGTGGAACTGTGAAAGCCATAAGTATACTTTCCATTTATACTTGTAAAATTGAGAGATTACTAAGTTGTGCATATTGGTGTTGTGGTAGTCAAGTTTGTTAATGTGTGGTTTCATGGGCAGGCAAAGGATTGATGGACATTCATAATCTTTGAAAGTGGCTTTTGGGTTTTTAATTTGGCACAATCATGTTGATAGATATTTTGTTTTCAGAGACAACTTGCATGAAGTTTGAAGTGTGGTGTCTGGTGTTCTGGTGTTTTGTAAGGAATAAGTTTCTGTTACACGCCATTTACTTTTGTTGAAAGGTGTCTCCATTGAAAATGACCCCAAATTCAAAGCGTAAGGAGATCGAACTCGAGGATACGAGCTTGAGGATGAGAAAGACAACACGAAGCGCATTTGTGTGAACTTGTGGCGTGATGCTGCAGACAAGGAGGTTCCTGAACCGAACAGTGCTGTTGTGATTAAAAATGTCTACAGCAAGTTGTTTCGAGACACACTGGCATTGAACAGCACTCAGTATACGAGCATTGAGGTACATGTATGTTCAGTGCATAGCAACTTGTAGTGTGGCATTGTCCCATGCAGCATTGTGACTTATACTGTGTTTGCATGGAGCTTTATAATGGTGTATTAAAATTGGGTGCTAATTAAGTGTCATGTGAATGGCTATACACTTTCAAAAAGTTGTGTACATACTTTGCAAATACTTTCCATTAGATAAGTACACCAAGTTTGTTTGCAGAAAACAATTGTTATTGCACTTATGCTTGTGTCTGTGTCCCCTGCCAGTACATCTTTAATTTTGTGGCATTCAAGTTGTAGTTTTTCATCTTGTGATGTTGGGCTTGGGTGGTAAGTGATTATAGTATATACATTTATGCATAGAAAGAATGTCTGTCAGTGAGCTAAAAGACTTTTTAGTTCTTGTTTGTATGTGTGTACATGTTCCTAGCCACATCTTGTTTCTTCACACAGGTTGTGTCAAGTGAAGGTATGAAAGACCTTGTGATTCATGCCTTTAGTGAGGATGGGTAAGTGGAAAAGTATATCTTGGTTTTTCTTGTGTAAAATATGGCTTGGTTTCATGGCTTCTTGGCACTAGAAAGATGCACATTGTATTTTATATGGCACTGTTCTTTTGCATATGTGAAGGTCAAGATTTATATTGAAAAAATTGGAAAATGTTCATTGACACATACTATGAATTATTTATTTGAAAGTGTTCAGTGGTTTTTGAATTATACAGGAGGTCATTTTTGTGAGTGGTTGAGATTTATAGATGTTCTTTAGCATTTTGATTACAATGATGAGCAAGATGGTACTTGGCAGTATTTTTTGCTTAGCACTGTTCCATGTTTGTTTGGCGGGCAAGGGTGCTGTTTTGATGTTATACATGGTACCAGCTCATTGGTAGCAGTACTGTGTTAATACGTTGTGTTGATGACAGAAGACTGCAGATGACACTTGAGTATATTTTTGTACTGCAGTTTTGGGCAGTGTCAGTGGTATAGCCAGGGTTCTGAGTACGGGGTTGTAGGGGGGCCTTCAAGCTTAAGTGGGTGTCTTCTTGGCAGTTACAAGGCTAGTTACTAGGTTGCGAAGGAACGTGCATTGAACAATTTTTGTTTTCAAAATTAAAGAGGGGGGGGGGGGGGCTGACTGGGGGAGTGTCTCTTTCCCCTCCTCCACACAGTGCCCCTTGGGTACAGTACTTGGTGGTGTACCAGACGAGGCGTTTTACAAAGCTTGGGAACTTGCGTTACGAAATGCGGGAGATGTTGTTCTTGTGTGTGTATGAAGACCATATGTTGTTCCAACAAAGTCTTTGACGTAGTGATGTGAATTTTTTCTGGCACTGATGGCTCATTCCAAATGTACTGACCGAGTATGTTGTTCATGGCATCCTTTTGGTATAGCAGCGATGTGATGAGAGGCTTTGGAACGTTTGCTGAATTGACATAAGTACTGATGAATATACAGGTACTTCGAACTTATATTATTTGTTATGTTATTCCATAGCGACATGTTGCAGTTGTTAACCAATGATCAGGATCAGGATGTGGAATATAAAGTTGTGAGGGAGCTGTTCTTAACAGCTCTCAAGATGAGAAGTGTCGATGAACTGCAATCAGGTCTGCCGCTGACAATCAGCGTGAAGTTCACAGACTGTAGAAGAGAGAAGATCGTCAGTGAAGTCATAGATTTGTAAGTTTCATATTGGGATAATAACGATTTTGTTCACTTGTCAGTATATACAACAAATATTGACTGTTTAGAGTGGTATGGTTAAAACTAGTGTCACGAGGTGATCCATGGAGCATTGTATGTCTGCAAGGCAAAGATGAGAGAAGATAGGATGGTTCACTGGTCACTGAGGGAGACTCATTTTTCCATATGACAAGACAAAGCAGTCAATATTTGTTTTATAACACTTCATCCACAGATTTTATACAGTGTTGGCAAAGAAATCAACACTAAATAGTACCCTTTTTCCACTACAAACTGGTGCACCGTCAGATTTTCTGGCCTGGGGTAAGTTTTTCTTACCCCGGGGTTCATTAATCCGGAGTTGTCTTCCCATTTGTTGAATTAACCTGGAGTTTCATTTAACCCGGGGCGAGCTTGCCCCAGGTTAATGCAGTGTGTGCTCCCATTACACGCACCGGGTTGTGTCACCAAACATGTGCACAGAGCGGAGGGACGTTCTCATCGTACATGCATTATTTTCAAACGAAGTTTTATCAAAGTTTTTGCTGGTTTCATTCAAATGAAAGTGGTAATAAAGCACAAAAAGTTCATTCATCTTGCATGTGTCATTTTTGATCAAATTTGAATGCACAAGCAAAAGGCAGCGTACGATGAATTTCTCGAAAGTACTAGTGTGTTTTCAGAACAACAGACCTACCATATACACATGAAAGAATTGCTCAGTTTGGTTAGAATGTGCCCTAACTTTTTTCCCCTGCTCAAACATCCAATCAACGTCTTTCTTTAATACATGCGGCATATCTTTAGCTGTGATAATTTTTTCCGTGTTTTGCATTGGCAGCATTCAACAAAACCATAGTTTTTGTTACAATGGACACTGTTCAAAACAATAATTATATTACTCGAACTACTTCAGCATAATATTTTGTCGAAAAAATGTACATGTATTTCTCTGTAGCAAAATGGAAGTATCCAGTTGTCCTGCACGTTGGTTCTCTGTGTGCATGAATGCACGAAACGCGTAATCGGTATGCTTATATCATGGTCAGTGATGATATTTTTGACACCTCATTGAAGAATAATATTCGTAATCCTGCAAAATGTACATTGATGAATAAAAGCAGCTTTAGTTCCCATTACAGCACCAACCCCGAGGTTGTGCTGTTAACCCCGAGTTTGCCATCCTTAACCATGGTCTTGAGCAGGGTTAAACTTAACCCACGGTAACGGACGAAATTCTTGTTTTAACCCGGGCGGAAAAAGAGTAGTGGGAACGCTTGTGCTACCCCGGGGTATCTCGGGGTTAAGGTTTCATGCTAAGTTCGAGATAACCTGGAGGTTTTGCAGTGGGAAAGGGGTATAGGAAACAGAAGTTCAGTATTTCTTTCAAACATTTTAAGAATTTCATAAGAAAAATAGAAAGATGTGTAAACTTTTTTCACATGTTATTGTTGGTGGTTGGACTGCCTGTGCATTTGTCCAAAAAGTTATATTTCTTTTGAAAATGTGTTTGTGTAATTTCTTATGGTAATTCATAAAGAATATGCACTTTGTTATCTGGCTTGTAATTCATTTTGTCATACACGCAGTGCACCATGGAGTGCATAGGTGTCACTGGACAACCAAGCAAAGTGCATGTTAAGTTGCAGTTTTTGTTGATATTGTAACGGCGCCCCACACTCTGAAACCGAGGCAGCCGCCAGTTATTAAAATGCCAAACAATTGGAACAGAAACTTGTCACCAAATTTACTGGAAAGACAAAAGTCAACCAAAATGAACCCATACGGGAAACAAACCTCGTGGCATTTCAAAATTATTAAGTAAATTTAATTAAATTTCACATCGTGACACTCAGGGGAGGCAGTTTTCTATGCTTAGAAAAACATAGTCAAATTAAGTACAACAAAGTGAATTAAGAGCCAACCAGCAAAATAATGGAAATAAATGAGTAGTTTTCATGAAAATAAAGTACCCCAGCTATGCAACCAAACCCTGGGGTACTGTATATATTTGAACGTATTATGACCAAAGTATAAAATGTTTTTTAGGGGACAAGCATGGTGAAATCTTGGAACAGGGTAGGAAATAAAGCAAAACAATACTCACAGCATGCACAGTACAGACGAGGTGGTGGATGACACAAATTGAAATAAAATAAGGCAAACACTTCTAAATGCCTAAAGAAATTGATGAAAACGAGCCACTTGGCCTTTGGCTAATTTTAGCCATTTTAGAAATAAAACGCTACATCCACCACCGGCCGCTCCCAATCGTAGAGTCCACTCTGGACCATGCTGCCAGTAGTTTTTATTAATGTGGTAGAAATCTGACCGGAAATTTCCACTGAGGGGCTATTGTTAAAAAAATCAGACCATGCTCACTTAGAAAAGGACTTACATAATACCATGCACTTTCCAGTGGGCTAGTTGTCTTGCTGGCTGACTAGATAACTAAAAACGCTCTATTTACATAATTTAACATAACCAAGAGCAAGGACTAAATGAATAATAATGAACTGAGATTTTGCATAAAAGTGTGTCAGCTGAAACTGAGCAAATGAGATCAACAGAGGGCTCTCTGTTCTGTCAATAATTCAAATCTTATTAAAGGGGAACTCAACCAATAGTAACCAATGTGTAAATAATTCAAATTTAAAGGGAAAATAAACATAAAACTTATTGAACAATTGCAAATTTTGTTACAATTCCCTCCCTTGAGGAAAAGGCGCGTCTCTGCGCCAAAAATTATTTAAAAACAGTTTCTTGACAAAATTTCATTTGTTCTATCAAAAATATATACAGTTTCCAGTATCTAGATGTAAATTAAGGCTCCACAGGTTTTCCATAAATTGGGGCAGAAAAAACTGACGATTTCTACGAATACTAGATTTGTGAACATTCTACATAGCTTATTTTAAAAGCTTTTCTTTTTCTTGAATTTCTCAATTGCTGTCTTCCTTGAAAGCAAACTTCAAGGTATTCTACTGTCCATTTTTTCAAATATAATAGCACAAAGTTTTCTTTCTCACTCTAGTGTCCATCTCATTTGGTCTGCAGCCCAAATAAGGCACAGTGTTCGTTATTTGGTAATTATATCAATGGTCGCAATTGTTCCATTTCATTTATGTCACAAAATCTCCTGTTCGTAGCCACATAGGTGGTCGTCGGCGTCTCCGGAGATGTGTCCGCGCGAACTCCACATCTTCCTGACTCATCTGCTCCTGTATGTCTCCCTGCTCCGATGTTAACTGTGCCTGGTCCGATGTAAAGGCTCTAGCGATGCTCCCTTCTGATGTAGTATCCCCATGGTAGGATTCCATTTTCAAATCCGTCTCACCACCACCAGCCGCTGCTGCTTCTCTGGTAGGGTATGGGTTGACATCTCGGGTGCTGCATGCTTCTCCATCTCTGTGGTCATCAGTAGTATCATTGCCGTCACTCAGTACATCTATCTGTTCGGTGTCACTCTCATTGGTTTCTCTGGTAGTGACATCTAGACTGTCATCGTCCTCAGCCAAAACTTCCTGTGAAATAGAGCTTGTAACACATGGTTTTAGCCTATCGAAATGGACAATTTTTCTTCGTCCTTTCTCCACATGTTTTATTCGGTACACAGCATCTGAAATGCGTTTCACAACTTGGTCTGGACCCTCCCAGTGTGATTGGAGTTTGGGGCTGAGGCCGACTTTACGAACATGACTATAAAGCCAAACTCGGTCACCTTCAGAGTAGAGATTGCCCTTTACTTTGGCATCATATAACTGTTTTTGTCTTTTCTGTTCCCCTTGAATTTTGTTTCTGGCAACTTCAAAGGATTTTTGCATACGAGTGTAAAGTTTGGATGCATACTCATCCGGACTTTTGTTTTCTTTCCCTTTCGGGTGACTGACTAATAAATGTAACGGCAATGATTATTCTCTTCCAAACATCATTTTGTTTGGACTTACTCCAGTTGTTTCCTGTTCACTGGCTCGATACGCCATCATGGCGTATGGAAGATGTACGTCCCAGTCAGACTGGTCCTCACTGACATACATGCTAAGTATAGTTTGTATTGTACGATTGAATCGTTCAACGAGACCATCTGACTGGGGGTGATATGGTGTGGTACGTGTTTTGTGTATTCCTAACAACTGACAAATTGACTGAAAAAGTTGACTCTCAAAATTAGTTCCTTGGTCGGAGTGTATACTAAGTGGGACACCGAAGCGACATATAAATTGTTCAACCAAAACTTTTGCAACTGTTTTCGCTTCTTGGTTGCGCAAGGAATATGCTTCTGCCCACTTAGTAAAGTAATCCATGACCACTAAAATGTATCTGTTTCCACGTTTTGAACGAGGCAATGGTCCGAAAATATCTATGCCCAATCTCTCTAAAGGAGCACCAACAAAAGAAGGTTGAAGAGGGGCTCGAAACTTTGGAGCTGGAGACTTTCTTCTTGCGCAAGCCTCACATTGCTTGACTAGTCGTTCAACCTCACTACGGTAGCCAACCCAGTAGAATAGTCGTTGAATCTTCTTGAACGTCTAAATGGCCACCGGTTCGAGAGCTGTGAGCTTGTTTAAAAACCTCCCTCCTCTTAGCCATCGGAACAATTAGTTGACAATCAATTGATGAATCAGAAATAAATTTCCTATACAACATACCGTTTTTGAGTTCCAACTGGTCCCACTGATACCAGTACCCCTTGGTTTCTCTACTGTAGCTCAACACTTCACTCCTTGGAGGTCTACTTGGACTCTTCTCCATCCACTTGATGACTGGTGCCAATGAAGGGTCATGCCATTGACATTTCCGAAAATCATCCTCGTCCCAACCTGTAAAAACTTGACTTATGGAGCCACAAGTTACTTGGGATCTTTCAGAATCTCTTTCAGCATGAGCAGATTGAGATGGTTCATCAAGGCGTGATAAGGCATCAGCATTTTTGTGTTGCTTGCCAGGTCTATGACTAATATCAAAGTCAAAAGAACTTAGCGTCTCCAACCACCTAGCAAGTTGTCCCTGTATGTTTTTGAAATTGAAAAGCCATCGCAAAGATCCATGATCTGTTCTCAGTGTGAACTTTTTACCATATAGATAATGTCTAAAATGTTTGACAAAATGGACAACAGCCAGAAGTTCACGCCTGGTGACACTGTAGTTGCGTTCTGCTTTGTCAAGCTTTCGGCTTGCATACCCAATTACCTTTTCCTGGCCGTTCTGAATTTGTGAAAGAACCGCACCTACAGCATCTCCACTGGCGTCTGTGTCAAGGATAAATGGTAAGGAGAAATCTGGAAAAGTCAAAATTGGTGAAGAAGTTAGTTTTTCTTTCAACAATGTAAAAGCCATGTCGCATTCCTGTGTCCATTTGAATTTGACTTCTTTTTGTGTGAGTCCGTGCAATGGTGCAGCGATTAAGGCAAAGTTTTTTATGAATCGCCTATAATACGAACACAACCCCAGAAAACTTCTAACATCTTTAAGATGACATGGGGTGGGCCAGTCACGCACTTTAGCTGTCTTTTCGGGATCAGTTGACACACCTTTTTCTGACACAATATGACCAAGGTAACGGACTTCAGTTTGGAATAAAGAACACTTCTTAGGTTTTAGTTTAAGACCTGCTTCAGCCAGTCGCTTAAAGACTTCGCTCAAGCGTGATGCATGTTCTTCAAAGGATGACGCAAAAATAAGAATATCATCTAAATAGACAAGACATGTCTTCCAGTGGAGTCCACTTAAAACTAACTCCATTAATCTTTCAAAGGTGCTAGGGGCGTTACAAAGGCCAAAGGGCATGACGTTAAATTCAAAGAGGCCACTACCTGTAGTAAATGCAGTCTTTGGTTTGTCTTTAGGGTCCATCTGCACCTGCCAGTAGCCACTTGCAAGATCTAATGATGAAAACCACTGGGAGCCGGCTAAAGCATCTAAACTGTCGTCTATTCGTGGCAAAGGATTAGCATCTTTGAGTGTTATTTCGTTTAATTTCCTATAATCTACACAAAAACGAATAGACTCGTCCTTCTTTTTTACTAGGACTACTGGACTTGCCCATGGACTAGAAGATGGGGAAATAACACCTGTGTTCAGCATATCATCTACTTGTTTTTGTGCTTCTGGTCTTTGGTGATAAGGTAATCGTCGCGCCGGTTGACGGCGTGGTTTGTTAGTACCTGTGTCTATGTTGTGATATACTACTTTTGTGTTTCCAGGTTCACCAGATTTTGAAAAAGTGTTGATATGTTCACTTAACAAATCTTTCAGTCTACATTTCTGCTCTACGGTCAAGCCGGTAGAACTACGCTCAAGCAGTTGTTCTACAGCTTCACCTAAATTGTCATCTGAGCCGTTAGATTGTTCTGTTTCTACCAGCTCAGCCGGTTGAAAAAAAGCAATGTGTGTACCCTTATGCAACACGGTGGGCTCGGGTTGCACACTAAGGACTCGTATTGGAACAAAGTTTTTGTGAGGGTTTACAAACACTCTTCCAATCAAAATACCATTGTCTTTTTCGGCTAATCTTCCTGAAGGTTCTACTACTCCTGGTGCTATTTTACCACGCAGGTGTAATTTACCAGGAACGATTGTCTCTTGATTAGTAGGGATCACAACTGTCTCTGCAACGGAAATGCGACAACACCGATATTTTGTAACTTCTGTAACTATGGGAACTGTTACTTTGCCAAACCTAAGTTTACGTTGAGGAATGTCCACAATTCCACCAGAGTTCTTTAAGAAATCCAATCCCAAAATACCAGCATAGGCAATCTCCGCTACAAGGACTTTATGACGTCTGCATAATCCACCAAATCTGATAATCAACTCAGCACAACCATCAACCCGTAAGGTGCTACCTTCTGCAGCCACAACTGTATGATTACATGTCTGCAGATTGGTACGTATATGATGAGGTAATAATTCCCAAATATTTGGGTGTAGAATTGTAACAGATGAACCTGTGTCCAACAGGAATTTTACATCAACACCACTAACTACTCCATGTACATAACAAGCTGATACTTGGGCCTTACTGTCTATTGTTGGCTGGGTACTGGCCCCGTACTCAGCCGACTCAGGTTTTCCTGGGGCCTAGTACGAGTACCATCTGGACTGACTTGGTTAGACTGTGGAATTTGTGATCCAGTGTTCAGACATTCTGCTTTTCTATGTCCTGTTTCCTTACAATTCCAACAAACTAGCGGACCTCGTCCCGATTGACGTCGAGCCTTGGTCTGCATTTGTAACTGTTCGAGTTGCTTTTCTAGTCTTTCAATTTTCTCCACCAACTGATCATGAGTTTTGAGTTCACTGCCACTACTCTGTTGTTGACTAGTACTAGCAACAACCTTTTTGATCAATGTTTCACTAGTGTACTCAAGACGAAGAAATGCCTCCTCTTCAGAAGCCAAGGTAAGTGCTGAACCTAAAGTTTTGGGTTTGAGTCTTCGAACCTGTACCCTAACATAAGGTGAGTCTAAAGCATCAAGAAAACAATCTCGACCAATCTCATCTCGAAGCTCTGCGGAAATACCTGGATAAGCCTTAAGTACCAGTCTACGAATATCACTTGTGAGTTCAGGTAATGATTCACCTTTTCTGCGAACCCTAGCTTTAAGTTTAGCTCGATAAAGCTCAGTTTGACCTTGTGGGCTAAAGCGTTCCTGTAAGGACTTCACAACTTCTACATAGCAGGTTTTCTTAGTCTCTGGTAAGTCAGTGTATACCTGCAAAGCAGGGCCTCGTAATTTAACTGCTAGAAAATTGGTTTTCTGTTCTTCTGTCCAGGAATTAATTTGACTACAAAGATTAAGGTGAGTTAACCAGTCATCAAATTGAGTTTTACCATCAAAAGTATCCGGCACTACTACAGGTTTCTTAACAGAATTCTCAGATAGGCTTTGCTTCTCTGTTACATTACTGGTTTGGGATGGCAGAGGACTGGGTGAGCCTAAGTTAGATACTGAAGTCGGTACACCAAAAGCTGGGGTACCCTCAACAAAAGGGTTTGTACTAACATCAACAAAAGGATTTGTACTAACATCAACAAAAGGATTTGTACTGTGCATGTACATGGGACTACCCTGTGTCTGCTTGAACCCGTCCGTGGGGGTGGACCTACGATTGAGATTAGGAAAATTCGCTTCAAATTCCACGGACGAAGCAGAACTACCCACTTCCACCATGCTCGCCCCTCCACTCAATCCATGATTTACACGGTCTAGCTCTGCTTCCAGCAATTGAATAGTACGATCAAGCTGACCTAACACAGCTACATTAATGTTGGAAGCCATGTTTTTATGGCTATGCCACCCCAAGCTATCACAATGCAGAATGTTTTCAACAAAAAAAAGAATCAACAAAATTAATGGTGGTTCATCCTGGCAGGGTCGCCAAAAACTGTAACGGCGCCCCACACTCTGAAACCGAGGCAGCCGCCAGTTATTAAAATGCCAAACAATTGGAACAGAAACTTGTCACCAAATTTACTGGAAAGACAAAAGTCAACCAAAATGAACCCATACGGGAAACAAACCTCGTGGCATTTCAAAATTATTAAGTAAATTTAATTAAATTTCACATCGTGACACTCAGGGGAGGCAGTTTTCTATGCTTAGAAAAACATAGTCAAATTAAGTACAACAAAGTGAATTAAGAGCCAACCAGCAAAATAATGGAAATAAATGAGTAGTTTTCATGAAAATAAAGTACCCCAGCTATGCAACCAAACCCTGGGGTACTGTATATATTTGAACGTATATGACCAAAGTATAAAATGTTTTTTAGGGGACAAGCATGGTGAAATCTTGGAACAGGGTAGGAAATAAAGCAAAACAATACTCACAGCATGCACAGTACAGACGAGGTGGTGGATGACACAAATTGAAATAAAATAAGGCAAACACTTCTAAATGCCTAAAGAAATTGTTGAAAACGAGCCACTTGGCCTTTGGCTAATTTTAGCCATTTTAGAAATAAAACGCTACATCCACCACCGGCCGCTCCCAATCGTAGAGTCCACTCTGGACCATGCTGCCAGTATTTTTTATTAATGTGGTAGAAATCTGACCGGAAATTTCCACTGAGGGGCTGTTGTTAAAAAAATCAGACCATGCTCACTTAGAAAAGGACTTACATAATACCATGCACTTTCCAGTGGGCTAGTTGTCTTGCTGGTTGACTAGATAACTAAAAACGCTCTATTTACATAATTTAACATAACCAAGAGCAAGGACTAAATGAATAATAATGAACTGAGATTTTGCATAAAAGTGTGTCAGCTGAAACTGAGCAAATGAGATCAACAGAGGGCTCTCTGTTCTGTCAATAATTCAAATCTTATTAAAGGGGAACTCAACCAATAGTAACCAATGTGTAAATAATTCAAATTTAAAGGGAAAATAAACATAAAACTTATTGAACAATTGCAAATTTTGTTACAATATGTACCTGCATGGGTGGAGGGCATGGTCTAAACTTGAGTGGCATCAGACTTATAAACTGGAATGGGGTGAAGAGTTACTAGTATATGCATAAAATTGTAGGTAGATGGTTTTGTTTATACATTGTGTATCTATGTTTTTTGTTGTATGTGTGTGGTTATCATATAAATCTAGTAAAAGACATTTGTTTTGTACTATTTACTTTTGTACTGCAGGGCTGGTGATGAACATGACACCTGTGAGTGACTTGGAAAGAAGTGCAACTTATGTTTCCTTTGTTGACATTTATACTGGGTAGAGGACACAAAATATTTGTATTCGTTTTTCTAAGTTTTCTTTTTTTTCAGGAAAAGGAGGTTGCGCATGTGTCTGTCACACCTCTCTAGATCTGGTCCTGCATAAGGTGTTCCATACTATAATGTTTTAAATAAATATTTATAAATAAATATTTAAATAGGGAAGCTGGGACATCAGAATTTTGTTAAAGTCATAAGTTCTGCATCTTTTCTTGAAAGTAGAAAGTATTCAAAAAGTTAAGAGTACTTCTAAGTTTGCTTTAATAAGAGCATATTTAGATGGGTGTCAGTATGTGCATATGCTAACTTTTGATTTGGAGGTTTGTAACTACTCTTAAATAAAAGATGAATGATTGCGCACTAAAACATGGTAATAGTTATAGTTATACGGTTGATATAATTTGTCTATAGTTTTGTTAGTTTTAGGAAAAGGAGGGTGCATGTGTCTGTCACACCTCTCTAGATCTGGTCCTGCATAAGGTGTTCCATACTATAATGCACGTAAAACACAAAAAAAGTCTGTTATTGTCAGTATTACATAGGGTATGTTGTGTTTATTGGTTTCTGTGCTGAGCAGAATGTGTTACTTATATCCAGAAACATAAATATTTAAATATGGAAGCTGGGACATCAGAATTTTGTTCAAGTCATAAGTTCTGCATCTTTTCTTGAAAGCAGAAAGTATTCAAAAAGTTTAGAGTACTTCTAAGTTTGCTTTAATAGGAGCATATTTAGATGGGTGTCAGTATGTGCATATGCTAACTTTTGATTTGGAGGATTGTAACCACTCTTAAATAAATGATGAATGATTGCGCACTAAAACATGATAATAGTTATAGTTATATGGTTCATTTAATTTGTCTACAAGTTTGTTATATGTGTGTGCAATTAGCTGTTCGTTTGCTTTACATACTGCCTTGACCTTTTGTACATTCAGATTAAAAATATTCAACACAAGAAAACCTTTAACATGCTATCAAGTACAACGTGATGTGTTCAAGTTGACTGTGGGAATCTCTTCTGTTTTGTCCAGAGGCCATCATGTAGTTGGTTTTATACCGAAGATAAAACACCGGCCTGGTCTGTAAACCAGTTGGCAATAAAATGGCCCTACAATTGGTACATGAAATTAGGAATTGGAAAATACATTGAACATAATGTCCATGCCACGTGCTGCATTCGTCTACACGCACAAGACTAATTACATGAATTAACAGTGCACAGTTTGTGTGTGCACATAATAAACAACACATTTAGAGACTGCCACTTTAACAGTTGATGTAAGACTGCATTATGCAATGGCAACATAAAGTGGTTTGTAAAAATAAATCTTTTAAAATCTTGTCAGGGCAAAAATTAATAAATGGACACCAAAATTTGGTGGTTTTTACCCATTTTGAACGTATCTTTCATACAGAAAGTATTTATGGATTGGGATTAAAAGTGTTCTGAATCAGTTTAAACAAACTTGTTGAGGGTCTGCCTTTGGCTTGGTCATTATCAGTGGTCAGGTCCACAGCCAGTATTAAGCATGGTTGTTTAAAATGGTAACCTTTTCAGAACACTTTTATTCCCTAATTCATTTCCGTTTCGACAGTCACCTTATAAAGGAAAATTCAGTGACATTATATAATTATACATGCAGAGTGATACTGAATGTTTGTTTAACGAAAGGTTGGTGTGTTGTTTCTCTTATAGATATATGCTTAAGTCCTTGCTGACTACTCTGGTACAGATGGAGACACTGTGACTTTTGCGTATACATGCATGAGGAATAAAGGCATGCCACAAAGATTGCTGTGAAGTTTAGGTGTGCTTAAATTCAAACAAAGCATTGAAGTATCTGCTGTTTTCAAATCGAGATACATTGTACAATCACAATGTAGTAGTAGTAAGTAAAATGTGGTAGTCTGGATGTTCATAGAGTAGTGTTTTAATATGGGTTTGGAAGGTTTTATTATAGTGCCAGTGGTGTCAGTGTGTAGGCCTACATGTCATAAGTCTACAATGGCACTTAGTTCGGTCATACTTTAGCAAAGAAAAATGTTGTGCAACTGGCACTAACTATACATGTACATGTATTTACCCTTGCATCGTGTGCATGCATCCGTGTCTTAGGTTGGTAGTACCAGTAGTACTGCCGATGTTGTCAAAATGCATAAACTCGAGTCCATCAATCATGCATGACATAAAATGTGCTGAATATCTACCATGGGTGTCCATGGAATAATTGGAAGATGCATGTTCTACTCATACTCGCACCCGACCAAGTCTATCTGGCTACTACTACTAGTAGTACTACGCATTTTGCAGCGAACGTGGTGAAAACATCCTGAGTTGAAGGCACTTTTTCCGTGTTTGTTTTGACGATGCACTGATCCGAGGTCACGCGTAAGTAGCGTACTCCTTAGATACGGCAACATTATCATTGGTAGCACCATCACAGCATCGCCTAGGAAAACACGGGATTAGGTCACGGGGGGGGGGGGGGGGGGGGGGCTGGACTGGACTGGTCCCCGTCCCAAAAATTCGCTTGAGAGACGTAGGAATGCTACTGTTAAAGTGTAGTCCCGTGATAATATCCCTTTTAAGACACAATGCAGGTGTCTCTTGCAAAAAAGGTGGATGTCAACTGGATTAACTCAGCGATTAGGGATGTGTAAATAATTTTGAAAAATGAATACGTGCACCTTCATATACGCACGCGTTGTGCTTACAGAATGTTTTATCAAAACATACGCCGTGCATACATTGTGCGTATATTGTAGCCAATCAGAGTGACGGATCTCAGGTCCCCTGCCAGGGGTTAGAGACGTACGCGGTATAGGCTAGCGTACGGCGCGCTGCTCATGGCAACGAGGTTGACTTGGTTGTGCCATGGTTTTGTGTGCACGCTTTGCTCACTGCAGTCTGGCGCTGTAAAAATCGAGTGAGCTTGTTATGTCAACTTGCAACCAGCTAGTGGTATCATCAAGCTTGGAAGCCAGACTGCTAACTTCTTAGAAGCATTTATCTCAAGAACAGTAGGTCTTTGTTAAAAAAGTTATGGAGAATAACTTGTGTGTCTTCAGCGGGAGATTTACGTAGTACGTTTACGGTATTTATTTAAGAAAAGAATGCATTTGTCTATTGAGATGGTCGGAGAAAACGTAGTTCGTGTGTGTATGTGTGTTAAAGCATGGTTATTAATAGCCCTAATCGTGGCAAGGACTTCGTCACACATCTAGACCCAGTAAATGGGGCGCTGTACTCCTTTTTTGTTATTTTGACATCATCGGTCGTACTAGCGCCCCAGTAAGTCGTATACACATGGAAACCGCACCGAACATTTGCCGAAGCGTTTTTTTTTCTGAATCAGTTACAAAATTGTCAGAAGTTTGACAGAGACTCGACAGAATTGCTTGAAAATCGCCTACTGGCTTCTCCAAGTATTTACGGTGAAATAAAATGCATTTAATTGTACTCACGTTCATTTTCTGTCCTCCAAATCGATGTTTTTTAGCCCACTATCACGCTCAAATTTGCTGTTAGAATCGCCATTTTGAATGCAAGTCAGGGCATCCAGTCTGGTATCCTGCGTTGGCTGCGCGGACAATATGAAAATCAGGGCTGACTGATTCAGTTAGCCCAGGTTGTCTGTAGCATAATGCGACGTAGTCTTGTTCGAAGTAACGTCACATCCAACATTTGCATTGCTCACGAACAAGTAATGACCTGTAGAGGGTGTTGATGAAGTCCAAGTTTTTTATATTTTTTCGACGCGTTCATTGGAAATCAGATTTGGACTATAAATATTGCCCTCTATGTATAGCATATTAAAAGTGTATTATTCGTGGGACGTGAAAACAACCAAGGTTGTGGAAGCAAGACTAACTACGGCGGAGTCCAGGATATAAAGTTCCCCTGTTGCCATTGCGAAAAAAATTATAATTAAATATTTTCATATTCATACATGATGGAAGAAGCTGAAACTTTGTGTACATATTCTTTGTGTTGTGAATTCCAGGAATGGTGGGCTCAGAATTGTAAATCAATATGTGGCATTATTAGATAAAATAAAGTTGACGTATTGCTGAATGAAGTTAGTGCTGTGAAATTCTTCTCAAAATTTTGCCAAATGGAAGGTGCTTATTTTTTATTTTATTTCTGGCAAGGAGTAGGCAATCAAGTAGGTGTCTATAAGTGGGTGATAATTTGGGGGAAAAGGTGAGTTTACAATCAAATTGAATTTTCACTTATTTTTGGGGGAGGAGGGAGTAGAGCCATTGAGCAGAGGTGGTCTAGTGGATTGGCACTATTTGTGGGGCCTGGGGCGAAATTAAATTATTTCATGACATTTTTAATATAACTATAAATTTGGTATTTTATATGTAAGTAAAAATAAAGGAAATAAAGATAAGCCATCGGAAGATACTGAGTGTGCAG
The DNA here is from genome assembly GCA_911728455.2 of Marthasterias glacialis. Taxonomy (NCBI): domain Eukaryota; kingdom Metazoa; phylum Echinodermata; class Asteroidea; order Forcipulatida; family Asteriidae; genus Marthasterias; species Marthasterias glacialis. The sequence goes on along the minus strand of OU452220.1, from coordinate 27,885,052 downwards.
TATGTTTGTGTATTGGTATGATTTATAGTTTTTATAATTTCATTTAGTATATTTTGTCATTTTGCAGCACCATAATTGTGTGATGTGTTTTATCCAAGTAAGATTTGTCTTTGTTCATGTTCTTTGGATTTGTCTGTTTTATTATTTTACCCTTTTTATAAAGGGGCTCGAGGGACAGCAGTTGTTTGAGTGATAAGGCTAACGTGTTGAAATAAAACTGCCAATTAATGAAGGTACTCCTGAGTGGAAAGGTTCTGTTGTGATCATTGACAGTTCCTTTGTGTTTGGTCAAATATGTTGCTCTTTCAAATGTGTCGGTAACTTTCCATTTCATCTTGTTTCTTCAAATAAGTTGGACCATAGGCTATAAATATATCTCAAGAGAACTGAATTTGGCAGCAAAATTTTGGGAGTTAAACTGCAAGTTCAAAGCAGTGTTTGCATGTGTAAAATATTGCATTTTGTGATGAGAAATGAGCAACTAAAAAACACCTTAACAAAATTTGATAAGCATCATAATACAATGGCTGATAAGAAAGCAATCCTGGCTAGGCTTAATATTAGTAATGCTACTTTCATTGTCAATAGGTAAGCTTGAGGCCTTGAATTGCTCTAGTAGCGTGCTATAAATGGTTGAAACCTTGTCCGTGGGTAAAACTATGATTCCTGGTCCTGCTTGCTAGCACTACTGCTTGCTGTGGAGTGCATGATTGATAATAACTAACAGGTACTCATGAAATGGATTGTGTGTGCATTGTTCAAAAGGTATAATCAATATCGAATATGTAATGTAAGCCATTGGTTATATTTCAAAATGTGAAAAGAAGTTCATGTCTGTTATGCGTGTTAAAATGTTTCATTTTGAGGATTGAGAACAATTTTCATTTTTTTGTGTGAGTTCTCCTGAGGCATTGAAACAAATTGTAGGTTACAATATAATTGAGGGGGAAATGTGTAGGCATACACCACATATTTGAGCGTCTTAAATGAAATTCATATTTGTGAGTAGACAAAGTAATTAATTCTCATGTGGTATGTGCAATTACTGTATTTTGGTCTCAATGTGATGGCAACGTATGTATTCGTGTACATGCGTACAACATGGTGGGTCATGTTAATGACATTAACTAAAAATATAACAGCAGGTCTGCTCCTCTGTTTCCCTCTTTTTATGTTGTCTTCCGTCTATTATACTTTGTGTCTGGAGGAAAAGGGGATGTGTGCAGTCTAGTTTATTCAATTTACTTTTTTTGAAATTGTTTGTTTATTATTATTATTGTTGTTATTGTTTTTGTTATTATTATTATTATTGACATTTTTTTTTCTTTTTTGGTCATAGAAGGTATCGAAGGTATCAAAGTCAGGCAAGAGCTGTGAGCAAAGCAGTGTGTTGTAGCCAAATGATGGACAAGTCTGCTGATGAATGTATGTCTCCTCTGTTGATGTGATGTCTCATTTGACTCCTTCATTCATCTTCTCCCTTTCATGTGTCATTTCACCTCCCTGTCATGCTGTATTGGGGTTTTGTGCATCTCCCCAATGCAGTAAGAAACAAAGAAAAGATGTACCTGTTAAGAGGTTGGCACCTCGAGACAGTATGAAGCAAAGAAAAGGTGCACATGTTAAGAGGTTGGCACCTCCTCGCGACATGAAATAAGAAACCATGAGAAAAGGTGCACATGTCAAGAGGTTGGCACCTCCTCGCGACATGAAATATGAAACCATGAGAAAAGGTGCACATGTCAAGAGGTTGGCACCTCCTCGCGACATGAAATATGAAACCATGAGAAAAGGTGCACATGTCAAGAGGTTGGCACCTCCTCGCGACATGAAATATGAAACCATGAGAAAAGGTGCACATGTCAAGAGGTTGGCACCTCCTCGCGACATGAAATATGAAACCATGAGAAAAGGTGCACCTGTCAAGAGGTTGGCATCTCCTCGAGACAGTATATATATGAAGTTTGAAGCCATGACAAAAGATGCACCTGTCAAGAGGTTGGCACCTCCTCGAGACAGTATATATATGAAATTTGAAACCATGAGAAAAGGTGCACCTGTCAAGAGGTTGGCATCTCCTCGAGACAGTATATATATGAAATTTGAAGCCATGACAAAAGATGCACCTGTCAAGAGGTTGGCACCTCCTCGAGACAGTATATACATGAAATATGAGACCATGAAAAAAGATGCACCTGATGTAATAAATTGTGAATCAAGCAATGATAAGCATAAATGTAACACTGAATGTAAACCTCAAATGATTTCTGTGATAGCTGTTAATGAGGAATTTGATGAGAGCACTGAAGGCAAGCATGGAGTTGAAGATAGTAAAGGAAGGTTTGAAGACAATTGTGAAAACTACAAGAGAGATGAAGAAGTAGGTAAGAAATAAGAAAGAGAGACAAATAATCAAGAAAGGTGAACAGAATGGATCAGTGAATCTTGTCAATAGTAGTAATGAGCCAGGAAGAAAAGCAATTAGGCTGAAGAAGTTAAGAGTGAATGTCCTGACGAAACAAAGAGTAAGTAGTTTTGAAAGCACTTGATACATTAAAGGCAAGGAAAGAAAGTTGTTGTAGCAGGAGGCAGGTATTGGAGTGTGTCGTAGAGTATTGTTGAGTTCCAAAGTCAAATAGTAAGAAGATCAGAAGGAATGAACGGAAGAAGATGCTTCGAAGGCATAAGAATGGCAAGGTGGTGGAAGTTCGTATGTCCAAAGAAGATGGAAAGAAATACTACAAGGCACAGAAGAATATTTAACGTCATACAAGAAGAAGTTTGAGTTGTGTTCTAAATAATACCCTTGCTGGGACAGTATTGCACAGAAAGAAGCATAATGACAGAGAAGGTTCGAATAAGAAAAGTGTGTCTAAACAGGTGGTGAAGGAGAACAAAAAAACAAGGATTTTCAGTAAGAAGGAAAGCATTGAGGATCAAAAGAAAAGAGAAGTTGTTCAATGTTGAATATGTGATAAAAAATTCAGTCCAATGGAAAGAGCAATCGAATGTGATAGTTGTAATGTGGCGTACCATGTACATTGTATGGGATTTGCGAATGTGGAACTTTCTGTAGTAAACAAGCCAGTATCATGGATGTGTTGCAAATGTGGTCGATGTAATTACACAGTGTCATTGTTTTATGATTTTGCAATTCCTACAGATGAAAACATATAATGAGAGTATCATGCAAGAAGAAGTAGTTGAATCATATGCTGACAGTGATTGTTGTTTTGATGACTCCAAAATCAAAGGAACTGAAGGTGAGGCACAATTTGATGATGTCATGATGGATTATGTAGTTGTTGATGAAGTGTGTCAAAGTGCAGCTAAAAAGCAAAGTATTGTTCATCAAACTGGAGGATATAATTTAAGGAACAAGAAAAATAAAGACAAATATGAAGGAAATAATGTGAAGGAGACCCAAGAGCAAACGGACAAAAATAACAGTAATAATAAACATTAATTTGTATAGCGCAGCTTTTATATGGATATATTCAGCTGCGCTGGTCAGAGCTCCTTTTCACTTAATTCTACATAATTATCTTAACTGAATAGATACGTTTTCAATTTAGATTTGAAGATAGTTATTGATGGAGAGCTTCTTATATCAGAAGGCAGGCTGTTCCATAGTTTGGGGGCAGCAACTACAAATGCGCGATCACCAAGTGTGATTTTTGTCTTGCAAAAGGGGATCTGGAACAACAATTCATCAGTGGAACTTCGCAGGCTTCGACCATGTGATTGGGTTTTAAGTTTGAGTAATTCTGTTATGTATTGTGGAGCTTGACCGATTAATGATTTATATGTAATTAACAAAATTTTGAATGAAATTCTTTGACGTACTGGTAACCAGTGAAGCTCTCTCAGAAGGGGTGTAGTGGAACTGAACTTTGGCAAACGATAGACAAGTCTTGCACATGCATTTTGAACTTTTTGTAACTTAGAAATCAAAGTATCAGGCATTCCAAACAAAGCATTACAATAGTCAAGCTAACTTGTAATCAGAGCATGTACAACCAATTTCATACTTTCTTGATCGAAGTATTTGCGAATGCGCCTGAGGTTGTACAGAAGATAATATGTTGATTTGCAAACATTTTTGACTTGTGTTTCCATGTTCAGGTTTGTATCAAAAAATACTCCTAAATTCCTAGCGGTATCAGAAGGTTTCACATCGGAGAATCCAATTTTTATACAGTCAATATTGATCTTAGAGATCTGCTGTGAGGTACCGATGAGCAAAATTTCACTCTTGCTATCGTTTAACTTTAGATTATTCTTAAGCATCCAACTGCGAATAAAAGCAATACATTGCTCCACTGCATTGAAACACTCGTGTCTGCAGTCAGAGAAGACGGTCTAAAAGATATATAGTTGTGTGTCATCTGCATAGCAGTGACAAGAAACTTCAGGAAAATTTTTCTGAATGCTATTGATTAGACTACTTGTGTATAAGGTAAAAAGCAATGGACCGAGTCGTGAGCCCTGTGGCACACCAAAGGGTACTCGGAAAGAATCTGAGACAGTACCATCAGCAACAACATTTTGATACCGATCAGACAAATATGACTTGATCCAATTCAGAGCAACACCATCGATACCAAAACATTCCTGCAAAATTTCCAATAATCCGGTGTGGTCTATAGTGTCAAATGCACTACTTAAGTCGAGTAACACCAAAAGAGTGACCTTCTGATTGTCCATTGCCATCAGAATATCACTCTTAATCCTAAGTAGTGCAGTTTCTGTACTGTGAAATTGTCTATATGCAGACTGATTGGATGGAAGAAGTGAATTACTAGTGAGAAACTGTAATATTTGCTGTGCGGCTGCACCTTCAACCAGTTTTGAAATGTACTGTAAGTTGCTTACAGGTCTGAGATTACAAAATTCAGTATTGAGTCCTGGTTTTTTCAGCAATGGTGAAACCAGGGCTACTTTCCATTCCTTAGGAAAATGACCTGTAGACAGGGAGACATTGATCATAGATGTAAACACAGGTAGTATAACATTGATATGTTGCATAAGAATCTTCGTTGGAAGTGGGTCAGAAGAGCAAGACTTCTTGCTGAGCCTCATCACGAGCTTTCCGACCTCTCGTTCAGTTAAAAATGTAAATTGATCAAACCCTACACCCTCGGGCACCCGAGGCAAACCTAACGAATCGACATCAATAGCATCCATCAGACGTAAACTGGTCTGAACATCATTGTAAATACTTAGTACTTTATCCTGAAAGAACTTTCCCAAGTCATTCACGAACATCTTCCTATCAGTGTTACATGGCACCACTGGATGTTTGTTTGAGACATTCAGCAGAGATTTAACAACAGTAAACAAGCCCTTCACGTCATCCTTGTTACGTGCTATCAAGTCTTTGTGGCCTTAAAGTGGCCTTTGATACAAAATCAAAGTCTGGAGGCATTCTTCAATCTCAAAATGCACAAGTGTCTGTATCAGTAGGTAGTGAAATAGATAATGATGTCAAAAAGATATGCAAGAGAAAAGCCAAAGTATATGTGGAAAGTTTGAATGAAGACACAGTACATGTAAGTAAGAAAAGACGTATGAAAATCAAAGCAAGGAAGCATAAGAATATTGAATTAAAAGGAAATTTGGAAAAAAACATGATGAGGAAGTGGTTGTTGATAACAGTAATAAAATGTTGGATGCTAATGCTCAATTAAGACAATTACATGGATCAATACTTGCACAAGGAAGTTTTCATCAAGGAGACCAACGATTTGGAGTAAATTGTGGTAAACAGTGTGTTGCTCATTGTCTAGTAGCAATGATGTATAGCAAAAAAAAACATTTGAGGAATTGGATGTGTAATGACCTGGATAATATTCTTAAGACTGGGAATCAATTGTATAGTTTCTTACAAGAAAGCTCCACAATGAACAATGACTACTTATTGATTAATGAATTGCCCACTGATTTGGATGTATTTGACACACAGTTGAGTATGAAGTATCATGTGTCTGTATCGGGTACATTTGTTGAAAATGCTTATCACTTGATTGAATTTAATATGATGTCATTGAAAACTGCACTTGAACAGAATCTTCAGAAATATCATGCATGCTTCATAAGTTTCCATGGAAATACATTTGCTGTAATTGCTCAAGATGGCGTGTATTTTGTATTTGATTCCCATTCCAGAAGTATGCACGGCTGTATGGTTCAAGATGGAACAAGTATTCTGATGCGAGCATGTACATTTGAACAGGTATATACTTATTGTAAAAATTTGGCTCAGTCCATGAATCTGTCTGATAATGAGCAGTATGAATTAACCGGTGTATCTCTTTGTGTCAATGGTGAGGCTGTAATGTGTACATGTATAGATGATGAAGGTTCAAGTGATCGACAGGGCATAGTAGAACCCATAGAGTTGTGTTTTAAAATGGAGGAGTGTGACTTGTTTGAAGTACCAGAAGAAGATGACACAAACACGAGGAAAGATGTAAATATTGGTCATTAAGATACAGAGAGTGTCAATATGGAATATTGTAATGTTGAAGATGAGTGATTTTGATCAGTCAAGTAATCAGATTAGAACAGATATATATTGTAGTGACAGTGCAGACAGTGAATCCAGTAATGAAGTGGAAGTAGTTGAAGTAAGTGGACCTGGTCTTATGAAATTCTCTCCGTTAATCTTTGATGCTAAGATCGCTCTTTGTAATGCATATGGAATTTTTTAGAATTAGAATTATTTTATTAAAAACAAACACATATTGTAGCCCTTAGGCCAAATTGAATGTGATTTTACAAGGAGTAAAAATATACATATAAAAATACAGCAAAACATTACAACCAAACTAAAACCAACCAATGAAGAGAGACCAGCTCTCACGACGTATAGTTGACATAGAAAAGAAAAAATTAATAATTAATAAAAAAAATTAAAAGAAAACACCCGAAGGATATATAGTATTATTCTTGTTTGAATGGAAGAGAATGGCAGAGATCATTTGTTTAAAATTCTAGTAAAATATGGGATGGGGCTTTTGTAAAACCGTTTAGTTCTAGCAGGAAGTAAGGAGATATGATGGCTATTACGAAGGATTTTCCCATGACTCTCTTTCCTAGTAGGAGGAACAAGGGATTGGGTACGAATATCATTGGACAAACCCTGGGCAAATTTGACACAATGCTCGTTCCTCCTATTAGACAAAGAGTCAAGCTCACATAATGTAAGAGATTCAGCATAGGAAGTGTAATTATAGCCCTGAATAATTTTACAAACCCTTTTTTGAACTTGTTCAATTTGTTTAGCTTGGTAGGCTGTAACACTCGAGTGCCATGTTACATCAGCGTATTCAAGTATTGGTCTAACGTAACCTTTGTAAACAATGCCAAGTTCTTTTGGAGAAAAGCCAAACTTTTTGAGCGATCTTAGCATAAACAATTTAGCATTAGCCTTCTTCAACATATGCTCAACATGCGTGTTCCATTTAAGGTCACATTGAAGCCAAACACCAAGAATCTTTGCTTCGTTTACGTAGTTCAAAGGATAACCATTGATTGAAAGATCAGTGGCCGGATGATCAGCTCTTTTAAAGCAAGCCTGCAGGGCCTGACACTTGGAGGGATTAAGTTTAACACAGTTAACATTTGACCATTCACCTAGATTATCCAAGTCGTCCTGGATAAAGCCACTATTAGTTATTTTTCTGTTTTCTGCAAAGGTCAAATCATCGACATACTTTAAGTATTTAGAATGAGCATTTTGGGCTGCATCATTAATAAAAATTTGAAAGCAGATAGGGCCCAGAATGGTACCCTGTGGTATACCACCTTTAAGTTCAAGATAGTCCGAACAAACATTATTAAACCTGACACACTGAGTTCTGTTAAACAAAAAATCACTAATCCATGGTACAATGCAACGACGGGCACCAATTTGTATAATTTTCTTCATGAGCAAAAATGAGATCGAATGCTTTAGAAAAATCTGTGAGCACAACTGTACCAACATTATGGCTGTCCTTAGCCCCCCTGAGCTAAAAAATGAATCAAATCGACTAAATAGTGGCTCGTTGAAACACCTTTAACATTGCCAAATTGATGAGTGTCAATTTTGTGGTGGATGTCACTCAGTATCCATTCTGTGATAAACTTTTCGGCAACCTTAGCGAAAACAGAGGTGAGAGAAATAGGTCTCAATTTGTCAATACTCACAGGGTAATGTTTAGGGACGGGAACCACAATAGCCTGTTTCCATTGAGTAGGGACCATCCCTTCTTTGTAAGAACTGTTCAAAATGTGAGTGAATGGGACGCTTAGTTCATATGCAAATTCTTTAGCCAATTTAGCTGGAAAGTTATCTGGACCGCAGGATTTGGAACTCTTAATTCTTTTCAGTTTTTCATAAACAACCCAGGGAAACAGGTGAGGAACAGGGGTTTCAGCTGGAAGATATACTCGAAGGCTAGAGGTGTCCAAGGAATCAAGTCCCTCCGACACTCCGACAAACCGAGAATTAATTGAATCTGCCTTGCCTTTGAGATCAGTATGATCAATGCCAGGGATTTCTAGACTGAAGTTGGTTTTCTTTTTAGCATTGGTTATGGATTTGATTTGGCAGTGCCATTTATGTGGGTCAGTACGCTGAAGAGTTCTAACACGATTAGCATAAAAACTTATTTTAGCTTTTTTGATCTCGTGCTTAACCAAATTCCTAATTTTCCGCCAGCGTTGATCTCTATCAGAAAAGGCAGATTAGTGTTCTAAGATCATTTTTTTGATAAAGGGAGTGATCCAACATTTATCGGTGATGTGAGATCTAATTTGTTTAACTGGAAAGAACAAATTCAAAGCAGAATGGAGCAATTTGTAAAAGGCATCAGTCTTATCTTGCACACCCGAGCATGCAAAAACTGATTCCCAGTCCTGATTTTGTATCCATGTTCCGAACGAAAGGATGCAAGTATCAGGCATAGGACGAACACTTTTGGTAGTAATGGTGTTTTTGATCTTGCAGTGTTTAGGAGTCCAGGTAATACAAACATGATCACTCATACCGACTGGAGCAAGAGCTTTAGGTTTGTTATACAATGATTTCATTTTAGAATTAGTCAGAATTAGGTCAAGAGTGGCTTCTGCACGTGTATTAAAATCTAAAATTTGAAAGATGTCATTGCCTCTAGTCAAGGAATTAGTACACATACGATTGAAATCACCTAATACAATAATCCCCATTTCAGGATAATTTGTTCTCAAATTATCAATGTTCATTAGGATATGATCATTCAACAGTTCTTGGTAGGGAGAGTTAGTGGTAATGTAAACAGCACACAGGACAATGGATGAGACACCCGTGGAAGTCTGGATGGTCTAACTTGAACCCAAATACATTCAAGCTGTTCAGGAACAATAATGTTTTCCAGCAAGGATGCAGGGACTGAATCTCTAACGTAAATAGCAACACCTCCACCACGTTGATTCTCTCGACTCTTTGAGAACACGTTATAATCAGCAATATCCTTAGCAGAATCGGGTGCATTAGGGGAAAACCAGGTCTCAGTTATTACACCAATGCCAACATTGTTCTGCTGGAAAAGGACTAGGGTTTCGTCCAATTTGTTCATTAATGATTGTGCATTAGTCAGAAAGATCGAAGGAAGACTCACTGTTTTGGCCTGGTGATCATTGCCAGTGTTGTTGGCGTTGCTGAGTGATGTTGAGATATTAATTAAAGTTCTTGGTCTGCTATACTGGAGATTTCTTAGGTTAGATCTGTATTTTCTAAACCTGTTAATAACCGGAATGTAGTTCTTGCGACGTCCCCCTCTGCAACCACGGTGCTTTTTAAGAAGACCCAGGGATTTTAACTTAGCTTTTAGGAGGCTGCACGGTGGTTGTATGGTCCGTCCGTGGTCGTAACAAATGAAGATCAAATGGAGTGTAGTGTAATCTGCTGTTTTGTTCAACTCCCAACTTCCAACTTGCATGTACATGTAGGTGGACCAAAAGAAAGCTGATGGCTGTTACATGTAGATCTGGTTCCACCGTGTGCATGGCTTACAGTTGTGCTACAACTGGTGTTGGTTTGGTCGTAACACTGGTCTTTGAAACTGAAGCTATTGGTGGTATTTGTTGTTGGACCAGGGTTGACAGCAATGTCCATGAAGATTGTTATTTCCAATGGGGGGTCGTGTCCAGGTATTGATAAGGAGGTTAGGCCGTGTTTTGACCATTTTGATAATGGCCTATTTGTAGAAAGAAAGCCTGATCGGCATAAACGCACCAAAAATGAAGTCGATGAAGACTGTCTGCAGGGTAGTCTCAGGGGTGTTTTTTTATAGAAAACACTCACCGGAAAACTGTCCTTCTCGTAGATTGATGATTGTGTAGGTGTTACTGTTATGAAGTACTTAGGTGGTAGTAGCAGATCAGTAGTAACAAGCACTAACAGTAGCAAGCCAACATAGGTCTTAGATGTTTCCATGTTACAACATGTACGTGTGTTTGCTGCTCAAAATGTAACAGCAATTTAACAGCTTTTAGTTGACACTTTGAAGATAAAAAGACACAAACTGGAGTCATCAACAACCAGGAAATAACTTGATGATAAGAAAACAGCAAAAGGCATAAAACAGACAAGGATGTTAGACGATTTAAAAAACTATAACAGGAGCAAAATTAAAAGCATGGCTGCTGTACCAACAGCGCCGATACATATGGTTTTGATGTATCACACTTGAAGTCCAACACAGTTAATGTACAATGTCAGGCCATGGGTAAACCCAGATCTGTAAGATGTATAAGCGGTGATGGTAATTGTTTCTTCAGAGCTACACTACTCAAAAAAAGTTAAGGACCACTTTTTAAAACGTATATAATTTTTTTATACAAGGTGTTTTATTTCTGGAAATACCTCAGTACAACTGTCCTGAATGTCCTTAAACACGCTGTAATCAATTTCACGCATGGGTGGTTTCAGTTGTTGCATGATGTCTCTCACATCATTGCATATCCTGAAAAGCGGGCCCATTGTGAAGTGGTACAAAAGTGGATTCAAAAGCATTTTCTGTCTTTAGTCTTTACAATCAACAAATTGCTGACAACAGTAATGCCAGGATACAGGTGTCCTGAATATCCTCAAACACAATGAAATCAATTTCAAACATGCAGTTCTTTCATGATGTTTCTCACATCATTGCAGTGGGCCCGTATAAAAGTGGCTTCCAAAGCAATTTCTGTCTTTACAATCAACAACTTGCCTACAACAGCAATGCCAAGACTCCACCTAAGTGAAACAGATCGAAGCTGGCCTCAGTCAGCGAAGAGTAGCCAGAGTGATGGGCGTGTCACACAGTGTCATTAGCAGAGCAAGTGAAAGACACCGAGAGACAGGGCTATACTCTGAGAGACCCCGTAGTGGCCGACCAGTTTCAACAACCCCTAGAGATGATCGCTACTTGACGAATCTCAGTCTCCGCAACCGCTTTCACAGTGCACGCCGCCTCAATAATGACTTCACTGCAGCAACTGGAGTGATTGTTTCCACTCAAACAATCCGTAACCGACTTCACAGAGCCAATTTGAATGCCAGACGGCCAGCTCAGTGTGTCCCACTCACCCCTGCTCACAGAAGAATTCGTCTCAACTGGGCTCGGCAGCATGTCAGATGGACCAGACAGCAATGGCGTAGAGTTCTGTTCACAGATGAGAGCAGATTTTCCCTTGACCACAATGATGGACGTTTGAGAGTCTGGAGGCGACCAGGAGAGAGATTTGCTGACCCCTGTATTGCAGAACATGACCGTTATGGGGGAGGCAGCATCATGGTGTGGGGAGGCATCACCTATGACAACCGTACTCGTCTCTACGTGGTCCCAGGGGGAGCAATGACAGGAGTGAGGTACAGGGATGAAGTCCTCGAACCTATTGTGGTGCCATTTACTGAAAATGTGGGTGAAAACTTCATTTTGATGGATGACAATGCCCGTCCCCACCGAGCTAGGGTGGTGACCGAGTTCCTTGAGGGCCATGGAATTGAGCGTATGGAGTGGCCAGCGAGGTCCCCGGACTTGAACCCGATAGAGCACGTCTGGGACATGATGGGGAGAAGTATCCAGCAGCTCGAAGCCCATCCACTTGGACTGCGGCAGCTGGGTGTGGCTCTGGAGGCTGCATGGGATGCACTGGTCGTCAGAGACATTAATCACCTCATTAGCTCCATGAGACAGCGCTGTGAAGCCGTTATTGCTGCAGGAGGAGGTCATACGCGATACTAGGCTGCCTGAAAGACACTCAGACATTCGTTTTTACCTCTTCATGTCGATAGTTGATACCCCTGTGAAGCCACTTTTCAGGATGTGCAGTGATGCGAGCGACAGTGTGCAACAACTGAAACCACCCATGCGTGAAATTGATTACAGCGTGTTTAAGGACATTCAGGACAGTTGTACTGAGGTATTTCCAGAAATAAAACACCTTGTATAAAAAAATTATATACGTTTTAAAAAGTGGTCCTTAACTTTTTTTGAGTAGTGTATATCATTTGCCGTGTCTGGAACTGAAGGTAACCATGTACAATTGAGAGTTGCTTGTGTCAATCATCTGTTTAGGAATGCTGATAAATTGACATGTTTTCTGAGAGATGGATTTGCTGATGTGGAGGATTACGTAATGAGACAGAGAATGTTTGATACTGGTACATGGGCTACTGAAATTGAAATCATGGCAATGGCACATATGCTTTGCATTGACATATACACATTTGATGAAGTATTTAAGTGGTGCAAATTTTCTGCAAAGAATGTCGAGGGAAGTGCTGACACAACTGATATGGGAATTTATCTGAATCACAAACACAGTGCACTATGATGTTGTCACATCAGTAGAAGAATTGTCACAACAATTAAGTGATGTTCATAAGGAACAAAGAAATTGTCGTAAAGCATTTGATGGCTGTCTTGAGTACATTGAACAGAATGATGGCAAACGGTCTGATCATTGTGAGGAGCAGGTGACAGATACATGTAAATGTGATAATGAGGAGTCTTCAGCAAAGAAACAATCTGTGAAAAGGTGCCGTCCAAAGAAAAGGAAACGTGTAAATGCAATGAAACACAGAAAATTAATGAAAGAACGGATGAGAGATAAACGTAGAAAAACTTGTAATGAAAGTGACATGACTAAAGATCAGAAGAAAAGGAAACATGAAAGTGACAAGTACAGGAATGATATTGAGTTTAGAGAGTCAAAGAAAGCAAAGTACAGGGAGTATACAAAGATGAAATACAAGGATGATGAGAAATACAAAGAGCAAGTCATTAGGTCAGTGAAACTTGAAAACAAAGTAAAATATATTTTAAGTGAAAAACATAGGCTCATGAAAGTTGAACAGAGTAAAAAAAAGTACAAAACTAATTCAAAATTTCAGGAAGAAGTAAAGAATGCAAGTAAAATAAAGTATACAGAAAATAAGGATTTCAGGAATAGAGTGAAGATTGCAAGTAAACTCAAGTATCAGGAAAATGATCAATTCAGGACTGATAAAAAGAATGCAAGCAAATTGAAGAATAAGGAAAATGATGGATTCAGATCTGTTGTGAAGGAAGCAAGCACATTGAAGTATAAGGGAAATGATGAATTCAGATCTGTTGTGAAATATGCAAGCAAATTGAAGTATAAGGAAAATGATGAATTCAGATCTGTTGTGAAACATGCAAGCAAATTGAAGTATAAGGAAAATGATGAATTCAGATCTGTTGTAAAGGATGCAAGCAAATTGAAGTATAAGGAAAATGATGAATTCAGATCTGTTGTAAAGGATGCAAGCAAATTGAAGTATAAGGAAAATGATGGATTCAGATCTGTTGTGAAGGAAGCAAGCACATTGAAGTATAAGGGAAATGATGAATTCAGATCTGTTGTGAAATATGCAAGCAAATTGAAGTATAAGGAAAATGATGAATTCAGATCTGTTGTGAAACATGCAAGCAAATTGAAGTATAAGGAAAATGATGAATTCAGATCTGTTGTAAAGGATGCAAGCAAATTGAAGTATAAGGAAAATGATGAATTCAGATCTGTTGTAAAGGATGCAAGCAAATTGAAGTATAAGGAAAATGATGAATTCAAGAGTAGTGTGAAGGATGCAAGCAAAAGGAGGTATAAGGAAAATGAAGTAAAGTAAAATATCACCAAAATAAGACTTACAGGAATGAAGTTATTGATGGGAATAAACGGAAGTACAACAACAACCCAGAGTACAAGAACAGAACTATTGAGAGAACTGCTTACAAATACCAAGTTGATGTTTATTATAGAAGTAAAGTAAAGAATGCTTCAATATTCAAGTATCAGAAAAATGAAGAATTCAGGAAGAATATCAAAAGAAAGAATAAATGCCGATCAATACTTAATAAAGTAAAGAAACATGATATAAAGCATGTGATATGTGATTTTAAGAAGGAAATATCAAATGGGCCAGAGTATGTTTGTGCCGTGTGCTTGAGACTGTTGTTTCGTAATCAAGTAATTCAATGTAAGAAGAATAAATATAACAATAATGTTAGTATCAGTGAAAAGTACCTACACAGTTGTGATGATAATTGTGGTTTGCAATGTACCGTGCGTGAATCAAGCAGGTCTTGTCTGTGGATATGTTATACATGTCATCGCAATTTATTGAATAATGAAATACCTGCTGAAGCTTCTTGTAATAATTTGCAGTTGGCAGACATTCCTGAAGAGTTGGCATGTTTGAATAAGTTAGAAGAGCATCTAATTGCCCTGAATGTACCATTTGTGAAGTTAATGGCATTACCTAAAGGTGGACAGCATGGTGTACATGGACCTGTAGTATGTGTACCATCAGATGTGTTTGAAACAGTGAAATCCTTACCGAGACCTCAAAATGTGGATCAGATAATACGTGTTAAGCTTTTAAAGGATATTATCAGTATCAATTTGTCAATAAGGAACACATACAGAATGCTTTACAGTACCTGAAACACAATAACAAATGGTACAATGATATTGAAATTGATACAAAGTGGACTAATGGTTTGGCAGAGGATGTGGAAGAGGAAGGTAATGGGAGTGATATTACAGAGAAAACTGACAATATTGAAGGTGATAATGCTAATGAGGTAGAGACAGATGAAGAACGTTTGAGAGGAATACCATTAGATACATGCTTGCAGGCTGCTAATATTGGACAAGAAAATCTCGATCAATACTTTGACGATGTGTATTGCGTAGCACCATGTGAAGGAAATAGTCCAATTAGGGTTCTTATGGACCCATCTAATGAATGCAAATGTTTCCCGATATTGTTTCCTGAAGGTGGGCCAGTATTCAGTGATAAGCGTGATGTGGAGATAACACTTTTTAGATATTTCAACAACAGACTGATGAATGTAGATAACAGATTTGCAAAGAGTACACAATACATCTTTTATGCTCAATATCTGTCTGAATTAAAGCAAGTCATTTCAAGTGTTTCTATTGCATTAAGGAAAGGCTCAGGTAAAACAAACGATGGTCAGAAAGTCACTGCTAGAATGCTGAATGACAAAGCGAAGTTGAAAGACATGCTCAAGTCAGACCAGGGATACAAATTCTTAAAACCTATCGGAGGAACTCCACCTTATTGGCAATCATGTCAGAAGAGTATTTTAGCAATGGTACGACAGCTTGGTATTCCTACGTGGTTCTGTTCATTTTCAACATCTGATATGAGATGGCCTGATTTAATCAATACACTACTCAGACAACAAGGTGATTCAAGGAGTATTGATGAATTAGATTGGAATTACAAATGTCTGTTATTGAGGAGTAATCCTGTAACTGTCGCGAGAATGTTTGATAAACAATTTCATACATTTTTGAAAGATGTGATAATGTCCAGAGCAGCACCAATAGGGAAAGAGAAAGATTATTTTTATCGAGTAGAATTCCAGCAAAGAAGCTTTCCCCATACTCATTGTCTGTTTTGGATTGAAGATGCACCCAAGTTGAGTACAGAGAGTGATGATGATGTGGCAGAGTTTGTTGATAAGTATGTCAGCTGTGCATTGCCATCAAAGCAAGAAGATGAAGAGCTGAATGAGATTGTAAGCAGTGTACAACAACATAGTAAGAGACATTCTAAGTCGTGTAAGAAGAAAGGAACACAGTGTAGATTCAATTTTCCAAGGCCACCATCAATGAGGACTTTTATTGCTAATCCAGAACCAATAGACATGGATAATCCAGAGTATAATTGTGATAATACACTAAGTGAAGATGATGCTAAAGAATTGTTGAAATCAGTGTGGACCGCTGTTAATGATGAGAAAAATCAACACATGACAACTAATGAACTCTTCACAACAACTGGTATAACACAGGATGATTTTGAGGAAGCTAATGATGTGCTGACTAAACAAGTGAATATTGTGTTGAAAAGAGAGCCCCAAGATGCTTGGGTTAATCATTACAATCCTGACTTGTTGAGGTGTTGGAATGCCAATATGGATATTCAGTATATCACCGATGTATATGCGTGTGTATGTTGTTATCAGTTACATGAGTAAAGCAGAACGTGAGATGGGACAATCACTGAAGCATGCACAGAGTGAGGCTGAAGAAGGTAATCAAGATGCCAGAGTATGAAACAGATTGGTAGTGTTTATCTGCAGAATCGTGAAGTGTCAGCTCAAGAAGCAGTGTATCGCTGTTGTTCTTTGAGACTTCAAGAGTGCTCTAGAAAGGTTGAATTTATACCATTGGGAAATAATCCAGTACGAATGACCTTGCCCCTGAGTGTTATTCAGAACAAGTCACGCAATGATAATGATGAAGATGATGATGATGACAATGTGTGGATGATTAGCAGAATTGATCGTTATAAAGCAAGGCCAGATACTGATACATTTGAATCAATGTGTCTAGCTACATTTTGTTCAGAGTACAGAGTACTGTACAACAATTATAAACTAGCTAACACTAAAGCCCTTTTCACACGACAAAAAAAATAACCAAGGTCCCTTGCTACACATTTTACGAGCGCTGATTGTTTATTGCTGTCATCGTGCTTGACCGATTTCGCAAGCTTTCACACGACTGAAGTATAAAAAACTAACGACCATTGTGCACACATCACTGGTAACTCACGTGCGAACGGCATATCGGTGAAATAGATACTAGTACCAGTGAAATCTTAAGTAATTGAACTGCGCGTGCGCGGGTTTCTATGCATGTATAGCTTTTTTGGCGCGTTGTCATGCAGGCCTATGTGTATGGATGTACGTGTGTAATTCTGAATCAATCATTGCAGCCAGCCTGAGCCTGAGAACGAAGTACTTCCTGAATCCTATACCGAAAAAAGAAACAAAATCAGACAAATGGCTGACATCGATGAAACATCAGCGTAAGAATACTTGGGTCGGCCATGTTGACACGATCGTTTGCAATAACAAGGCAGCACACGCACACGGGACGCCGGCGTGCATAGATACAGTCATGATCTTTCATCGTTATGCGAAAGGTCACACAAAAGGTCGCCACGCATGCGTGGTATGTGACATTTCGCACAGGACGTCGTTCAATAAACAGAGTTTCCCTTCACACGATGATTTCGCGCACGTCCTTGGTGAAATCTTCCGCTTGCGGAAGATTTTGTCGTAGGTCCGGACCTGCGACAAAATTTAGCAATGTTTGAGAAGATTTCGCAAGGGACCTTGGACAATGTAAAAGTTGTTGTCCTTTCACACGAGGTGCATTTTGTAAATTTTCGCAACCTTGCTAAAATTAAGCAAGGGACCCTTGCTAAATTGCTCTCGTGTGAAAGGGGCTTTAGAGACAATCACCAGTATATGCATTGAAGAACGATTTGGGACATGTAATGAAACGCTCCAGAACTGACCCAGCTGTCATCAGATATCCAAGATTTTCAGTCAGCAAATGTCCTGAGAAATATTATCAAAGTATTCTACAGCTATTTCTCCCATACCGTGTTGATGCACATTTGAAACCACCAACATTTGAAACATATTGTGACTTTTATGAGAATGGCTTTGTCAATGTACTTGGAAGATTACAGTCTGTTAAAATGATTGTGGATAGTAATTGTTGCAGATTTGAAGTAATGCTTGGGCATTAATCAGTCCAGAAACTGAACAGGATAGAGATGAATATGAAGACCAAATGCAGCCTGTCATAGATGAAAGCGAAGATGAATTCAGTATTCCAGACTTGAAAGAAGAAAAGAAAGAGGAGAGAGTTTGTGACATTGAAGCTCACTCATCCAGAGTTGCAAAGTCAGATAAGAACGTCCCAAACTATTGCAGGATTTTATTTGTGGATTATAGTTCGGCGTTTAACACCATACTCCGTTTAAATTGTATGATAAACTTATAACTTTGAATTTTAACCATTCTTTGTGTCGTTGGATTTTAGATTTTTTATTGGATCGCTCACAGAAGGTTAGAATTGGTCAATGTTTCTCTAAGTCACTTGTCCTAAGTACAGGAGCGCCACAAGGATGTATTTTATCTCCAATGCTGTACTCTTTGTTTACGCATGATTGTGAAGTAAACTCTGTTAATAATTTTATGGTAAAATATGCTGACGACACTACATTAGGTGGACTTATTTTTAAGGACGATTCCATGTATCGTGATAAAGTTAATCATTTAGTTCAATGGTGTCACGACAATAACTTAGAATTAAATGTTCAAAAGACTAAGGAAATTATTGTAAACTTCAGAAGAAATCCAGATAAAGTTGAGCCGCTAAATATTAATGGATCCGAAGTGGAAATTGTCGACTCTTTTAAATTTCTAGGAGTGCACATATCAAACGATCTTAAGTGGGTGACTCATGTTGATTCCATTGTTAGGAAGGCCCAGCAACGGTTGTTCTTTCTTAGAAGATTGAGGAGTTTTCGTGTCAGCCAAGATTTGCTGGTAAAGTTTTATCGGGCAGTTGTTGAGAGTATTTTGACACTCTCGATCAATGTCTGGTATGGCAACACCACGGCAGTTGACCGAAAACGCCTCAATCGTGTAGTCGGCACTGCTAGCTTTATCATTGGACGTGAGCTTCCTGCTTTGGATGAACTTTATGCTGCACGGGTTCTGAAGAAATCTAGATCTATTATTTCAGATAAATTTCACCCTGCGAATAGTTTGTTTGAATTAATGAGATCAGGTAAGCGTTATAGAGCGATCAGAGCTGACTCCAACCGTACTCGCAATAGTTTTTATCCCAGTGCAATAAGGTTACTTAATGATTAATTCTTTTTAATTTGTTTTTGGGGTTTGCAATTTTGTTACTGTTATTGTCTCTCTGCATTTTGTGCGCATACTGTTTATTTGTTCGTTATTGTATGCCTATGTGGTTTTAGGGTTTTCTGTATTTTTTTTAGACTCGCAAGCCGAAGTGAATTTCACTGTATATGTATTTATATATGTGTGACAATAAACAATTGAATTGAATACAATATGATGAGGTTATTAAATGCCCAACAGAAACAGGTATTTTACAGTATTCGGCAATGGTGCATAGACAAGGCTAATGGTAGAAACCCTGAAGCATTTCAAGTGTTTGTTACTGGCAGTGCAGGTACTGGAAAATCTATGCTTGTGAAGTGTATTGATTATGAAGCAACAAGAATACTGGGATCAATGATGAAAAACCCTGATGATATGTCTGTTATGCTAACTGCTCCTACAGGTGTGGCTGCATTTAATATCAAAGGTGCTACAATTCATAATGCATTGTCTATACCAATAGATGTTAGACTACCATATCAACCACTTGGTGAAGAGAAGATCAGTACACTTCGTAGTAAGCTCAGTCAGTTGCAGATTTTGATTATTGATGAAGTTTCAATGGTTAGTCAGAAATTACTGTATTACATCCATGGACGGTTACGACAGGTTAAGCAATCCTGGAATCATAACCCTTTTGGCAATGTCAGTATTTTAGCCGTTGGAGACTTTTATCAGTTACCTTCAGTGAAAGCAAAACCTTTTTATGACAGGACTGCAACATGTGATTTGTGGAGTGACAATTTCAAGTTAGTTGAACTGAATGAGATCATGAGGCAAAAGGAAGATGCAAAATTTGCAGAGATACTCAATAGACTTAGAGTTAGAAAGAAAGGTGAAGCCTTACGGGATGATGATGTAAGGATTTTGAAGGGACGTGAGACAGGTGAAGAATGGAATGAGGCTTTCATATATTCCCATGTAACAAACAAGTGGATAAACAGAATACCAAGATTCTGCATTCAAAGTGTTTAGATTGTGTGGTTATTGAAGCAAAGGATTATGAGACAGATTCACATAATGCTAAGAAGGTCAGACAAGGAAAACAACCAAAGAAGTCTGGAAGCTTGCCACAGTCGCTGTTACTTGGTGTTGGTGCTAGAGTTATGTTAACTAAGAACATTGATGTATCTGATGGCCTTGTTAATGGAGTATTTGGTACTGTATCACAGTTAGTAATGTTACAGAATAAATCTGATGAAGTAAAATGTATCTATGTTAAGTTTGACAACAACAAGGTTGGAATGAAGTTGAGTAAGCAATTTGCATCATCTTCAAATGAAGGTAATACTGTACCAATTGAGATTCAGGAAGAAAGCATTGGTAAGAAATGGGTACGTCATCAGTTTCCATTGAAGTTATGTTGGGCATGCACAGCTCACAAGGTACAAGGAATGACAACAGATAAAGCCGTAGTATGTCTTGATAAAACATTTACAGCAGGACAAGCTTATGTGAGTCTGAGTCGTGTTACATCACTGAATGGTCTTGTGATTGAAGGTTTTCATGAGAAATTCATATATTGTAATGAAGCTGTTGGTGATTGTTTGAAGAGTATGCCATCATTTATTGATAAACAAGATAACTACCGTACAAACACACCTGCTAGTCTAAGCATCATTTTGCATAATATCCAGGGGTTGAAAGCACATTATATGGACTTGAAATGCAACAATGAAATGATGAAATCAGATATCATTTGTTTGACAGAAACCTGGACTGAAGACCCACATCAATATGACTTGCACTTAGATAATTTCAAAAGCTACCATCAGCCAAGATGTCTTTCCTATGATATTTCTAGTGAGCTGACTTAAACATTACAGCAACAATGTCATGGTGGTGTAGCATGAGTAAAATAAAAACAATAGATATTTAGGCAATGTATGTCAGTAATACCAGAAAGAGGAAAACAACAGTTGAAAGGAATGGTTGTATTATTTATATTGGTAATGTTGTTCAAAACCAAAGGTTTCAAAACAAATTTAAAGACGCACGCTCGTCAGCGCTCGACAAACAAATTCGTGCCACGAAAGATCACCTTTGACCTGCGTACACATTGTACATAAACTAGGTACGGGTACATGATCGTTTTGTGCCACAGAAATAGTCGTCGGGTAATGGTGACAAGCGCGCGTCTTTAAAATGAGAACTTGTGATATAACAGTCTACATCAGCTCAATGACAATGAATCAAAAAAAAATTATATCAACAATATGGAATTATCGATAAGAGACGCTAAAGTGGAAAAGCTGAAATGTTAGAGTCACTGTGTTATTTTTGTTATGGCATTATTTTCCATGAAAAATGGAACATAACATTTGAGTTCACAAAACAAATTGAAGAAAATAATTGCAAATACATGTAGTTTGACAGTCCTAAAGTGAATGAAATTAATGATCAATGAGTCTGCTTAGTAAAGATAACACATCAATAAGTCTGCTTAGTAAAGACATAAACATCAATAAGTCTGCTTAGAAAAGATTAAAACATGAATGAGTCTGCTTTGTAAAGATATAAACATCAATGAGTCTGCTTAGTAAAGATAAAAACATCAATGAGTCTGCTTAGTACAGACATAAACATCAATAAGTATGCTTAGTAAAGACATAAATATCAATGAGTCTGCTTAGTAAAGACATAAACCTCAATGAGTCTGCTTAGTAAAGATATAAACATCAATTAGTCTGCTTAGTAAAGATATAAACATCAATGAGTCTGCTTAGTAAAGATATAAACATCAATGAGTCTGCTTAGTAAAGATATAAACATCAATGAGTCTGCTTAGTAAAGATATAAACATCAATGAGTCTGCTTAGTAAAGACATAAACATCAATGAGTCTGCTTAGTAAAGATTTAAACATCAATAAGTCTGCTTAGTAAAGATATAAACACCAATAAGTCTGCTTAGTAAAGATAACAATATCATTGAGTCTGCTTAGTAAAGATTTAAACATCATTTATTCTCCTTAGTAAAGATAAGAAAATCAGTCAGTTTGCTTTTAATAGTAAATGTTTGAAAATCAATGAGTCTGCTTAGTAAAGATTGGAAAATCAATGAGTTTGCTTATTAAAGATTAGGAAATCAGTGATTCTGTTTGGTAAAGATTAGAAAGTCAAGGATTCTGCTCACTCAAGACAAGAAAATTACTGAGTCTGCTTAGTGAATATTAGAAAATCAATGAGTCCGCTCAGTAAACACTAGAAATCAATGAGTCTCCTTAGTAAAGATATTCTGCACTGAGACTGACGTGCTAAAGTGGGATGACATCATGACCCTGCTCACCTGGGAGTCTACTTCACTTACTGAGTCTGATGTACTGAAGTGGGATGACATCATGACCCTGCTCACCTGGAAGTCTTCCTCACTTACTGAGTCTGATGTACTGAAGTGGGGTGACATCATGACCCTGCTTACCTGGGAGTCTTCTTCACTTACTGAGTCTGATGTACTGAAGCGGGTGACATCATGGCCCTGCTCACCTGGGAGTCTTCTTCACTTACTGAGTCTGATGTACTGAAGCGGGGTGACATCATGGCCCTGCTCACCTGGGAGTCTTCTTCACTTACTGAGTCTGATGTACTGAAGTGGGGTGACATCATGGCCCTGCTCACCTGGGAGTCTTCTTCACTTACTGAGTCTAATTACTGAAATGGGGTGACATCATGGCCCTGCTCACCTGGGAGTCTTCTTCACTTACTGAGTCTGATGTACTGAAGTGGGGTGACATCATGACCCTGCTCACCTGGGAGTCTTCTTCACTTACTGAGTCTGATGTACTGAAGCATGGTGACAACATAACCTCATCCAATACAAAGTCTAAACCTAAGAGTAGTAGTACACACAAGGCCTGCATTCCACTGAGGTAAATAAATGATAGTTTAGAAACTCATGTGCATGTACACAAATTGTTGACCTTAATTTGAATGTATAATTCTGTTATATTAGCACTTGTATTTATGCAATGTTGACTTGTTGCTAAACTTAACAAATTATGATTTCATTTTAGAGTTGAAATGCCGAGTGTACAACTGAACATCATTGCTGAAGTGTCACCATGGCAAACAGATATTTGTACTGTCACAGTTTACATGTTGTAAAAAAAAACAAGGTTATGGTAAGTGTTTTTTATGATGTGTAAGGAGCTATAGATTTGCGAGTACATGTGTGCTCTGGACTTCATAATATTGTAACGGGCTGAAAACTGCCTGTTCAAGTACTGGACTCAGTAAGCACAAAGACTCAGTGACCAGGTTGCTTCTCAAATGGATGATAACACTTTTATTCTGTATCTGATGCCTTCATAAAATATTCTAAAAACTATGGGTGCTAAACCTTTAAACTAATACCTATGAGGATAACGATGAGTCGGGCGCCAATGTGCATTTGCAATTGAACACACGCTGGACATAAGATGCGCTCCTAGTGCAGTCTAGCCACTTCTCACCGGGTTAGAACAAGTCATGATCTGAATGCCGACCTCTCATTTGGCTTGCCTTTTATAACTTTTGGGGTGCGCAAACAATGCAAGAAGCGAGCGTCTCACAACAAAATGCCTCCTGTGCTTTCCTGATTGGTTATTAAAAATCAGAACCAATATTGTTCTAAATCACAACAATGCTGGCCTCGACTGCTAAATTTAGCTTAGACAAATTAAACTTGTAAGAGTTGTTTCACTTTAGTTATTCTACATCATAGGCACTATACATGAACAACTGTATTACATTATCTGCTTTCTTAATTTTAACAAAGTCTTATTTATTAAGATTATTAAAGGAACCTGTATTTATGAAGACAAGAAATTAAGTGTCTGTTTACTTGAATTTAATCATAACTTGTATTTTCATTACAATATTCTTTTCAAGTATTAGCAACTTGTCAAACACAGTAGTAACTGTTCTTGAATGTATGGCTGCAAACCAAATGCAGGATTGAAATGTATTAGCATTATAGCGTATGTGTGGAACTCTCCTTTTGTCAACTAAATAAACATTTCAAAATTTATTTCAGCCTGTGAAAATTGTTCACAAGATACAGTGTATTTTATTATCTGGCAGTGTTTTACTTATTTCATGACAATTACATTTTCTGTGATATTGTTTTTACAGCTTCACACAATGGAGATAAGATTTGATAACAGCCATCATTCTTATTGGTGCAGGTGAAACACAACATCATCTCCCTCAAGTGGAAGACTACGTCATATCCCTCCCATGAAGTACCACATTAGGTGAACAAGCATGCCATCTCCCTGGGGTTAAAGACTACATCGGGTTGATGACCACATGCCATCGTCTTGGTTTATATGGCCACATGACAAACATTTTATTGTTATACTATGGTATTAGATTTGAGGATTTTCAAAAGAAATGTTTTAACTGAAGTGTACATTGGGACAGCAGTTACTAAAGCATCACTCAAGTTGTAGAGGACAGTTAACAGAAGACTTTTTTTAAATAGTTGACCAAGATTAGTCTACTCTAACAACAGTTATAATATTAAATGACAAGTTATTTGTATAGTGTCAATAAAATCTATAACCAGGATATAACAAAGGAAGTTATATGTAGCATGATTGAATTCTCTTGGAATGGGGGTTAGCAAACAAATTGTTCGGGCATAAATGTGTGCATATTATCTACATGTATATGAATCATCACTTATGCAAAGTAAATCTTGTTAAACTATGTACAATAGAAGTATCGCTCTTAAGGTACACTTTGCTTGCGTTCATGTTTCTTAATTGAAAGTTGGTTCAGTGGCTAGAAACTTGCTGGCTCATTGTCATATGTGAATGAAACATGTTGCCTAAATTGCGCACAAAATAGCCACAGATTTTAACCTGTGTGTGTTCATTAGCAACATGTATGTTGTGTATGAGACTGAGAATTTTTATAACAATCGGATGGTATTTGTGCCCAATTTCATAGTTATGCTAACTTTTAAATTATGTGCCTACAATCAAAACAGTGCCTTGGGTGTCTTCTTTAGATGGACTTTGGCGCTATATGAAAATAAATGTTTTCACTATGTGGAAATTGACATGTGGATGTTTTTTTGATAGGGTTTGTTTTTTTCTCCTTTATGAAGACCGCCTGAAAATGGTTGCCTGTAAATGGATCTGTCTGATAAAACTGTTTTGTACAAATTTTGTTTGTAACAATAAGTGGCACATGATGAAATGAGAGCCCAGTAAATGGCAGCAGATGTACCAAGTTTTCTGTGATTTAAATATAATGTGTGCTGTGATTAAGTCGTCAATGGAAATTGTTGGTAAAGAAATGATGGCTCTGTCCAATTCAGTGATGCTTTGTGACGGCTGAGTTGAACCACTTAAAATTGTAAAATTGAATTTCACATAATTATTTTATGGTCCTTGTCTGTATAACTATGTTAACATTTTTGGAAGTTGACTTGGATATGTGTGGCGAACATAGTGGGTGACTGAAGGAGCCATTTTGACAGATGCATCTGAAGAATGTGGGTAGGGTGAGACTTTGAGGATGGTTTTCCAGATCCTCTTCTGTAGCAATAACATGTTTTCATGCCTCAATTTCGGGCAATCATCAGTTGTGCTTGGTTGATTCTGACCAAGAATCGGTATGTCTCATGTCTGATTTGTAGACAGTAAAAGGAGGTCAATACATTTTTTTCGCATTGATTCAACGTGACCTTAATAAAACCGAATGCGGATACTGTTTTTGAAGTGAATCTATTCTCTCTGTTAGCATATAGGCTCTTTAGCAACTATTATGCTTTGGTGGGAGATGTGATGAGATCATCCCCAAAAAGGGTCTCTATCGGAGGTGTACATAGATATGACATCTTGTTTTTAACATTCTTTACCAGGGCCAGACGTCATGGCTCTGTTGATTTGGGAAGTCTGTACTTGTAATCATGATTTTCCGCTTTTCAGGCCAGCACTAACGCGCTTGTCATGTATGTCGAGAATGCCTACCAGTGTGAAGTATTGAAGTACATACAAACCAAAAATCTTGCCAACCTATGAAATATATTTAGCATAAATTGTAATTTCCGACCCTGCTTCTGAAAGCGTAGAATCACAGTAGGTAGAGCCATGAAATTGAGTCCTAGTACCACCATGTCCCAAAATCTCTCATTGGGACACTTCATTATAATAGTGTAACCCTATACCCTTCAAAAACTTATAAAATGTAAGACATGTCATTTCTGCTGTATTAAGATGTACTAGTACTAGTACTAGTACTAGTACTAGTACTAGTAAATCTTAATACAGCAGAAATGACATGTCTTACATTTTATAAGTTTTTATAGTACTAGTACTAGTACTAGTACTAGTACTAGTACTAGTACTAGTACTAGTACTAGTAATAATAATAATTAATAATAATAATTATAATTATAAATAATAATCTGAAGAAAAACAATAGCTATTCCAACTTGTCGGAACAGCTAAAAAAAACATTTTTCAAAACTACATATTGTTATGTATTGCATATAAATGCTACATACGCTTGTTTTGTACCACAAAAGCGTTGTATTTTGAGATAAATAAGGTAGTGGACGTGATTATGACTGAAGTGGCGAGCAATGACAATAATTGTTGGGTAATATTTTTCGGTTAATTTGTCAAGTTTGTTGCATTGTGTGAGGGAACATAAAAACTGTACTTACTTCGATGTTAGTGTACTGCGTACAGTTGAGCTGAGAGTGATCGTTGAATACTTTCGTATATACATTTCTGATTATAACAGGTGTTTGCACTGGTGGGATTACGTGATCTGCTTTGTCTCTCCTGAGATTGACGCATATTCTCTTGGTGCTGTCATTGGTGTCCTGTAATTCCACTTCCTT
Organism: Marthasterias glacialis; assembly: GCA_911728455.2. Taxonomy (NCBI): domain Eukaryota; kingdom Metazoa; phylum Echinodermata; class Asteroidea; order Forcipulatida; family Asteriidae; genus Marthasterias; species Marthasterias glacialis. The sequence continues at coordinate 27,857,928 of OU452220.1, read as the reverse complement.
TCTCTTGGAGTTCACAGTTGTTTTCACAGGAGATATCTGTTGAATTGAGTCAATTGTTCAAGAGATAGGTTGTTGGTCGTTTTGAATTTACACTTGATGCATTGCGCGTGTTTGGGCAATTTTGACGGAGAAAAGTTGTTTTAAATGTAAAATTGCTACATATGGGGGGTAGGAAAAGTTATTAGCTTTCATTTGATACTTTGAATGATCTGTCGAGGATTAATGACATTCAATTAAAACAGAAAAGAATGAAAAGGGAAAGTCTTTACTTCCACACCGCAGGTGTGACAAAACTTTTTGAGAAATAATGATTTTTTTCTGGCAGGTGCATGCACAAGTAGTACTTCAAAAACGTCCTAAAGTATACAGTCATCATGCAGCTGAGATAATGCCTTCAAATAGCATTGTGTATGCAAATGAGTGTTTTAAAAAATGTTTTATTTCATGGTTGCTGGCCATCTAAATTAAAACTGTTTATGTTACAATGGCTAATATACCGAGTCAAAATGTTAATTTTGTACTTTTATAGTGTCTTTGTGAACATAGCGTTACCGTTTTCACGAACAGCGAATCTGTCCAAAATAATTTTTTTGAGTGTTTTTTGTTTTTCCAATTTTCTAAATATATTTGGTGTCCTTAACATTACTGCAAAGTTTTATGTCCTGAAAGTGATTAGTTTGCTTATTACTCTAATTGCTAAAATGGCGAATCATTGTACTTCTCTGATTTGCGTTTTCACGAAGTGACAAATTCGCGCAATGTGTGTATAAAGGAACGGCGGCTGTGTGGGGCAAATTTGTTGTACTCAGCGTTTTCGTTTTCACGAAGGGACAAAGCCGGGCATTGTGTGTAAACAACTTCCTCGCATGTGTGTACCTCATGTGTAATTGAATGGTGCGCTAGTGGGGCAAAACCGCTGTACTCGGCCTTTTGCGTTTTCACGAAGTGACAAATCTTTTCTGAGCCTAGCAGCTGTTTAACAAAGCACTAAAATAAATAAAAAGGTGGCTGTTTATGTTATTTAACTTATACACCACCGTATCACAGGAAGATATCACGTACTTTCGATAAACAGACTAGTCAAAAAACAATTTTCAAAATGTGAAAACTTCAAAAGCGCTTTTCTCAAAATGCTGTTTTGCTGCTGCGTACGCGAATGTGCCTGTTCGTGAAAACGGTGACGATATGCAGCATGAGGGGGGATTGGTGTAAGTATGGAGGTATAAAAAAAAGGATGTGAATTACAGCTTTGATCGTTCCACTGACTGAGAACCTTTTATATTGAGTTTCAGTCACAGCCTGGGCAACAGGAATTGCTGGTGCATTGATGAATGCCTGATTAATGCTATCGTCATATTGGAATATTTCTCCACGGTATATCTGTTGGACAAAAAAACATTGTTCTTGATTAATTGTGGTAACATGAGGTGTGTACTTGGTTTGAAAACTACGTGAATTTACACATTTCTTTAATGCTAGATACTGGAGGATTGTACCTTCCTTTTTTAAAACATCAATGCACATGGAGCTCCCTCTATTCTCGAGATTTCCAAGTATTTTAAATTTAATTGAAGTCATCTGTAAATATACAATATTTTTGAATGCAGAAACAAATCAGTATAAAAAAACACAAGTAAAACCTGTAATTTGAACAACAAAGCTGGCAAAGCAATGTGAAAAGCTGGCGGCATCTTGAAAAAAGGGGTGTTTTTCCTTTTTCATATTCCTGGACGAGCAATTTTTGAATTTGTCTTAAAATGAGAAAATAACTGGAGATGGGCTCCAAATTTTTGTACAAAATTAACAGAATTACAGATGCTGTCTACGTTTTGTTGACTTTTAATTCGTTTAATATTAGGCATAGGTTAAGTTTCTTATAATTTATATGTTAAACAAATGTTATAAGGCCTAGGCCAACATAGTACATGTTTGTGGAAAATAGACAATAGCACAAACAAAAAACAAAAAAAGGGGGGAACAGGGGGAATGGCAGTCAAACCAGTCATTCCCTCCCCCTCCCCCGGACACACACTCCTATATCCTTGCAATTGGTAAGTGATCAAATCATATGTGCAGATTGCAAATGAGTATGACATTGCATTTTAATTCCAATGCCCAAAACATTATTGATTGCATGATTGATATGAAACACAGGCATAGGTTTGAATTGTGTGTGCTACATCTGTAGCACAACTTCTGTGTCAACTTTAACATTAGGTCTGTCTAATAATTAATATTGCTAATGAATGCCTTTTTATTGAAAAAATATCTATGATTATTTTAAATACTGTTATCAACCATGTGTTGTTAATGAAACTGTCTGTTAGTGTTACTGTTTTGGTATTGCTACAGTATAGTCAAGTCTCATATTTCTCTAGTCCCCTATTTCCGCTGTATTTAGGAAAGTATTTTGTTGCAGCATCAATTTGTTATCTATGACCAACTTTCATTCAAGGAATTGACAACCAACAATTCTCTGCATATCTGGTAAAAAGAACAAATTTAAAAAGTCGAGGGGGATTTTTTCATTTAAACATTTGTGAAATTTACGCTATTTTACAGACTGGAAAAAAAAACAAATTTGCACTGATTGTGTCTGCCAAAAAGTGCCACTTTTTAATTAAAATTCTTACCTTGTATGTTATTCTGTCATTTGGAATATCAGTTTCCAGATCTCGTTTCATTTATTGGAAAAAACTACATCGAAAGTGATTCATTTTTGTTTTGATTGAAAAATGCAGCAAACACAGTGGAAATAGGGTATTCCAATACAGATGTAGTGTGTATGTGTACTGTAGTGTAACTAACTACAAAAGTAGTACGACATTTTAAATCTATGAACATCTTCACTACCAGAAATAAACAGTGAGCTTTGTTGAGGCATCTGTAAATTAAGTTGTGTATTACTCAGGTTGATATTATAATTTTTAGAAATGTCTTACCTACCATGAAGATTTATGTGATTTTCAAAGTACTAAGTTGCTTGTAGCTGTATATGATTGCATCTGAAAACATGCGCAGTGTGACGTAGGCAACAATACACTGAACACAGTCTCAGACTCAATCCCCTTAAAGTTGTATTGCTTCAAGTTCTAGTCTGAATTAAATTATCACCATTAATGATCAGTTGTCAAAAGGAATAGAAAATTGCATTATAATTACAAAACTGGTTATTAAGTTTTAGAATGATCATATCTTACACAATATGTTGAATCTTTTATATAAGTGTGTGTGGTACACTTTGAAAGAGAATACTCAAACTGGAAACGCGGGGGAGAAGCTTTTAATTGGGTCTCCTTTTTTAGGCAGTGTTCCTTTATTGGTAATGTCGGATATCTTGGAATCAGTAGACACACTAACATTGACAAAGGTGCGTCGGCCGGACGGTGTTTTTGAGAATATTGATTCCTGCAATACCTTTTTATCAAAGATTATAAAGCGCCGAGGGCGCGGCACAAGATGGGGAACTGGCCTTTATCTACTGTTGGAAAGTGAAATGCGCATGGGCGTCATTTGCGCAAGTGATTGCCTATGAATGTTTCCCATTGATAGCAACTTTCAATGTTACTGGTCCCCACCTTTCAGTGTTGTATCAATGGAGTTCACTTGTCGAAATGGCGTCCAGTGAAATTTTAATTTCAGCCAGAGTTCGTTGCGCCTACGCCTAATTTTTGGTTTTTGTCAATTTCACACATTCAGCCGCTGCCACAAATTCGAGCCGACCCCCACGCGACACCGTATCGTCCTTACAGACTCCGTACATTGATAAGAGGACGGACGAGTCTGTGCGTGATTGTGTTTGTCAGCGACCGCGTATCGACGCGTCCTTATGGACTCCGTGCATGGATTAGTAGTCGGGATAAGGAAAAGCGCAAAGACAGCCTTGGTCAAGGTTATAAAGAGGGATTTGGGCTTGTGCAAATACAATTGTTTGGTTTTACACATGCTCTTACAAACATGTGTGTAAGTGATGTGTGTTTGTGCTTTGGTTGGGCGAAAGCATGGTTTCAGCGAGATTTGTTTTGTGAAAAGTTCATTTGTCCCAGAAGTATGGGCCTTTATTTGGTCCAATCAAAAAAAATGTGCAGATGTATTTAGACAAGGACCTCCCCTATAACAACATTCTTTTAAAGAAGGTCACACGGTGGTGCTGTTTTGTATTATTCACAGAAATGGAACTGCGATGACCTTTTTTGGAATGGAGACAACAGACAGTGCACCAACCAATAATTTGTACAATCCTGACCAACACAACAGCCATACTGATTATGTCTTTAAGATAATAGGCAGAATATTAGATGAATATGCTATTCCTTCGGAGACAGAAATGTCAATGCAGGCTGAGCATCTTTCGTGCCCCGTTGGAGGATGTAAGAAGACCTACAAAACCTTGACAACTTTGAAAGGACACATAAGAAATAAGCATGCACCTGGCGGACCAGTGCCTATGAATCCTCGTCAGTCAAGAGATGGGTCAGATCGACTGTATAATTATAGTCGTACAGCTCTTAGTTTGTGTTTGTTGGCATGGGATTTCAACAATGTCTGCAAGATGGGTGATGGAGAACGCAGTGTTGACCTGTTGTTTTTCAAGGCTACTGACAAATACAAATATGCACAACCCAAAGCTAAATTAAAATAATGGCCTTTCAAAAACTTCATGTACCGTAAGTAACTTCATCAATATTTCTTTTTTGTGCCTTTTAAGTAAGATGTAGTACATCACTATGCTACTTTATAAGTAACATAGTGATGTAATACATCAACATCACTAACTGAATCACAGTATCTTTACACGACTTATGTTGGGACAATTATAATAACAAAATGATAGGTTTTAGTAGATGCATTAAGATTTGAAGCCAGTGCATGTACTTTATTGGGTTGAAATATCCAGGCAAAAAAAGGGGAAAAAAGATTTGATGTATTCACAATTCTAATTTGAATCAGCTTGTGATGAAAACAAAACAATGTACTAAAATACATGTGTAGCCCTTTGAGATGCCCATAGTGTGTGATGAAACGCCATAAAAGAACTGCGTATTATCATTATTAACAGCAGCTGAGATTTTCGGTACTGATGGATGATGTCCAACAGTATTTGAGAACTGTTAGTCATTGAACAATATTTTATACTTTCACACAAAGCCTCCAATTACTTTGGTAACATTTAACACATGTATTTGAAACATAGTCCTATGGGTCTTTGCACAGAACTCCGAAAAATAAATGCACGTTTTACATGTACATACATCAAATGAACCATTGTTAACATTTTGTCATTGTTGAAAATTACAGGAATGTATTTGTTTTAAAATTATGCTTGTGACACCTTTAAAATGGTGATAACACAAGACAGTGAAAGGTTTAAGTAAAACAACTTCTGATTTGTGGCCAAAGCTAGTGTTAGGACTTAATGTACAAATGTGTACCCTAATTTGAGTCAGTTGACGATGAAAATAAAACTGGTCTTAAACTCTGAGGATGTGATGTGCTGGTTCAAGACGAAAAGTAGTCTGTGTCTGAGATATCCGATACGTCTGGAGATAAATTTGTCACTTAACAGTCCTTTAATGTGTCTTGAACAATACCAAAAACATCCTCAATATGTTGTTTGTAAAACGCGTATCTTGAAGTAAATTGAGCAAAGGAAAATACCATCTGGCATTCTGAAACAATTTGTGGCAGTGTAGATTTTGTTAGACCACTTGTTATGTCTCCTCCTGCGACGAAATGCTCATCTGTAGAGTTAAAAAGCTGCGACCTATACTGCAGAAGGCGTCTTGGAGAAGAACTTTCAATGAATCTGCAACAACTCTTGTGGGAAAATGTTCGTTACACATTCTAACCATGCAGGTGATCATGTGTTCAGCTTCAGTCATCTGGTGACAGGAATCAACTCCACAGGTACATTTGTTGGCACAGGTATCACAACAAAGTTGCATCTTGATTTCTGTTGATGCATCTGCTAAAACATCAAAATTCGATCATACTCTTTTCTCCGGCATTGATCAGTATTAAAAAATGCATTTATCTGATCATCGGGTTTAGTGAATTTTCCTGCACCAGGATAAATTAGAAGTATTGGTGTGCTCTGTTCCCATCTCTTCCGCTCTCTTGAAAAAATTCTACAATGTCATGAGGAGGACCATAGTGTATTACAGTGTGCAATGACTTTACATCTATCCCCATTCCAAATGCAACTGTAGCAAACAACTCTCATGCTGCTTGACATGTCCTTGAATGCATCCATGATGAATTGCTTTACGTCGGCATCAGTTTGAACATGAAATTTACCAAAACGTCTCTCTGACTGACTGGATGTATGCCTTGCTCTATGATGTATGCAACTCTTTATCAAACTTGGCATATAGAGTGATGCACTATTGTTTGGTTCTGCAGTATATGACGTAACGTTCTGCCTCTGAGCGTTTCTCTTTAAGCTCTAGAAGCTTCCACTCAAAGGTTTTGAAGATGTCCCTCTCAAAAACCTTAATGACGACAAATTTGATATTGTCCCTTTGGGGTGGCTTGGATATGACAACAGGATTTCTCATGCTAAGGGATTTTACAATAGTGGCACGTGTGCCGGCAGTGCCTGTAGCAGTAAGAGCTATGATAGGCACATGAAAGCCTACAATTGAGCGACGTTCTCCAAGGCGAGAATAGTCACTTCTGAATGCTTTCAATTTTCCATCAGCAAATCCTCTGTGTGGTGAATAAAAATAAAGGAAAGTCAAAAACATACATGGTTTTATACTTGAGTGCTACCTTGACATTTGCATTTTCCAATTATAACAAACTTCTACCTAAATGACGTTTTTTTCCTGCCAGCCATGGATTACTTAATAAACTCACCATTTTTTTGACACAGTGACTTTCATCAACAAATATGCCACAAGTTTTTCTTGTCAACATCTCCACAAAGAAGAGTCCGTCCACTGGATACAATTGCTTCCGGACTGGCAAACAGCAAAGGAAATTCGCCTTTGTAGATGGAATGTCTAATGGCTGTTGGTGTGTCCCTTGTAAAACTAGCTGTCTTCAAGCCTTTGCTGTTGAGGGCATCTATCTGATCTTTCATCAGTGCAGTTAATGGTGATATAACTAGGGCTGTACTTGCCTCATTACTTTACCTGCAATGGTCAATAGGGAAGAAAGAAAACATTTTTCTTAGAATAGTAAAACAGAAGAGTCAAACATATTTGTTTTAAACTTCAATAATATAATTCCAAGAAGTAAATAGCTTGCCACATACAGAACTAGTAGTAGTAGTAGTAGTACTAGTAGTAGAAGTACTTTTAAAAAGATATTGGGGCAAATCTGTGAACTACCTAATCTGAACTTCTTAGCAATAATTATTAAGTTATACCATGCGGGTAGAAAATTATGTACCTCCATTGTTATACTTATAGGGGCTGGGCATAGGTGAAAAAAAACACGCCTGATCAAATATGCCTATGCTTTATCAAAAACAGTTACAGTTACCCTATCAGTCACTTAATACTGATACAAATGATAGTGATTACTACTTTACCAGTACACTAGTACTACCGTGCTAGGCTCGTGACCGAAATTCATGTTGCATATTTGGTCACTACTTTAGAGTGGGACCCAAAACTGTCACAGCACGAAGGTTAAACTACTACTCTAGCACGTCCAATAAAAACAACTGTAACTCTGAAAAAGGGATTAAGTTAGCCTTTGATACAAGGGTTTTTCCCCCATAAAAAAAGCATACCTGCGTGGATAACTCGGGCTAAGGAAAAGTGCAGACAGCTTTGGTCAAGGCTACTCATACCCTATCACAAAACCACCCCCTAACTACATCCACAAACTTTTGGAACTGATTTTGGGAAGAAACTGCTTCCATTTCGGTGACAACTATTACCTACAAAAAACTGGATGTGCCATGGCCTCAAATGCGAGCCCGGAAACTGTGATATCACACTACACGATCTGGAAAAACAAATCCTTCAACAAGTTGATCATATTCTAACTTGGTGGCGCTATAGAGACGACATTCTCGTCAGCTATGACAGTACCATTACAAATTTCAAGGGTGTAATTAATGTCGGGATCTGGCAATCACCTTTAAGAGGAGCATAGCCCCTTTAATGCAAAGAACCACCTTGCACAGTTGTATTTTTTCCGTACTATAGTAATGTAGTGCAAATCAGGCCTGGGGGTTACTTGTTTTATTTTAACTTTCATGCTGGTGATACATTCATTATTAATTACATTATATAAGATCAATGTATTACTAATGGGTACTCTAACTATCTAAATTGAACATAAACTTTCTTTGGCGCGGAGTGATATTCCTTTCGCAGGGCTGTGGACTGCAGTGCTGCTCTGTGTATAACCAATGTGTAGTGTATTGGACGGTCTTTTTCCACCATTTCACCCGTGAAGAGAGCAATGATTGTGATTTAGAGTGTTCAGTTGTCCAATACATTGAACGTTTCTTTTACTGTGACGGACCCATCAGGGGCTGATCCAAAACGATATTGTTCGTGGAATCTGGTGAGTTAGATTTTTGTTTACATAACATTGTGTAAACGTATTATTTTGACGTATGAAACTTCAATGTAAGGGTCACACTTTTACTGGGACGAGATTTAATCGCTATAGCTACAATACATGTGTGTCTGTATTTGTTACAGCTAGAGTAAAGCTCATGTAGTATTGCGAGCGAGGTGAGCTGACCGCGCTTTGTTTCTGGTGGTGTCTGGTAAGTCCAGAACAGTTATTCACACTTTGATTATTATTTATGAAACAAGAGAGGTCAGATAATTATTCCCGGGATTATCGTGTACTTAATATATTTGTTGTATCTCTGTACTTTTGTTGTAGGGGATTTCTATGGGATTTAATTTGATGCAATCATCCAATCACGTAAATCTTGGAGTGTTTGTGGAGTTCCGTCCGAACGAAGGAGTAATCCTTCATCTGGTGTCGTTAAACACACACCGACCCCAGGACTACGCATTGTAGACCCAGACATTAACACTATTGGTCAGATGCACCTTTGAGGCATCTGATACTTCAATCAACTATCTTGACCTAACCATTTTTAAAGGGAAAAGGTTCCGAGAAACTGGTGCCCTGGACACAAAAGTCTACACCAAACCCACAGAAACCTACCAATACCTACAGAGAACATCATCACACTCCCCACGTGTTCAAAGCACTCATATACGGAGAAACCCTTCACTATGCCAGTAAAACAAATAATGAAGATGATTTCTTAATCAAGGTTAATACTTTTTTTGAATGACTAAAAGCAAGAGGCTACGGTCTATCAGAAATAAATAACATCACTGATAAAGTATCTTTCAAAGAACGATCAAATGTGATTCATAAATGACAAAACAAAAAGGAAAACAAAACTCCGCTTGTCTTTACGACAACATACTTCATTTTATCGACTCAACGATCAAATGCTTTATACTCAGCATACACTCTATTTACCTGTAGTGATATGGAGCGCATGGTGGGAGACAGTATTCCATAATGTTAACATCGTGTATCATTCCATGTTAAGTGCAATGTACGCACGTGATGGTCGATGCCTGTGTCTGTGTGAGCATGCGCAGTTTTCTTTGGGGACATTAGGTTGCTACAGTAAAAAGTTTTTGGGATCAATAATTTCAAGGGTAGGAAATTGGCTGACCAATCAGGGCAGGGCTGGACATAATGATATTATGATATTATCATACGACTTCAGGTGGGTCAAAATTCTGACCAATGGGCTTTTGTTATGGGATTGTTAGCCAATGGGGTTCCAGCATTATTGGCGGCAATAACACCACCCCTGGGAAAAGTTTTTAAGTTTTAGCGTCACTTTGTCACAGCTTTTTGATTGAGCAAGTTCTCGACCCACCGCCTTCCCCTATACACCACCGGTCTTGTTTGGGAGAAAAAAGGACAAAGGTCATGTAGGATTGTTATTATTAGTAGGTTCAGTATTATTTAGCATGTTCTGTTATTAAGTGCCAAGTGTATAACATAGTGCCCTACGGTTCCTTAGGGGCTATGTATAGGCTCACATTCCTTTTGGGTATAAATTTCAAATTGGGTATTTCTAAATTTAAAGGTTTAAACGGTAGTCTATCTTTTGAAGCTGTAAATATAAAGTGCCTTTCGGTTCTGAAGGGGCTTTTCTGGCCCCTCGTGCATTCCCACTTGGGGCATTTCAATTAGATTTTAAGCACAGGTTGGTTTGCAGCTTCATAACTGTTACATTGTACATTTATTGTTAATAGACACAAAGACGAAGTGTGTTCTTGTGCAGCCGTACATTTTGTCTAATTTTGCTGTCAATTATGGGCGAGGTAGTCCATTGTTTTTCCTTTCTAGTCCAGACGAGGTGTCCATTGTTCTGTTAATTTGTCGGGCGAATAGTCCATTGTTTTCTTTGACTTCTTTCTCTTTCTTGTGGTATACGGGCGAGGTAGTCCAATTGTTATAGGGCGAGGTAGTCCTTGCTGACGAGCAAAATATTTGTGTTGTAAGGGCGTGGTAGTCCTTGGTTAAGTTATTGGTTTTGTGTGTCTGTTTTAGCCGGTTTGCCCTGTGTTTGGTATCCGGCTCCTTGCCAATGGGTTGAGGCGTTTAATTTCTAGTTTTGGGAGCTTTCAATAAAAACAGCTTGAGCTGTGGCGGAAATTCAAATCAGAAGTGTCCTGATAGTGTTTTTGTTATATATGAGTATAAAATCCTTGTATCAATCATGGTGACGACCTGTGCAACCAATCAATACTTAATGTGTGGAGTCTATCACATACTACATGGTGGGGAGCTTTTTTTAATTTCTGCGCCTTTTTGAGTTTTTAAATCTGCATTTTTACGCCTTTTTGGCCATCATCCAGCCGTTCCAGCGCATTTTATCTTGATATTGGATCCCCAAGTCCACGGATTGTGCAATTTGTTCTTCGATGGTGCTTGCAAAGATTGACTTTTGATGCCTTCTTTTGAAGCAGCTATGTGAGTTTTTTCCAGTACATGTTTATACACTGCTTTGCCTTTGCCTAACATTTTTCATCATGGCTTCTGCCGGTATGAGTTTGTTTCTGCTCTTCAATTTATTGTTTTCTTCATGGACTTGGTCTCATCACGAGAAGAATTCCCTGCATATTAACCCATCAGATTTTGCTCTTAGTTTATCTACATGTACACCTGGACATGATTTTCATTAACATTTAGCATCATCCCCGATATTTTTTTGATTCACGATAAGTCCTGCAAACTAACTCTCAAGTTTATCACTCTTTGAGAGTTCCAGTAACCAAATGGCATAAACACGGCCAAATCTGCATTTTTATTCACGATCCACGATCCACCGCTTGATATAACTATTTCCATGGATGTTTCCTTAAATCCAGGTCCCACCGCTCAAACCCTTTTGACCAATAATAATCACGACAATCACTCTAACTCCTCAGACAGTTTAAAAATTGGTCTTACTCAATTCAAGAAGCATCGTTAACAAACTGTCGGATTTAGAGGTTTTCATCTCATCCAATGATCTGGATATTATACTTGTGTCCGAAACTTGGTTCGATGGTTCAGTCAATGACCATGAAATCATCCCTCTGAGTTACATTTTCCGTTGCAATAGAAACCGTAATGGTGGTGGTGTTTTTATCGCCTCAAAAGTTTATCTTCAACCTAAAGCTGTCAAATTTCCTCAAGATAATTCACTTGAATTAGTATTGTGAATACCATCCCGTAAGTCATTTATGTACAACAAAAATAACAGAGGTCCCAATACTGTTCCCTGTGATACTCCTGATAAAACTTGTATTTTTGGTGAATACCTTCAGTCGAGTACCACTGCTTGGGAGCGCTTTGTTAGAAATGTGCTCATCAAAGTTTTTGTCCTTTGTTAACAGTAAGCAGATTATCAAATTATTTGCAATTCCTTTAATAATCATTTCCAATCTCATTTCAGCATTACTGAGTCTTTAAATAACTCCGGTCCATGCCGCTGGCGTGGAAGGAGGCCAATGTTGTCCCCATACCAAAGCCTGGCGATAGTACTAATATTCATAACTATTGTCCAATCTCCATTTGTTCTTCTGTTGGAAAGGTCCTTGATCGCATTGTTTAATGTCGTCTATCCACTCACTTACAAATGTTTGACATCTTGTCGAAGGACCAGCACGGTTTTCTTCCTGGTAGATCATGCTCCACCCAGATTTCCAGGATTTATCATGATTGGGCGTAAGCTCTTGATTAACGTCAACCACATCAAAAATTGATGCCGTTTTTCTTGACATGGCCCGAGCCTTTGATAAGGTCCCTCACATTAAACTTTTAGGTAAATTACACGATTATGGCATTTGTGGGTCTCTTTTCAACTGGTTTAATTCTTTCCTCAGTTCCCGTACACAACGAGTTATTTTTTCAAGATTCATTTTCAGATTGGTGTGATGTTACTTCTGGGGTACCTCAAGGTTCAATTCTAGCTCCTTTGTTATTCAATATTTTTATTAATGACCTCTCCAACAACACTTCCTCCTCAGTTGCCCAATATGCTGATGCCACTATTATTTTCCGCACTTTTAATTGATCTCAGGACAGTATGATTTGAATGAGTTACTCACTTGGAGTAAGGTGGTAAAGAAATGATGGCGCTGTCCAATTCAGTGACGTTTTATGACTGTTGACTTGTAATGCATAAGAATGTAAAATAAAATTTCACATGTTTTATGGGTGGGGTCCATGTCTGTATAACTTTGTTCGCAATTTTTGTCGTATTGACTGCTGGGGTATGTGTGGCAAACAAAGTGGGTGACCGAAGGAGCCATTTTGACAGAATGTGTCTGAAAATTGTGGATGGGGTGAGACCGCGAGGATATTTTTTCAGATCCTCTTGTGTAGCAATAACATGTTTTCATGCCTCATTTTCGGGCAACCATCAGTTGCGGGTGTGGGTGATTCTAGAAGAATCTGTAGGTCTCATGTCTCACTCTGGAGACATAAAGTTTGTTTTCGCTATAGTTGAGAATGAAGATTGTGAATCCGAATGCGGATATTTTTCAGGAGTGAAACCCTGGTCATCGGTGAATTGTTCTTCCAATAAAGGAGATTAGGATGTTAAGTGTTTCATCTGGATCATCAATAAATCCAGAGTCGTGAGGGATAGAAGTGAGCTGTTGAGAGGACGAGTCGGTTGGACTCTGGTTGAGTTTAGCTCTGATCAACTTTTCCCGTATGTTTTGATCTTTTTTGTAGGCAACGAAGGGAGGTTTCGGGAAAATACCCGAGAGTGTTTCATTGCGTTGTATGTAAGACCAATATTTGTTTATCGCCTTGTTGATGTCACTATGGTTGATGTACGGGTTATATGTCGTACTGAAGACTAGTGGAGTCTTGGTTTTCTGATTGTTTGGTTTTTATTGAATCAGTTGGGATCTTTCATTGTGTGATACTTTTCCCGTGATTTTGTTTATTTCCGACACTTTATAACCTCTTGTTATTAATTTGTCGGAAAAATTGTGGACCTTGATAAGAAAATCATCTTCATTGTTTGTGTTCCTTGCGTAACTCCATAGATGAATGCTTTGAACACGTGAGGGGGGTGTGATGATGTGTTATGTAGGTACTGGTAAGTTTCGGTGGGTTTGGTATATACTTTCGTGTCAAAAATACCTGTTTCATCGAACCTTTTACCCTTGAAGATCGTCACGTCAAGGTAGTTGATGGAAGTATCTGAGGCCTCAAAAGTAAATTTGAGGGTTGGGTGTAACTGATTCATACTGTGGATAAAGCTCTTGAAGTTTTCAAGAGTGTTGTTATAGATGACGAGAATGTCGTCTCTATAGCGCCACCAAGTTAAGATGTGATCAGCTTTTTCAAGAATTTGTTTTTCCAGATCGTGTAGTGTAATATCACAAATTTCTGGGCTCGCTGTTGAGCCCATGGCGCATCCAATTTTTTGAAGATAATAATTGTTACCGAATTGGAAGCAATTTCATCTTATGATCAGTTCCAATAATCTTCGGATGTAGTCGGAGGGTGGTTTTGTGATGGAGTAATTGTGGTTGTTTCGGTCTAAGGCATTGCAGACACTGTTTATTGCCTCGGTTTGGCGAACATTAGTGTACATCGAAACGACATCTATGCTTGTTATCAGAACTTGGGGTGGGAAAGTTGTTCCTTCTAGTTTCCATAGTATGTCCGCTGTGTCGCGTACATATGTAGGTTGGGCGGTAACTATTGGGAGAAGAAAGTGGTCTACAAATTCTGATATTTTAGCTGTTGGGCTTGAACATCCACTTATGATTGGTCTCCCTACAAATGGTATGCCCGGGGGTGGTGTTTTGTGTATTTTCGGGAGAAAATACATTGTAGGGCATTGGCATAGTTGGGAGAGTGGATCGAGGTAGGCCAAAGTTTGTTTGTTGATGTGGTTGTTTCGATGTAAATCGAGAAATAAGTTGTGAACCAAGGTAGTGCTTTGTGGTGTCATATCTTGGTCCAGCTTTTTGTAGTGCTCGGATTCAAGATGGCGGTATCCCACATGTAAATAATCGGTTGGGTTTAGAACACAAATGCCTCTTCCTTTATCGAAGGGTTTGATTACGATGTCGGGATTATTTTTGAGCTTGAGTATGGCTGATAGCTCTTGTTTTGTCATGTTTGGTTTCTGATTTCTCAGTCTGACATGAGCAAATTTGTATTTAGTAGCTTCCAAGTAATTCTCGAGCGTCGCACATTGTGTTGTGGTTGGAAGCCACTTAGATGGTGGTTTGAAAGGTTGAGCCTTGTTAGGTTTATTGTGCATCAGAAAAGCAATTCTCATTCTTCGTTGGAAGACGCTGAAATCACTCAGAAGTTTTCTCCGGGTTGGTTTAGTGGGAGTGGGAACGAAGTTGAGTCCTTTTCCTAAGGCTATTTTCTCTGTCAGAAAGTTTAGTCTTGGATAGGTTGGTTATGAAACGTTGGCTGTCTAATGCTTATTGTGTAAGGAGATTCTTCTTATTGAACCGTTTGTGGTTAGAGCACTTGTGTGAAAAGCGATTGGCTTTTTGTTGGGATTGAGAATGGCAAGTTCGCTTGGTAATTTTCCGTTTGTTCATTGTGAGATAGGGTAGATTTATCAAAGTTTGTTTATAAGAAATAATAGTATATACTTGGAATTGCCGTAGTATATAATTATTATTAATAAATAAGTAAGATTGACAAAGCAGTTTATAATATCTCTCTTTGGAAAAAGTGGTGGTCCTGAAAAGGACTGGTTGGTTTGTTTAGCGAAGTGGTGTGTTACTTGCTGTCACGCTTTCTCTTTACGCCTTTGTGGGATGGGGTCTTTGCCTCGTGAAGAATCCGAAGAGGTGAACTGCTGTTCGTAGTTCTGCCCCGTTGAAATGGTCCACCAGCCTCTGTCTAGATTGCTTGTTAGTGTCTCCCAGTCTTATAGTGAGTTCCTTGGCTTGGTGCTTATACTCCTCTAGAGCTAGTTTTGTGAACAGCAGTGAGGCCTTCGTATTGAGCCTCTCCCAACTGTCCGTAAAGGACGTTTGGATGGTAACTCCTCGGTGTGGATGTGGAGGCCTCACTGTGTTTTTCAAATATGGTGGGGGTTGATTTGCTGAGATGGCTTTCTCGAAAACTGAGATTTGTTTTGTGATGTGTGTCTTGGCAGATGTCAATTTGTTGACAGATTCTGCCAGAGACTTCAATAAATTAAAATCAGTTTCCGAGAGAACTACTCGGGGAGTAGGTGTTTCCCCAGCAAATTCTTCCCGGACGTCTAGTGAAGTAATAAGTGATTCCTCTAGCTGGTCTATGCGGGAACTTGGCCGCACTGGATGTCGCTTGAAGTGGAAGATGAAGCCGGAGACACGGGAGACCAAGTGTGTAGGACTGGAGGCTGTGGGGTGCTCTTGGTGTGGCGCTTGAGAAAGGACTTGCTTAGTTTGGTAGACATATTGTCAATGGCTTGGTGGCCGTTGTGACTTGTGTATATCAACCTTGAGTACGGACGTGATGGGGGTGACAACAATATAATCCTCGTATAATCCAACAGTGAAGATGCGGTGCGTGGGTGGGTGGAGTTCCGACTATATAATCATCACAAGGAAGATTGCTATTAGCAATATAAGTATACCCAACCCCAGTTCACAAACTCGCAAGCGAGAACGAACAAACACATACTTCTTCCATCTCACAACTATAGAAAACCCACCAAAATTTTAAAAGAAACACCAACCCGTAATACCTCTTTCCATCTCCGCAATCGGAAGGAAAAATCAATCTGCCTTATCAAAATAATCAACTCAGACCACACAATTGCACAAATGGTACAAACACTTTATTTCCCAAAATTCCACATTTGGAAAGGAAAAAACAACCATTTTTGCGATAAAAGAAACACAGATTTAACAAGGAAGTCTACCCAAAGACTTCCCGCGCAAAAGCTACCCAAGTCCAACACCAGCAAACAAGAAATCTCCGCCATCAAAACTCTCCATCTTGACAAGTCCATCCACATCATGTCAGCCGACAAGGGGAATGCCACCGTGGTCATGTCTACCGTGGATTATAACCGCAAGGTGACAGACATCCTCTCAACTGACACATACAGACGCCTCCTAAGAAACCCCATCCCAGCCATCGAAAGGAAGATCACCACTCAGCTCCGGTCCCTCCACTAGTCTCAAGTTATCAACACACCCACGTACCGTCATCTCAAGCCATCTGCATCCTCCTGCCCTCGTTTCTTCGGACAACCCAAGATACACAAGCCTGATGTGCCTCTCCGCCCTATAGTTGCTCCCAGGGGTTCCCCTACATATAACACAGCCCGGCATCTCACCAAGATCCTCCACCCACTGGTAGGCCTCACACCACACCACATCACCAACTCAGACCAGTTCGTCCAAATCATCAAGAACCTTCAACTTCGTCCTTCTGACATTCTCGTGAGTTTTGACGTTGTCTCCCTCTTCACCAACGTACCAACCAAAGAAGCATGCCTCATCGCCAAACAACGTCTCCAAGCCGATCCTACCATCACAGACCGTACAAGCCTCACTCCTGATCAAGTCCACGACCTCCTCCTGACGTGTGTGTCTTCATCCTGTTTCAAGTGGAGAGACCAGTTCTATGAGCAGACCTCTGGGGCCGCCATGGGATCTCCTCTATCCCCGGCCCTAGCAGATCTGTTCATGGAAGAATTAGAATTGGACACCTTGGAAAACGCTGATCTTCGCCCCAACCTCTGGCTCCGCTATGCTGATGATACCTTTGTGGTATGGCCTAACGGCAAGACGGCACTCCAAGATTTCCTCCTTCACTTGAACAACCAGCATCCGCTCATCAAATTCACTATGGAACCAGAAGAAAATAACACCATCTCCTTCCTAGACGTCCAAGTCACACGCAAACCAGACGGCACCCTCTCACACACAGTTCACCGCAAGCCGACCCACACAGATCGGTACCTACACAGCGCTTCATTTCATCACCCACGCTTCAAGTCTGCAGTCCACAACACATTGGTCCGTCGTGCTTTAAGCACCTGCGACCAGGACAGCTTGAAACAGGAACTCCACCACATCAAGACATCACTTCAACTCAACGGTTACAAACGATTCAACTTAAGCCCGCCCAAGCTAAGCCTCCCTCCAGAAGAACGACCACAGTTCAAGTCAACCATCACCCTACCATACATCGGCCACGCATCCCACAAGCTCCAGCGTATCTTCACCCAAGCACAAGTCAAGATCTTCCACACGGCACCCAACAAGATTCAAGCATCACTTCAAACACACAAGGACCAACAAGACACACAGGACAAGGCTGGGGTTTACCGCATTCCATGTGAATGTGGTAAAGTATACATCGGAGAAACCGGCCGCAACTTCACCACAAGAATCAAGGAACACCAAGCACACGGCAGACGAGGTCATCTGGACAAATCAGCCATCATCAAACATTCACACGAACAAGACCATCGCATCAACTGGAAAGACACCAAGCTCATCGTTCCTGTCCAGCACTGGCACCAACGCACATTCAGCCAGCAGCCATCCGCCACACATCACCGGTCAAGAACAACTTGGATCCTTCCCGCCAACATGTGCATCCTCCCAGCCATACTTAAGCCTCAGCATCATCAGCAGTCCAGCATTCTCCTGAAGACGATCAGAGTATACTGTTCGAAACGTCGAGACCACACCGGCTCTTTTCAGAGCCAACACATCTCACAAAAGAGTTACTTTACATGGTTGTACCCGCAAGCTTACTAGTAATAGTTTCTTCCTATTTCCCACACCATGCAAAGCTTCAAACATCACCTATTATTATTAGCTGTTCCGACTATCAGTCGGAACAGCTATTGTTTCTGTCGAGATTTTTATTTTTTTTTATTATTATTATTATTATTATTCTTTATTTCCCCCAAAACCCTATTGACTTAACACATGACTTTTCTGCGCACAAAATGCCGTTCTTTGAATTATCATTATAAGTTAAATTCTATATCATGTTAAAGCTTGTGTCTTGACTTAGCTAAACCATATCATAAAATTATAATTATTAATTAATTAACCATAAGACAGCAGTGTGAATAATTAATTAAGCATTCTTGTCTCCAGCTTATCTCAGGAAGCCTACAACCGATCTTAATTTTCTTTTCAGTTATAGACTTGTTGAATATTGTAGATGTGCAATTTGGATTGTTTGTGTCTGTCACGTCATCATGACGTCATTTATGGCACGTTTTGTGTCTGTGTACAAAAGGCACGGCCCAAAAGTCTAACTATTTGGTAGGTCAAAAACCACAATTTTTCAAAATATATTGAATTTTAGATTGCTATATTACAAAGATCGTTTAGAAAACATGATTGCTTTTACCAAGAGTTGTCCCAGACCATAAAAATTCTTCAAAGCACAACTTATTTCACTTTAATTAACCGTTAATTTTTTCAATCTGAGCACCATTAGTACAACGCTGTGTGGATTGCGCCGCTTTTCGCCGCTCAAAGTTGATAGCAAAGTTGTACACAAGTACGCACTCGCCTGTTTTTCACACGTTAATCCAATGATGTTCCTCAGTGTTGCGAACCTGTACAGGTTTTTGGTGGGAAAACCGCAAACATGAATGCGGCGGGGTAGCGCTAATTTTTTTAGCGTTTTAAACTTGATTTGTGTTATCAGATGTTAGTTTGGCTTTTAATAACTAATATAATGACTTCACATATGCTATAGCGCCCTCTATTGGTAGATGTCGTTCTACATAAAACTTGCAGAATCTTTGCATTTTTAGGGTTTTCGTTCAAAGGCATTGCATAGGAATAAAAGTTATACCACCTTGTAAATAACAAAAAATCATAGTAAGGCAAACTTGTTTTCGTCATCGTGACGTCATCAGGTATCAAGTTACATTAATTCAACGTTTAATAATGAAAAAATCATATCTCCCGAAGCACACATCGTAGAGTCACAATCTTTGTGCCATTTTAAAGCTTAGAGCACATGTGGCATTTTATTTAAACATATGATCCCGATTTGACCTTTCCTTCCGGTCCAAACAGGAAGTTAAAAACTTTAAAGAGTCTCATCTCCTGAACTAAATTTCATAAATTTGTAATCTTTATGATGTTTTGTAGCTTACATCATATCAGACATTTTGTTTAGAGGCGTGACCCCACTTTGACCTTTACTTCCGGTCCAAACAGGAAGTTCAAAATTTCAAAATGTCACATCTTATGTGCAAAATGTCGTAGAGTCATAATCTTTGTTCCATTTTTAGCTTACATCATATGTGACATTTGGTTATTAGCATGACCCCACTTTGACCTTTACTTCCGGTCCAAACAGGAAGCTCTAATTTAAAAAATGCATATCTCCTGTGCTAAATGTCCTAGAGTCATAATCTTTGTACCATTTGTAGCTTACATCACATGTGACTTTTTGCTATTAGGCATGACCACACTATGACCTTTACTTCCGTTTGAAACAGCATACTCATAATTAAAGTCTGACGCACGATCTGCATACTTGCAATGAAGGTTGCAATCAGAAACTGTAACATAGCCAAATCAAGTGACAAGGTACAAGATACAATGACAAAACAACCGGAACAGCTTTGATTTTATCCTAGAGACAAAATCTTAATGTCTAGTTATTATTATTATACATTTGTTTCTGTCTCAAAATCCCATAGCATTTGTACACGTTTTTGTTCGTCCCTAATCTTAGAATGTGTATGACAAACTCAAATCCTATACTGAATTGAAGCTTAGGACATGAAGTTATCATAAAATAAAGTTGGTTGAAATTTTTAATTAATTAGCCGAGTTATAATGACATGAATATTTAATTAGGCAATCTTGTAACCAACATATCTCAAGAAGTATACGTCCGATCCTCAAGTTTTTTTCTGTTCTTGACTTGTTTGATATTGCAGATGTGCAATTTGAATTCTTTTTTTATGACACGTCATCATGACGTCATTTATAACAGATTTAATACTTGTGTACAAAACACATGAAACAATTTGCTAAATTTGATCAAGTCCTAACACTTTCTCTGCGACCGACGTAGTGTGTTTTTCGTAAAGGCGGGGGCTTTTTATGGTAACAGACTTACACAAGTCTAATCAGGCCAGATTCCGATCGAGTATTAACATTTTATTCCTAACGGAGTTCCGGGCCCACGTTATTGTAACGAAGGTTTCTCGTCGAAGACAAGTTCGAGATGGTTCTAGACTACGGAAAATAATGTTTCTAAATTCCAACCGGTCTTCCGGGCCAACGTATTTGTATAGGATTTTCTGGTTCAGAAGATTGAGATCGCACAGGGTTAACACTCCGCCGTGCTGCGTTAGCAGACGACCGTGCATATACTCCGCCAGAGATTTAAAGCTTCTGAACAGGCCAAGCTTCTGTGAAGATCTGGTACAGAGCTACGACATTAACGGACGTCAGCTGTTGATGCGATTTCGCCATTGGCCAGAAATAATTAATATATGTCAAATAGTACAACATCAAACGTTTGCAGCATCTTTTTTGCAGTTCACTGTTATACTTTCTATCAACGATTTTTGTTCAAGCCTAATCTTAAAATTGGTAAGTATGACAAACTAAAATCCTGTATAAAATTGAAGCTAAGAACATGAAGTTATTACTAAATGTAAGTTTGCAAACATAAATAATTTAACCAAGAGTTATCCCAGACCATAACAATTCATCAAAGCACAACGTAATTTCACTTTAATTAACCATTAATTGTTCAATCTGAGCACCATTGGTACAACGCTGTGTGGATTGCGCCGCTTTTCGCCGCTCAGAGTTGATAGCAAAGTTGTACACAAGTGCGCACTCGCCTGTTTTTCACACGTAAATCCATTGAGGATTTGGGGGTGTTGCGAACCTGTACAGGTTGTTATTGGGAAAATTGCAAAATATAAATGCGGCGGGGTAGCGCTATCTCTTAGCATTTAAAACTTCATATTATGGTGTTCTCAGATGTTAGTTTGGCTTTTATGATGACTGCTCATATGCTATAGCGCCCTCTATCGGTAGATGTTTTTCTACATGAAACTTGCAGTCTTTGCATTTTTAGGGTTTTTGTTCAAAGGCATCGCATAGGAATAAAACTTAAACATCTTGTAAATAACAAAAAATCATAATAAGGCAAACATATTTTCGTCATCGTGACGTCACCAGGTATCAAGTTACATTAATTCAAAGTTTAATAGTGAAAAAATCATATCTTCCGAAGTAGATATCGTAGAATCATAATCTTTGTATCATTTTTAAAGCTTAGAGCACCTGTGACATGTATCTAAACATATGACCCCAATTTGACCTTTCCTTCCGGTCCAAACAGGATGTTCAAAAGTTTAAAACATCATATCTCCTGAGTTAAATTCCATAAAGTCGTAATCTTTGTGTTGTTATATAGCTTACATCATATGTCACATTTGATTTACAGGCGTGACCCCACTTTGACCTTTACTTCCGGTCCAAACAGGAAGTTCAAAATTTCAAAATGTCACATCTTATGTGCAAAATGTCGTAGAGTCATAATCTTTGTTCCATTTTTAGCTTACATCATATGTGACATTTGGTTATTAGCATGACCCCACTTTGACCTTTACTTCCGGTCCAAACAGGAAGCTCTAATTTAAAAAATGCATATCTCCTGTGCAAAATGTCCTAGAGTCATAATCTTTGTACCATTTGTAGCTAACATCACATGTGACTTTTTGCTATTAGGCATGACCACACTATGACCTTTACTTCCGTTTGAAACAGGATACTCATAATTAAAGTCTGACGCACGATCTGCATACTTGCAATGAAGGTTGCAATCAGAAACTGTAACATAGCCAAATCAAGTGACAAGGTACAAGATACAATGACAAAACAACCGGAACAGCTTTGATTTTGTCCTAGAGACAAAATCTTAATGTCTAGTTATTATTATTATACATTTGTTTCTGTCTCAAAATCCCATAGCATTTGTACACGTTTTTGTTCGTCCCTAATCTTAGAATGTGTATGACAAACTCAAATCCTATACTGAATTGAAGCTTACGACATGAAGTTATCATAAAATAAATTTGGTTGAAATGTTTAATTAATTAGCCGAGTTATAATGACATGAATATTTAATTAGGCAATCTTTAAACCAACATATCTCAAGAAGTATACGTCCGATCCTCAAGATTTTTTCTGTTCTTGACTTGTTTGATATTGCAGATGTGCAATTTGAAGTAATTTTTTATGACACGTCATCATGACACCATTTATGACGCAGATTTTAATCTTTGTACAAAAGGCATGGCTCAAAAAGTGTAGCTATTTGGTAGGTCAAAAACACAATTTTTCTGAACTAATTGAATTTTAGATTGCTATATTACAAAGATCGTTTAGAAAACATGAATTCTTTTACCAAGAGTTATCCCAGACCATAAACATTCATCAAAGCACAACGTAATTTCACTTTAAGGCTTTTGGCTAAGACAGACGTGTTTTCTTCTTAGCTCCGCATTCTCTATTATATAAACGGCTGAGTGTTTTCTTTTATCGAAATTCATGATGGAGGGCCTTTCCAGGGAAAGAAGCCTGAATATAAGATTGGAGGAGAAGTGCAATCCTGATGGGATTTTTGGAACGTTGGACGGATTCTACACCAGAGGACAGGTACGATGTGTACAGAAAGTTAGCGAGAGGACGTGTTGCGTGACGGTGGGTAGTGGTGAGCTAGCGGAGCGGCTGCACGGACGGGTTGAGGTAGGTGGAAAGCGAGCAACAGTTACACCGGCAGGAAAGAAGCTGTCTTTTGTTAACATTTTTAATGCTCCTCAAGAACTAAGCGACATAGCAATGTCCAGCAAGCTTTCATTCTATGGACGAATTGAATCACACAGAAGAGGCCACTGGCAGACAAGACCTGATTGGGAAAATGGAGTGACACATTACCGTATGGAGTTAACCAAAGCCATACCATCGTACATCAAGATTGGGCAATACACACTGCATGTAAAATATGACGGCCAGATGGCCACCTGCAGAAAATGCAACAGACCTGGCCACCTAGCAGCCGAATGCCCTCATGACATATGTTTTAACTGTGGCCTTACAGGCCACCGAGCCAACGCCTGCCCAAACCCGCCTAAATGCAAAATATGTGAAGGACAACACGCAACCAGAGACTGCCCCCAGTCGTACCGCAGCCAAACCAGACGAGCCAAGATGAGTTTTCCACCACCAGCCAATCAATACAGCGACTCAGAAACAGAACCAGAACCAACCCAGACCACAACAAACCCAACGACTTCAAAACCCACCCAGCTACCAACCACCGGGAAAATGACCAAACCTACGGAAAAAAGAAACAGGACCACCCCACAGCCCAGCACCAGCAAGACGCCACTACCCCAGCCGCCCACCACCCCCAACACAACTCGGCCCGCCGATGGAGTCACTGTAGACGGGCCCAAACCAAACGAGAACAATCCACAGGAGACCACCGACACCGACGACGAGTACACCACATCAAAGCCACAGAGACCGCCCCGGAAGGGAAGAGCCCGAGCCCCACCACTCCAACCCAAGCCAGCCACCCCGGGGAAATCAGCCCAATGCTGTATTGAAGCCGCCCGAAAAAACGAATCCTGCTGGGCACATGGCCGATATGCTCCATTAAAAGATCACCTAGAAGACCTCATGATCGACGGAGAGGAAGGAGATATGGACTCGGACAGTTCCAATAATTCGACCCTGTCACTACTATCCCTCTCCAGCAAGCGGTCACGATCTTCTTCCTCGCCCTCATTACAACCATCTAGTCACCATGATGCTCAGCGGGTCGACATCATCAGGAAAAAGAAATACAAGAACAAGTCAAGAAAAATCGAACACTAAAAAAGGAGCGTTCTTTCTATCAAATGATTGTAAAATATGTATTTATTGTTTATTTACTCGTAATGATTGAAACTTGTATACTATGCAGTTTAAATGTTAATGGGTTGAGAAATCAGACAAAACGCCGTCAAATTTTTGATTCCTGCAACAGTTAGGGAGTTGATGTCTTACTGTTGCAGGAAACCCACGCCGCTGGCTTCATGGAGGCCAGGGCGTGGGCGAGAGAATTTGACGGCAGAGGTTTTTGGTCTTTCGGGACAAGTAATAGTAGAGGGGTCGCCATCTTGTTTTCTAATCGCAAGAAATGGGACCTCACTGATGAATTGCGAGACACACATGGCAGAATACTTTCAATAACAGCCAAAACACACATAGCTCACACAACATCAGATTTATTAACATGTATGCACCCAACGACCCCGGTGAAAGGCAGCTACTGTTCCAAGATCAATTACAGCGCCATAGCCGGGGATTACGTCGGGTGCTACTGGGTGGGGACTTCAATTGTATAACAGACAAAGAACTAGACACAATGGGAAACTCTTCACACAGTACAAGGGGGGACAAAGAACTACAACACTTCAGCAGACGCAACAACTTGATAGACAGCTGGCGTGTGGACCACCCACGCCAGCGAACATACACATGGCACAACCAAAACAAAACTAGGGGGACAAGAATAGACAAAATTTACATGTCTCGTGATTTGTCGGTGGGGTCTCAAACAGAAATTGTAGCTCTCCCCTGGTCCGACCATGACATGGTACTCTCAAAATTTCAACTCCCGGGTAAAATAAAACAGAAAGGTCACTGGCAAATTAATTCTAATCTCATGTCCGATCCTGAATTCATTCAGCTCATCCAACACAAATGGGCCCAATGGGAAAACAATAAACACCCATTAGAGAGTACCGCTGACTGGTGGGACCGGGGAAAATCTAATCTGAAGAGGGCTGCAATTCTGTACTCTGTCGATTTAAATCGTCGGCAAAGCTCTGAACATAGACAATTACTGAAAGAAATTGGCGTAATCCAGGGGGAGGTTACCTCTGGAGACAATGCACGTGTTAAACAACTAAACGAAAAACAGAAGAGACTCAAAGAACTTGAGAAAATAATCCAAGACAAAAGATGTTTCAAAAGCAAACAGAACAAAATCCCCGGGGAACTCCAAAACAACTTTCCCCTGCGGTACTCAAGATCACCAAGCAAAACACATGCCTAGTCTCCGAGGTAGGGATGGCCGTGATATTACGGATCCCGTAGAGATGACCGGTGAATGCCGGCTTTTCTATGAGGACCTGTACACGGCTGCCCCGGTCGAACATACCGAGACCGACCTCCTCCTGCGTACCGTGGATAAGTCATTGAGCCCCGATGATGTTTCATCACTCGAGGGCCCGGTGACTTTAGACGAAGTCAGGCGGGCGTTGTTTGATATGGAGGCGGGCAAGTCACCCGGTTCGGATGGCTTGTCCGCCGAGTTTTTCAAAACGTTCTTCAGTGATATGGGCCAAGCCATGTGTAACATGATCAATGAAACTTTCGAAAATAACACCTTAACAGAAACCCAAAGACACGGGCTCATCACGCTGATCTATAAAGAACGCGGACAGCGTGATGAGCTCACAAATTGGCGGCCCATATCACTGTTGAATGTTGATTATAAGATAATTACAAAAGTCCTCGCCAACCGAGTAAGGAAAGTCTTACATAAGATCATCCATGTAGATCAGACTTGCTCGGTGGCGGGGAGATCCATATCGGACAACGCCCACCTGCTTAAAAATGTTCACAGAGCTTTGTCGACCAGAAGAAAGTCGGCGCTGTTTTTGTGTCTCTGGATCAACAGAAGGCTTTTGACAGGGTCAGCTGGGATTACCTCCACCGGGTACTTGGAAATTTTGGCTTCGGCCCCAATTTTATTAAATGGATCCAAATTGTTTACAAAAATATTACCAGTTCGGTGAAGTGCAATGGGCTGGTGTCTGAAAAGTTTTCTCTAACCCGAGGAGTTAGGCAGGGGTGCCCCCTGTCACCCCTGCTTTACATTATGGCCATCGAGCCCCTCGGGTGTGCGATACGCTCAGACACCAGCATCAAAGGTTTAAAACTTCCTGGTGGGGACGAGGCCAAGATTTCCATGTACGCCGACGACACCACGCTGATCCTGTCAGACGATAAATCAATCCATATAAGCTTTCAGTTGGTCCAGAGATACGAGAGGGCGTCGGGGGCAAAATTAAATCAACAGAAGTCCCATGGAGTATACCTAGGAAAATGGAAAGGCAAAACCAATGGCCCGGTTGACATAAATTGGGTACACAATACCAAGGTTGTAGGAATTCACTTTGGCTACGGAGACCTACCCGGGAAACAATGGAAAGAAATTACGAAGAAAATTCAAAGCGCAATCAATGAATGGGAAGAAGAAAAACTCACAATGAAAGGGAAGGTAACCGTAGCCAACCAATTCCTACTATCTAAAATATGGTATACAGCAGAAGTCGTGCCCCCTAGAAAAGAACACATCAAAGAAATCAATTCCAAAATCTTCAAATTTATATGGGGGCACAAAACTGAATATGTCAACCGGGAAACCATGTTCCTCCCCCCTTCCAGGGGGGGCCTAGGTGTACTCCACATCGAAAGCAAGATGGCGGCCATGCAACTTGTACATATCGGCAACATGATTTCAAAAACATATGCAAAATGGAAATCCTTAGCAGTTTACTGGTGCGGTTTTGCCATCAGATTAATAGCACCAGAGCTGACAAGGACAAACACACCCAACAGTTTTGACAGACCATTTCATTATGAACAAACCATCCAAAATTTCAGAAAACACAAAGATCATGTTGCCGATTGGGGTAAAGTGCGCCTCAAACAAATCTTAGCCAAAATTATAGAGTCCCGAAAGACCGAACCTAAAATTCAGCATGACAACCCAGGTAAGGACTGGGCCACAATTTGGTCACGCACGCTATGCACAAAACTTACAAATGAACAATTCTCGCTCAACTTCAAAACGGTGCATAGCGTGCTGCCCACTGGTAGCCGCCTCCGCAAACAAAGCAACGATCCGGGGCTGTGCCCACACTGCACTCAGGTGGAGACAATAAAACATCTTTTCACCGAGTGCAGTGTGGTCAAGCCAGTGGGCAGGTGGCTCGGTACTTACCTGGGTAAGATTAACAATAAGAACGTAATCCCTGACATGGACACCCTAGTTTACTCTCTTTTCGCCCCGCCGGGTAACAAAAAACACCAGTTAGAAATGGTACGGGCTCTGAGCAGGTTCAGGATGATCGTATGGCTCGCAAGAAATAAATCAAATTTCGATCACAAGCGGGCCACAGCAACGACCATTCTGAGCCAGCTCAGGAAAAGCCTGGGTGTCCAGGTTGGGGATCCAGGCTGATTTCTCAACCCATTTAAAAACGTGCATTGTTTTGTAGTAGTGTTGAACTTGTAGTAGTGATTTCTTGTCAAATTTACTTACTTTCGTTTGATTAAATTATGGTAATTTAATGTTTATTTTGCTTAAAATGTTCGTGTAATTAGAGATTAAGAGCTTTGATTTTCGTGTTCAGGATTATTTCACTAAAATGATCTGCGTAAGTCTTTGGAAAATTTTGTGCAAGTAAATTTAGTTCAGATGCTGTACGCATGTTTATTTTGAGTTTACTGATGCATACTAATGACGTTTTCTTTTCTACGTTTGCAAAACGTTTTCTGAAACAAACCATATGTTCCACGTTGGAATTTTTTGTTGTTAGTAAAGTTTATTTTTTAATTTGTTAATAATGCAGTATATGTATGTACATATTGCCGTATGGCTTGTTTGTGAAAATAAACTATTTTTGAAACCGAAAACATGAATTCTTTTACCAAGAGTTATCCCAGACCATAAACATTCATCAAAGCACAACGTAATTTCACTTTAATGAACCGTTAATTGTTCAATCAGAGCACCATTGGTAGAACGCTGTGTGAATTGCGCTGCATTTCGCCGCTCAGAGTTGATAGCAAAGTTGTACACAAGTGCGCACTCGCCTGTTTTTCACACGCAAATCCAATGAGGATTTTGGGTGTTGCGAACCTGTACACGTTTTTCTTGGGAAAACTGCAAATATGAATGCGGCGGGGTAGCGCTATCTTTTAGCGTTTAAAACTTCATAATTGTGTTCTCAGATGTTAGTTCGGCTTTTATCATGACTGCTCATATGCTATAGGGCCCTCTATCGGTAGATGTTTTTCTACATGAAACTTGCAGAATCTCTGCATTTTTAGGGTTTTCGTTCAAAGGCATCGCACAGGAATAAAAGTTTTACCACCTTGTAAATAATAAGAAATCATACTAAGGCAAACATGTTTTCGTCATCGTGACGTCACCAGGTATCAAGTGACATTAATTCAAAATTTAATAGTGAAAAAATCATATCTCTCAAAGTACATATTGTAGAACCATAATCTTTGTGCCATTTTAAAGCTTAGAGCACGGGTGACATTTTATCTAAACATATGACCACAATTTGACCTTTCCTTCCGGTCCAAACAGGATGTTCAAATATTTAAAACGTCATATCTCCTGAACTAAATTCCATAATGTCGTAATCTTTGTGTTGTTATGTAGCTTACATCATCGTGTAGGCGTCAAAAACGTTATGGGTGTACAGTGGCAACGATCACTTCACCCTGGTAGTGGTAGCATCGTGTATGCAATTTGAGGTGCATCATTGAAGGATGTAGTATAGTACTCATTGTAGGCCTAATTAAAGAAACTTCACTGTGTTTATCGACAATCCAGAAGTCACAAATTATTCAGTAACGATTAATTAGTAAATCAACTTTTTAATTGTATGTTATTGCATCAAACAATCGTATTGTAATAATTGTCAATGTGGTGTTTCAGCGCGCCAGTTTAATGCTCCATAATCAAAGTGAGGTTAATTTTTATTTATGAGACTGTTTATTTCTTGAAAGTGTTCATTTCTTAGGGAGGAATCCTCCACCGCATTGTTACAAAATAAGAAAAACCTTGCAGGGTTGAATGACAGTCTGAATTAGACCTGATAGAAGAAAGGTTTCAGTAAAGAGAAATTTATTGATCCTTTCTGTGGCTTGAGGGTCAGTGTTGGATTTGGGGTTAAGGGTAAAACTCCACTCAATCCCACATTTTACAAATGTAGCTGAAGAACATAATGAGCAGTCCATGAGACACACATACCTATGAAGTGAAACATTTTAATATATACAAACAACAGACAAGGCAAGCATTTATATTAACAATGTCAACATTCCAAATGACTTTACATAAATCCAAATACAGCACAATTACATGCTTTATTAGCTGTTCCGACTTAGCAGTCGGAACAGGTTTTGTTTTTCTTGGGATTATTATTTTTAGCTGTTCCGTCGGAACAGGTTTTGTTTTTCTTCGGATTATTATTTTTATTAGCTGTTCCGACTTCGCAGTCGGAACAGGTTGTTTTTCTTCGGATTATTATTTTTATTAGCTGTTCCGGCATAGCAGTCGGAACAGGTTTTGTTTTCGTCAAGATTTTTATTGTTTTTATTATTATTATTAGTAGCTGTTCCGACATAGCAGTCGGAACAGGTTTTGTTTTCGTCAAGATTTTTATTGTTTTTATTATTATTATTATTATTATTATTATACTTTGTTTCCGTCTCAAAATCCCATAGCATTTGTACACGTTTTTGTTCTTCCCTAATCTTAGAAAGTGTAAGTATGACAAACTCAAATCCTATACTAAATTGAAGCGTAGGACATGAAGTTATCATAAAATAAATTTGGTTGAAATTTTTAATTAATTAGCCGAGTTATAATGACGTGAATATTTAATTAGGCAATCTTGTAACTACCATATCTCAAGAAGTATACATCCGATCCTCAAACTTTTTTCAGTTATAGACTTGTCCTATATTGTAGATGTGATTTCTGGTCTAACATTTCCCGTCACGTCATCATGACATCATTTATAATGCGGGTTTTAATCTATGTAAAAAAGCATGGCTCAAAAAGTGTCCAGATTTGGAAAGTTTTTAACACAATATTTTCTAAATAAGTTAATTGTTAGTTTCCTAAATTACATAAGATAGTTTGAAAAGGTAAACGCTTATTATAAGAGATGTTCCAGGTCATTAAAAACTAATAAAAGTACAATATCCAGGATAATTTAACGATTAAGTGACAAATCGGACACCATGGCTAGCTGTTTTGATTGCGCAATCACGGCAATGCATTGGAGATATCCTTGATATTTGAATCGTAACCGAGAGAGGACCTATAGCTAGTGTATTGCCCATTCTGTATGTGTACGAACGATACATGCAACGTGCGTTTTGATAGGGTTTTCTTTAAAAGGCATTGGATGGTCATAAGTTACGTACCATCTTGTAGCTTATAAAATTTGTTAGTATGAAAAACACATTTTTTTCGTCATGACGTCATCAGGAATGACCGTTATCGTCGCGTGAATATTTTATTAGTCAAGTTTGTGTCCATCATATCTCAAAAGTATACGTCCGATCCTCAACCTTTTTCAGTTATAAACTTGTCCTATATTGTAGATGTGATTTCTGGTCTACGTTTACCGTCACGTCATTATGACATCATTTTAACGGGGCTTTTAATCTATGTACAAAAGGCATAGGTTTTAAAAGTGTCCAGATTTGGACATTTTTGAACACATTTTTCAAAATAAATGCAATTTTAGGTTCCCTATTTAGCTCAAATCAATTTGAAAACAGAGAGAACAATACAAGTCATTTCAGACTGACATTAATCTTGGTGCAGTGTGTTTCTTCAGTAATTAACTGTTAATTGGTAACTCAGTCAACACCATAGCTATAAGTGCGTATGTACTGCACTATATCGAAATTTCCCGAGACTTGAATAATTTATAAGCATGTAGGCTTATAATACTTCATGGGTGTAATGGTGGCAATGATCACTTTAGCTTTGCTGGTGCATCTATTGGCCTCACTAGCTTAAGAAACTAATTACTCATGTGATTGCGTGAATATTTAATAAGCAACTCTTCATATCGCTATATCTGAAGAAGGGCACAACCGATTTTCAAACTTGTTTCGGTCATATAGTCAATGGGCATTAAAGATGAGCTTCGAGTTGACGTGACCTCGGGTTGACCTTAACATCCGGGTAAACCGGAAGTTGAAACAAGACTTAAGAAGTACACAACCAATTTTTAAAATCTTTTTCAATTATATAGTCCTTGAAAATTCAACATTACCCTCGGGATACCGTGACCGCATGTTGGTCTTAAATTTAGGGTCAACCGGAAGCTTGACGATATCTCAAGAACTACAAATCAAGTACCTTAAGAAACAATAATCGGAACCGCTTTGATTTTGTCCTAGAGACAAAATCTTAATGTCTAGTTATTATTATTAGCTGTTCCGACTATCAGTCGGAACAGCTATTGTTTCTGTCGAGATTTTTATTTTTTTTTATTATTATTATTATTATTATTCTTTATTTCCACCAAAACCCTATTGACTTAACCACATGACTTTTCTGCGCACTAAATGCCGTTTTTTGAATTATCATTATAAGATAAATTCTATATCATGTTAAAGCTTGTGTCTTGACTTAGCTAAATGATATCATAAAATTATAATTATTAATTAATTAACCATAAGACAGCAGTGTGAATAATTAATTAAGCATTCTTGTCTCCAGCTTATCTCAGGAAGCCTACAACCGATCTTAATTTTCTTTTCAGTTATAGACTTGTTCAATATTGTAGATGTACAATTTGGACTGTTTGTGTCTGTCACGTCATCATGACGTCATTTATGGCACGTTTTGTGTCTGTGTACAAAAGGCACGGCCCAAAAAGTGTAACTATTTGGTAGGTCAAAAACCACAATTTTTCAAAATATATTGAATTTTAGATTGCTATATTACAAAGATCGTTTAGAAAACATGATTGCTTTTACCAAGAGTTGTCCCAGACCATATATATTCATCAAAGAACAACGTATTTCACTTTAATTAACCGTTAATTGTTCAATCTGAGCACCATTAGTACAACGCTGTGTGGGTTGCGCCGTTTTTCGCCGCTCAAAGTTGATAGCAAAGTTGTACACAAGTACGCACTCGCCTGTTTTTCACACGTTAATCCAATGATGTTCCTCAGTGTTGCGAACCTGTACAGGTTTTTTGTGGGAAAACCGCAAACATGAATGCGGCTGGGTAGCACTAATTTTTTTAGCGTTTTAAACTTGATTTGTGTTATCAGATGTTAGTTTGGCTTTTAATAACTATTATAATGTCTTCACATATGCTATAGCGCCCTCTATTGGAAGATGTTTTTCTACATAAAACTTGCAGAATCTTTGCATTTTTAGGGTTTTCATTCAAAGGCATCGCATAGGAATAAAAGTTATACCACCTTGTAAATAACAAAAAATCGTAGTAAGGCAAACTTGTTTTCGTCATCGTGACGTCATCAGGTATCAAGTTACATTAATTCAACGTTTAATAATGAAAAAATCATATCTCCCGAAGCACACATTGTAGAGTCTCAATCTTTGTGCCATTTTAAAGCTTAGAGCACATGTGGCATTTTATTTAAACTTATGACCCCGATTTGACCTTTCCTTCCGGTCCAAACAGGAAGTTCAAAACTTTAAAGAGTCTCATCTCCTGAACTAAACTTCATAAATTTGTAATCTTTATGTTGTTTTGTAGCTTACATCATATCGGACATTTTGTTTAGAGGCGTGACCCCACTTTGACCTTTACTTCCGGTCCAAACAGGAAGCTATAAATTTCATAACAGCATATCTCATGTGCCAAATGTCCTAGAGTCATAATCTTTGTTCCATTTGTAGCTTACATCATGTGTGACATTTGGTTATTAGAATGACCCCACTTTGACCTTTACTTCCGGTCCAAACAGGAAGGTCTAAATTTCAAAAAGCATATCTCCTGTGTCAAATGTACTAGTCATAATCTTTGTACCATTTGTAGCTTACATCACATGTGACATTTGGTTACTAGGCAAGACCTCACTTTGACCTTTACTTCCGGTCCAGACAGGAAGCTCTAAATTAAAAAAACATATATCATGTGCCAAATATCGTAGAGTTATAATCTTTGTACATATGTAGCTCACATCGAAGGTGACATTTTGATATCACACATGACCCCACTTTGACCTTTACTTCCGGTCGAAAAAAGAAGCTCTCAATTAAAAAAAAATCATATGTCCTGCGCCAATTGTCAAAGTCATTATCGTTGTACCGTGTAGGACCATTATCAAGGTCTTGAGTATTTAATCAAAGGACAAACAACTTCGGAACAGCTACGTGTTTGTCAACAAACACATAATGTCTAGTTATACTTTGTTTCCGTCTCAAAATCCCAAAGCATTTGTACACGTTTTTGTTTGTCCCTAATCTTAGAATGTGTAAGTATGACAAACTCATATCCTATACTAAATTGAAGCTTAGGACATGCAGTTATCATAAAATAAATTTGGTTGAAATTTTTAATTAATTAGCCGAGTTATAATGACATGAATATTTAATTAGGCAATCTTGTAACCAACATAATTATCTCAAGAAGTATACGTCCGATCCTCAAGCTTTTTTCTGTTCTTGACTTGTTTGATATTGCAGATGTGCAATTTGAATTTTTTTATGACACGTCATCATGACGTCATTTATAACAGATTTAATACTTGTGTACAAAACACATGAAACAATTTTCTAAATTTGATCAAGTCCTAACACTTTCTCTGCGGCCGACGTAGTGTGTTTTTCGTAAAGGCGGGGGCTTTTTATGGTAACAGACTTATACAAGTCTAATCAGGCCAGATTCCACGTTAACGTAACGAAGGTTTCTCGTCGAAGACAAGTTCGAGATGGTTCTAGACTACGGAAAATAATGCTTCTAAATTCCAACCGGTCTTCCGGGCCATCGTATTTGTATAGGATTTTCTGGTTCAGAAGATTGAGATCGCACAGGTTTAACACTCCGCCGTGCTGCGTTAGCAGACGACCGTGCATATACTCCGCCAGAGATTTAAAGCTTCTGAACGGGCCAAGCTTCTGTGAAGATCTGGTACAGAGTTACGACATTAACGGACGTCAGCTGTTGATGCGATTTCGCCATTTGCCAGAACTAACTATTATAATGTCAAATAGTACAAAATGAAACGTTTGCAGCATTTTTTTTTCTGCAGTTCACTGTTATACTTTCTGTCAACACCGTATTGCATTTGTCGACGATTTTTGTTCAAGCCTAATCTTAAAATTGGTAAGTATGACAAACTAAAATCCTGTATAAAATTGAAGCTAAGAACATGAAGTTATTACTAAATGTAAATTTGCAAACATAAATACTTTAACCAAGAGTTATCCCAGACCATAACAATTCATCAAAGCACAACGTAATTTCACTATAATTAACCGTTAATTGTTCAATCTGAGCACCATTGGTACAACGCTGTGTGGATTGCGTCGCTTTTCGCTGCTCAGAGTTGATAGCAAAGTTGTACACAAGTGCGCACTCGCCTGTTTTTCACACGTAAATCCAATGTGGATTTGGGGTGTTGCGAACCTGTACAGGTTTTTATTGGGAAAACTGCAAAATATAAATGCGGCGGGGTAGCGCAATTTCTTAGCGTTTAAAACTTCATAATGGTGTTCTCAGATGTTAGTTTGGCTTTTATGATGACTGCTCATATGCGATAGCGCCCTCTATCGGTAGATGTTTTTCTACATGAAACTTGCAGTCTTTGCATTTTTAGGGTTTTTGTTCAAAGGCATCGTATAGGAATAATTATTATTAGCTGTTCCGACTTCGCAGTCGGAACAGGTTTTGTTTTTTCTTCTGATTATTATTTTTATTATTATTATTAGCTGTTCCGACATAGCAGTCGGAACAGGTTTTGTTTTCGTCAAGATTTTTATTGTTTTTATTATTATTATTAGCTGTTCCGACATAGCAGTCGGAACAGGTTTTGTTTTCGTCAAGATTTTTATTGTTTTTATTATTATTAGCTGTTCCGACTTCGCAGTCGGAACAGGTATTGTTTTCGTCAGATAGCTAGTGCGGCCTCAAAACGTTTTAAAAACGTTATTATTTGTTTCTGTCAAAACGTCATAGGTTTTACACACGATTTTTGTTCGATCGTAATCTTAAAAACGGTAAATATGACAGACTTGAGTCCTACATTGAATTGAAGCTTAGTACATGAAGTTATCACTAAATGTTAAAATGTTTATTATTTTCAATTAATTAGCTGAGTTATAATGACGTGAATATTTAATTAGGCAATCTTGTTTCCACCATATCTCATAAAATTAAACGTCTGATTCCCAAATTTTCTTCAGTTCTTGACTGTCTGGATATTGAAGTTGTGCACCGTGAAACAATATTTTATGTGAAGTCATCATGACATCATTTATAGCGGTGTTTTGTATCTGTGTACAAAGTAATGAAGAAAAGTGTAAACTCGTACCTAGTTCTGAGGCTGTATACGCCCGGTGCTATCGTATTATTTGTACAGTTTACATGAGACTGCGACAATTACAGACTTTGAGCAAGTCTATTCAACGTATGTTTACATAATAAAAGGTAGCAAATCACACCAAACAGCATGATGGTCTGATGGCACAGCGGTTTACCGCGTTACTTACCAAGCTAAGGGCCGCGGTTCGGGGACTCCCGACGAAATCAATTAACAATAGCACAAATTTTACCTTTTTTAAATAACAGGTAACTTGTACATACATTGAAACGAACAAGACCAACTGTTATTTTTCAAATTTTTGGCTCCCGAGGATTTTGTTTTCCCGAAAACTAAAACGCAAAATTGTGGTATGGTAAAAGAGCATTTGGGTTGATTGTGTAAATTAATCCAGCCAGATTCCGATCGAGTTTCAACAGTCTTCCAGGCCAACGTTATTGTAATGAAGATTTTTTTGGTTTGACAAGTTTGAGATGGTTTGAGAAATAATGCTTCTAAATTCCAACCGGTCTTCCGGATCAACGTTTTTGTATATGATTGTCTGCTTCAGACGATTGAGATCGTGTAGCGTTTGCAAACGACCGTGCATAATAAATACCAGAGATTTGAAGCTTCCGAACGGGCCAAGCTTCTGTGAAGATCTGGTACACTACAGAGCTATTAACGGACGTCAAGCTGTTGATGCGATTTCGCCATTGGCCAGAAATAATTTTTATTTGCCAATTAGTAATTACAGACGTTTGAAGCAACTTTTTATGCAATACCTGATTATACTTTCTGTCAAAACCGTATTGCTTTTGTCCACGTTTTTTGTTCAAGCCTAATCTTAAAACGGGTAAATATAACAATAAAATCCTGTATCCAATTGAAGCTAAGAACATGAAGTTATCATTAAGTGTAAATTTGGTTAACATTTTTCATTAGATTAATTAGTTAATCTTATTACCACCATATCCCAAGAAGCGAACATCCGATCATTAATTTGTTTTCAGTTCTAAACTTACTTCATAATGTAGAAGCGCACTGTGGCATATTTGTGTCTGTCACGTCATCGTGACTTATTTACAACGCATTTTGTGTCTGTGTACTACATGCAAACGCATGGCTTTAAAAGTGTGCATATTTCAGAAAGTTAAAAGCTCAATCTTTGAAAATAAATGAAATGTTAGTCTCTTATATGACATAAATTGCTTTGAAAACATACATGCTTTCACTAATAGTTATTCCTGGCCATTAAAACTAACGAAAGCAAAATGTATTGCCACTATTAAAACCCTGCTTCTCGTAGGTGGTACTCTTTTATTTGCAGCGAAATGTGTTTGTTAGCATTGTTCGCTTAAACAAAATTTTGTTGTCTCCGTCGAGCCAGATAGTACGAAAGCCCAATCGTGCCTGAGAAATAAATAAAATCACTGGAAAATAATCCGTTATAATGAATTAATAATCCCTTATAACGAATTAATAATCCGTAATAACAAATAAATAATCCGTTATAACGAATTAGTAATCCGTAATAACGAATTAATAATCCGTTATAACGAATTAAATAATCCGTAATAACGAATTAATAATCCGTAATAACGAATTAATAATCCGTAATAACGAATTAATAATCCGTTATAACGAATTAATAATCCGTAATAACGAATTAATAATTAATCCGTAATAACGAGTTAATTAATTAATTCGTTATAACGGATTATTAATTCGTTATTACGGATTATTTAATTCGTTATAACGGATTATTAATTCGTTATTACGGATGATTAATTCGTTATTACGGATTATTTAATTCGTTATAACGGATTATTAATTCGTTATTACGGATTACTAATTCGTTATAACGGATTATTAATTCGTTATTACGGATTATTTTCCAGTGATTTTATTTATTTCTGTGGCACGATTGGGCTTTCGTAAGATAGGGCCCTCCCAGAGTACTCTGCATCAGGTCGACACGGCAATTCAGACCCGCGTACTTGGTTGCATACTTCTGGCCCAGATCGTTTGCGATTTTCACATGTTTGTGCTCATATAACTCACTGCGGTGCGCTAACTGCACCCAAGTGACCTTCAGTAGTACGCGTAGTGAATACAACAGGTAGCAATACACTGGATATCATTTGCTCTCTGGGCATGCCAGACGTCTCCTGACCTTCAAGAAGAATACAGAAAGTTTTTGTGCATAATTATTCATTTGAATATGCAAATACGCAAAAAAAAGCGTACCACCCAAGTGTTCGAATGCAAAATGCGAACAATTGCCTCAGTAGTAAGCGTAGTGTAATACCACATGAGTGGACATCCTTTGCTCTCTGGGCATGCCAGATGCCTCCTAAGGACCTTCAAGGAAAATACAGAAAGTTTTCGGGCATAAGTAAGCGTAATCATTTGAATACGCAAATACACAAATAAAATCGTACCACCCAAGTGTTCGACTGCAAATTGCAAACAATTACCTCACAGTTAATTGTTCAATCTGAGCACCATCGGTACAATGTTTTGCGGACTGGACCTCATTTTGCGGCTCACAATTTATTACAGCCTTGTATGCAGG
This sequence comes from Marthasterias glacialis, assembly GCA_911728455.2. Classification (NCBI taxonomy): domain Eukaryota; kingdom Metazoa; phylum Echinodermata; class Asteroidea; order Forcipulatida; family Asteriidae; genus Marthasterias; species Marthasterias glacialis. Next base: position 27,819,451 of record OU452220.1, on the reverse strand, counting down.
TTTGTACGTGCCTGTGTTTCCAACGTTAATACAATGGCGGGTTTCCGGTGTTGCAAACCTATACAGGGTTTTGCTGGGAAAACTTCAAATATAAACGTGACCCAGTGTAATCGCAATATTTAAGCAATTTAAATATCATACTGTGTTTTCAGATTTATGACGTCTCATATGCTATAGCGCCCTCTATCAGTAGGTGTTAACATACATTGAAGGGCAGAATCATTGCATTTTTAGGGGTTTCGTTCAAAGGTATCGCATGGGAAAAAATTTATACCACCTTCTAGGTAACAAAAAACTTAGTTCGAGAAATGATTTTCCGTCATCATGACTTCATAAAGAATCGAGCTTCATTAATTCAAAGTTTAATAGTGAATCATATCTCCCAAAACACTCGTAGAGTCATAACCTTTGGGCCATTTTGAAGCTTAAAGCACGAGTGACATTTTATATAAACATATGACCCCAAGTTGACCTTTACCTTCAGTCCAAACAGGAAGTTCAAAACTGTAAAAAGTCATAATTCTTGAACTAAATACCATAAAGTCGTAATCTTTATATTGTTTTGTAGCTTCCATCATATGTGACGTTTGAGATACAGGCGTGACCCCACTTTGACTTTTACTTCTGGTCCAAACAGGAAGCTCTAAATTTAAAAAAAAAGCATATCTCTTGTATCAAATGTGTTAGAGCCATAATCTTTGTACCATTTGTAGCTTACATCACATGTGACATTTGGTTATTAGCATGACCCCTCTTTGACCTTTACTTCCGGTCCAAACAGGAAGCTCTAATTTAGAAAAATGCATATCTCCTGTGCTAAATGTCCTAGAGTCATAATCTTTGTACCATTTGTAGCTTACATCAAATGTGACATTTTGTTATTAGTCATGACCACACTATGACCTTTACTTCCGTTTGAAACAGGATACTCATAATTAAAGTCTGACGAACAATCTGCATACTTGCAAAGAAGGTTGCATTCAGAAACTGTAACATAGCCAAATCAAGTGACAAGGTACAAGGTACAAGATACAAAGACAACAATCGGAACAGCTTTGATTTTGTCCTAGAGACAAAATCTTAATGTCTAGTTATTAGCTGTTCCGACATAGCAGTCGGAACAGGTTTTGTTTTTGTCAAGATTTTTATTGTTTTTATTAGCTGTTCCGACATAGCAGTCGGAACAGGTTTTGTTTTCTTCAAGATTTTTATTGTTTTTATTATTATTATTATTAGCTGTTCCGACTTAGCAGTCGGAACAGGTTTTGTTTTTCTTCTGATTATTATTTTTATTATTATTATTATTATACATTTGTTTCTGTCAAAAACACCATAGCATTTGTACACGTTTTTGTTCGTCCCTAATCTTAGAATGTGTAAGTATGACAAACTCAAATCCTATACTAAATTGAAGCTTAGGACATGAAGTTATCATAAAATAAATTTGGTTGAAATTTTTAATTAATTAGCCGAGTTATAATGACGTGAATATTTAATTAGGCAATCTTGTAACTACCATATCTCAAGAAGTATACATCCGATCCTCAAACTTTTTTCAGTTATAGACTTGTCCTATATTGTAGATGTGATTTCTGGTCTAACATTTACTGTCACGTCATTATGACATCATTTTAACGGGGCTTTTAATCTATGTACAAAAGGCATAGGTTTTAAAAGTGTCCAGATTTGGACATTTTTGAACACATTTTTCAAAATAAATGCAATTTTAGGTTCCCTATTTAGCTCAAATCAATTTGAAAACAGAGAGAACAATACAAGTCATTTCAGACGGACATTAATCTTGGTGCAGTGTGTTTCTTCAGTAATTAACTGTTAATTGGTAACTCAGTCAACACCATAGCTATTAGTGCGTATGTACTGCACTAGATCGAAATTTACCGCAACTGGAATATAATTTTATAGGCTTATAATACTTCATGGGCTGATGGTGGCAATGATCACTTTAGCTTTGCTGGTGCATCTTTTGGCCTCAATATAATAGCTTAAGAAACTAATTACACATGTGACTGTCGCGTGAATATTTAATAAGCAACTCTTCATATCGCTATATCTGAAGAAGGGGACAACCGATTTTCAAACTTATTCGGTCATATAGTCATTGGGCATTACAGATGAGCTTCGAGTTGACGTGACCTCGGGTTGACCTTAACATCCGGGTAAACCGGAAGTTGAAACAAGACTTAAGAAGTACACAACCAATTTTAAAAATCTTTTTCAATTATATAGTCCTTGAAAATTCAACATTACCCTCGGGATACCGTGACCGCATGTTGGTCTTAAATTTAGGGTCAACCGGAAGCTTGACGATATCTCAAGAACTACAAATCAAGTACCTTAAGAAACAATAATCGGAACAGCTTTGATTTTGTCCTAGAGACAAAATCCTAATGTCTAGTTATTATTATTATTATACTTTGTTTCTGGCTCAAAATCCCATAGCATTTGTACACGTTTTTGTTCGTCCTTAATCTTAGAATGTGTAAGTATGACAAACTCAAATCCTATACTTAATTGAAGCTTAGGACATGAAGTTATCATAAAATAAATTTGGTTGAAATTTTTAATTAATTAGCCGAGTTATAATGATGTGAATATTTAATTAGGCAATCTTGTAACTACCATATCTCAAGAAGTATACATCCGATCCTCAAACTTTTTTCAGTTATAGACTTGTCCTATATTGTAGATGTGATTTCTGGTCTAACATTTCCCGTCACGTCATCATGACATCATTTATAATGCGGGTTTTAATCTATGTACAAAAGGCATGGCTCAAAAAGTGTCCAGATTTGGAAAGTTTTCAACACAATATTTTCTAAATAAGTTAATTGTTAGTTTCCTAAATTACATAAGATGTTTTGGAAAGTTAAACGCTTATTATAAGAGATGTTCCAGGTCATTAAAAACTAATAAAAGTACAATATCCAGGATAATTTAACGATTAAGTGACAAATCGGACACCATGGCTAGCTGTTTTGATTGCGCAATCACGGCAATGCATTGGAGATTTCCTTGATATTTGAATCATAACCGAGAGAGTACCTATAGTTAGTGTATAGCCCATTCTGCATGTGTACGAACGATACATGCAACTTGCGTTTTGATAGGGTTTTCTTTAAAAGGCATTGGATGGTCATAAGTTACATACCATCTTGTAGCTTATAAAATTTGTTAGTATGAAAAACACATTTTTTTCGTCGTGACGTCATCAGGGATGACCGTTATCGTCGCGTGAATATTTAATTAGTCAAGTTTGTGTCCGTCATATCTCAAAAAGTATACGTCCGATCCTCAACCTTTTTCAGTTATAGACTTGTTCTATATTGTACATGTGATTTCTGGTCTAACATTTACCGTCACGTCATTATGACATCATTTTAACGGGGTTTTTAATCTATGTACAAAAGGCATAGGTTTTAAAAGTGTCCAGATTTGGACATTTTTGAACACATTTTTCAAAATAAATGCAATTTTAGGTTCCCTATTTAGCTCAAATCAATTTGAAAACAGAGAGAACAATACAAGTCATTTCAGACTGACATTAATCTTGGTGCAGTGTGTTTCTTCAGTAATTAACTGTTAATTGGTAACTCAGTCAACACCATAGCTATTAGTGCGTATGTACTGCACTAGATCGAAATTTCCAGCATTTTGAATCTGACCATGTAGGCTTTAATACTTCATGGGCGTAATGGTGGCAATGATAACTTTAGCTTTGCTGGTGCATCTTTTGGCCTCACTAGCTTAAGAAACTAATTACTCACGTGACTGTCGCGTGAATATTTAATAAGCAACTCTTCATATCGCTATATCTGAAGAAGGGCACATCCGATCCTCAAACTTTTTCAGTTATAGACTTGTCCTATATTGTAGATGTGATTTCTGGTCTAACATTTACTGTCACGTCATTATGACATCATTTTAACGGGGCTTTTAATCTATGTACAAAGGGCATAGGTTTTAAAAGTGTCCAGATTTGGACATTTTTGAACACATTTTTCAAAATAAATGCAATTTTAGGTTCCCTATTTAGCTCAAATCAATTTGAAAACAGAGAGAACAATACAAGTCATTTCAGACGGACATTAATCTTGGTGCAGTGTGTTTCTTCAGTAATTAACTGTTAATTGGTAACTCAGTCAACACCATAGCTATTAGTGCGTATGTACTGCACTAGATCGAAATTTACCGCAACTGGAATATAATTTTATAGGGTTATAATACTTCATGGGCTGATGGTGGCAATGATCACTTTAGCTTTGCTGGTGCATCTTTTGGCCTCAATATAATAGCTTAAGAAACTAATTACACATGTGACTGTCGCGTGAATATTTAATAAGCAACTCTTCATATCGCTATATCTGAAGAAGGGGACAACCGATTTTCAAACTTATTCGGTCATATAGTCATTGGGCATTACAGATGAGCTTCGAGTTGACGTGACCTCGGGTTGACCTTAACATCCGGGTAAACCGGAAGTTGAAACAAGACTTAAGAAGTACACAACCAATTTTAAAAATCTTTTTCAATTATATAGTCCTTGAAAATTCAACATTACCCTCGGGATACCGTGACCGCATGTTGGTCTTAAATTTAGGGTCAACCGGAAGCTTGACGATATCTCAAGAACTACAAATCAAGTACCTTAAGAAACAATAATCGGAACAGCTTTGATTTTGTCCTAGAGACAAAATCCTAATGTCTAGTTATTATTATTAATATTATACTTTGTTTCTGTCTCAAAATCCCATATCATTTGTACACGTTTTTGTTTGTCCCTAATCTTAGAATGTGTAAGTATGATAAACTCAAATCCTATACTAAATTGAAGCTTAGGACATGAAGTTATCATAAAATAAATTTGGTTGAAATTTTTAATTAATTAGCCCAGTTATAATGACGTGAATATTTAATTAGGCAATCTTGTAACCAACATATCTCAAGAAGTATACGTCCGATCCTCAAGCTTTTTTCTGTTCTTGACTTGTTTGATATTGCAGATGTGCAATTTGAATTCTTTTTTTATGACACGTCATCATGACGTCATTTATAACAGATTTAATATTTGTGTACAAAACACATGAAACAATTTTCTAAATTTGATCAAGTCCTAACACTTTCTCTGCGACCGACGTAGTGTGTTTTTCGTAAAGGCGGGGGCTTTTTATGGTAACAGACTTATACAAGTCTAATCAGGCCAGATTCCGATCGAGTATTAACATTTGATTCCTAACGGAGTTCCGGGCCCACGTTATTGTAATGAAGGTTTCTCGTCGAAGACAAGTTCGAGATGGTTCTAGACTACGGAAAATAATGTTTCTAAATTCCAACCGGTCTTCCGGGCCAACGTATTTGTATAGGATTTTCTTGTTCAGAAGATCGAGATCGCGCAGGGTTGTGTTTGCAGACGACCGTGAATATGCATGTACCGCGAGAGATTTGAAGCTTCTGAATGGGCCAAGCTTCTGTGAAGATCTGGTACGGAGCTACGACATCAACGGATGTCCAGCTGTTGATGCGATATCGATTGGCCAGAAATGATTATTAGGCCTATATGCCAAATACAGAAATTAAACGTTTAGTACAACTACAAATGTTTAAGGCAACCTTTTTCCAGGCTTGGTCAGGGTACTAGATTCAAAAGTCGACAGCTTCTCACATGCATGCGACCGTCCTCACAACACCCGTGGTCAGGTGCATTTTAACGAGCAAAGCTTCTGTGCAAAGGTTCATGTGTGATCCTAAACAAAGAATGTACTCAGTAATAAAAAGACGCATCACACACAAACATAATGTTAAATATTTTAATATAAAATTATCCTAAATGGTAATCATTTAAAACAAGAAGCAATGTTTATGATATTTAAAATTTCTTTAAATAAATCAAAATACAACCAAAATGATGTGACATTTAGAATTAAAACTATCTGCAGCATTTGATGTATTTTTTTTCAGGATAGTGGTATTATTCTATTTTCACAGATCTTTTTGTTACAACCCTCCTTGTTAATACTGTATGTTGTCTGTGTACAGTGCTTTCAAATATTGACTGAACTGGTCATACATGGCCCGATGGGAGACTTTGAGACATAAATTATTATGGCAGCAGATATACTGGTTCATTTTGCAATACATTTTGAAAAATTTTAAGAGGTGTTTATTTTTGAACCGAAAACCCAGTATGTCTGTTGGCATATTCTCTAAGCCTCCCATTTCATGGCTTCGCTTACGCTTACCAAAACAGAAACAAATAAAGCTCATGGTTGCAGAAAATTCCAAGATTACATGATTCTATTTCATAGGTTACTGAAGAATGTCAGTAACTAACGATATTTTACTTACTCAACAGAGGCAGAAATTCTGAGGTAACCTAGAAAAAATTAGGGAATGGTTCCCTGAGGAGTAATAATAATAAATAAAAAAATAAATAATAAAAAAATAAATAAATGAAAATCAAAAATTACACAAAATCACAAAATTATGTTTTTCTCCTGCTTGCCTCTCCCCAAACGAAAGTGTCTCGTCATGCCACTGGCCGTATAAGTAGCACCATGAAATTTGGCCTTGATACCAGCTGATTGTCCATCCAACTTCTGAAAGTCAACCACATCACAGCTTATTTAGAGGCATGTCCAAACATGTACCCTCTAAGGTTTGTCAATATTACTATTACCCCCACCATTGACCACATTATTGCATTATAAAGTGAAATTACATATTTACTGTATCAATAGCTAATGTGAACCGAACATGTGTGTAATATCAATATTTACATCAAGTTTCAGCATTATTTTTAATACTTTATTTTATCAGGAACCATTGTATGATACATCAGTAATAGTACATATACATGTACAATTTACTTCCTCTAAATACCAGGGCACCAGGACATAATGTGATGGTAACCTGGTTCTGCTCAGCAAATTTTTATTCTGAGCATAGTAAATTCCTGCGTTTTGCGCTCTAATAGAGTCAATGTAGATACAATGTAGAAAGCATATTACACAAGAGTTGACATACACAAATAATATATTACCCCCACTATTAAAGTAGCATTTTATACACTAGGTACATCAGAGATGTACATGTACACCAATACTTAATTTGAGCATGTTATACAACAGTGATTCTAAGCACAAAGATTACACAGCTGACACAAGATTTGTGCATGTTTTGTGCATGAGGAAATTGTCTCTGTGTCCATAACACACACGCCCTGTGTTTACATTAGGAAACAATTGTACAATTAGCAGTACATCTTCTAAGGCCTTTTTTCAAATGTATTATACATTTACATAATATCATATCAAATTCAATAATTCTACATGTTAATTCATTATTTGCTATATACTATGATATAGTTTTGATATGTATCAAATCACATGTCATATACTCTCCTTACAGCAATTTATCCTAGGATCAATTTACTTAAACTTGTTTTTAAAGGGCTACTTGTTAACTGCTACCCCTCTCTATCTTCTGTTGATGTATATGTTATGTAGAAATAATAATAATAAATGATACTTATAGAGTGCCTTACATTAAAATTAAATCACAAAGTGCTTTACAGTGACAGACCCACTTAAAACAGCAACAAATAATGATCAATAAAAATTGAAAAAGCTCTTTAAATAAGAATTTACTTTAAGACAACCCTGTATACCTTTATACAGTTGGAATTTTAATTTTAAGATTCACTAATGTAGTACCTTGGTACAACAATCAATATACATTGTATGTGTGTGACGTGATCTACAACTGAGGGAGATGGTGATGTGGTCTTTCACTTGATGTGGTCCTACAACCGAGGGAGATGGTGATGTGGTCTTTCACCTCATGTGGTGTTACAACTGAGGGAGACGGTGATGTGGTCTTTCACTTGATATGTGTGTGACGTGATGTACAACTGAGGGAGATGGTGATGTGGTCTTTCACTTGATGTGGTCCTACAACCGAGGGAGATGGTGATGTGGTCTTTCACCTCATGTGGTGTTACAACTGAGGGAGACGGTGATGTGGTCTTTCACTTGATATGTTCCTACAACCGAGGGAGATGGCATGTGTTCTTTTACATGTAGCTGATGTGGTTCTACAACTGAAGTAGATGGCGATGTGGTCTTTTACCTGCGGATCATGTTGTCCAATGTTATCTTTATGTACAGCTGTTGTATAGCTCCTGTAAATCCAAGTATCATGAAATAAATGAAACCAATACTAATAATTAAATGCATTAAATAATGTGAAGTAGTTTTAAATTTTCAATCAGTTTGCACAGGCTAACATTATCAACAATTACAGAAAAGCTTGTTATGTTGAGAAACTCCGGGCTCTCTATACAGCTCTTAAATTTTAAAGCACTTTTAAATATATGTTCATGTTCTGTAATGCACTTGTATTATTATTATTTATGACATATTCAACACATATTTGAAATGGATTGTACAAAACTTATACGCCACCGTCACATACAGTATTTGGACAGTTAAGCATGCATGCACTTCTCAGGTATGAAAACAAACTTACCAACCAGTTGATCTTTACAACATAGAAAACTGTCGCATTATGGGTACATGTTCACCATGGTAACACTCCAGGAATGCCATTCAGTAGTATACTCAACATCACAGCTATACAAAAAACATGTAACATTTTTGTTAAAACTAGCAACTGTTACTTAAGACAAATATTGCATAATTGTACAGAACACAGTCAATTGGAAGATAATTAATATTAATTCATCACGTTACTGTATGGGAAAAACTGACCACTAGTCTTCAAATATTAACACATTTAAAAAAATGAACTAATAAATTGTTCTCATAAAGTAATTCTCAATTCAACCATACTTGTTGCAAGAACTTTCACTGAAATAAAAACGAAATTTTATATCTTTTTTGTTTGCAGCACACCAATATGAATTTTGCTAAAGAACATGGTGTTTGAGGCTTAACAAATAATGTTTTTGCTTTCAAAAACATCATGTCATCTAAATTTGAAGAGCACAGTGTCACTATACAGTGGTAATGGTAAACGTATGTGCTACAACTCCTAATTATGGCAACATCACTTACATTTAAGGGCTATCGTGTCACCATATTCAGGCAAATTCGACAAGGGCCTCAAACTTTACTTCAGCACACTAGACTCCCTGGTGAATAGGTTCATGATGTCAACCCACTGTAGCACATTACACTCGGTAGGTAAACTACAGTCCCAGGAGGGCAGACTTGATAAGCGAAGTAGACTCGCAGGTGAGCATGGTCATGATGACACCCAACTTCAGGGCACTAGACTTGGTTGGTGAAGTAGAGTCCTAGGTAGGAAGGGTCATGATGTCATCCCACTTCAGCACACTAGACTCGGTAGGTGAAGTAAGGAGGGCAGACTTGATAAGCGAAGTAGACTCACGGGTGAGCATGGTCATGATGGCACCCAACTTCAGGACACTAGACTTGGTTGGTGAAGTAGAGTCCTAGGTAGGAAGGGTCATGATGTCACCCCGCTTCAGCACACTAGACTCAGTAGGTGAAGTAGTGTACCAGATGGGTAGGGTCATGATGTCACCGCACTTAATCACACAAGATTCGGTAGGTGAAGTAAAGTCCCAGATGGGCAGGGTCATGATGTCACCCCGCTTCAGCACACTAGACTCGGTAGGTGAAGTAGTGTCCCAGGTGGTCAGGGTCATGATGTCACCCCACTTCAGCACACTAGACTCGGTAGGTGACGTAGAGTCCCAGATGGGTAGGGTCATGATGTCACCCCACTTCAGCACACTAGACTCAGTAGGTGAAGTAGAGTTCCAGATGGGCAGGGTCATGTCACCCCACTTCAGCACACTAGACTGGATACTTGGAGTAGAGTCCCAGATGGGCAGGGTCATGATGTCACCCCACTTCAGCACACTAGACTCAGTAGGTGAAGTAGAGTTCCAGATGGGCAAGGTCATGTCACCCCACTTCAGCACACTAGACTGGATAGTTGGAGTAGAGTCCCAGATGGGCAGGGTCATGATGTCACCCCACTTCAGCACACTAGACTCAGTAGGTGAAGTAGAGTTCCAGATGGGCAGGGTCATGATGTCACCCCACTTCAGCACACTAGACTCAGTAGGTGAAGTAGAGTTCCAGATGGGCAGGGTCATGATGTCACCCCACTTCAGCACACTAGACTCAGTAGGTGAAGTAGAGTCCCAGATGGGCAGGGTCATGATGTCACCACACTTCAGCACACTAGACTCGGTAGGTGAAGAAGAGTTTCAGATGGGCAGGGTCATGATGTCACCCCACTTCAGCACACTAGACTCAATAAGTGAAATAGAGTCCCAGGGGAGCAGGTTCACAATGTTAACCTATTGCATTACAGAAGACATTTTGTGTGACAAAGACATTTCATTTTTGTAGTGATTTTGTGATTATTGCACTTACAATTTTGTTCCGGTGTAAGGGCTATGGGAAAGTTTTTAACTTCACTTACTCATTAAACTTACACAACCATGTTTGATCAATACTTACAGAGTACTGTGTGTTGATCATTAGTACCAACTGTCATGAACATTCATTATGGAACACTTCTTCCGCATGCTGGTCTTGTATAATGACAGTTTATCATCTGCATATAATTCAAAATAAAATAAATGAATAGTTAAAAATCGTTCACTTTTTTTGTGGATATAGCAAAGTATTTATATTATTTCAATGGTTTGATTTCACTAGCAGCGCATTTCATGTGCAATAATTTAGCAAATTCAAGATCTATGTTCTTTTTTTAATGACAAACTTTGTCCAGAAATACAGATTGATTGTAGTACAAATACATATTCACATTCACATACTCGCTCTTACACTTGTAACGTTTTTACTTTGACTTCTTATTTATGATATCTTGTTATACAATCATTGCTGATGTGCCGCAGATAATTTTTTTTTAAATTCTCATTAAAATGTTATTGAGCTGTTGTTCTGGAGAGAAATTAACAATAATTGTTTTTAGCTTTTTGTTTCACTACAAATACTTATAGTGTGTAAATGTCAAAACAAAAGAAAATACTAATTTGAATTATTCACATCTTTCATCTAAAGTCATCTAACTCATAGATTAAATCTATTCTTGACATCTTATTTTCAGTACACTACCTTGGCTGTGTCTCACACTGAACTTTAACAGACTCATGATAACTATAATAAGTAGGAATGACCTCACACTGAACTGATTCTATCCCTCTGACATACACATGATCAATCAATGTTCCCTTCTCAGTAGTAGCATCCACAACACACTGCTTATAACCATGGTCATGCATCATATTCATAATGCTTGAAGAACATGAACTCTTTACATTCAGAACATCTTCATTAAAGTCCCCCATTATGATACATCTGTTGGATACTTTGTGCAATTCATTTACAAGGACTTTCATATTAGATACAAAATCACAAAGCACATATGAAGCTGGTCGATAGATAACAACAACTGTTATTGACACATTGGAAATTATCTGAAATGCAATATACTCAATATTGTGCACTGGCAGCACCAGTCTACTTGTTTTGTTGGTTCTATTGTATACTGCTACACCTCCATGACATTGTTGCTGTAACATTTCAGTAAGTTGACTGGAACTGTCATAGGAAAGACATCTTGGTTGATGGTAGCTTTTGAAATTATTCAGCTGCAAGTCATACTGTAGTTGATCTTCAGTCCATGTTTCTGTCAAACAAATGATATCTGCTTTCATCATTTCACTGTTGCATTTCAAGTCCATGTAATGTGTTTTCAATCCCTGGATGTTATGCATCATTATGTTAATAGTAGGTGTGTTTGTAGAGTCGATATCCTGTTTGTTAATAAATGATGGCATACTATTCAAAGAATCAGCAACTGCTTCATTACAGTATACAAATTTCTCATCAAAACCTTGAATGACAAGACCATTGAGTGATGTTACACGACTCAGACTCACATAAGCTTGTCCTGCTGTAAATGTTTTATCAAGACATACTACAGCTTTATCTGTTGTCATTCCTTGTACTTTGTGTGCTGTACATGCCCAACATAATTTTAATGGAAACTGATGTCGTACACATTTTTTACCAATGCTTTCTTCCTGAATCTCAATGGGTACACTACTATTGCCTTCATTTGAAAATGATGCAGATTTCTTCTTCAACTTCAATCCAACCTTCTCATTGTCAAACTTAACATTGATGCATTTTACTTCATCAGATGTGGTCTGTGACATTACTAATTGTGATACAGTTCCAAAGGCACCATTAACAAGGCCATCAGATACATCAATGTTCTTCGTTAGCATAACTCTAGCACCAACACAAAGTAACAGGGACTGTGGCAAGCTTCCACCGTTCTTAAGTTGTTTTCCTCCTCTGATCTTCTTGGCATTATGCGAGTCTGTGTCATAATCCTTTGCTTCAATAAGCACACAATCTGAACACTTTGAATGCAGAATCTTCATATTTTGTTCATCCACTTGTTTGTTGCAAGGGAATATATGGAGAGCCTCATTCCACTCTTCACCTGTCTCATGCCTTTTAAAATTGTTATGTCATCGTCCAGTAAGGCTTCATCTTTCTTTCTCACTCTTAGTCTGTTAAGTATCCCTGCAAACTTGGCATCTTCCTTTTGCCTCATTATTTCTTTTAGTTCAACTAACTTGAAATTGTCATTCCACAAATCACATGTTAAAGTATTATGGTACAAAGCTTTTGCTTTCACTGGAGGTAACTGATAAAAGTCGCCAACAGCTAAAATACTGACATTGCCAAAAGGGTTATGATTCCTAGATTGCTTTATCTGTCTTAAACGCCCGTGAATGTAATACAGTAATTTCTGACTAACCATTGAAACTTCATCTATAATCAAAATCTGCAACTGACTGAGCTTACTTCGAAGTGTACTGATCTTTTCTTCACCAAGTGGTTGATACGGTAGTTTCACATCTATTGGTATAGACAATGCATTGTGAATTGTAGCACCATTGATATTAAATGCAGCCACACCTGTAGGAGCAGTTAGCATAACAGACACATCGTCAGGGTTTTTCATCATTCATCCCAGTATTCTTGTTCCTTCATAATCAATACACTTTACAAGTACAGATTTTCCAGTACCTGCACCACCAGTAACAAACACTCGAAATGCTTCAGGGCTTTTACCATTAGCCTTGTCAATGCACCATTGTCTAATATTGTAAAATACCTTTTTTTGTTGGGCATTTAATGATCTCATCATATTCAATGCATCTGACTTTGCTACTCTGGAGGTGTGTGCTTCAATGTCACAGACTCTTTCCTCTTTCTTATCACCTTTCAAGTCTGGAATACTCAACTCATCTTCACCTTCATCTATGACAGGCTGCATCTGCTCTTCACATTCATCTCTTTGCTGTTCAGTTTCTGGACTGATTAATGCCCAAGCATCTTCCTGTACACCAAAGTTCTCAAGATGTAGTTCTGCATTCTCTAGTGACTCAAGATCAACTTCAAATCTGCAACGGTTACTATCCACAACAGTTTTAACAGACTGTAATCTTCCAAATACATTGACAAAACCATTTTCATAGAAATCACAATATGTTTCAAATGATGGTGGTCTCAAATGTGCATCAACACGATATGGGAGAAACAGTTGTAGAATGCTTTGATAGTATTTCTCAGGACATTTGGTGACTGAAAATCTTGGATATCTAATCACAGCTGGATCAGTTCTGGAGCGTTTCATTACATGTCCCAAATCATTCTTCAGTGCATACACTGGTGACTGTCTCTTATCACTAGTTACTTTATAATTGTTATACAGTACTCTGTACTCTGAATAAAAATCTAGCTAGACACATTGATTCAAATGTATCAATGTCTGGTCTTGCTTTATATCGATCAATTTTGCTGATCATCCACACTCCGTCTTCATTGCTGTTATCATCATCATGGTCAGTATAGTCATCACTACTATTAGCATCATCACCACCATTATTTAATTTGTTTTGAATTACACTCAAGGGCAAGCTCATTCGAACTGGATTCTCTCCCAATGGTATGAACTCCACTTTTCTAGAACACTCTTGAAGTCTCAATGTACAACAGCAATAAACTGCTTCTTGAGCTGACACTTCACGATTTTGCAGATAAACACTTCCAATCTGTTTTATACTCTGCTTAGCATTTTGATTACCTTCTTCAGCCTCACTCTGTGCATGCTTCAGTAATTGTCCCATCTCACGTTCTGCTTTGCTCATGTAACTGATAACATAACATACACACGCATATACATCGGTGATAAATTGAATATCCATATTGGCATTCCAGCATCTTAACAAGTCAGGATTGTAATGATTAACCCAAGCATCTTGTGGCTCTCTTTTCAACACAATATTCATTTTTTTAGTCAGCACATCATTGGCTTCCTCAAAATCATCTTGTGTTATACCAATTGTTGTAAACAATTCATCAGTTGTCATGTGTTGATTTTCCTCCTCATTAACAGCATTCCACACCGATTTCAACAATTCTTTAGCATCCTGTTCAGTTAGTGTATTATCAGATCTATTCTCACAATCATCAACATCCATTGACTCAGGATTGGCAATAAATGTTCTCATTGATGGCGGCCTTGGGAAATTAAATCTACACTGTGTTCCTTTCTTCTTACATGACTTAGAATGTCTCCTACTATGTTGCTGTACACTGCTTACAATCTCATTCAACTCCTCATTTTCTTGCTTTGATGGCAATGCACATTTAACGTACTTATCAACAAACTCTGCCACTTCGTCATCAGTCTCTGTACTCAACTTAGGTGCATCTTCAATCCAAAATATACAATGAGTGTGCGGTGAGCCTCTTTGCTGGAATTCTACTCGATAAAAATAATCTCTCACTTTTCCAATAGGTGCTGCTTTTGACATTATCACATCTTTCAAAAATGTATGAAATCGTTTATCAAACATTCTCGCAACAGTTACAGGATTACTCCTCAATAAGATACATTTTTCATTCCAATC
This sequence comes from Marthasterias glacialis, assembly GCA_911728455.2. Lineage (NCBI taxonomy): Eukaryota > Metazoa > Echinodermata > Asteroidea > Forcipulatida > Asteriidae > Marthasterias > Marthasterias glacialis. The sequence goes on along the minus strand of OU452220.1, from coordinate 27,804,414 downwards.
TAATTCATCAATACTCCTTGAATCACCTTGTTGTCTGAGTAGTGTATTGATTAATTCAGGCCATCTCATATCAGCTGCTGAAAATGAACAGAACCATGTTGGTATACCAAGCTGTCTTACCATTGCTAATATATTCTTCTGACATGATTGCCAATAAGGTGGAGTTCCTCTGATAGGTTTTAAAAACTTGTATCCCTGGTCTGATTTCAGCATGTCTTTCAACTTGTCTTTGTCATTCAGCATTCTCTAGCAGTGACTTTTTGACCATCATTCGTTTTGCCTGAGCCTTTCCTTAACGCAATGGAAACACTTGAAATTACTTGCTTTATTTTAGACAGATATTGAGCATAAAAGATGTACTGTGTACTCTTTGCAAATCTACTATCCACATTCATTAGTCTGTTGTTGAAATATCTGTTAAGTGTTATTTCTATATCACGTTTATCACTAAATACTGGCCCACCATTTGGAAACATTACCGGGAAACATTTGCATTCATTAGATGGTTCCATAAGCACTCTGATTGGATTATTTCCTTCACACGGTGCTACACAATACACATCATCAAAATACTGATCCAAAATTTCCTGTCCAATATTGGCAACCTGTAAACATGTATCTCAGGGTATTCCTCTCATACGTTCTTCATCTGTTTCTACCTCATTAGCATTGTCATCTTCAATGTTGTCATCAACTTTCTCTGTGACATCACTGCTATTATCTTCCTCTTCCATATCCTCTGACAAGTCATTATTCCACTCTGTATCAATGTCAATGTCATGGTACTATTTGTTATTATGTTTAAGGTACTGTAAAGCAGTCTGTAGGTGTTCCTTATTTACAAATTGATATTGATAGTATCCTTTATAAGACAATTTCCGCTTCAGTTTGACACGTATTATCTGATCACCATTTTGAGATCTAGGTAAGGACTTCACTGTTTCAGACACATTTGAAGGTACACATACTACAGGTCCATGTACACCATGCTGTCCACCTTTAAGTAATGCCATCAACTTTAAAAATGGAACATTTAAGGCAATTAGATGCTCTTCTAACTTGTTCAAACATGCCAACTCTTCAGGAATATCTGCCAGCTCCAAATTATTACACCAAGCTTCAGCAGGTACCTTATCATTAAATAACTTGCGATCACATGTGTAACATATCCACAGACAAGACCTGCTTGACTCATATACAGTGCAGCACAATCTACAATTATCATCACATTTGTGTAAGTACTTTTCATTGATACAATCAATATTCTTGTATTTCTTCTTGTTACATTTGATGACTTGCTTACGAAACAACAGTCTCATGCACACTGCACAAACATACTCTGGTCCATTTGATATTTCCTTCTTAAAATTGGCTATCACTATCTTGATATCATGTTTCTCCAATTTCCTTAGCATCGATCGACTGGTATTCTTTCTTTTAATATTCTGTCTGAAACTTGCATTATCCTGGTACTTCTTTTTTGTAAATCCTATAATATTCTTCCTGAACTCTTCATTTTTCTGATACTTGAATGTAGAAGCCTCCTTCAGTTTATTTCTATAAAATTCATCAACATGGTATTTGTGAGCACTTCTGTCAATAGTTGATTTCTTGTACTCTGGGTTGTGACAATATTTGAATTTAATTCCATTAACAACTTCCTTTCTAAAAGTCTCATTATTGTGGTATTTTTCTTTACTTGCATTCTTCACTTCATTCCTAAATTCAACGTTTTCCTGATACTTCAATTTGCTGGCATCCATCACACCAGTCCTGAATTCAACATTTTCCTGATACTTCAATTTGCTCGCATCCATCACACCAGTCCTGAACTCAACATTTTCCTGATACTTCAATTTGCTAGCATCCTTCACACCATTCGTGAATTCATCATTTTCCTCATACTTCAATTTGCTTGCAACCTTCACACTAGTCCTGAATTCATCATTTTTCTGATACTTCAATCTGCTTGCTATCTTCACTTCATTCCTAAAAACATCATTTTCTTTATACTTTATTTTACTTGCATTCTTTACTTCTTCTTGAAACTTTAAATTAGTTTTGTACTTTCTCTTACTTTGATCAATTTTCACGACCCTGTGTTTCTCACTTAGATGATATTTAATTTGGTTTTCAAATTTCATTGACTCTCTGACATGTTGTTTGTATTCCTTATCATACTTGTATTTCATCTTTTTGTGCTCTCTATTCTTTGCTTTCTTTGTCTCTCTAAAAACAACATCATTCTTGTATTTATCACTCTCATGTTTCCTTTTTCGACGTTTAGTCACTTCACTTTGACTAGTACTTGTACTTCCTCTACGTTTTTCTCTCATCCGTTCTTTCGCTAATTGTCTGACTTTCACTACATTTAGACGTTTTCTTTTCTTTGGAGTACTTCTTTTCACGGATTCTTTCCTTACAATAGTCTTATCATTAGTACTCTTATCTGTAACCTGCTTCTTACATTGTTCAGACTGTTTGTCATCACTCTGTTCAGTGTTTTCTGCACAGCCATCAAATGTTTTATAAAAAGTTTTCTTGTTTTTTGTGAACATCGCTTACTTGTGACACCAACTCATTTATTGATGTGACAACATCATAGTGCACTCTGTGTTTGTGATTCAGATAAATTCCCATATCAGATATATCAGCACTTCCCTCAACATTCGTTGCTGAAAACTTACACCAGTTATATACTTCATCAAATATGTAAATATCAATACAAAGCATATGTGCCATTGCCATAATTTCAACCTCTGTTGCCCATGTACCAGTATCAAACATTCTCTGTCTAATTACATAATCCTCCACATCAGCAAAACCATCCCGCAAAAAACATGTCAATTTACCAGCATTCCTCAACAGATGATTGACACAATTAGCAACTCTCAATTGAACATGGTTACCTTCAGTTTCTGACATGGCAAATGATATAGCTCTGAAGAAACAATTACCATCACCGCTTATACATCTTACAGATCTGGGTTTACCCATTGCTAGACATTCTACATTAACCTTGTCAGGCATCAAGAAGGATACATTAAAACCAAATGTGCTACGAATAACCACCTTAGCTTCATATGTTAACGGAGAGAATTTCATAACACCAGGTCCAGATACTTCAACTATTTCAACTTCATTAGTAGAGTCAATGTGTAAATTGTCATTAAAAAATTCACCTTTTGTAAACTCACCACTTGACATATTATTCAAACTATATTCAACATTACAATGTTCTTCACTAACAGCGTCTGCGTCTTGGTTACTTGTGATTATATCTTTCGTTGTGTTTGTTTCATCTTCGACTGCTACACCAAACAAGTCACAGTATTCTACATCAAAACACAAATTCATGCTTTCTACAATACCCTGTTGTTCACTGTCAGTTTCTTCATGTGTACATGTAATAGCCTCACCATTCACACAGAAGGTGAGACCGGTTAATTCAAACTGTTCAGTATTTGATAGATGCATAGATTGTGCTAAATTAGTACAATACTTATACACACCTTGCCAAGTTCTTGCTTGCACCACAATACTTGTTCCATCTTGAATCATACAACCATTGATACTTCTGGAATGTGAATCAAACACATAATAAATTCCATTTTGAACAATTACAGCAAATGTATTCCCATGGAAGCTTATAAAGCATGCATGATATTCCTGTAGTACCTGTTGAAGGGTAGCTTTCAATGGTAGCATATCAAATTCAACCAAGTTAAGAGCACTTTCATCAAATGTTCCTGATACAGAGTCATGATACATCATTCTATAATGTGTGTTAAATTCATCTAATTCAGTAGGCAATTCATTAATCAACAAGTAATTATTGTTCACTGTTGAACTCTCTTGTAAAAATCCGTACAATTCATTACCTGTCATAAGAATATTATCCATATCACCACACTTCCAATCTCGCACATCTTTTTTCCTGCTATACATCATTGACACAAGACAATTAGCAACACACTGTTTACCACAATTTGCTCCAAATCGTGTGTCACCTTGATGGAAACTTCCTTGTGCAAATACAAATGTTGAATCTAATGTTGAATTAGTTGTTACCACTTTCAAAATGTCCATATTTTGGGTCTGTACAGATCTCTGACATGTATCAAACACTACATCATTGTCATTATTTTCCAATGTTTTAGAATCCACTGTGCAAGATCTTTCATAATTTTTCATCTTACTTGATCTTTCATTTAAATGAATCTCTTTCCAACTATTCCCAACACTCTCAGCAATGTCAACACCACATCTTTTCTTACCAACTGTGTTTTTTTCACAACTCTCACAATTTTCTTCAGCTTTTCTCTTACCAATCATTTTGTCACCACTATCTGCTTCATTACCCACAGATGCTTGTGCTTTTCTACTTTGATGAGTGAACCGTGTGTTGCACTTCGTTTCCAAAGCCACTTTTCTGTTACTTTGATCCATTTCATCCTGATTCTTATCTATATCATTTCCTTCATGTTTCTCTCTATTTTTCTTGCTACGCAAAAAATAACCTCCAGTTTGCTGAACCAAACCCTTACAAGTCAGATCATCAACAATTACACAATCCTGACCATCAACTGCTTTCGTGTTCAAATCTTCAGTATCACAAGCTCCACCAACATATGATATAACTGCTACATCTTCCATGTGATCTTGAACTACTACAACCTCAAATATGTTCTCATCTGTAGCAATTCCAAAATCATACATCAACGACTCAGTGTAATTGCATCGTCCACATTTGCAACACATCCATGTCACTGGTTTGTTTACGACAGAAAATTGCACCTTGGAAAATCCCACACAATGTACATGATACAATATGTTACAACTATTACATTCCACAACCTTTTCCCTTCGTCCAGTTTTGTGATCACATATCCAACATTGTCTTATTTCTGTTTTCTTCCAATCATGTTTGGCTCTGCTTACAATGATTTCCTTTGTGTTCAAAATCCTCCCTCTTTCATTATGTTCCACAGACTCTCTGCATGTATTTTTCTTACTTGTGCTTTGTTTTTCATTATGCTTTCTTGGGGGCAATATCGTCTTTGAAGGTAGGTTATTAAGAACACAACCCAAACTTCTTCTTGAATGTCTTTCAATGTTCCTCTGTACCTTCACATGTAATCTCTTCTCTTGTTTACTCATACGTAACTCCACAACCTTACCATTCTTACGCCTTTGCAGCAACTTCTTCCGATCATTTCTTTTCTCCTTCTTACTATTTGGTTTTGATAGATTCTTCTCATGGTAATACTCTACCAGACATTCCAGTACTTTACTCCTGCTACAGCATGTTTGTTTCCTTGCCATCAACTTACTGACTGCCTTACAATTACTTACACTCCTTCGTGTTAACATATTGAGTTTCAACTTATTGGGCTTGATTACTTTTATTCTTTGCCTTTGACAACCACCGTTGACCATATTCATTGATCCATTATCTTTGCCAGATCTTACCTTATTATCCCTTTTCCTATCCACCATCATACTATTCTGACTATCTGTCATCTTACTTTCTTCCCAATCATTCTTGATACTTTCACAATTGTCACCATACCTTTCATCTTGTGCACCACCATCATCAATTTCTTGTATGCTGTCAGTACTTTCATCATATCTCCATTCTGCAATTCTCTCATATTTTATATCAGGTTCATATTCCTTGTACATTTTTGCTTTATACTTTGTTATTACTTGTTTGTATTCATTGTTTGATTCACAGTTCATTGCATCTTTTCTTTTGATTTCAAATCTACTGCCTCGAGGAGGTGCCAACCTCTTGACAGGTGCATCTTTTCTCATGGTTTCAATTTTCATGTCTCGAGGAGGTGCCAACCCCTTAACATGTGCACCTTTTCTGTGTTCTATACTGTCTTGAGGAGGTGCCAACCTCTTAACAGGTACATCTTTCTTTGGCTCTTACTGCATTGGGGAGATGCACAAAACCCCACTACAGCATGATAGGGAAGTGGAATGACACATAAATGAGAGGAGATGAATGAAGGAGTGAAATAAGACAACACATACACACACAGGGGAGACATACATCTATCAGTAGCCTTCTCCTTTACCTGCCTGCACCACACTCCTTTACTCTCAGCATTTGGCTGTCTCTGGCAACTTGGCATGTTCTGTTGACAATCAAATATCATGTGAACTTTGTTAACAAACTATAATACTTAAATAAATTTAAACACATGTTCAAATCATGCATCCCATTTCCCTCCAACACTAAGCATAATAAAGGGAATGAGACAAAATAATAAAAGTAGATTACTTAATACCCAGGAGTGGGGGGCAAACTTACCAAACCCATTGTTGGTGTTTGATAGAATGCCATTGTGTAACAGACCCAGATAATGTCAAAAATCTCTAAAAAGGAGTACAGCGCCCCAGTTACTGGGTTTAATTGTGTAATGCTTTTAGTATACAGGATTAACAACATCCCCACCGAGCTGGGCCAACGTCGTACACACACGTCCCTCACTGCATGGCATGAATCAGACTATACTCAATCAAATTCACACATTGAATTGTTCTTAGTTACAGCAAGGCCTGTATTATTTTGCACTTCACTTTAGTATTATATACACGAAGAGCAAGTTAACAATTTCAACATAAACAATGCCATGAACCACCATCTAAACAAATGTTATAAAATCATTAATGAAACAACTCAATAAAACCAAAACAACTAATTTATTTACAGTAACTAGTTTGTATAATCCTCCTACCGTTCGTTAGAGAAACAAGTCTGGTTCCCAAGATGCTGGTTGGAAAATGCTGTACGTCACGTGTTACATTAGACAAAATGAATCAATTCTGGTCGATCATCAATGGTCGAGACTCATATCTCACATCATACTTCTGCTTTTGTCTGCGCTCGCATCACACTTTATAAAATCATTTACAAAATAACCAACAACATACCTCACCAAAGTCTGAGAATACGAAATTCCACAATCATTACATAAATTTATGTATGAAAAGCACAAAAAAAACCCACCCACACAACCTCGTTTTCACGGGCAGCGCATCGAGCAAGGAATGCAATGGGAAAATGGTGGTGCGGCAATATCGAACACCTATAGACACGAGGTTGATCACTGCACAACTACTTACTGGTCCCCTGTCTTTATTCACGACCTGGAACCTCCGACGTCGACCTGGGACACTGATGCCATGCTGATGACAAGTATGGACGGCCACGACAGCAAAACAAAATTAAAATATCAAACATTCTAAAGATGTTACCAACTGATCACAAAAAGTGCTCAATATGACAAAACAAACGTTATTAGTAACAGGTTCTGTTTGTTTTTGAAAACAATTGTCTAAAATGTTCATTTCAAACAAACATTATTTCACCAAATTGAAACATGTTTGTAATCTCGGCCGTTCATCCAACCAAACACATTACCGGACAAACAACAACAACACTAAAACGAACACCAGACGTTTCCTTCGACGATCGTATATTCAACAATATCGCACCACTCCAAAAACAATTCGCCGCACGTTGTATGTAAAATCAAAAACCTCTCACTACTCAGAACAGCCTCAACAAATCCTTAATGGTAAGTTACATCCAAAATGTATTTTCAGATTTTTTTTACCCGCAACAAACATAACCTTTCGTCGGCCTATCAGAAAATTTGCTGACACAAAATGTTTTTATTAATTGAATAGAATCTAAACCTATATCATTATATTAGTAAAGCAGGTTGTTTCAATTTACGCTAGCCCCATACATTGTGCCAATACGCTGGACTCCCTCCGCTTCTTGGCCCAACGAACCCTGTCCTTTAAAACCAGACATCAACTTTCGAATCGAGACTTACATTTTTTTGGCAAATTTATCCCTCAATGATCGGTCGGTCGTTACTGTCAGACATGTGAGACTCACAGACAGAGTCTGGAGAAGATTTCCACACGATCCCCCGTGCGATAAATCTTAGGCTTTTGCTGGAATTTCCATTTCTCATAACAATCATGCCTCGAACAAGAGTGATATTAATAATTATCACATAAGACACAGCAAGAATGCAAGTAACCTAACTGGGCATGATAACAAATATTAATCCTTAAGTAGCAGCACCATGGCACATCCATGCCATGACCTCACTTTGCAAGTACTAAATAGTGCAGTACTCCATATCAATTTTGCAATTGTTCCCTTTAATTTTCCCAATTGTATACAACAAAAATGTTACTGTCAACTTTGTTAATGTTATTATATATATATATTTTCATATAGAACAATTACTAAATTCATCCTCAATCTGTTGGCTAATAAGCCTAATCATATTACTACTAATATTGTACCATTAGTACATTGTTGCAATAAACTTTATAATGATTATATTTATAAATTACAGTCCAACATAACATTTTGATATTTAACCATGATTTCCATTTTATAAATACCCAATAATTTGACACATTTTCATTTGAATAACCCAAGATTACTGACATAAAAACTATAGTATACAATAATACATGTATAGTATAACAAATGAGCATTGGTAAAACTCCACACATCACTCACAATTTATACACAATCAGTTACATCCTCAAAACAAATAAGTGACAATGGTCAACGTTTCATAACCTATGAACAAACTGTTTCAATTTCAGTTGTCGACACCAAAATTCAAATCAAGATGTTTAAATTCCATTTTTTTTTACTATGCCAGCACTATCTACAAAAATAATTCTGTGTGAAACTAACCTCCTGGCATAAACATATCATTAGCCCATTTTCAAATGACCACAAAGAACATACATTTCTAATAAATACATTGTAGCAATCTGACATTTATCATCAACATTTCATCATTGTTTTTATCAATTGCCAGTCATTGTACTCATTTTACTACACAAAAATTCACAACATATATAACAAACCTCTTTTCATAGTCACATTTCCCTCTTAATAATCAATTTTGAATATAATTCTGTACATTTTTATATTTCATCAATCACATTTTTCTCTTCTAGATGGCAGCACAATCAGTTAATGTTTATGTACTCTCTGACCCAGAAGAAAGATCTGATGCTTCAATGATGAAAGCGCTAACACAACAACTTCAATTCATAGATGTCTACATAAAGCATGAACCACTCAGTTCCAAATTCAGCAAAGGAACATTCTACAAGTTGAATTCGTACTCTATGAATACGGGCCTAAATACTATGACATTGACTTCTAAGAGTCGAGTAAGTATTTTAACATAATTTGTAAAATCAACCAATAACTTTTTAATCCATCAAAAATCACATTTCCAATAAATATTCCATCACATTGTTAAACTAACATTTTCTGTTACATAAACATTTTATATAGTATTCATTGCACCCCAGTCAATGCATCTAATTTTTGACAATCAAACCATAATTCAATGCTTACATACATATCCAACACGTTTCCTACATAAAATACAACGCAAATGTTCAACCAAATTTCAAGTGTCAATAAACCCGACTAAATGATTCTCACAAAAAAGCATGATATCATTTCAAATGGACCTACATTTATATCAAATGACACCTTTGGTTACATTGCAGACAATATCATCCATCATTAACCACAATTATGATGCAATTGTGCTTCACAATTTTGCACGTAATTCACATTCCAAGACAAAATACACTCAATTTCATGTTAACCATTACATTGCATTAAACATTATGAGTAAGACTTCTAACACCAAAAGTTTCACATTTCTTTTTCGCATTAACCAAGACCATGGCTGTCATAGCTTGCCCACGTTAAGGATCAAGGTCAATCAAATTAACTCAAAAACATAAGCTACAAATTTTTTACAAATGATCACGAATAAAATCTAATGACTGAAAATGAAACCCTATAAATTTTGTTTACCAAAAAAATGAATTAACTACAATTTCCCACCATATCATTACAAAGTGATACTCAACAACAAATGATCATTTTATTCAACCTAACACCATTATCCCAAGGACTCATTTTTAACATTAAAATGATAGCATGCACATTACAAAAACCTTGACCAATCATAATACCCCTATAAATTAGAAATACCATGAATTCATTGTAAACTTTCCATACATTTCCTATTTATTTTAATACAAATGTTTACATTTTATTCCTGAATGAACATGTACAAACACAGGTTTTTATGACAGCACCATTTGAAATACCTGAAGAGACACTTCATCGATTTTACAATGCACCAGTTCTTCCCATTGGTGAAGCACTTGCATCCCCATCCAAGAAACGAATCACTCTCCATGGAATCATCAAGAATGTAAGTAATCGCAACAAAAACATTGTAATTTCCCCAACAATCTATCCTCATCAAAACACACAAATAGTTGTGCAAACTTAATAACATTACTCACATCCATACAGACAAAAGCAAACATTATGCCAATCATATTTATCAAACTGTTTCCCTATTTTCAAAATGCTCATTTATCAACTTTGTACGATATCATACACCATCATTATACTACATTCAACACATTTACTTCTCCAAACTAATAGGTCTCCCCAATGAAATCAGGAGCCAACTGGATGCGGAAAGACATTCAGCTACAAGATGTGAAATCCAACCAAACAATCATGGTCAAACTATGGGGATCTAAAGCAACAGATTTCCAACATACCGCACAGCAAATTGTGACAATCACCAACGTTGAAACGTCCGAGTATGACAAAAGAATTTCAACCAACTCCACGCCACAAACATCCACAATGGTAAGTAAATATTTTTTATCATAAAGTCATTTCAATAGTTCTGATATCAATATATCATTTATATATCTAATATCAGCTCATAACTTTTCACAAAGCACATCATAGCTTAAAAACCAACTTCTTCCGATCAACTTCATCATCAATTTCATTACACCTTTTCAACATTTATTCAATGAGTTAAATTGTTTAGAAAATATATTACTGTTCATGTTTATTATGTTTACATTTAAAATCAACAAAATCCAACAATCATTCCCAATAACAAAATACATATCAATTAAATAACCACCTTGTACAATATCATTACTTAGTTAAATTATTTACAACATATACCCATACACATAAACAACATCACCTATACACCTTTAAACACATTAATTAACCCGTACATCAAACCCCCACACATACAAATTTACAACAGTCAACCTTTGTTCATCCCTCCATACCTAAATAAAAACATATATACATGTAAATGCATTCGCAAAATTTATTTACTCCACATCAAACTGCAACCAAAACCACTTATTCCTTTATTTTAAGATTTTCATGTGCACACTTCTCTAATTTACAATGTATCATCTAATCTTATTTTGTCTCTAACAGGCACATGCTCAAACAACATTCGAAGATATTGAAGTTGTGGCATTTGACATTGAAGAGTAAGTCAAATTATTTTGTTGAACCACACATCATATATTATATGCTTTTTTATAAGAACCTTAATTTGGGATAACGGTGATATTAATAATAGTGTTGTTTGTTCCTACAGCGATAACATTCTCCTTGTCAGTGCAGCTGACACCATTTTTAAATGCAAAACATCATTGTTCAATGACCAAGTGCAGGCATCCACGCAACAACTCCAACAACTCCTTCCATACATGATTCAGGCCGAGTATGACAAAACAACACATGTAATCAGCTCCATTTCTGCTCCAACGTAAGTTGCAAACTCAGTTAACTTATCACTACAACATTTCATTTTCCCATTTCAAACAATGTTCTTCCTAAATATCTATTAATTATTCGCATTCAATAATGGAAACATGTTAAACTGTACAAGTGATTGTGAATCAAAACTTTCTTTCAAAAACAAACAACATGTCAAACAATTGATAACTCCAAGCTACTTCAAAGAATGTATTCCTGACTCCCAATCATAGCACGACAGTCCCAATCATGTCAGCTACGTCCAACAACCAATCATGTACATTTACCATGTTACATCAACTATCATATTCAAACTAAAATACCCCCCCACACACACACACACACAAAATTTTTATTGCCTCTCAATTTCAAATTCATTATAATAACATTCACATACCTGTTGATACAATTATTTTTCACCAGCTTGCAAGATGATGATCTCAAAAACAAAAGTGACTAAAGTCATCAACTGGACGGTAAAGACCCCAACATAGTTACAACGCACCAAGCTTCATCTGCATAAAACTTCAGTGTCGTGTGCCGAATAACAAAACGTTCACGTCCTTACGCCAATGATTTATAACAATTACTATCCAATTATGTCGAATCATTTACATTCTTATTGCACAACTTCTTTCTTAACATTTCCAATCATTTCTGTATAATTCCACTGCAACTTCTGTTTTACAACAATTACCAATCATTAGCACTAAATTTGATAACATTCTACAGGGTTTAACGAAGACGTGATTCTACTTTATTTAATTGCTATAGCCACACATTACATGTACATCTCACAATTAACAACATGGAATGATTGAAGCAATGTGTTTCCAATAATACATGGGTTTCATTCCAAAGAGCAACAATGTTTCCATATAAGTAGTGGCCTCAAATAATACACGTTGGTTCATCACATCATTGCTACTAAAAATTGCCACCAACACTTCCTCCATAATTTCTTTTTCCTATGATACACATAGTTCAATAATCCCCAGTTCATTAAACATAATCTTTGCCAGGTGGAAGAGAAAAAGCTATAATTAATAACTCACATTTAACACATCTCTTATTTAAAGCCATGTTAAATATTTTACCTGTGATGATGAACAAAATCCAATAATTAAACATCATTCTCATTCGTTTTTTTTCCAGCACGAAAATGAATCATCTACAATTTCCCACCTTCATCTTAAATAATAGTACTCAAACGTGTGTCAATCTACATATCAACCCAATGTATTACTGAAAACACATAACTTCAACATTAACTTTAAACAATGCTTTTTTTTTTAAAAAAACCTGGCCACATTAACATGTTATACTTAGATTACCAAAAAACCATATATATATAATTGAGCATCAAACTTAAAATCTTCAATCTATTTCACATTCAAGTGCTGAAAATTCCAATTTATCTGGTACAATTTCAGTAAAAAAAATGTTGTTTAACACACTGACATCCAATCGTAAACAAATACAATAACTGTCAATGTAACACGTCTTACAACATTTCTTCTAAATCGCCCAACTTATATTTGATTTTATGAATTAACTACCTGTATACATATTGCCGTATACTATAGACAAACTTACCTACCATTCTTCATTCTACAGTCCCTGTAACAACACCAAAACAACTACTGTTAATTTCATGCCTAAGTAGTTCCAACCATTTGTAGCTACCACTTCCACACATTCATTTACACTTGATCATAATTCTTTCATTGTAAGTAATATTTCTAATATCAGATAAAACACTTTAGATTTTATAATTTATTTCAAATAATCTATACATGATTAACAGTAATTTTATATTATAACATTTAACATGGCTGTGCTACATGATTGCCTTTATGTTTTCGGTATAATAAACATACTTTTTCAAAAAAAAAGAGTTATTTCTCACTTTCTTTCCAAAATCCCCAGATAGCTCTTAACAGCTATGCATTTGAACACGTTTTTGGGGCCGTCCCCAACTCAAACTATATAGTTTACTATATAGCAAAGTATGAAAGATCCCATCTTACATTAAAAATTAGTACATTCATTTATCACTAAGGATGAGAAAGTTTCAATTCTTAATTAATAAACCGCAATATAATGTCATAAATATTTAATTCAAGAATTCTTAACAACCATATCACAAGAAAAATATGTCCGATCCACGGACATTTTCCAAGGTATAATGTATTTCTTATCGTAGATATTTTTTGTTAGCACAATTGTTCATGCATCATTTCTAACATATCTATGTACAACACACATAGACAAATTCCAAAATTGATCAAGTCATAACCCTGTCTGCGTCCGTCGTACTGTGCTTTCTATATCACGGGGAATTTTGATGGTAAATGACTTTAACAAGTCTCATCAAAACAGCAGTAACCCTGTCTGCGTCCTCCGTACTGTGCTTTCTATATAGGCGGGGCATTTTTATGGTAACAGACTTTAACTAGTCATATCAAAACAGCAGTGCTATCGAGTATCATATTTGCATTCCTAAAACAACTTCCGACCAACGTAAATGTCATAAAGATCAACGTAATGTCACTTTAATTAACCATTAATTGTTCAATATGAGCACCGTTAGTACAACGCTGTATGGATTGCGCCGCTTCACGCCGCTCAGAGTTGATTGCAAAGTTTTACACAAGTGCACACCACCTGCTTTTCACAGGTTAATCCAATGAAGATTTTGGGTGTTACGAACCTGTACAGGTTTTTGTTGGGAAAACTGCAAAATATCAATGCAGCAGGGTAGCGCTATCATTTAACGTTTAAAACTTCATATAGCGTTCTCAGATGTTAGTTTGGCTTTCAATAACTAATTATTATGACTGCTCCTATCCTATAGCGCCCTCTATCGGTAGATGTTTTTCTACATATAACTTGCAGAATCTCTGCATCTTTAGGGTTTTCGTTCAAAGGCATCTCATAGGAGTAAAAGTTATACCACCTTGTACATAACAAGAAATCATAGTAAGGCAAACATATTTTTGTCTTCGTGACGCCATCGTAGAATCATAATCTTTGTGCCACTTTAAAGCTTAGAGCACGGGAGACATTTTTTACTTAAACATATGACCCCAATTTGACCATAACATCCGGTCCAAGCAGGAAGTTCAACACTTTAAAACGTCATATCTCTTGAAATAAATTCTACAAAGTCGTAATCTTTGTGTTGTTATATAGCTTACATCATATGTCACATTTGACATACAAGCGTGACCCCAATTCGACCTTTACTTCCAATCCAAACAGGAAGTTCAAAATTTCTAAATTTCACATCTTATGTGCAAAATGTCGTAAAGTCATAATCTTTGTTCCATTTGTAGCTTACATCATATGTGACATTTGGTTAAAAGAATGACCCCACTTTGACCTTTACTTCCGGTCCAAACAAAAAGCTCTACATTTAAAAAAAGCATATCTCCTGTGCCAAATGTCCTAGAGTCATAATCTTTGTACCATTTGTAGCTTACATCACATGTATTTGACCACACTACGACCTTTACATCCGTTTGAAACAAGATGCTCATAATTTAAGTCTTACAAACGATCTACAGACTTGCAATGAAGGTTGCGTTCAGAAACATCAACTCCAATCATCACTTCCATGGTATGTACCCAATTATTGTACTAAACCAAACAAACTCGGAACAGCTTTGTGATTGTTGATTACAATTACATTATATCTAGTTATTAGCTGTTCCGACATAGCAGTTGGAACAGGTTTTGTTTTCGTCAAGATTTTTATTGTTTTTATTATTATTAGCTGTTCCGACTTAGCAGTCGGAACAGGTTTTGTTTTTCTTCTGATTATTATTAGCTGTTCCGACATAGCAGTCGGAACAGGTTTTGTTTTTCTTCGGATTATTATTTTTATTATTATTATTATTATTATTATTATTATTATACATTTGTTTCTGTCTCAAAATCCCATAGCATTTGTACACGTTTTTGTTCGTCCCTAATCTTAGAATTTGTAAGTATGACAAACTCAAAACCTATACTAAATTGAAGCTTAGGACATGAAGTTATCATAAAATAAATTTGGTTGAAATTTTTAATTAATTAGCCGAGTTATAATGACGTGAATATTTAATTAGGCAATCTTGTAACTACCATATCTCAAGAAGTATACATCCGATCCTCAAACTTTTTTCAGTTATAGACTTGTCCTATATTGTAGATGTGATTTCTGGTCTAACATTTCCCGTCACGTCATCATGACATCATTTATAATGCGGGTTTTAATCTATGTACAAAAGGCATGGCTCAAAAAGTGTCCAGATTTGGAAAGTTTTTAACAATATTTTCTAAATAAGTTAATTGTTAGTTTCCTAAATTACAAAAGATGTTTTGGAAAATTAAACGCTTGTTATAAGAGATGTTCCAGGTCATTAAAAACTAATAAAAGTACAATATCCAGGATAATTTAACGATTAAGTGACAAATCGGACACCATGGCTAGCTGTTTTGATTGCGCAATCACGGCAATGCATTGGAGATTTCCTTGATATTTGAATCGTAACCGAGAGAGTACCTATAGTTAGTGTATAGCCCATTCTGTATGTGTACGAACGATACATGCAACGTGCGTTTTGATAGGGTTTTCTTTAAAAGGCATTGGATGGTCATAAGTTACATACCATCTTGTAGCTTATAAAATTTGTTAGTATGAAAAACACATTTTTTTCGTCGTGACGTCATCAGGGATGACCGTTATCGTCGCGTGAATATTTAATTAGTCAAGTTTGTGTCCGTCTTATCTCAAAAAGTATACGTCCGATCCTCAAACTTTTTCAGTTATAGACTTGTCCTCTATTGTAGATGTGATTTCTGGTCTAACATTTACCGTCACGTCATTATGACATCATTTTAACAGGGCTTTTAATCTATGTACAAAAGGCATAGGTTTTAAAAGTGTCCAGATTTGGACATTTTTGAACACATTTTTCAAAATAAATGCAATTTTAGGTTCCCTATTTAGCTCAAATCAATTTGAAAACAGAGAGAACAATACAAGTCATTCCAGACTGACATTTATTATAGTGCAATGTGTTTCTTCAGTAATTAACTGTTAATTGGTAACTCAGTCAACACCATAGCTATAAGTGCGTATGTACTGCACTAGATCGAAATTTCCCGCGAGTGGAATATAACCATGTACGCTTATAATACTTCATGGGCGTAACGGTGGCAATGATCACTTTAGCTTTGCTGGTGCATCTTTTGGCCTCACTAGCTTAAGAAACTAATTACTCACGTGACTGTCGCGTGAATATTTAATAAGCAACTCTTCATATCGCTATATCTGAAGAAGCGCACAACTGATCCTCAAACTCTTCAGTTATAGACTTGTCCTATATTGTAGATGTGATTTCTGATCTAACATTTACCGTCACGTCATTATGACATCATTTTAACAGCGCTTTTAATCTATGTACAAAGGCATAGGTTTTAAAAGTGTCCAGATTTGGACATTTTTGAACACATTTTTCAAAATAAATGCAATTTTAGGTTCCCTATTTAGCTCAAATCAATTTGAAAACAGACAGAACAATACAAGTCATTTCAGACTGACATTTATTATAGTGCAGTGTGTTTCTTCAGTAATTAACTGTTAATTGGTAACTCAGTCAACACCATAGCTATAAGTGCGTATGTACTGCACTAGATCGAAATTTACCGCGACTGGAATATAACCATGTACGCTTATAATACTTCATGGGCGTAATGGTGGCAATGATCACTTTAGCTTTGCTGGTGCATCTTTTGGCCTCACTAGCTTAAGAAACTAATTACTCACGTGACTGTCGCGTGAATATTTAATAAGCAACTCTTCATATCGCTATATCTGAAGAAGGGCACAACCGATTTTCAAACTTTTTTCGGTCATTATAGTCATTGGGCATTAAAGATGAGCTTCGGGTTGACGTGACCTCGGGTTGACCTTAACATCCGAGTAAACCGGAAGCTGAACCATGACTTAAGAAGTACACAGCCGATTTTAAAAATCTTTTTCAATTATATAGTCCTTGATAATTCAACATTACCCACGGGATACCGTGACCGCATGTTGGTCTTAAATTTAGGGTCAACCGGAAGCTTGACGCTATCTCGAGAACTACAAATCAAGTACCTTAAGAAACAATATTCGGAACAGCTTTGTGATTGTTGATTACAATCACATTATATCTAGTTATTATTATTATTATACATTTGTTTCTGTCTCAAAACACCATAGCATTTGTACACGTTTTTGTTCGTCCCTAATCTTAGAATGTGTAAGTATGACAAACTCAAATCCTATACTAAATTGAAGCTTAGGACATGAAGTTATCATAAAACAAATTTGGTTGAAATTTTTAATTAATTAGCCGAGTTATAATGACGTGAATATTTAATTAGGCAATCTTGTAACTACCATATCTCAAGAAGTATACATCCGATCCTCAAACTTTTTTCAGTTATAGACTTGTCCTATATTGTAGATGTGATTTCTGGTCTAACATTTCCCGTCACGTCATCATGACATCATTTATAATGCGGGTTTTAATCTATGTACAAAATGCATGGCTCAAAAAGTGTCCAGATAGACCTTATGCACATGACGTCATTTGAGTAGGGCGCCCTCGACTAGAGGTCAAAAGAAGGTTGCTCATTGGCCCATCATATGCGTCACGCGTACATTCATGTGCTTTTTCCATTGTTGCATCATTAATTTACCTCTGAGATGGCGGCGCGATGACGTCAATGCATAAGGTCTATTGGGAAAGTTTTTAACACAATATTTTCTAAATAAGTTAATTGTTAGTTTCCTAAATTACATAAGATGTTTTGAAAAGTTAAACGCTTATTATAAGAGATGTTCCAGGTCATTAAAAACTAATAAAAGTACAATATCCAGGATAATTTAACGATTAAGTGACAAATCGGACACCATGGCTAGCTGTTTCGATTGCGCAATCACGGCAATGCATTGGAGATTTCCTTGATATTTGAATCGTAACCGAGAGAGTACCTATAGTTAGTGTATAGCCCATTCAGTATGTGTACGAACGATACATGCAACGTGCGTTTTGATAGGGTTTTATTTTAAAAGGCATTGGATGGTCATAAGTTACATACCATCTTGTAGCTTATAAAATTTGTTAGTATGAAAAACACATTTTCTTCGTCGTGACGTCATCAGGAATGACCGCAATCGTCGCTTGAATATTTAATTAGTAAGCCTTGTGTCCATCATATCTCAAAAAATATACGTCCGATCCTCAAACTTTTTTTCAGTTTTAGACTTGTCCTATATTGTAGATGTGATTTCTGGTCTAACATTTTACCGTCACGTCATCATGACATCATTTTAACGGGGCTTTTAATCTATGTACAAAAGGCATAGGTTTTAAAAGTGTCCAGATTTGGACATTTTTGAACACATTTTTTTTAAATAAATGCAATTTTAGGATCCCCATTTAGCTCAAATCAATTCGAAAACAGAGAGAACAATACAAGTCATTTAAGACTGACATTAATCTTAGTGCAGTGTGTTTCTTCAGTAGTTAACTGTTAATTGGTAACGCAGTCAACACCATAGCTATTAGTGCGTATATACTGCACTACAACGAAATTTCCCAAGAATTGAGTATGACCATGTAGGCATATAAAACCTCATGGGCTTAACGGTGAGAAAGGCACTTTAGCCTTGCTGGTGCATCGCTTTTTCACTAGCTTAAGCAAGTAATTTATTACGTGACTATCTCGTGAATATTTAATTAACGAATCTTCATATCGCTATATCTGAAGGACACAACCGATTTTCAAACTTGATTCGGTTATATAGTCATTGGGCATTAATTACTAATAATTATGAGCTTCGAGTTGACGTGACCTCGGGTTGACCTTAATTACCGGATCAACCGGAAGTTGAACCATGACTTAAGAAGTACACAGCCGATTTTAAAAAATTTTACATTTATAGACTTCTTGAAAATTCAATATTACACTCAGGATACCATGACCACATGTTGGTCCTAAATTCAGGGTCAACCGGAAGCTTGACTATATCTCAAGAACTACAAATCAAGTACCGTAGGAAACAATAATCGGAACAGATCTTTGATCTTAATGTCTAGTATTTTATAAGTATTTGAAGGCCTTTTGAAATAATGAAGATTTTTTTTTGGGGTACTAGTATATATTGCAGTTGTTAAAGGTCTTGCTTTATTTTTCATAATAGTTAAACCCTCTTTATGGGTTACACTACTACAATGTAGTGGAGAAATGTGAGATTTTGTGGGGCCCAATAACACTCAGACAACGTGTCAAATATCAACAACGTACACTATGCGCACATACATTTCTGTACTAGTGCGGTCTGGTGTGCCGATGCAGTGATCGCATGAAGAGTACATACGTGTGGTGGAAACTTTGACTGACATCCGGGTATTTTGACGTCATTAGTGCGGAGTGCTATTTCATGGCTCTGTCTCATGTGAATCAACACTTGCAGAAACAGGGCGGAGAAATGACATGTTTATACTATACATACATGTATTTCACAGGTTGGCAAGAATTTTGTCTAGTATGCATGCGCACATCACATATCTAGGCATTCTTCACTTATACAGTGAAAAGCACAGAATCATACTTGCAAGTGCAGACTTCCTCACTAAGCAGAGCCATGAAATTTGGTCCATAAACCATTTTCATTGTAAACAATTATCACCATACACATTATATTTAATACACGGATAAACCTGGGGCCAATTTCACAAAGAAATAAGACTAGTCTTATCTGGAGTTAGGACCAGTAAATGGTTTAACTTAGGCCCAGTTCTATCTCCCACCATTGCCTAGACTAGTACTAAGTTAAGAATAGTTTTGTGAAATCGACCCCTGGTATATTTGGGTGCCATTGAGTGGCCTCCAATGCCTCCTGTTTCATCATGTGCCACTTATTGTTATAGAAGAATTGCACAAAATAATTTGTCACACAGACACAACTACAGGCCACTACTTTAGGCAGACTACATGAAAGGAGACAAAACCTAAACAATACCAAAACATTTCCACATAATAAAAACAACAATTTTTATATAGCGCCAAAGTCCAGGTACCCATTTTACCTCCGGGTGAAGAGAAGCAATTATAGTTAAGTATCTTCCACAGGGACACAAGTGTCACGACCGGGACTTGAACCCACACTCTGGTGATCAAAAACACCAGAGCTTGAGTCCAGTGTTCTTATCTGCTCAGCCACAACACCCAAAGTGTACCTTAACAGAGATACTTTCAATGTACACAGTTTGACATGATCAACTTTGCATGAGTGATGATAGATACAGTTATATTAATTATGACTGTACAATTTGGTTTTTGATCCTAATTTAATGAGTCGCTTTGCAGAAAAAATGACAGTGGTACAATTTTACTTGGTCTCCATTTAACAGCACCAAACCACTAACAAATAAAAAGAAACTTTTGATGGACACTCATTAATGCACAGCATACCTGATTTCCCTAGGTCCAAAAACCCAGGGATCATGCCTATATGTGTAAGTGACACTTTAAGTTACTACAAACATATTGCACACACACATTATTATGTTCTAATTTGTGTTTTCCAAATTCAAACAATAAACTTGTCTGAAGTCATTTTCCTTGTCTATTTCCAAACCAAAGAAAGGAATTTAAAATGAAGCTGATGGGTAGGATTAGAAATTACGGATGAGAAAGTAGAATGTCACTATTATCGGTACCATAACATATACATTCAATTAATATCTCATGAATCAAAGATGCACACTGAACATTATTTGTGACATTGCAACTGCAATCAAAATAAGACATGTTGTATATGTTCCTGCTTATGAATACATGTACCTGTATATATCAAAATTTGATTATCAAATTGAAAATGTGGACATGACAATAATGCATGAGTGAAATGTGTCTTTCACTCACAAGTCCTGTGTTTGCTTGTAAAAAATAATTGTATTAAAAGTAATCTACACAGTGAGCAATATCAGTTTTAATCATGCTACATGTAACTTCCTTTGGTATACCGTGGTTATAGTTTTGATTGACATAATACAAACAAAATGTCATGTAATATTATGACTGTTCTCAGGGATATTTGTCTGTCAACTATTTTTTTTAAGACTATTATCATTCCTCTAGAACTTGAGCGATGCTTTAATAACTTCTGTGCGAATGTCATTATACTTCAGTCAAAACCTTGCTTTTGAAAAATCTCATACCTTACACCATAGTATAACATCAAATGTTTGTGATGTGATCATATAACCAAGGGTGATGGCATATGGTCTTTATCCTAATGAAGTCTTCAACTGAAGGAGATGACATGGTCTTTCACCTGCACCAATAAGAATGATGGTTATGTTGTCAAATCTTACATTAATTGTCAAATGTAGTTGTCATGCAATACATCAAATACAACTCAAAAATAAAATACTGTCTTCCAAAGGAATTTACATTACTGATCAATTTAAACAAGCTTGATAAGCAATACTGAAATACTCATGTTCACAAACACAGAGTTCCCCAAATACCCTATTTTGCTAGTACATATAAATCCATAATTTTGTTTGCAACTGTACATTAAAGAACGGTTTTTATGATGAGTTAACAGTATTTTAAAGAATATAATGACGTTCAAGAGCACCCATGTATTTGAATATGTATGACTCTAAGATATCATAAAAAACACTTACCAAAACCTTGATTTTTACAACATGTGCAACTGTCACAGCACAAGTAACTGTTCCTCATGATGACACCCCAGCAATGATGTTCTGATGTACACTCGGCATTACAATTCTATAATGAAATTATGTTTTGTTAAATTTAGCAACTTGTCAATGGTAACAAACAAAAACAAGTGTTTATCAAAGAGACAACATTCAAATTAGGTCCAAACAGTTTGGTTTGATGTGATAAAGGACAAGAAGATATTGAAGGTATTAGATCATACACTGGCCAAACCCATAAGTTTGTAAGGGTTATTTAATGCATGATAACACAATGTCTCATTTAATTATTCTCTCAAGATCTTGATATTGTATTTGGAAAAATAATTGATCAACATTTACAACTCACTTAGTCAACATTCTCTTAAACAGTGAGGAGAGTACTGAGAGAGGTTCCACACAGGCAAACAATGCAAACATATACATGTTTTAAAATGCATGGCAGTATTGTAGTTAGAAAATGTGTACCTGAACAATAGTTTCCGAATAGTTCCATTGTTTACCTCAGTGGAGTGAAGCCATGGAATGTACTATAACTCTTAAGTTTAGACTTTCAGTTGGATGGGGTTATGACGTCACCCAACTGAAGTACATCAGACTCAGTAGGTGAAGAAGACTCCCAGGTGAGCAGGGTCATGTTGTCACCCCCCTTCAGTATATCAGACTAAGTAAGTGAAGAAGACTCCCTGGTGAGTAGGGTCATGATGTCACCCCACTTCAGTACATCAGGCTAAGTAAGTGAAGAAGACTCCCAGGTGAGCAGGGTCATGATGTGACCCCACTTCAGTACATCAGACTCAGTAAGCGAAGAAGACTCCCAGGTGAGCAGGGTCATGATGTGACCCCACTTCAGTACATCAGACTCAGTAAGTGAAGAAGACTCCCAGGTGAGCAGGGTCAAGATGTCACCCCACTTCAGTACATCAGGCTATAAAGTAAGTGAAGAAGACTCCCAGGTGAGCAGGGTCATGATGTCATCCGACTTAAGCACATCAGACTCAGTGAATGAAGAAGATTCTCAGGTGAGCAGGGTCACTGAGGCTACCCATTTATGTAGAAAGAACATTGTTTGTGACAAAGATGTACAATTTCATAGGGATTTAGTGATGATTACAATTACAATATTGTTATTGTGTCAAACTTTTCAACAAGATCTTTACTTAGCCCATTTATTGCTGTTTTAGATTTTAATCAATACTTACAGGATATTGTGTATGGCTTGACCAGAAATAACAACTTTTACAAAGATTCATTATGGAGTATATCTTCTGCATAGCTCTTGTATTGTGATACTCTACTATCTGTTCATCAAAAATAACAAATAATATAATTAACTTCCTTCAGTTTACTTAAGGGTTGTCGAACCACATGCATTACTAATTTTCTTTAATTCGTGAAACAAATTGAAGATTCATAATCCACTTTTAATGGAAAACACATGTACTGTGATAAAAAAATAAACCATTCTCACACTGACTCCGCTATTTTATTTTAACTTTGATGACTCTTTATGATAGTTTCTTATTGATGATACATTTTTAATAATAATAATATTACGCAGTTTTTATATAGTGCTTTATCACACCCTATGGGCATCTCAGAGCGCTCAGTATTTTTTCCTGCAAGGTATGATGAGTTACATTTTATTTTTTGAAGTATGAGACCTGTTCCTTTACATAGCACCATGTAATGGTTCACAAGGTGCTGTGGCGCAATCTGCAGCCGATCAAACCAGGAACACCGGGGCGAACCCCTTCTCTTTGCGATAAGTGCCACTGGGTTCTTTTACGTGCATTACACAACACACGGGACCAACGGCTTAACGTCCCATCCGAAGGACGAAACGATAATGGTTAAGTGTCTTGCTTAAGGACACAAGTGTCACGACCGGGACTCGAATCCACACTCTGCTGATCAGAAACACCAGAGCTTGAGTCCGGTGATCTTATCCACTCGGCCACGACACGTGGATTCATTGTTAGTGAGCTTATGCAATCTGTTTTCTTTCAAGTTTGCAATATTAATTGTTATTACTCCTTTGTTCTTAATAGCTTTACCAATGATACAATCAGTGCTTTCACCTATTTTTCCTTTCTGTATCATTACTTTTGCGTAAATTTTGTAAATATAAAATATTTTCGTTTCACTTGTTTGTTGCATTTTATCAGTGTTTCTTTAAATACCTTTCACATGTCTCACACTTGCTCACACTGAATACGTACAGCCTCATGATAACTGTAATATGTGGGAATGACATCACACTCAACTGATTCTATCCCTCTGACAAAAACGTGATCAATCAATGTTCCCTTCTCAGTAGTAGCATCCATAACACACTGCTTGTAGCCATGCTCTCTCATCATGTTCACAATACTTGAAGACTGTGTACTTTTGACTTTCAGGATATCTTCATTGAAATCTCCCATTATGATACATCTGTTAGATACTTTGTGACGTTCATTTACAAGATTTTTCATATTAGACATGAATTCCCGAAGCATATATGAAACTGGTCGATAGATAACAACAACTGTGAATGACATTGGAAATGATATGAAATGCAATATACTCAATGTTCTGTACTGGCAATGTGAGTTTACTGGTTGCTTTGTCTCTTCTACTGTATACTGCTATACCACCATGAGATTGTTGCTGTAATGTTTCAGTCAGCTGAGTGGAGTTATCATAAGAAAGACATCTTGGCTGATGGTAGCTTTTGAAGTTATCTAAGTGCAAGTCATACTGCTGTTGATCTTCAGTCCAGGTTTCTGTCAGACAAATGACATCTGATTTCATCATTTCACTGTTGCATTTCAAGTCCATATAATGTGCTTTCAACCCCTGGATATTATACAAAATGATGCTTAGAATAGCAGGTGTGTTTGTACAGTCAATACCTTGTTTATCAATAAATGATGGCATACAATATATGAATTTCTCATGAAAACCTTCAATGACAAGACCATTCAGTGATGTGACACGACTCAGACTCACATAAGCTTGCCCTGCAGTAAACGTTTTATCAAGACACACTACGGCTTTGTCTGTTGTCATTCCTTGTACCTTATGAGCTGTGCATGCCCAACTTAACTTCAATGGAAACTGATGACGTACCCACTTTTTACCAATACTTTCTTCCTGAATCTCAACTGGTACACTATTACCATCATTTGAAGATGATGCAAATTGTTTCCTCAACTGCATTCCAACCTTGTTGTTATCAAACTTAACATAGATACATTTTACTTCATCAGATTTATTCTGTGACATTACTAACTGTGATACGGTACCAAATACTCCATGAACAAGGCCATCAGATACATCAATGTTCTTCGTTAGCATAACTCGAGCACCAACACCAAGCAACAGGGACTGTGGCAAG
The DNA here is from genome assembly GCA_911728455.2 of Marthasterias glacialis. Lineage (NCBI taxonomy): Eukaryota > Metazoa > Echinodermata > Asteroidea > Forcipulatida > Asteriidae > Marthasterias > Marthasterias glacialis. Next base: position 27,778,571 of record OU452220.1, on the reverse strand, counting down.
CTTCCAGACTTCTTTAAATTTTTTCCTTGTCTGACCTTCTTAGCATTGTGTGAATCTGTCTCATAATCCTTTGCTTCAATAACCACACAATGTTCACATTGTGAATGCAGAATCTTCATGTTTTGTTTATCCACTTGTTTGTTACATGGGAATATATGGCAAGCCTCATTCCATTCTTCACCTGTCTCACGTCCTTTCAAAATTGTTACTTCATCATCCCGTAAGGCTTCACCTTTCGTTCCGACTCTAAGTCTATTGAGTATCTGCAAATTTTGCATCTTCCTTTTGCCTCATGATCTCATTCAGTGTAACTAACTTGAAATTGTCATTCCACAAATCACATGTTGCAGTCCTGTCATACAAAGGTTTTGCTTTCACTGGAGGTAATTGATAAAAATCTCCAACAGCTAAAATACTGACATTGCCAAAAGGATTATGATTCCTGGATTGCTTAATCTGTCTTAGACGTTCATGGATGTAATACAGTAATTTCTGACTAACCATTGAAACTTCATCAATAATCAAAATCTGCAACTGACTGAGCTTACTACGAAGTGTACTGATCTTCTCTTCACCAAGTGGTTGATATGGTAGTCTCACATCTATTGGTATAGACAATGAATTATGAATTGTAGCACCATTGATATTAAATGCAGCCACACCTGTAGGAGCAGTTAGCATAACAGACACATCGTCAGGGTTTCTCATCATTGATCCCAGTATTCTGGTTGCTTCATAATCAATACACTTTCCAGTACCTGCACCACCAGTAACAAACACTTGAAATGCTTCAGGGTTTTTACCATTAGCCTTGTCTATGCACCATTGCCGAATGTTGTAAAACACCTCTTTCTGTTGGGCATTTCATGACCTCATCATATTTAACGCATCTGACTTTGCTACTCTAGATGAGTTAGCATCAATGTTACAGACTCTCTCCTCTTTCTTACCACCTTTCAAGTCTGGAATACTCAATTTCTCTTCACCTTCATCTATAACAGGCTGCATCTGCTCTTCACATTCATCTCTCTGCTGTTCAGTTTCTGGACTGATCAATGCCAATGCATCTTCCTGTACACCAAACTTCTCAAGATGTAGTTCTGCATTCTCCAGTGATTCAAGATCTACTTCAAATCTGCAGCGATTACTATCAACAATCAGTTTAACAGATTGTAATCTTCCAAGTACATTGACAAACCCATTCTCATAAAAGTCACATTATGTTTCAAACGGTGGTGGTCTCAAATGTGCATCAATACGGTATGGGAGAAATAGCTGTAGAATACTTTGATAATACTTCTCAGGACATTTGGTGACTGAAAATCTTGGATATCTTATGACAGCTGGATCAGTTGTGGAGCGTTTCATTACATGTCCCAAGTCATTCTTCAATGCATACACTGGTGACTGTCTCTTATTACTGGGTACTTTATAATTGTTGTACAGTACTCTGTAACAAAATGTAGCTAGACACATTGATTCAAATGTATCAATATCTGGCCTTGCTTTGTAACGATCTATTCTGCTAATCATCCACACGTTGTCTTCATTACTATCATCATCATCATTATCATCATGATTTCTTGCATTGTTCTGAATAACACTCAAAGGCAAGGTCATTCGTACTGGATTCTCTCCTAATGGGTATAAACTCAACCTTTCTAGAACACTCTTGAAGTCTCAATGAACAACACCGATAAACTGCTTCTTCTTCTTCTTATTATTATTATGCATTTAGGTACGCTATTCATAGTAAAACCATATCACAGCGCTTACAATAGAAAGAGCAATATATTAAACATTATACATTATACAAACAAACAAATCAATTAGGAAAGAGGTATGTTTTGAGAACCTTCTTAAACACATCCACTGATGGAGCAGATTTAATATAAGAGGGAAGTTCATTCCACTCCTTAGCTGCTATTACAGTGAATGTACGATCTCCCGCCTTACTACGAGTCATGGGAAAAGTAAGGCGAAATGGATCTGCATTGAAGCGAAGATTTTTACGCAAAGGTCGATACAACTCAAGACATTCATTAAAATACACTGGTGCCTGATTGTGAAAGAATTTGTAAACGAATAAAAGAATCTTGAATGCAATCCTCCGTTTTATTGGTAACCAATGAAGCGATCTTAGAAGAGGCATGGCATCATGACGGCGATCTAACCTAAAGATAACGCGAGCAGCCCAGTTCTGCAAACTTTGAAGTCTCTTAATATGCACCTGTGGGACTTCAGTAAGCAGCCCGTTACAATAGTCTAACCGGGAAAGAACATGGCTGCGAATCACATGATGACATGCCTCTTCAGATACATACTTCCTTATCTGTGACACATTTTTTAACTGAAATCGAACAGACTTGCAAAGCTGGTCTATTTGGTTAGACATAGACATATTGCAATCAAAATATACACCAAGGTTCTTGACTGATGTTGATGGTGCAATCTGAGTGGTTCCAAATGTAAAAATGACATTATTCATGCTGCGCAAGTTGTGTTTAGAGCCAATTACCAAAAATTCTGTCTTTTGCTCATTAAGTTTAAGTTTGTTTTTTCCCATCCAATTACTTATATCCATAACACATGCTGAAAGGGTTTGCAATGCTGTATCTAGGCTATTTGGTTGCTTAGGGTCAAATGAAACATACAACTGTGTATCATCTGCATAAGTGTGATATGAAACCTTATGATGTCTAGCAATATCTGGGACAGGTAACGTGTATATAGTATAACCAATGGGTCCAAATACAGAGCCCTGAGGTAGACCAACTGTGTTGGTAGCCACTACCGAATGTTTCCCTTTGATCTCAACGCATGCAGACCAATCATCCAAGTATGACATAAACCAACTCAGTGCTACACCCTCTATACCTAGCCTTGTAAACAAACGAGAAATCAAAATATGACGGTCAATAGTGTCAAAAGCTGCTGACAAATCTAATGACAAAAGTAAAACTACCTGACCTTTATCCATGGCAGACAAAATATCATTTTTGACTTTAATAAGTGCACTCTCAGTACTGTGAAAGGGTCTATATGCAGACTGGTTAGGATCCCACAAGTTGTTTTCATTCATGTAAACTGAGTCTACGACAAGCAACCTTCTCAATTAACTTTCCGATAAAACTTAAATTAGAGACAGGTCTATAACTGGAAAGGCAGTCCTTATCAAGATTTTGTTTCTTGATAAGAGGTCGGATTATGGCGGACCGTGCTGTCGAAGGGAATGTGCCAGTCTGCAATGACGAATTAACAATATCTGTTAGTACAGGAAGAAGAACATTTACATGTTCCTTCAAAAACCAAGTGGGAATTGGGTCTAAACTACAAGACTTACTAGGAGATGATAAAATAATCTTTAATACCTCATCTTCAGTTGCAGGATGTAAGTAAGAGAGTGAGTTAGTATGTACTTGATTACTCATGAGATCAATGGAATGATGTAGATAATCATTAATGCTACTCTGAATCTTCTTTACTTTATCATCAAAGAATGTTAAAAAGTTATTGCATAATAATTCAACTGAGTCATGAAAAGGGAGAGAAGGCACCTTTCTATTTAACAAATATTCAACAGTCTTGTAGAGATCTTTATGTTCACATGTTGACAAAGTTCTTCGAAAGTATGCTATCTTTGTGCGACAGATCAGGTTTGATGAATCACGCTGTTTATTCAAGAATTCATCACGGTCAACATCTGATTTAGTCTTCCTCCACTTTCGCTCAGCCCGACGTTTCTCCCGGCGTGCTAAATGAATGTCATTGTTGTACCAAAGCATCCTCCGACGTACTTGACAGTTGGAGGGGCAGATTTATCCAGAAGTGACTGCATGGTTTTGTTGTACCAATTGAACCCAGATTCAGCATCTCCTCGGTGGCTGAAACCCCGAGTTAACTCACACAAAGCTGTCGTGAATGCCTCCTTATCAATTGCCTTGAAATTACGAGATATTGTGAAAGTCTTTTGTGGTTTCGGTAAAGGTATGTTTAACTGTACATCAATAACAAAATGATTCGACATTTGCACATCATATACATTGCATTTCTTAATTAGGGATTCTCTCTCTTGTGAATACCAAGTCCAGTGTGTGACCATGAGAGTGTGTTGGACCGATTACATGTTGATGAAGACTAGCAGAGGATGTTGCTTGAAGAAAGGTACAAACGTCCGGCTTGGCAGGTAGATCTACATGAAAGTTGAAGTCTCCAAGCAAAAGCAGTTTGCCTGGAAGGACGGATATATCGTTTAGAAAACTTTCAAAATCATTGAGAAAGTCTGAAACAGTAAGTCCATTAGCAGACGAGGGTGGTGGGCGGTACATGGCAATGATGTGAAGTTTTGAAGTCTTGCTGATAATATGAATTGATTCAAATGTTGTGAAGTTAGAGAATGGCTTTGTAGAAAGATTAAGTTCCGACTTAAAGATGACTGCGATACCCCCTCCATGACCACTTTCTCTAGGTGAACTATGAAACGTGTAACCAGGTGGTGTACATTCTCCGATGATGACTTGATCATTGCCCTTCAGCCACGACTCCGTGATGATAAATATGTCAATGTCATGTTCTAGGATGTAGTCACTAGTGACATGAACTTTATTTCTAAGAGAACGAGCGTTCCACAGGCAGAGCTTTGTGCTAGAAGAAATGTCAGTTTTCAATCTTGGGACATCGATCAGGTTATGATAAGTTCCTTGTTTTAGAGCATTGACCAAACAAGGTCGATTACATGTTTTAATAGTTACTGGGATGGGTTTCTGCTTTCTTCTTCCTGCTCTCTTCCCTCTGTGGCTCCGCCGATTTCTCTTCTCATTCCTCCTTTCAATTCCAAGAAAACAAATATTCTCTCTAACATCTCTAGGGAGTTCCGTTCTTTGTAGACTAGGTACTTTAAACTGAAGAAGTTCATACCTGCTGTATTGTCTTGGGTTGTTTGGAGGTAAGGTAGTCAATTCATGGTTCTGCTTTTCCAAGGCCGAGTAACGGGTAATAGGCCCAGGGTTCGGGTCCACATCACCAGCTATCAAGAGTTCTAGCTGAAAAGTTGATGTACTGTTTGCATAGTATGCAAGGCGGTTTCCAAGAAATTTAAGATGCTTGAGTTTGTACTGTGCGCAACTATATAGGCCTTTGTTGAATGTACAGTGTGCAGTAGTTAATCCACTTCTTCCCAGCGTAGATACAATGAGTACAAAAGTTATCAGCTTGAATAACTCCATTGCAGATCCTAGTGGCTGTTCAGGAGGACAACAAGGAGACTGCTTGAGTGAACTTCAATGCTACACCCAATGCAACATGGTGGGCATAGGTTCAACTCCCCACTACTTGAAGTCCAAACTGCAAAATTTATGTCCTCTCTTATTTCACTCAATAAGTAATTAAATTGTCTGAAGTTGGTCCAGATTGCTCCTGGTGTTGAAACAAACAGACTAATGATGAATTTATGATGCCTCAATCCAACAAGCAGAAATAATAAGCAAAATAATGCAGAGCTTGAAAAAGGGTCAGCCTGTTAGGCGATCACCACATCTTATTCTTGGGCTGACACTTCACGATTTTGTAGATAAACACTCCCAATCTGTTTCATACTCTGCTTAGCATCTTGATTACCTTCTTCAGCCTCACTGTGCATGCTTCAGTAATTGTCCCATCTCACGTTCTGCTTTGCTCATGTAACTGATAACATACACAAGCATATACATCGGTGATAAATTGAATATCCATATTGGCATTACAGCATTTTAACAAGTCAGGATTGTAATGATTAACCCAAGCATCTTGAGGCTTTCTTTTCAACACAATGTTCACTTTTTTAGTCAGCACATTATTGGCTTCTTCAAAATCATCCTGTGTTATACCAGTTGTTGTGAAGAGTTCATTAGTTATCATATGTTGATTTTTCTCATCATTAACGGCGCTCCACACTGATTTCAATAGTTCCTTAGCATCATCTTCACTTAATGTGTTATCACACATATCCTCAGCATTATCAATGTCCAATGGCTCTGGATTGGCAATAAATGTTCTCATTGATGGTGGCCTTGGAAAATTAAATCTACACTGTGTTCCTTTCTTCTTACATGACTTAGAATGTCTCTTCCTATGTTGCTGTACACTGCTTACAATCTCATTCAACTCTTCATCTTCTTTCTTTGATGGCAATGCACAACTGACAAACTTATCAACTCTGCCACTTCGTCTTCAGTCTCTGTACTCAACTTAGGTGCATCTTCAATCCAAAACAGGCAGTAAGTATGAGGAGAACCTCTTTGCTGGAATTCTTCTCAATAAAAATAATCTTTCACTTTCCCAATTGGTGCTGCCTTTGACATGATCACATCTTTCAAAAATGTATGAAATCGTTTATCAAACATTCTCGCAACAGTTACAGGATTACTCCTCAATAACAGACATTTGTCATTCCAATCTAATTCATCAATACTCCTTGAGTCACCTTGTTGTATGAGTAGTGTATTGATTAATTCAGGCCATCTCATATCAGCTGCAGAAAATGAACAGAACCACGTAGGAATACCAAGCTGTCGTACCATTGATAAAATATTCTTCTGACATGATTTCCAATAAGGAGGAGTTCCTCTGATAGGTTTCAAGAACTTGTATCCCTGGTCTGATTTCAGCATGTCTTTCAACTTGTCTTTATCATCAAGCATTCTAGCAGTGACACTCTCACCATCATTCATTTTGCCTGAGCCTTTTCTTAATGCAATAGAAACACTTTGAAATGACTTGCTTTAATTCAGACAGATATTGAGCTTAAAAGATGTACTGTGTACTCTTTGCAAATCTATTATCTACATACATCAGTCTGTTGTTAAAATATCTACAAAGTGTTATCTCCACATCACGCTTATCACTGAATACTGGCCCACCTTTAGGGAACAAGACTGGAAAACATTTGCACTCATTAGACGGGTCAATAAGCACTGATTGGATTATTTCCTTCACATAGTGCTACACAATACACATTAAAATACTGATCCAGAACTTCTTGTCCAATATTTGCAGCCTGTAAGCATGTATCTAAAGGTATTCCTCTCAAACGTTCATCTGTTTCTATCTCATTAGCATTGTCATCATCAACATTATTATATCTTCAACTTTCACTGTAACTTCAGTTCCATTATCTTCCTCTTCCACATTCTCTGCCAAGTCATTAGTCCAGTCTGTTTCTATTTCAATCTCATGGTACCACTTGTTATTGTGTTTAAGGTACTGTAAAGCAGTCTGTATGTGCTCCTTATTCACAAATTGATACTGATAGCATCCTTTAAAAGTCAATTTCCGCTTGAGCTTGACACATTATCTGATCAACATTTTGAGGTCTCGGTAAGGATTTCACAGTTTCAGACACATCTGATGGTACACATACTACAGGTCCATGTACACCATGCTGTCCACCTTTAGGTAAAGCCATCAACTTCACAAATGGTACATTCAGGGCAACTAGATGCTCTTCTAACTTATTCAAACATGCTAGCTCTTCCGGAATGTCTACTACCTGCAAATTATTACAAGAAGCTGGAGCAGGTATCTTATCATTCAATAACTTGCGATGACATGTATGACATATCCACAAACAGGACCTGCTGGACTCACGCACAGTACACTGCAATCTACAATTATGATCACAATTGTGTAGATATTTTTCACTGATACAATCACTATTCTCATATTTATTCTTGTTACGTTTGATGACTTGCTGACGAAACAACAGTCTCAAGCACACTGCGCACACATACTCTGGTCCATTCGATATTTCCATGTTAAACTCAGATATCACATGCTTTATACCATGTTTCATCACTTTCTTAAGCATTGATCGACTCTTATTCTTTCCTTTAATATTCTTCCTGAATTCTTCATTTTTCTGATACTTGGATGTTGAAGCCTTCTTCACATTATTTCTATAAAAAACATCAACATTATACTTGTAAGCTGTTCTCTCAATTGTTGTTTTCTTTTATTGTGGGTTATTATAGTATTTCAATTTGATCCCATTAATAACTTTGTTCCTGAAAGTCTCATTTTGGTGGTATTTTATTTTACTTGCACTCTTCACATCATTCCTAAATTCTTTATTTTCTTGGTACTTCACTTTGCATGCATTCTTTACATCACTCCTAAATTCTTCCTTTTTCTTGGTACTTCACTTTGCTTGCATTCTTTACATCACTCCTAAATTCTTCATTTTCTTGGTACTTCACTTTGCTTGCGTTCTTCACATCACTCCTAAATTCATCATTTTCTTGATACTTCACTTTGCTTGCATTCTTTACATCACTCCTAAATTCATCATATTCTTGGTACTTCACTTTGCTTGCATTCTTCACTTTATTCCTGAAATTTTCCTTTTCTTTATACATCTTTTTACTTGCATTTTTTTACTTCTTCTTGAAACTTTAAATTAGTCTTGAACTTTCTTTGACTTTGATCAATTTTCATAGCCCTTTGTTTCTCACTCAAGTGATATTTTACTTTATTTTCAAGTTTCACTGACCCAATGACCTTTTCTCTGTATTTCTCATACTTGTATTTCATCTGTTTATACTCCCTGTACTTTGCATTCTTTGTCTCTCTAAAGTCAACATCATTCCTGTATTTATCACTCTCATGTTTCCTTTTTTATCCTTTACTCACATCATTTTCACTTTCACTAGTACGTATTCCTCTGCATTTTTCTCTCATCCATTCTTTCTTTAATTGTCTGTACTTCACTTCACTTACACGTTTTTTTTTCTTTCGAGTACATATTTTCACAGATTCTTTTCTTCCAGTAGTGTTATCATTATTACACTTATCTATTATCTGTATCTCCAACTGTTTAGTTTGTTTGTCATCACTCTGTTCAGTGAATTCAAGACAGGTATCAAATTCCTTACAAGAGTCTCCCTGCTCCTCATCAACATAACTTTCTTGCTGTGGCAATTCGTACACTGATGTGACATTATAGTGCACCCTGTGTTTGTGATTCAGATAAATTCCCATATCAGATGTGTCAGCACTTCCCTCAACATTCTTTGCAGAGAATTTATACCACTTGCATACTTCATCAAATGTATATGTCAATACAAAGCATGTGCGTCATTGCCATGATTTCAATTTCAGTCGCCCATGTACCAGTATCAAACATTCTTGTCGCATTACATAATCCTCCACATCTACAAATCCATCTCTCAGAAAACATGTCAATTTATCAGCATTCCTCAACAGATGATTGGCACAAGCAACTCTCAATTGTACATGGTTACCTTCAGTTCCTGACATGGCAAATGATATAGCTCTGAAGAAACAATTACCATCACCACTTACACATCTTACAGATTTGGGTTTACCCATGGCTTGACATTGTACATTAAATGTGTTGGACTTCAAGTGTGATACATCAAAATCATATGTATTACAAAGAGTGACCTTAGCATCGAAGGTTAACGGAGAGAATTTCATAAGACCTTGTCCACTTACTTCAACTACTTCAACTACTTCCACTTCATTACTGGATTCACGGTCTGCACTGTCACTACAATGTTTATCTCTTCTAATCTGATTACTGAACTGATCGAAATCATCTTCAACATTACAATCCTCATCAACACACTCTGTATCTCGATGACCAATACTTATATCATTCCTCACAGTTATGTCAACTTCTACTGATACACCAGACAAGTCACAGTCCCCCATAATATTATTAAAACACAACTCTATGGTTTCTACTATGCCCTCTTGAACACTAGAACCTTCATCATCTGTACATGTACATGTTACAGCCTCAACATTGACACAGAGGGATACACCAGTTAATTCATACTGCTCATTATCAGACAGGTTCATGGAATGAGCTAACTTAGTACAATACCTGTACACTTCTTGCCATGATCTTGCTCTCATCACAATAGTTCCGTCTTGAATCATACAGCCTTGGATACTTCTGGAATGAGAATCAAACACAAAGTACATACCATCTTGAACAATTACAGCAAATGTGTTTCCATTGAAACTTATAAAACATCCATGATATTTCTGAGCATCTTGTTCTAATGCAGCTTTCAGTGGCTTCATATTAAATTCTTCTAAGTGACGAGCAGTTTCATTGAAGGTTCCTGTTACAGCCTCATGATACTTCATACTGTAGTGTGCGTCAAACACATCTCAGTTGGTAATTCTTCAATCAATAAGTAGTTATTGTTAATTGTGGTACTGTCTTGCAAGAATCCATACAATTCATTTCCAGTCAGAATACTGTCCATATCAGTACATTTCCAATTTCTCACATTCTTTTTCTTGCAATACATCATTGATGCTAGGCAGTTGGCAACACACTGCTTTCCAGAATTATCACCAAATCTTCTATCACCCTGATGAAAACTACCCTGTGCAATAACTCTTCCGTCTAATTCAACTGGGTTAATAATCTTAACAGGTTCACACGTACTCTGCTTTTCTACCACACTTATTTCATGTTTAGTTGCCCCAATATTATTCCTTTTACATTTCATTGAGCAGGGTCCAACATAGGTACTACCATTTTTCATCCTTTTCATTTCATCTTCAGACTTAACTTTCAAATTTGTTGATTCTTTTCTACATCTCTTACAATCACTGCTGTCAACACAAACTAAACTAGATCTTTTGTGACTTTGTAATTGACAATGTGTACTTTCTTTACCAATGCTCAATTCACTTTCCTTCAGTTTGCTGTTCTCTTTTTTCATTTGTTTCCTGTTCATACTCCTTTTTCTTATCTTAACGTCCGATATTCCAACATGCTTACCAACTTTTTCCACTCCACCGTGCTCTTCCTCAATTGCGTCAAATTCATCTTCATGATCATTCTCAGATATTGGATCAAATTCATTATCATCTTCTGCAATGCCAAAACCATGAAACAAACAATCTGAAAAATTCGAAAAACCACATTTACGACAGATCCACGTTAATCTCGACTCTGATAGAGCATTACAAACATCTTGCGAAAAACCCATGCAATTAATATGATACCATATCCTACATTTACCACATTGTTCTTTCCTTTCTAGAGTCTTGCAATCATTTTCACACAGCCAACAACTTGTCTCTTCATGAAATATACCTTGGAGATTAATCTGTGCTTCTTTACTTGGCAAGTTTTCTTTCCATTGACCTTCAACAGAAACACATCTTTGATCTTTTGTTTCAGGTATTGCTCCAAAATTACCTTGACACCCCTTTTCTTTACTTGTATGACAAATTACATATACCTCCTTAACTTTTACCTTGACTTCACCAATACTCTGTGGACCAATTCCAGCTTTACTTGCACACTTTGCGTCATATATTCTGTCTGGTTTGACTTCTTCAGCAGCTTTGTCATCAGATACAGGATTCCTCTGAGTGATACTTTCACATCTCACCTTTGTACATTCTCCAAGTTCAGCACCAACCTCCACATCACACTGACTGTCACACCTCAGTTCAGATTCACCTTCAGAATTTAATATTTCATATTTAAAGTCAGTCTTTCTTTGAGCTTTTGTTTTTGGTATTATTTGTTGTGCTTTTATTTCAGTACTCAGTGCATCTTTTCTTTGATTTATACCATCACCTTGGGGAGGTGCCAACCCCAAGGCGATTCGTGAAGGAGGTGAAATGTAGATCTCTGGAGGAGTCACACGGGAACACACATAAACACAGGAATGAAATGAGGTGGTTGTTGGGAGAGGGTGAGTGAAATGCTCTTTCTGTCTCTGTGCATCTTTTAGCTTTAACCCATTGCCTTGGGGAGGTGCCAACCCCAAGGCAATTTGCGAAGGAGGTGAAATGTCAGATAGAGGGGTAACGGGGGAGCACATAGAAGGGGAGGAGTGAGATGTGGTCATGGTTGAGGGAGGGTGGGTGATATGAGACGACACATCAACAGACAAGGAAGACATACATGGTGGATCATCCTTCCGGCTGGCCCCTAGGCGCCTCATCGCTTCTCTCTTGGCCTTGGCCCTGGCTCTTGTTCTCTGGTTTGGCATTTTCTGTGTAGAGAAATGCTGTTGTCAATCAAGGTTATAATTTTACTCATGAACTATCATTGTACATGTATTGCTATTTACAAACAGCACCATAGCCACGGTTTTCTTCAAAGGGGGAGGGGGAGCGGCAACTTGGGAGATGGATGATAGCCAAATGGCTATTTGTCTTTTAGTTCTTTTCTGGTATTTGTCTTTTATTTTGATTTCTTAATTTGCAATATTTTGCAACTGGAAGGACAAAGATTCTTTGTGATTGGATAAAGGGGGGGGGTGCGCCCCCATGACCTCTTTCCCTTAACCCGCTATGCCGCTGTTTACAAATATAACACCAATTCCATCATAAGATACATGTATACCACTACTTGTGTATTTTATTCATTTACTACTTTATTAAATCTTCTCAGTTCCTTTACTCCATGACCCCAAAAATGTAAAACCCCTTTCAAGGAAGTTTGTGGTAAAAAACCATATCCTTGCTTCAAGCATCTGTAAAGCAATATTTCGTGTTATAAACAAACAAAAAACGGTTGGGAACAATTTTTTTACCAATAAGCATTTTCCCATAATAGCATTAGTTCTCTACCCCCAAACAGTTTTTTTTCCGATGCACTCACTATGAAGATGAAAAAAAAAAAATTTGTACTGCCAAAATACAACCAAAAACTCACATCAATTCAATAAGTATTTGTCACAAAAGACCAGTGTTTCAATTGAAAAATTTACACAAAAATAAAACTCCACCATCTTGACACATTAATCATATTTTGTGAAGAAACTTTGGTTTTACTCAAAAATGATAGTTAACGTGTACCCAAAATACCAGGGCAATGATTTTTTGTGATTGAGTAAAATACTACAAGGCCAAATTTCATGGGTCTGCTTACAGAAGATTTCCCCTCTTGTGATAACCATTCTGTCCTTACATGGTATCCTGCATTGACTGCGCAAATCATTCTGCATGTCAGGGCATCAGCGAACACTGCACTACACAGCCTGGTATCCTGCGCGGAAAACAATATGAAAGTCAGGGCCTCAGCGAACACGCAATCCTCGCAGCGTTTTTACATATAAGGAAACAGTCGTTGAGCATACAGTCTACACGTAAATGCAAGTGGCAAAAAAAGATGTTTCTTAGTGCACGTTACATCATCATCATTTAGAACACTAAAGTTAGCGGTAATAACAGTTTTCATAATGCCAACATTTTAAAAAGATAAACATAATAAATAACAAAATTTTCATTATTTTTCTCCCAACGTTTTCGTTTCCACTCCTTACCTTGCGTTCTCATATGAGATCTGGTTTTTAAACTTCAATCAGTTGAATATCGGTGATAAATAATGCAACATATGCCACCAGTCTAAAACCAATCTTCAACATAGGTGGCGTCCTCGGGATTTCACGACGGACAAGACTAGCCATGTGGTGCACGTGCGGTTGTGTGCGCCTCATCAGCAGGTCGCGGCATGCATGAAACGCAAACTTGCAAGTACCGTTGATCAACGACATTGAAATAACATTTTTTTTACTTTGGTTGATGAAAAAATCAAAGCAGCTCATTGAACAATAGCCTAGTAGTTATAATTTACGCAAACATCCACTTAACTATGTTCTTATCACTGAGTGCTAAATATGAAGGAATTCGTGAAACGGCATACAGAAAAAAGGCCAAAATCACATTTCAAAATAAACTTTTAGAATGTAGTTTATCATCACATTACTCATAACAAAGATCCACGTACTAAGATTTGTTGCGGGTCATTGATAGCAAGCAGAACCTATAACGCATTTCCATTATAATAAATAATTATTTAGAAATCCTGGCACCATTGCTACCTCCATGCTACAACCTACCCAGGCCAATCACTCGGAGTACGTTCTTTTACCAATTAAATGCATCATACTTAACAGAAAACTTGGTTGTGAACTTCACGATACAGGCACATAATTATAGCGCCCTCAAGCATGTTTTTTCACTATACATCAAATAAAACACTTAATGCACTACAAAACTACAATGGTCTCCGATGTTAGAAATAGGTTCCAATTTAGTAATTCTTAAAGCCCCTATATACTATTGGTAAGATTGAAAAACTTGCATAGTTAAAAGATGGTCATGGTGCAAATCTTCCCTCAATATTGTTCCCTAAAATATACTAAGTTTTTGAAGATGAGTAAAACAAGTACTCTTCATTTCGCAGGATCAAAATTCTTCCATTAGAATGAAACCAAAAATTAAGAATGCACTTTTACTGTTTTCTCATAAAAGAAATAATGAAATCGACTGAAACTTTCACAAATTGGTACTATTGCATATCTCTTGATTCCTGCTTCTGAAAAATTTCACTCTTAACTCCACAATGTCAAAACTTTGAAATATCAACAAACTAATGACACATCATATCTAACTCATTTAAAATAGAACATTTATTTCCAAATCATTGCACAAAACAATCGTAGACTTACAAAAACACAATTACCAACTACCCCTGATTTTGTGAAATTAAATTTTTCACCAAAATGTCACTCTTAAACACCACAATATCAAAACTTTAAAATATCTACATATTATATTTTAAACATATGCATACAACACTTACAAAAATAGCCTATAAAATTACATCTTAATTACATAGTCCCACTATTTGCATGACTGAAAGATCCTTCATGCCTTGTACAAAACATACCCAATAACACTTATTTCCAAATTACAATATCGTCTCAAAATATTTATCAAATCAAAGACATCATAGATTTACATCCTTAAAACATCACTACAAAAAGTAAAAATTCAATTTAGGCACTTCTCACTATTTTTCACCAAAAAAAACCATATAATCTTGCATTTTCATGATAGCAACCTTTAAGTTAAAGTCATTTTACCTGCACCAAACAACTCAGTAGGTCTACACCATCCATCATATTTCTACAATCAATGCCACCAAATAGCATAAACCTAACATTCAAACTTACACCTACTAATAATAACCCCCATCTTCCTAACCAAACATAGACAAAAGAAAACAATTATCACCACTTTCACATAATACAACCATAAGACATATTTTCTTTACATTATCTAAACAGATTTTAGTTTATGCACTAAAAGATATACCAACAAAACTCTTAATTGTCTTCATATCATTCACCAGCACCATACCAATGAAAAGTACACTTGCAAACATTCAATGTCACACCATTCAAGTCAGGTGCAACTATAAGTGACCCAAAATGTTTATGAGAATTTATTTAAACACCCCTCACAGCATCATAAAAAATAAAAACATGGTTAAATGTTGCAACACAATACAAAATAACATGAATAATCACACAGACTTAACCAACATACGGAATAATTAAACAAAGACAAGTACGAACTTCTTAACACAACCAGAATTTCCCAACCTACACTAATGTAATGGAAGTGCATGAGTTGTTATTGTCATGTGACGTCGCACGTGATACGTGAACGACGTAGTTGGTCAGGCGACCTGGTTGCACCAATGGCAGGGTGCAAGGTGGCAGTTCGCGCCACTAAAGGTCAGGTGCATTTTAATTGTGCGCAATTTATAGTTTAGTTGGGCTGTTTTGAGCATAATCTTTAAGAAGTTATTTAAGTTTATGTAAGATGTTTTGCGCTGTTGGGCGTGCAAATTGCAGGCGAGAAAACGAGATAAAAGCTGCTGTTTTGGGGTTGCAGGAGTGTGGAGAGTGGAGAGTCTAGACTGGAGAGTCTAGAGGCTTGAGGATTGGTTCCAACATTTTGTATGAGTTACAAGTTAAGTTCACAGTGCTAGTTAGAGCCTGCGAGAGCAAGTTTGGAAGCGAGACGTAAGTGTTTG
The DNA here is from genome assembly GCA_911728455.2 of Marthasterias glacialis. NCBI lineage: Eukaryota > Metazoa > Echinodermata > Asteroidea > Forcipulatida > Asteriidae > Marthasterias > Marthasterias glacialis. Next base: position 27,762,703 of record OU452220.1, on the reverse strand, counting down.
TCTGCTTTGTGAATTCAGACAGCATTTGTTGCATTTTTGGAGTGGTGCAAGGGTTCGCCCGTATCACTTGTTGCTAGAATTTAGGCTGCGTTATTAAACTTTGCGCGTGCAGGCGATCGTCGTGTTTTAACACAAGACGATCAGCCGGATACGATACTGCGGTGTAGTTGACAGGGTTAAGTTGAACTACGACCCGAAGGTTGCCGTCGCTGTGTGCGGGGTACACAACTACGGGATTTGTGTGAAGGCTGCGTTGGCAGAGCGAGTTGTGTGGTTGTACCAGGACTGAGCTGTGTGCTCAAGGCCCAGGGGGCTGGTGTACAACTGTTGCATATTGTTCTGAGTGCGGGTTGCCGTTCACATAATATTGATTTAGCAGTAATTATTGTGAGTAACTTAAGTCTCATTTCAAACTGCTGATAGGCTACATTGTTTTACCCAAGGTGATTAATAAATAAATTGAGGTCAAGGTCACATAAACTTGTGTCCGATCTGTGTGATTATTTTTAGGGATCTGTGTGTATTCTGACAGAGAGGTTTACAATTAATTATAATCGGCGGTATACTTCCTCCGAAACGAATCTCGTCCCTCAGCCTTTAGTCCGCTTAGTGACTAACTTGAGGAAGGAGACAAGGATCAAGTTAATAATTATAGACAGGATAACTGTTTATGCCCGCCACACTAAGAACATTACAGATTATTCACATCAATTACACATAACAATCACTTGAACTGAAAGCAATTTGCTATACACCAAGAACAATTTACACATCAAACTACAACTAATTTCACAGTGAAATGTCACTTTAAATATTCCACTTCAAATCACTGATTATATACAATTGTTTTGAACATCATTTCAAAATCATATGTTCTTTTTGCCTATACATTGCAAACTCCTACTCTGTAATAAATTTCTTTATGGTTCTGTCACCAGTTCGATAACTAACACCAACAGATACAGGCAAAAACACTCCTTACAGTTTTCATGCAAATAAAAACATGATTATATAATGCAACACAATACTAAATAACAGCAAATGAATCATCCCATTGGCTAAATCAACCTGCAAAATAATCAAAGGCAAGTACAAACCTCTTGACTCAACCAAAATTTTCCAACCTACCGGTACACTAAGAACATTACAGATTATTCACATGAATTACAAATCACTTGAACTGAATGTAATTTGCCATATACCAAAAACAATGTCCACTTCAAACTACAACATATTTCAGTCTGCAATGTAACTTTATATTTTCAACCTTGAATCACTAATTATATACAATTGTTTTGAACATCCTTTCATCAAATCATATGCTCTTTTACCTATACAATGCAAACTCCTACTCTGTAATAAACTTCTTGATAGTTCTGTCACCAGTTCGATAACTAACATCAACAGTCCCAGACAAAAACACTCCTTGAACCTTCATGCAAATAAAAAAATGATACCATATTCCAACACAACACTAAATAACACCAAATAAATTATCCCATTGGCTAAACCAACATGCAAATCAATCAAACAAAGGCAAGTATGGACCTCTTAATTTAACTAGAATTTCCCAACCTACACTAAGAACATTACAGATTATACACATCAATTACAAATCACTTGAACTGAATGTAATTTGGCATACACCAATTACAATTTCCACTCAAACTACAACTAATTTCAGTTGGGAATGTAACTTTTGATTTTCCACTTCCAATCACTGATAATATACAATGATTTTGAACACCATATCAAAATCATGCTCTTTTGCCAATACCATGCAAACTCCTACTCTGTAACAAATTTCTCGATGGTTCTGTCTCTAGTTTGATAAGTAACATCAACAGTAACAGGCAAAAGACTTTGCAACTCCTCTAGCGACTCCAACTCCAATCTCTGTAGGAGCAACGCAGGCTCAACCTTATACTCTACGTTCTCCTCTGTATCAAGATGCAATAACCCACTAAAGAATAAGAAAACAAAAGAAAACTACACATAAATATCAAATTAACAGACACCAAAACACAGCAGAACATTTTCACACTGTTAAAATCACTTCCACTTACAAATTTCATTGCCTGCTGAAATTTCCATCCACTACCTAAACATATCAACAATGCTTTCAAACCCATCAACCCATGATTCTACCTCATATATTTTTACAAACTATTTTGACTGTTCCTGACGGTCAATACCGGATCCAGAATCAATATAAAACAAGACAGAAAATAAGTTCCGAAGCACAAATCCTTTTGTTTTGTCTTTTCTTGAACTTATTGTACAAAATTTATTAATATTAACAAAATATTTACAAAGGCAATAGGAGATCTCAATAATAAATGTGTTAAAAGTAACTCAACTTAAGCTTGTCTCAAATACTAACTTGGTTCTCACTCAATCGGATAAACTGTATTCAACTCACTAAATTTAAATTAAAGGTTTTGTCACACTCAACTCAAAAAAATAAATTACATATTGTGTCGCCATCAACTGGCTTCCAGCCAGTTCTCCTTATATGAGAAATCAGTACTTTTTAGCCCAGTGGTTTTTCTTAAACTCAAATTAACTTAAATGTTCTTCAAAAGTTGTTAAATGTTCTTCAAAATGTCTGCATAAATACTCGTTACAATCTCAGTGGGTGGGTTGCTTTGGGGGGAGTTCAAGCTGCCTGGCCTGTGTCTGACCGCTATCCTCTATCGCTGCCTCTCTCGGCTTTTCCCCTGTCGGGGTTAGTGGCTCAGTAGCCTCGGTCACTCTCAAGTATAGGATCACTATACCTCACGCCTGCTCCCAATTCCAATGGCCATCTAATATCACATAAAACCAACACAAAACCATCGAAAATATGGATACACTATATAGATAACTCACAATGCAAAATATCAGTTTGTTTTCTAAAAGAACAAACAAACTACAAAATTTTAACTTTCAATCCACCAAAGGTTTTCCTCGTTGTTGGTTGAAAATACAATTCCATAATTCTTTCAGTTGAATAATAAACATTTAGCTTTCTCTTCTAGCTTTCTTTAACACAATTCACAAATTTGAAATATGAATTTGCTTAACAAAATAAAAGAATATCTGGTTTACTTACGGAACTTAAATGCAGCAGATCTTAGTTGTGCTGGTTGGGTCCTGCTGCCTTATACAGTAAATGTATATGTTGACTCGGCCAAATGTGCCGGAAAATTCTTGAAGATTTGCCCCAAGTGGCTGTTTCCACTGGGCAAGGCTTTGACAATCCGTGTATGTCGACTGATGCACAAATCTAATGTTGAATCGTGTAGGTGGCTAGCACATTAACACCAAACCTCTCTCTCTCAGGTTTTCAGAGCACACTAATTTAACAGTAACACAACTTCCCTCAATGATTCTCACTCTCACAAAACCGCACCCATCTCATGTAATCTAACTAATTCTAATTTCTTCTAACTACTCTACAAATATATGACAATTATACAAACTGGGTTGTGCAGCTGAGGTTTTTTTTTCTTTCTGCAATTTTATTGTTATTTCATACTTCACTACTTCTAGGCTAACCCCTGTAAAACCTATCACAAAGAAACTATATGCTGTATAAGACCAAAGCAGGTTAACAACAAAAGAGTGGGTTTTAACAACAGTCACTACACACCAAGAAGCACATTAAAGTCCATGGCCTGATCGAATCTACTTGGGAGTCTAAAACTAGTTGGGATTATGCAAATAAGGTTATTCTACTAAGTTCAAAAGGTAGGTTCAACTAAGGACTGGATCATTCTGTACAAGGTTGGTGAAATTAAAAGAGAAAATTAAACTGAATGCGACACTGACCAACCCAAGCTACACGTCGAAATGTCAAAACTAATTGGAATTACTATCCTAAAATTACTATAACTTACCTAGCGCTTCCTTGACCACTAACAAATTTCAACCACCACCCCTTTCCAAAACCCCTTCCACAAAAATGCAACTCCATCTATAGTTTCCAAACTCTAAACAACACAAAAAACCCACACAAATGCAAGTACTACAACATTTCAATAATGTAATTATTTCACTTCAACTATAAATACAAATTGTAACCTTAAGATTCAACTTCCTCACCTGACACTATTTCACACACAATTATTTCCAAGAGGCACTCCTATCTTGAACTTCAAAATCATAAACTTTCAAACTTGTACAGAAACAAAGTTTTTATAAATAACAATCCTCTATACCTTTCAAACCGATCATACTCATGGACACAAACACCACATCCAATTATAAAACCTCCTTCCTAATTACAAACACAACAACCTATCTTGAATTTCTCTTAAAAAATAGTACTGTATACACTTTCGAAAAGCAATTCTAAAAAGCACATACATTTCAAATAATTCCAAAACACACCAAAACAAAAGTACAAAGCACCTGGTCACACAAATTACTAAGGATCCAATGGACAATTAAAATCCTAAAAAATTACGAATACATGGCAAACATGCTATACTTACTCAACACCAACAATGAACGCATCAAACTTCAAGGTCGCTCGCTGATCACAATCCACAACCTGCAAACCATAACAAACATATTGTAATTATCCTCACATCATCAAATTATTCATATATACAATGACTAAAATACAATGCATAATTTTCAACATCTCAGTTCAGACAAATGTATAGTAAGAATAATACCACCATCTCTTTCACAAAAAGACAACTACCAACACCCCAAATCACAAAAATGTCATTATTCAAAAACAAATTCCTCAAAACTACCTCAAAAAATATAACATGAACATATAACCTTTTAAAATAACAACAAATAACAAATATTTCTCTCCAATATAAAAAACATAGTTACAATAACTGAAGTTCTACATTTTCTTCAAAATAAATCATATTCAAACACATATTTATCACAAACTCAACAAACACAATGTCACAGACACAATATAATATTAACAATGTCAACATGACAACATACAATAACAAACAGTCACACAGACAAGCACAAGATTACATAAAATCCACAACTTGAATCACCTCAACTCTGGTCTGTTGAGTACTGTTGAAGTTCAACGAGTTATTGTACATCTTTGAGTAGACGTTCTTTACCACAACAGTTGAATCTACTCTCACTTCATTGTCACTTGATTGTCTCCACAAATTAACGCATAATTTCTTCTTCCTATCTTGTAAATCTTCCAATTCCACTTCTCTTCTTTTTGACCGGCTACTTTCCTTGATTGGTGACACCTATACATGAATATAACAATATGCTTAGTTATTTCCATGCATACCCTATTACATAATACAATTATTCACTACAAATCTTCAATAACACATTTACTCAATAATAGACCTTTATCATGCTGTCACCATCTTGGAAATGTTCCCTGCATTTAATAACAGTAAAAGATGCTAATATTCATTGTACAAAAAGAAACCAGACTATTTACCCTATTAAGATGGCCGCACCATGGTAAAGGTCTAAAATGTTCAACCAAAACCGTGTCGGCCTCAGGCGCTATATAAAATTTTCGGCTGACCAGAAGTAAAGTCTTCGTAGCGCCCTCTCGCATCGGATTTGCCAGGCTGATTTTCATCAGACTCATTTTAAGTTCGTCGATTCGTCGATGTATTGTATGGCTACTTTTTGCCCCTTATGAGATATTTATGGGTAAGAAAGGATTATGCTATTTGTTGATTACTATATCATAGATAGTATATGTATGATCATTGTCATAGTTTGTCATTGTTTATACACAAATTTGGGTCTATTTTTGTGATCTTTTGAGACCACGTGGGATGTTTCAGTACATGTGTACATGCACATGTGGGTATATGGGTATGGTTTTATTTGTGTGCTATTGTTTATTGCATTAAGTGACTCGAGGTATATCTCATTGTTTTCTTTAGGCCGAGTCCCAGTAGCCATAGAATACCCAGGGTTATGCTGGAAGCTCAGCTGGTCTAGAGGCGTGATCGGTGAGGTTTATTCTATACATGAAGTAGTCATTTTTATTGTCATGTCACTTGCATTATCATTATATAAGGATGCTTTTGGGTCCCAAAATAGTTTGTTTAGGACTGCATATGAGTTTTCATAGATAATTATTGGAGATGCCAGAAATGCAGAATCAGTGTTCAGTTATTGCAAAAATACTTTGGTTTAAAATCATGCCTTTGTTATTAATACCAAGGTGGTAATTTAGTTTTGTAAATTATCTTTTCAGTTTTCACGGTGATTCAAGGTGATTTATGGTGATTGAGAGTGATTGAAGCATTGATTAAACCTTTGTCACAACATCAATACAATGGGAGGTCCCACGTTCCTCCAAAGCACCCACTGTCCTAACAAAAACCGAAGTCATCTAAAAAATAAAGACAAAAAACAATACAAATCATGCAGACACATTATTACTTTATCGTAGTCTACCTCACTCAACACAAAACAATTAAATCATGTGCTGTGTATAAATGTGTACCATTGCCACCTCCTCAAAAATGACTCTTCATTGTGCTCCAGATCAGAGTCAACAACATTGTCAATTCTATGTTTATAATAATACAAAATCTGCGACTACAAATCCTCAAAATTCCCCACAATATAAACACATCCCCATATCACCATCAACATAAACAGACCTAATCATGCTCCCACCATCTTGGCCATATCCCCTTGTATCCAATAACACTAACACTATGATACCAGATCATACATGCTAAATTTCATGATACAAAAAGGAGCCACACTAACGTTATGCCTTTCAGTTCAAGCCTCCATTTGGTTGAAACAAAATTGCAGCACCATGATTGATGAAAGTTTACCCCTACAGTCATGATAAACATGGTAGCCTTAACTAAGCATACAACTGTAGTACTACATTAGTACTAGTAATAGGTAATGTTACTATTTGGCAATTTAAAAAATATTGATATCATGCGGTAGCATGCGGTAATAAGCAAGCCAATAATAGCATGACTTTTTTCTTATACTTAAATGACTCACTTAGCAATGTGACATGTACTACCATGCTTACTCTTAGTCTGATCTTAGTTTAATGTTTAGAAAGGAAAACTTAACACTAACGGTCGATTCAAGGCATAGAAACATAAAACACATGATGATTTCCCACCACTCTCCCTTAAACAACAAAAAGGTATCACACGTATCTTAACTTTTACTGTATCTGTTAACAAAAAACTCAAGATGTCAAAAAACGCCTATACACTCGCAGCAACAAAACAACACTCTAGTCGTCCAGCCGGTCGCTGTATGCATGTATGCATGCATGCATGCATCAGATAGATCACATCAAGATCTAGCATCACATGACATTATTGTTTCGTTTTCTAACGGACTGCTCTGGCTGGCCTGTCAATCAAACTGTACACATTTACCACGCCTCTTTTACACGTTTTTTCCCCCAGCAGGACAATGGGTCACTTACATAATAGGCACGTTTTGTCCACTTTTGCACAAATCAACACAGCACTATACGATTTGAACTCTCGAGAGCCGCATCGATGTACTACATACACTATGAAAATCTTCACCCTGAAACCTCTGTGAAATCACAGTGAAGTCGGGATTTCCTTGAAGTTCTGGAAATTTTTTCTCATTCACCTAGCTTTCACGGTATTGGAACTCCCTTAAATCACCCTGAAAAAAGATAGTCCCAGACCATCTACTGGCTTCTGTGAATTTCACGGAATTGCAATTTCCTTAAACCACCCTGAAAAAAAGATAGCCTCCACACCATTGACTGGTCTCAGTGAATTTAATTGGTGTATAACTCTCAGGAATGTTACTGCCCCAGTCCATAGTCTCATGGGGGTGATTAGCTGTGTTACAACTGGGCTTCAAATGTAAACATAGTCTAGTAGGTGGTTACATCTATTGGTCATACCATGGAGGTAGCTCCATGGTCATACAGTGCCAGTAACTCTACAGAGAAATTGTGAATTTCTTCTTTTTATTTGTATGGACAAGCTGATTAGGAAGATGTAAATTTGAACAATAAAAGTCCAAGTTTACATTCTTATCCCCCAAATAAACATCTACATATTGTAGAATTTCATGGAAGTCATACGAATCCATCTGTCTGCAATGGCACCCGTTTTTAGACCCAGTTACTATGAGAGGAAGTAAAGTTATAACAGACATACTGTCATGTGGTTTACCCCAACATGGAAATACAAAAATATATGAAAATGTGCTGATTATCTAAAACTTTAAGTTTTCTGCGCTGGCTACATTTCCTTCAAAAAGAATCTGATTCTCATGATCGATTTCCAAAAGAAACAATCAATGAACTTATGACGAAAATACAGATCTTTAAACAGTGGGTTCTGTGATATTCGTGTCTTGCTATTAATATCTGATAAAGTATCTACCCATGATCTTGTCCGGCCATTAGATTTTATTCCCCCCAAAACAGCGTTATCGTTGGATGAAGAACAAACTGCCATGGGAAGTGCAATAGGCCTAATGCGTGTGTTTGCACTGCTAAATCAAAGTAACTGTTCCATATGATGAGTAAAAGTGGACCCTCTCCTGGAAGAAGGAATGTGTGTGTGATGGGTGGACCCATCATTGCAAAAGGGCAAATGTTTTGGAGCAGAGTAATTTTGATTGGGATCAATCCTGTACTGCTGACCTCAAACAAGGTGAGACCACTATACAGGTTGACAAATTACCCTTATCAAACAGTAATTATCAAGTTGTGCCCATGCCAAGGACACCTTAAATACTTCGTGAATACTCCTTGAAATTAAACCACACTACACAGACACCCAAGATAGCCTTGGGCTGTTTTCCAG